>VDFB02271358.1:263905738-263976168 GCA_007258455.2 Sequoia sempervirens
TAAATTCATCAAAGAAAATGGCAAGCATACTATAAATAAAGGGAATGAGTTTTCCTTGCAACTATTTTTTATTTAAGAAAAGGAGAAATTTAGCATTGTATTTGTAATTTTTCTTGGTCTATTAGCATACTAATTATCCATTATGGTAATTTTTGAAGCATAGAACTAATGTGAATGGTAGAAATCGAACAATCTTTGTATATTAAACTTATTGCATTCCTTGTCACAAACCTTATATTGTGTATAGCATATTTATTCATAGTTATGCATCAATATACTATCTCTTGTACTTTAAAGAGCAAACATCACAAGGAAAGGGATTAGTGTGACACAAAATCACTAAAAAAATTTAGATATTGTGTTGAATAAATGACAAATAGATTAGTTTCCAAATAGATGCATCCTTGCACATGGTTAATTACTTGTTTAGGACTCCATTCCAATATGTTTTTGATATTATTACATTCTTTTATAAAACCACACATCTATGTTACTTCAACCAAATAAAAAATAAGGGTACTACATTTGAGAGATCATCTTTCCACATATAAATAGACTAAGTCTATTAATAAAAAGGAAATTGTATAGTAGGTAGATTGGATTGGCTAGGTCTTGACTTATAACATCCTTATGCATCTTTTCATAAGAAAATAATTAAATTAAATTCATTTTTCTTATATTTAAGAAAAAATTGTTTCAATATTATTAACTTTAATAAGAATAAGCTCCAATTTCATTCCACATACTTTTTTAACAAGTAGAATCCTTTCAGATCGTGATAAAATTGATTTCATGTAATGGGTCCTCTCAAGGAGGTTGGCTAACAAGCTAAATTATAAACCACTTTGAAAATGTAAATAGCTTGAATAATAATAATTTTTGAGATAGAAATTATTATTTTAAAAATATTTATTGCACACGTAAAATTTTCTAATCTCTTTTATATTTCTTGAGTTTGAGGTTTTTCATTGAGGAAATACAATTTACCAATTATATAGTCATAATACAACCTCTTGTGTATCTAAAAAGATAGAGTTAAATAAAACTAACAAGAAATGTTAAAATCATCAATCTATCAATGACATGATAATTGCATGGTAGTTAAAATGATAATTGAAAAATATTATTTATATTTGTTCCATGTTAGAAATTATAGTTAGTAAGCCAAGAAATCATCTTGGAAATTTATAGTTATTGATTAATCACACTTTTACAATTGTGTGTAAGTCATAAGTCAGGAAGTAGATAGAGAGGGTGTCTAGGGTCTACGTGAATAAACAAGATGTATTAAATTCACATGGTTCTATGGTTGTTCCAATATTCCCCATCAATCATTAACTATCTCTCTTGTTGTAGGATAAGGTCACCCCTAGTTTGGGAAAAGTGTGGAGGATTGCTAAATTCGTAGCTAGAGAAAAAACACCTATATAATTCTCTCTCTCTCCCCCCTCTCTCTCTCTCCTTACAATGATCACTCTAGAATTATTAATCAAGTAATAAAAATAAATAAATTTTATTTTCAATTATTTGGTTAAAGAATTTTAATGATTTGAAGTGATTTATATTAAATTCTATATGCACTTGAATGGAAAAAATATTCCTAAAATGATTTTATATTTCTATTTTTTATTCAATGAAAAATTAAATATGTTTTGTAATATTATGTGAAGAATGACACTCATTTAATACATGATTTTTGTTGATATTGTGAATGAAACTTAGAAATATTGTGATTATACCAATGTATATTTGTTAAAAATTTTGAGGAATATCTATTCAAGTAGTTATAGTGTAAAAGAAATATGATTTGCTAGATATAAAATTTTGAGATTTAGATATTTATTTGTAGAAATTGTCAATAAGATCTAGGAAGGTATCTTACATATGCTATCAAAGCATGGTTGAATTCTAGATCCAAATGGATCCACTTCTCAACCAAGTGTGTGCTCTCTTGAGGTGTCGTAGTGACTACCTAAATATTAAATCATAAGGTTTTTTTGTAAACAAGGGAATGAATGAATATCCTAGGACAAGAATTATCTTTTGTTTGAATTACCTTCTTGATGTATACTTCATATGTGGAGTTGTTATTTCCTCCTTTTATGTAAAGACTATATTTCTTGCATGAAGTGATCTTGCATTAGTCTACTATGAGTACATGCATGTCAATATGTTTGGTTTCATTAAAGGATACCAAGGTCCCTTAACCAATTGGATTGATTAAGGGAAGAGTTGGATAGTTAAGATGGTTTCCTTAGATGTGATTAGAGACAAAAAAGGAGGGTTCACCACCAAGAAATGGCTTGGAAAGAAGGAAATGCAAATGATATGCAAACCTAACTATGCAACTTGAGATATGAAACTGAAAATTAGAATAATAGACTGAGAAAGGATAGAGGGGCACTTGGAAAACTGAAGATTCTTGAAATAAGGTCTACACTCCTGAAATTATGAATTTTATTGCACACTAGGAATCATATTCCAGTAGGGGTGATTTATTCCTAGTTTAGGGTTTTGAGCTAAATTCGGAATCTAGAACTGCTAAACTAGGATCCATAGAAAATGCTTAAAATATGGTATATTGGGACTCATATGCCACAAGTGGTGATTTAGTCCTAGTATCTGTGTTGATCTAAAATTTTGGAATCCTCTAGTGATTTTCTATAGCTTCTCTCTTGTCAAATCTCCAAATCTAAAACACTAAATTCTAGCGTATAGGTGACTTTCCATAATCTTGCAAGGTAGATGACAACTTTGACAACTTTCTCCAATCTTGCTCTGTAATATATCTTCAACCTAAATCTACAAATCACACATCAAAAAGAGGGTAAAATGTTCTTTTGTTAACTTGGATAGGGGTTTGCCTTGGTCAAAACCTAATTTGGTAATCAAACCTTGAAATGAAATGAAGTAGAATGGAGGAATGATGAATGAAAAAATATACTATGTTGCAACTCACCAAACCCTTGGAATAAAGGTTACAATCTTGTATGTAATGGCTAGCATGAATGTAGATCTTGAAACTTGATTGTATGTTATGAATCTTGGCTTGAATGCTTGATTGTTCATCATAAGATACTTATGTCACAAATGTTGGATCAAAAACAAACATGATGCATGATGACTTTGACATGATGCTTGAATCTTGAATGTAGCTTCAAATGCTTGATAATTTTCTTTTGAATGCTCTTGAATTGATAGAATGCTTAGATCACACTTTCTCATGAAAATTGCTAGAGTACTTGAAGAATTGAAATTGCTAGGAGAAAATATGTGAAATAACCTTGTCTTTATACTTGTTTATTCCAAATTCCTCAAAATTACAACTCTACAAGCTGACGTTAGATCTAGGAGGATAAGATCTTGCCAAGAATTTGAATTCAAAATAGGTCCAAGATAAGTAGGACTCATATGCAAGTTGAGGTGTATGAGTCCTAGTAGGCTAATCTTGGGACACAAATTTCAAGAAAAGTAAAATTTAATGCCAAATTTTGGATCAGGTCCCGAAACTTAGGTGGAACCCATATGACCAAGGTAGTTTATGAGTCCTAGATCAATAAATATGGGCTATAAAATCCAAAATCACTAAATTAGGATAGGTTATTAGATATGTGTCAGGATCATCCCCAGAAAGATGCATTAAATAGGTGGCATTGATAATATGGACCGAGATTCTTGAAAGAGACATATTGTTATTTTTGCTATGATATCAGTTTGTTATAATCTTACTACTCTCCTGCAAATGTGTATGTTGCACTATTGTTCTATTTGCAGCCGGTTCTTATGGTATTTGGTTGGCTTCTCTATTGTTTTTTCTAGCATTGCACATTCTTCTCCTCTATCCTTTTTCATTGAGGCAAAAAGGGTGAGTGTCATTTGTGTTTTTCCATCAAGGACAAAGGGGGAGCTTGTTGGTTCTCAGTTGTGATCATATGGTTTGTCCTTGATGTCAAAATCCCTTTTAGTTGATTCTACTTATTGACAATTTTAGATTGGTTTCTCATGCTTTATCTTGATACATTTTTGTCTGATGGTATTGGTTGTTTCTCTTTCGAGCTTACACTTATCGACGTGAGAATAGCAGGGTCTCCCCGATCCATTTTGAAATGTCTATGTTTCCTTTCGGTAAGACATTTCTGATGTCATAACGATTTGATTTTACATATAGGAAGCTTTCGGCATGACATTGATCATGGTCTTAGTGACAGAAGAAAAGTCTATCGGCATGAGATTTTTTCACCGCTGAGAGGTCTTACCAAATGAGTCGGGTCTCGTTGACTAATACATGAGGTGGTGCATCGGCATAAGTAAACCCTATCAGCATGTTGTTTCATTGAGCACTTTGTGTCTTGGTGACCGGCATAAGAAAGTTCATATCGACAAGACTTATT
This sequence comes from Sequoia sempervirens, assembly GCA_007258455.2. Classification (NCBI taxonomy): domain Eukaryota; kingdom Viridiplantae; phylum Streptophyta; class Pinopsida; order Cupressales; family Cupressaceae; genus Sequoia; species Sequoia sempervirens. Next base: position 263,910,130 of record VDFB02271358.1, read on the forward strand.
TTATGTCACAGCAATCGAAATCCATCTCCAGGCATCTATCAACATGACATTCTCTTTTGTTTCAGTGAAAGAAAGTGTTCTCTATCGGCATATATAATACCGTCAGGATAAGGTATTATCGATTTCATTATGTCTCCCCGACCCGCTTCAGAATGAGTATATCGGCAAAGGAAATCATCCTCGAGGTAATGTCATAGCGAGTCTTTCTTGTCTTACCGACTCATGCTCAAAAGGTTTTATCTATTTTTTCAGGAGGAGTCTCACCGAACAACTCTTTGAGAGAACTTCAGCCAAACTGAGCGGTATCATGCTAAGGTCTTGGCGATTTCACTTGGTCTCACCGACTAATGCATGTGGAAGTCTTTCAGTAGGAGTGTTGTATTCGGCATGTGGTCTCACTAAAGACATATTGTCTCATCGACCATGTACAAAAAGGTCTTATTGGCAAAGATTTTTTCTTCGGTATAATGTCATAGTGAACCCTATGGGTCTCACCAATGGAATACATATGGACCTTGTCGACATAAGCATTGAGTTGCCTTGGAAAACAGGAATGTTCACATGGGATTTCAGTAAGTCTCATGAGTTTCGATCTAGAGTCTCTGCAAACCCGTCAAGTCTTGGCGACTAAGTCTAATGAGGGGCTTTCGGCAAGAGGTTTGTAATGTCTCAGTGACTCAAAGTGGATAAAGCATTTTGATATAAATCATGTGCATCAAAGAAAGGTCTTGGAAAATTCAATTTGTTACATCGACCGAAAACATAAAGGTAGTCTCTTCGGTAAGAGCTAGGGTTTTCGGTGAGAGGTCTCGACGAGTGACCTTCGGTCTCGCCGATGGAACATAAAGGGACTTCATCAGCATAAGATCTGGATTGTCTCAGTGACATCACAAGGGATTTCTATCAAATATCTCCATCGGTGTGAGATTGATATTGTCTTGGTGAAGGCGGATGAAGGAAACATCTCAATGAAAGTGTGCTCTTGTCTTGGTGACTTGGAAATGATAAAGACTTTCGGTATGACATAATATATTCTATGAGAGGTCTCCCCGATGACGGTATGCTATAGCAACTCTCATAAGGTAAAAGGATGCATCGGTGAGAGAATCATAATGTCACAACGACACACAAGGGATAAAGTCTTTTGGTGAAACTTAATGTAATCTACATAACATCTCCCTAATAGCAGAATGTCACAGCGACAAATAGAGGAATGACTGACAGTGATAAAGTTGCTTTCGGAATAGGTATTGAATTGTCACGGTGACAAGTTTGTTCACGATGGCTTTCGGAAAAACAAAGTGAATTCTCTATTGGGCATGCCCGATAACGAAGGGTCATGGCGAAGCAGAAGAAACCAAAGTATGTTTAACGTTAAAGATTAATCCAGTAAGGTAGTTTAGGAGTGCTTTTTCTACCCCAGGAGGGTTTTCCACTCAGCAAATCTTTTGTCTCTTTGTTCTTTTGTATGCTCTCTGCTTTTTTGTGTTGTTGTTGTTTCAGTTCTCTATTGGGATTATTACTGTTCTCAATTTTGTTTATGAATGATTACATTCAACTCATGAATGCATTAATTAGAGTAATATTGAGATCAAATCTGATCTATGTTTTGGAAAATGCAAGATACCTCACTCAAATCATATTTTCATAAGTTGTCAAATAGACTAAGTTAATGTTGTCATATCTTTGTGCTTTCAAAAGTGATTACTCTACTCTATTGTTGAAAGAAAAGGAAATCATAATGAAAAATCTTGGTCAAAGTTGAAAACATTTTGACATTGATTCACCCCCCCCTCTCAGTGTCTACCCATAACTCCAACAATTGGTATCATCTAGTGTAGGGTCCTCTCATAGGTCTAAACCACCTAGGATTGTTCCTAGTTTCTTGGAGTACTTTGGTTAATATGGGAAAGAACAGAAGGAATAAGGGAAAAAGATGTTCTCAGCAAAATGCTATTCATCATGCTCAACCTGAATCTAGTATAAGGATTAAAGAGGAAGAATTCATAAACAGTAGCTCTGAAATGGTAGAATATCCTAGATCTGGAACTCCTCAATTCGAAGGAACAAACTTTATTATATGGAAACATAGGATGGAAACATACTTACATTCTTTAGGATCTGAAGTGTGGGAAGCAGTAGAAAAGGGTTGTACTACATCTGCAACATCTCCTTCCTCTCTTGAGGAGATGAAAGCTCTTGAATTCAATACCAGAGCTATAAATGCTATTCTTAATAACTTTCCAAATGAACTCATTACAAAATTCATTCATTATAGAAGTGCTAAGGAAGTTTGGGACAAGTTGACTAAAATGAATCAGAATAGTGAGTTACAAGAGGAGATATCTTTTGATACTAAAATAAGTTGTGAAACATCTGAGAGTGAAGAAGGTGTAAACCTTTATAATTTATAAAAGAAGTCCAGGGAGATCATTGATGAATATTTAGATGATCAAGAAACTTGTGTAAAAGTAGATCAATCTTTGGGTGAAGTCAACTCTGAACAAGAATATGATGAACCAGAAAGTGAGCTTGATTTGGAAGGTGAACTCCTATTTGCCTTAGATACTATTAAGCAGCTTAGAAAAGAAAACCAGTTGTTACCAAGACAGCTTCAACAAAAAGAGAGTCTGGAAGTCAAGTTAAAAGACAAGGATGAGTTGTGTAATAAACTAGAAAATGAGATTGATTCTTTAAAGAAATATTCAGATAATGATTCCTTGTTAAAAGAACTAACTCTTAAGGATGATATGATTATAAGTCAGAAAATTGAAATTGAAGAATATAAGAGGATTGCAGATGTTGTGAGTTCTGATTTGGAAATTAAAAGGATTGTTTGTCTAAAACTTGAAGAAGAGGTAGTTGCTTTAAGAAAAGAGCTTGAAAGTTTCAATGCTCAATCTGGTAAATTTCAGAATTTTGATAACAATACTAATATATTGAATGAGATGTTGGGCAGGCAAAAGTATTCTAAAGATCCTACAGGAGTGGGATATGAGGTTGGAAAAATCTCTACAGACAAATCAAAACATGAAACAGTGTTTACTACTTTAGATGGAAAGAAGTTTACTGCCAAGCAAACACCAAGAATGAAGGTTGATCTTGGTTACAATATTACTGCATCAAAGGATAACATTGACACTAGAAGACAATCTAAAGTTATTCATAGAGAAAGGAAAAATTTCTTCAGATCTTCACATCCTTGGCATGATCACTCATTCAGGTATAATCATTCTTTCCAAGGATATTGTTATGTTTGTAATGACTATGGTCATAAGGCAATTGATTGCATAAGATGGTCAAATAAGAATCATTCTAATGTCCCTAGAAATGAGGATGTGGTGTGTTACAACTGTAACAATTTTGGTCACTTGATAAGAGACTGTAGAATAAATACAAGTGATAATGATGTAGGGAACAATGCTGGGAAATTATGTAGAAAGTCTTCTATTTCTCAGAACAATCACAAAGTCATTTGTTTCAAATGTAATAACATTGGACATAAAGTATAGCAATGCAGATTCAACAGAAAGACAGGTACTTTAAGCAAACAAGTGAATAAGTCTTCATTGGTGTGGAGAAGAAAGAGCAATCAAGATGACAAGAAGAGCAATAAAGATGCTTCTGAGAAAACTCCTTGTGCACTCCTTGCACAATTTTTTCCTTCCATGTCTTGAGAAGAAGCAAAGACTCAGGGGGAGTCTATTATGGTAATATATTTTACCCCTATGGAGTCCAGAATGAGGTATGGCATCTTGCATTTGCTTTTGGTGGTATAAGATGTTAAGAAATGTTTTTGCTTGGTCTAATGGTTGACAGTTTTCAGAAGTTTTTGAAATGACAGTGCACATTGTTTTTTAATTAAACCTTTTTGATGCTTCGGTGTTGGAAATAATGGTATATCCTTATGACATCTTTGAGCAGTGTGGAGACATATAGGTGAGTTCCTCAACATATTAAAGATAAGAAAGCCTTTGTTTTTGAAGGGATGTCGATGGATTTATCTTTGGAGAATAGTGATTGAAAAACATGTTTGATGTTATGAATTATTTTTGTGGTGATATGTGTCCATTGAAGAATAACCAATATCATTGGTCTTTGCTTTGTATTGTCATGGACTGTGACTAAGGTTACTTGTGCTGGGAAGTGGTTGGATTGTTTGTCTTCAAATTATGGTATTGCTAGATTGAAGTTAATCAAATTGAATGTGGAGTAGGTGATCTTGAATGTTCCTTGATCGATCATGTCAAAGAAGGTGGTATGTTCAAGTAACAGGTCTTCAATATTTAGGTATCAATTTGGTTTGTTACATTATAATATTTTGGTACCTTTGCTTTGGCATTGATAATATGGACCGAGATTCTTGAAAGAGACATATTGTTATTTTTGCTATGATATCAGTTTCTTATAATCTTACTGCTCTCATGCAAATATGTTTGTTGCACTATTGTTCTATTTGCAGCCAGTTCTTATGGTATTTGGTTGGCTTCTCAGTTGTGTTTTCTGGCATTGCACATTCTTCTCCTCTATCCTTTGTCATTGAGGCAAAAAGGGGAGAGTCATTTTTGTTTTGCCATCAAGGACAAAGGCGGAGTTTGTTGGTTCTTAGTTGTGATCATATGGTTTTTCCTTGATGTCAAAATCCCTTTCAGTTGATTCTACTTGTTGACAGTTTCAGATTAGTTTCTCATGCTTTATCTTGATACAGTTTTGTCTAATGGTATTGGTTGTTTCTCTTTCAGGCTTACACTTATCAGTGTGAGAATGGAAGGGTCTCCCCGATCCATTTTGAAATTTCTGTGTTGCCTTTCAGCAAGACATTTCTGATGTCATAACAATTTGATTTTACATACAGGCAGCTTTTGGCATGACATTGATCGTGGTCTTAGCGACAAAAGAAAATTCTATCGGCATGAGGTTTGTTCACTGCTGAGAGGTCTTACCGAATGAGTTGGGTTTCACCGACTAATACATGAGGTGGTGCATCAGTGTAAGTAAACCCTATCGGCATGTTGTTTCATCGAGCGCTTTGTGTCTTGGCAACCGGCACAAGAAAGTTCATATCAAAAAGACTTATTTTATGTCACAATGATTGGAATCCATCTCCAAGCATCTATCAGCATGACATTCTCTTTTGTTTCGGTGACAAAAAGTGTTCTCTATCGGCATATGTAATACTGTCAGGATAAGGTCTTATTGATTTCATTATGTCTCCCCGACCCGCTTCAGAATGAGCATATCGGTAAAGGAAATCATCCTCGAGGTAATGTCATAGCGAGTCTTTCTTGTCTTACCGACTCTTGCTCAAAAGGTTTTATCTATTTTTTTGGGAGGAGTCTCACCGAACAACTCTTTGAGAGAACTTCAGCCAAACTGAGCGGTATCATGCTGAGGTCTTGGCGATTTCACTTGGTCTCACCGACTAATGCATGTGGAAGTCTTTTGGTAGGAGTGTCGTATTCGGCATGTGGTCTCACCGAAGACATATTGTCTCACTGACCTTGTACAAAAAGGTCTTATCGGCAAAGGTTTTTTCTTTAGTATAATGTCATAGCAAACCCTATGGGTCTCACCGATGGAATACATATGGACCTTGTCAGCATAAGCATTGAGTTGCCTCGGTGAACAGGAATGTTCACATGGGATTTTGGTAAGACTCATGAGTTTTGATGTAGAGTCTCTACGAACCCATCAAGTCTTGGCGACTAAGTCTAATGAGGGGCTTTCAGCGAGAGGTTTGTAATGTCTCAGCAACTCATAGTGGATAAAGCATTTCGGTATGACTCATGTGCATCGAAGAAAGGTCTTGTCAAATTCGATTTGTTACACCGACCGAAAACATAAAGGTAGTCTCTTCGGTAAGAGCTAGGGTTTTCGGTGAGAGGTCTCGGTGAGTGACCTTCGGTCTCGCCGATGGAACATAAAGGGACTTCGTCGGCATAAGATCTGGATTGTCTCAGCGACATCACAAGGGATTTCTATCAAATATCTCCATCGGTGTGAGATTGATATTGTCTTGGTGAAGGCGGATGGACACATCTCGGTGAAAATGTGCTCTTGTCTTGGCAACTTGGAAATGATAAAGACTTTCGGTATGACACAATATATTCTACGAGAGGTCTCCCCGATGACGATATTCTATAGTGACTCTCATAAGGTAGAAGGATGCATCGGCGAGAGAATCATAATGTGACAGCGACACATAAGGGATAAAGTCTTTCAGTGAAACTTAATGTAATCTACATAACGTCTCCCCGACAGCAGAATGTCACAGCGACAAATAGAGGAATGACTGATAGTGATAAAGTTTCTTTCGGCATAGGTATTGAATTATCATGGCGACAAGTTTGTTCACGATTGCTTTCAGAAAAACAAAGTGAATTCTCTATTGGGTCTGCCTGATAACGAAGGGTCACGATGAAACAGAAGAAACCAAAGTATGTTTAATGTTAAAGTTGCCTTCGGCATACTTGTCTATATGTCTCAGCAAACGTTTAAAAAATGTCTTTGTGGCCGACATGTGATTTTCTAAGTTTAGTTGCATAGCAACATCTTTGGTTGGTATCGATTCTCTGGAAAATATTCTTTGAGATTTTAGAGGATATGATTTTTTGTTTGTTGGTTGTCATGACTTTGTTGAAAATATTTCAGTTACAATTTGAAGTCTCCTGATTTAGCGCAGAAATTAAAAGCTCTATGGATAGGCGTTTCTCTGATTTTTACCATAATCTACAGATCATTATGAATCAGCTTTATATTCAAAAATCAGCAAGAGAATTTGAGAATCTGGTGAAAAACGCTTGTTGAAGATCTCTTCGTAACTGACACACTTGGAATATATATAAAAACCAATGTTGAAAATAGTGAAGATGCTGCTGGCTTGTAATTCTGAGAGATAGTTATTTTGGCTGTATCAAGAGATGTATTGGAAAACTTTGTAATACAAGAGTTGGATTCCTAGAGTATCAGAAGCAGAGTGTTATGAACTTAACTGTAAACAGAGTGATCCTCTGATATATTATGATTGTAATTTTGAAATCTAAGTAAGGGGTTGGTGCTCCTTGAGATTGGTGTCTCTAAATGAGGGGTTGGTGCTCCTTGAGTTGGTGCTTAGAAATTTAGCCCAAAAGGCATTGTTAAAAGTGGTTTTTGAAGATTAAGCCAGTAAGGCGGTTTAGGAGTGGTTTTTCTACCCAGGAGGGTTTTCCACTCAACAAATCTTTTGTCTCTTTGTTCTTCTGTATGCTCTCTTCTTTTCTGTGTTGTTGTTGTTTCAGTTCTTTGTTGGGATTATTATTGTTCTCAATTTTGTTTATGAATGATTACATTCAACTCATGAATGCATTAATCATAGTAATATTGAGATCAAATCTGAGCTATTTTTTGGCAAATGCAAGATATCTCACTCAAATCATATTTTCATAAGTTGTCAAATAGACTGAGTTAATGATGTCATATCTTTGTGCTTTCAAAATTGATTACTCTACTCTATTGTTGAAAGAAAAGGAAATCAGAATGAAAAATCTTGGTCGAAGTTGAAAAAGTTTTGACACTGATTCAACCCCCCCCTCTCAGTGTCTGCCCATAACTCCAACACAAATAAGGCATAAAGAAGCCCAATTTTAGCAGGGAGGGCCCAAACAAGTGTGAAAATGTAAAGGGGTGCATTTTTCTACACTAAATTTATCCCCCACTTTAGTGACAGGATGAAATTTCTTCAAACTCGCACTAAACTAGACCAACTCACATAAAGAGGGGTCCAAGTGTACCAATGCTAGTGAGACAGGACGACAATGATCAAGAGGGTTGTGCAAGCCCCCAAGATCAAGATCCCATGGAAAACCAACATAGGCACAAAAGAACACGTATGTAAATAATGTAAGGAGCAACAAGACACAAGCATACACTACCAAAGACAAAGAGAAAGAAAAAATAAAATAAAAAAGGGGGTGGATCAATCTTCAACTGTTTGTCTTGCATGTTGTGGATCAGATTTGAGTTGTTTGTCCAAAATATTTACAAGTGGATCATGATGTCCAATATGCAAAACAAACACACTCTCACAAGGGCTAGTGGAACCTCAGGCCATCCACTAGGTGATCCCCCAATGAGACACATATGCACGTGGTTGGTATACACTCACACAAACGAGAAAGTGGCTATGGGAAAGTCGTGCCTAAGTTTGGCTCCCATATGTACAACCACGCCAAAGCTATACCTCCTGATAACTTTGAAAAGGTGTCACACAACACAAACTAAATGATTCCCAAGGTAAGAAAAGCTTCATATGCTTGACACCCATGAACAAATAAGATGGCTCCATAGGAAAGCAAAGTGTTTTATGCAAGGTGGCCATATAACTGATATTGTAAATGAAAAATAATGTATGGGGGATCACATTACACACATGAAATCACACACATAACATGAAAAAGAAAAAAATGAAAAGGTCTAGTAAGGAACATGTGAGTCAATGTATTAGTAGGTTATTTGCATCCCAATATTGTTCATCATATATTGAAGCAATACAACTAGCCAAAGCGAAAACAACAAATGAAAAACTAGGGAAAGGCTATCTAATTCTTGCCTCCACTATGTGCAAGACAAGAATGAGCTAAGGTAGGTGATGAGAATGAGCTCAGGTTGAATTTTGAAATGATTTGCAATATTTATATAAAGCATGTAATAATGAGAATATTATGATCCTAAAATTATTACATGGCAAGGAGCGGAAGGACATGTTTTTAAGGGATTATTTCTATCATATCAAGTTTCTCAAGGATCCTGCTTAAAGTATGAAATTTATCAGTTAGATGCCCAAGAGTTCTATGATATGCACAATAATTATTATTTTTAGGTTTTTTTACTCTAGTAGGAGGTGAAATTGCAATCCAACCTCTGTTAACAATTTCTTCTAGTTTCCATTGAATTTTTGTTAGATTTTGTAGGAATGGTAAGTCTTTAAATTTGTAAAGTCTTTGTTTATTGCTAGATTCACCAATTTCTTGAGTTAGATGTTGAGGAGGACTTAAGAAAATCCTATCATCCTTATCATCATTAGGAGGCATTGGTTGTTCTTTAGGAAGGAGGACACTTATGTCGGTAGGAGGATCTTGATATCCTATCCCTTTGGTGTCTTCATTTGATAATAACTCTAAGATTTGATAAATAAATAAAAAAATCGCTTGTTGTAGAGCATCCTTGTTTGCTTAAGATCATGAATCCTTTTCCATATGTCTCTTCTAGGGTGATAGGAGTATTAGTCACTTTGTTAACATGGGATTGTTGAATCTTTACTTGGTTAGAGGTGCTAGATTCACTTATTGTAGGGAACTTAGGCTCAATTTTTGTCTCCATTTCAGGATGTAAAAGACCAAACATCTCAAGAGTTGTTGGTTGTTTCATAGAAGGATAAAAGGATGAATTAGTCTCAAGGTTGTTAGGGAAATAATTTATGAAGTTGTTCATGATGTCATCATCTTATCCAATGATGTCAACATCACAAGGAGGACATGCATTAGGAGTTGAGTGAGCATGAGTGAATTCAATTTCATTAGGGTAATTTCCAAAGGCACAACTTGATACATCCACTAATGATTTCAAGCAAATCCAAAGCTTACCAAAGCACATATCCATGATGAAATTCAATGTAATAATCTAGAATAAAAATGTGTAAATACAATTTTGAAATTAAACAATGCAGGAAATGAACTGAATCAAGCTAGATGCAAAGAAATGGATGAAACAAAAACTCAGTAAACTAAAACAAAAATCTAAGAAAAACAAACTGAAACATAGAAACAAGGTTTTTAATCCTATAAAATGTAGTTTCAGGTCTAACAAAGGACTAAATCACCCAGAGGAGAATATGATTCCTAGTTAGGGTTTTTGCAGGGTTCAAATGTTGAAAAATAGTCCACACAAAATACCCAAAAATTAGGTAAAACCACCTATACTAGGACTAAATTTCCCATAGGTGTGAGTCCCAAATTAGGGTTTTGACACTAATTTCATCAAATTTTGAGTGAATGTTAGTTTTTCTTGTTTGAATTTTTTCTATACTATGTGAAATTATAGATTTTAAGTGAAACTCAATGATGGAAGATGCAAAAATCCAACCTATATGTACTTTCACTAATGTAATATTCAAAAACACTAGATACAAATTAACTAATACAAGACCTAATGCAAAGTTAATGTAAGCTAGGTCTAGGACTATGATGCACACTCCAAATCAAAAAATAAGGTGTCCAAAGGCTAGGTTCACCAAAATGAAACCTCAAAAATAATGTTCCACCTTTTGGAAGATGGAACTAAAGGGGAATTAGGGTTCCTCCACCTATTTCACTTATGTTTCATTAAAGGAAACAAAGGTCCCTTGACCAATTAGCTTGATTAAGGGAAGGGTTGGATGGTTAAGATGGTTTCATTGGGTGTGATTAAAGAAAAAAAAGGGGGTTCACCACTAAGAAAAATCTTAGAATGAATGAAATACAAATGATATGCAAACCTTCCTATGTAACTTAGGATATGAAACTAAAAATTAGAATAATAGGCTAAGAGAGGACATAGTGGCACCTGGAAACCTGAATATGCTTGAAATAAGGTCTACACTCCAAAAATTCTAAATTTTATTACATACTAGGACTCATACACCAGTAGGGGTGATTTAGTCCCATTTTAGGGTTTCAAGCTAAATCCAAAATCTAAAACTGCTAAACTAGGATCCATAGAAAATGCTTGAAATCTAGTATATTGGGACTCATATACCACAAGTGGTGATTTGTTCCTAGTATCTAGGTTGATATAAAATTTTGAATCCTCTAGTGGTTTTTAATAGCTTCTCTCTTGTGAAATATCTGAGTCTAAAACATTGAATTCCAACCTGAGGTGACTTTCCGTAATCTTGCAAGGTAGATGACAACTTTGCAACTTTGAGAAATTTATCTAATATTGGTCTTTAATAGATCTTAAACCTAAATTTTCAAATCACACATAAAGAGAGGGAAAAAAAAAAAATTGTTAGTGGATAGGGGTTTTCCTTGGTCAAACCCCATTTTGATAATCAAACCTTGAAATGAAATGAAATAGAATGGAGGAATGTTGAATGAAAAAATATGCCATGTTTCAACTCACCAAACCCTTGGAACAAAGGCTACAATCTTGTATGTAATTGCTAGCATGAATTTAGATCTTGACTCTTGATTGTATGTTATTGTATAGGAGTGAATTCGCACCCCTTAAACAAATTCCCCTTTTACACATCCTCACCTTATTAGAAAATCAAATCCAAAGGATAAATTCCACATCACCCAACTGCCTTCCTTCCACTTGGCATCTATCTATTGAGTCAGTGGGAGAATATTTATTGGGGACACAAGCGTAGTGCATAGACATTTGTGTGGGATGCTTATGTCCCCGATGGATTCATGCGTCTGAAGTTGGCAGAGGCATTATGCTTTCGATTGGGGTCAATTTGTAATGTCCTTCTTTGACCAACCAACCCCAAAAATGGTAGATTCTTCCCACTTCTCCTTCAAATTCATTTATCTTCATTCCATTTGATCCTCTTGCAATCTCTTCACAAGATCTTGCATCTTTCTTTCACATTCTCAAGCATTTCTAGTATTCTCTTCACTAGCAAACAACACTTCAACACTCCATTGCAGTGACAACACTCTATCAACTCTGCAAAGCAAGTGTGAAGCAAGCCATATCAATGTGGGCTTGGAGTATTACAAGACCTCCCTTCATCGTAGTTGAGGTTGTGGTGACCTTTCCAAGTCTACTTTCACCTCCATTAGGTAGTGAGCTTTTGGGTGGAGGTGGTAACGTTTCACTCCTCTCCTTTTTGATTTGGTTGAGTAGCTCTTAACTATTTTGTATTGTTTATTGTATCTTCTACTTTCTTTACTTATTTATCACATATTTCTCTCTTTTTGCTATTTGGTTGTCTGTGGAGGTGGAAACACCACAATAGGGATTTGATTGAGGCAAACCCCTATACAACCCCAACAATTTTCCCCAAGATTCCTTATGTGCAGGTGAATATGCATTTGGAGCTAGCTGGTGAACCAATGCCTTGGTGAGATCATTTTCATCACTTTAGCTCTCATCTATCTACTTTATCATCATTTTTTGTACTTTTCATACTTTAGAGTTATGTTTTGATCATTTAGGAGTATCTAGCTAGGCTGTCAGCTTATTTTCTAAAAATTCATATTGTACTTTCTATCCTTTGGCCTTATAGATGCTAGCGCACCTGAGAGATGCTAGTGCACCATGGTGTCATCCCAAAATTGTGCTTTCGTCCTTAGGAAGAGAGTTTTTTTAGGTGTAATATTGAATTCAAAAACTAGCTCGCCTAGCCCAAACTTGGATTTTGGGACTAAAGAGTGATTGAAGTACATTATATATATAGTCCTCATCATTCTTGTGCCTTGTTTTAAAGCATCCCTTTATAGTGAGGTGAGTTAGGGAAGCCCTCTACTCTCTGCTCTCTATGACTTGGAGCCTTGGCATGGTCGGTCCCCCTCTCTTACATTTTTGGTGAACCTGACATGAACCAATGTCTTGTCATCCATTGCTATTGATACTTTTCCCTTATACCTTGTGATCATTATATTCCTAAGCATTGTGAAGGTTTATGAGCATCACAATCCAATCCATGACCTCTAGCTAAATTATCAGGAGAAGTGTACTACACCTTCCGCTAGAGAAGATGAAGGTCACTTCTAGCTTCTCTACATGCCTTTTTTTTGGACCTATGATTGGTCTTTCTACCCAGGAGTAGTTGTCATAGGGTGAGGTAGGATTCTTCAACAAGATCAACCACGTCCCTACTCCTCCTGTATCTCCTACACCATCATCAGTAGACGAGCACGAAGCTATCCACATTCCTTTGAAATGTGTCTTTTCCCTTAGCAAAGGGTTGGAAAACTTGGAGAATCACCTGGAGAAATACCCCAAGTTGGCTAGGGCCACTAGGGTTATTAGTGAGATAAAATATATGGTGGGAAAAGACCAAACAAACCTAGAATTCCAAGCTATTCTTTCTAGTCTAACTGGAGCATGTGCCCTTCCAAATAATGCTAACATTATACAAAGGGCAGTTCTCAAGGAATATGAAAGATAATTAGGAGTTTCGATGCCTCCCACATATATATACATGGATGACACAATCCCATCTATTAGCATCCCCTCTACCTTCAATATTTCCAAAACTATCAAAGCGAACAAGATACCTTTTGGTTTTAGCTTCACCCCTCTAGTCACCTCTAGTAGTGGAGGTTTTGGTGGGTTAAGTGGTGGAGACTTTGGTAGAAGCGATGGCCTCGGTGATGGGGGTGGAACTGGTGGAGGTGGTTTAGGTGGAGGCCATGGTGGTGGTTTCAAAAGAAGAGATTGCTCCAATGGAGGCCCTATTGGTGGTGATGGCTCTGGAAGTGGTTCTAGCGGTGGCCACATTGGTGGTTCTGGGGGTGGCTCCGGTGGCTGTTTTGGAGGAGGTCCCATTGGTCCTATATCATCTAACGACCCTATTCTAAAAACTCTTCTTCAAAATATGGGAAAGATGCAAAACTAGTTGGTGAGTCTCTCCCAAGCCTCTTCCCAACATATCTTTCAGCCCTTCTGCTGACATAGTCCATTATCGGTAACAATCTTAAATACTCCCTTCCCACAAGGAATGAAGGTTCCCAAATTTGAGAAATATTGTGGCAAGGGGGACCCACAAACGCATGTGTCCTCCTTCAATGCCATGTGTACAGATTCCTTCCATCATGATGCATTTATGGAAAATTTATTCCCTCGATCTCTTAAGGATACATCACTTGAATGGTATTGTTCCTTACTAGATAACTTTATTTTGTCATTTGACCAGCTTGTGAATCAATTCCTGTGACAATTCCAAGCCAACATTGGATTGAAGATGACCTTTTTAGATCTCATTTGATGCAAACAAGGGGATAATGAGAAGATTACTGATTTCATAGCACAATATCAAGCGCTCTTCTCCCAAATCTCATATTCATTTCCTAATTCTAATGTATAGAAGGTGGTCAGAGGGAACTTCCAAAGGCCTTGGTAGGAAAAGTTTTCCCTTATGAAATACCCTTCTTTTGTGCATCTATGTGTAGCATTATGAGAATATCAACAAATAATAGTCTAGTTCAAGGGATCATCCTCATGCTCCCATTCAGAAGGGAAGTCCATTGTATCAATCTATGGGAAAGGTAAGGTTGTTGTGAATGTAGTAGCTTCTATGAATCATAATGGCCTAAGATGCAACCAAAAGTTCACAAAGTTAGCAGAATCATATTCTTCCATCCTACAGAATTTGGTAAAGGATAAGATCATAACCTTAGAGAAGCCTAAGCCTCTCAAGGAACCTTACCCTAGTTGGCACAATGTGAATGCATTTTATCAATATCATCGAGTTTATAGACATGATACTAAATGATGTATGTGCCTGCCTCATGAGATATAAGACTGCATCGAGGATGGTACTATTCGTCTTGATGGAAATAAACAAAATGCAAAAAAATCAGTGGTGAAAGTGAATAATGAGATGTAGATATACGCGGACCCATTTTTGTCACATTCTGCTTAACATGGTCACAATTACTCCTACTGGGCAACTTGTGATCGGATTGCCAAACATGACATTCACATCACATGATACTCCCTTGAATAATAAGCTCTCTCCCATTTAAATTCCCACTTGCTCAGTGGGAACATTATGATAGGGGTCTTAGTTGACCCCATGAGCCAGGTGAATGTCATTACGGAAGAGACATTGTGGCTTAATTCGTTGCATAAAGAGGAGTACGAAGAAATGAAGTCCATCATCCATACACATGATGGCCTTGCTCTTAAACCTTTTTTTTCGATAACTCTATCTGTCCTAGTTGGACCTAGGGCTATAGACATAGTCTTTGATGTTATTCCAAAGTTGGATTTGTTTAGATTGAAGTTAGGCATACCTTGGCTAGCTTCCATGAATGGAATCACCTCCATCATCCACAAATGTTTAAATTTCTCCCATGAAGGTGTTGTCCACGTAGTGCATGATACTGGATATCATCCACTGGTATCCCATGGAGGATATTCACTAGATCACTTTTTTCCCTCCCTAGTCAGTCTACTTCCTCCAAGGATGGACCTACTTTATAAGAGTCATGTGAAGTATAAGACTGGGGGCAAAGGAAAGCTAAATTTGGCCCTTCCCGTACTACAACAGCTAGCCGCCCCCTCTTCTCGAAAAGGAAAAGAGAAGTTACCCCATTCTTAGGATGACTATCCCCCTCTTCTTTCCAGAGAAGAGTTTTGGATAAGTAGGTATGGCGTTTACCCTCTAAGTATGATGGTGCCTACTTGGCATAAACCCAAGATTAGGATATCAGATCTTCCTATCAAACCACCTGGACATTGGTAATACTTGTATGGAAAGGGAAAAGGTCCTCAGAGGGAATCCTCAATGTCCCATCCCTGGTGGCCTCCCACCACTTCTGCTCCCAAAGTAATGAATAGGAAGAGGCCCGTTGTCGAGGCACTAGAATTGACTCCCCATGTTGCTTCTCAATCTACTCCTCCTACTCCCTTTCAATAGCCTGTCCCTTCGCTGGAAATAGCTATGGTAGACACTCCCATGCCTAAGTAGGAGTCTTCCACTCCTTCAAAACCTTCAGCCTCTAGCTTGAAGAGTCACAGAAATTCTCTTGCGTGTGAGCACAAGCGTCAGTGAAAGGCTTTGGAAACTGAGCAATCCACCTTGTAGAGGAAGGAAGACGAGATGACCGCCCCTACTTCAGGGCTTCCTATTACATCCTCTTCTATCCTCTCCTTTACTTTCATTCAACCAAGCTCTATATCACTCCTAGGTCCTATTGTGAATATGCCTAACCCCAAAAAGGTGCAAGTGTTTATCACTCCTTCAATTGAGCTGCCCTTGTTGATGTCCCTTTCGAATGTTCAACCTTTCTTGAAACCCATGGATATGTTGAATACTTCAGTAGTATCTGCTGCGATTTTCTCCTCCTCCTCTTCCTCCACACCTCTTGCCACTTATGTGGGGATTTCTCATCCCTCGAGGAAGAAGAAGATGGAAAATGGCCTTCCAAGAATGGAGGGCATACAAGGAGCCCACCCTCTTTGAAGGGTGGTCCTGCACTGGCTTGTTCTATCTTAGTGACAGAACGAGCCTTGGTTTCCCTTGAGTTCGTCACTGCCCTAGAGACACTTGATGAGCCTAGCAGTGAATCTTATGCATAGCCCTCTCCATTTGTTGAGGTATGACATGGCACTCTGGTGGAGTGCATGTTTAGCTCTCTAGATGAAGTTTCATCCTTGTTAGCAATATTCATGAAATCGCTAACCATAGCTCCACAAGGGTCGAGTGGAGGAGATATTTCGGGGCCTTCTTCCTTAGCCCTTGTTGTGGGAGGGACAAAAGCTCCTCCCCTTAATATTGCACCATTGCAAGCTCATCCTCCTTCCCCTTATGATGATCTAGAGTGGGAAGCAGATGACCTCTTGGTCGATGAGTGTTAGGGGGAGACCTCTTCTTCATCTTTAGATTAGAAGTGTATCTATTGTGATGTGTTTCCCCTGTGCTCATGCTATGTGTGCCTAGATGACCCTTGTCACCCTTTTAGGTGCTTCGATATAGGTGTGATTTTTTTCTTAAACCTTTTTCTATTTGTGTCATCATTCTTCCATGTTTGTGATTGATTTTTAGCAAATTGGGGATGATGCAAAGTGTTGGGGGCATTTAGGATTCCCTTCCATGTTGACCCAATTTTTTATTTTTAGTTTATCTTCTCATGCATTCCTCACATGGTATAGTAGGGGGTTGATGATAGTTCATTAATATACTATTACTATACTAATCTAACCTCAAAATATCAGATCACCCCTATGTCTCTTATTTGTTATCTTGATTTTTTCTCTTCTTTCCTTGAGTTGTCCCTTCCCTATGTGACAATGCCACTTCTATGATGCTATGATTTTCATAAAATGCATTTATTTCCAATGGATATTTTCTCTAAAATCCTCACAAACATTTCCTTTTTAAAACTGCATTCACAACTAGAACCCCTAACGGAACGTGTTTCCTTCATCATGGATTTGCAAAGAGATAACTTGAAAACTTTCCTCCGAGGTGGAAATAGTGTTTTCCTTCCCCTCACAAGGGATAATTTTCTTTCTTTTGAATTCCTTGATGAATTGAACATCTTTTGAAAGGATTCCTTGATGATGAATTGATTTGAGGAAAATTCTCTTTTATACTTTCAAACAACACATCCCTTGAGTGGACCCCCTTCTTATGACAGGTTCCTGAGGGACTTCTTTGAAAGCCTTCCAACTTGTTGATGGTCTATGTGACTATCCACTTTATCACCTACAAGTCTGCCTTGTTTTTAGACATGCTTTATCTGTGGGTAAACATGTTGCTTTGTAGGTGCGCCTGTAAAGCTGCTTTCTAACTCTACGGAGTCCCCTTCCTTGGGTTTCCCTCATGTGAAATATCTTGGGAGATGCCTCCTTATAGGTCTGTAGTCTTGTAAGGTGCTTACACCTCTAAGCTTCCTCCATGTGAGAGATCTTTTGGGTTGGTTCCTTTCAGGTCTGCGGACCTATAAATTGCTTATTTCATCAGGTTTCCTCCATGCTAGAGATCTTGGGGGATGCGTCCTTGCAGGTCTGTGGGCCTGTAAGGCACTTATTTCACCAAGTTTCCTCCATGAGATATATCTTGGGGGAAACCTCCTTGTAGGTCTATGGGTCTGTAAGGTCCTTTTGTCTGGGTTTCCTTCATGTGAGAAATCTTGGGGGATACCTTCTTGTAGATCTATGGCCCTGTAAGGCGCATACTTCACCCTGACTTCCTTCATGTGAAAGATCTTGGAGGCTTCCTTTTTGTAGGTCTGTGGACCTATGAGATGCTTTCATCCTATGGGATTTTTTCATAATTGGTCTAAGGGCCTTCAGTGTACCTTGTGTAGCTTCATAGTTCTGTGGGGCTATGGAGTCTTTTCTTCCATCCTGTGCTTCTGAGTTCTCCAGATCATGGTCTACTTCCTCGATGGTTCAATTATAAATTTCTAACCCTACAAACTCTTCAATCTACTTTACTAAAGCATTCATCTATACTCATGCTCGCTAAAGTGAGGGAAAAATGTATAGGAGTGAATTTGCACCCCTTATGCAAATTCCCCTTTTACATATCCTCACCTTAGAAAATAAAATTTGAAGGAAAAATTCCACATCACTTGGTTTCCTTCCTTCCACGACATCTATCTATTGTTTCGATGGGAGAATATTTGTTAGGGATGTGCGCGTGATGCGCAGACATCCACATGTAACTCTTACGTCCCTAATGGATTCCTGCATCTGAAGTTGGCAAAGGCATTATGATTTTGATTGGGGTCAATTTGTAATGTCCCTCTTCAACCAAAAAACCCAAAAAATGGTAGATTCTTCCCACTTCTCCTTAAAATTCACTTATCTTCATTCTACTTGATCCTCTTGCAATCTCTTCACAAGCTCTTGCATCTTTCTTTCACATTCTCAAGCATTTCCAACATTCTCTTCACTAGAATACAACACTTCAACCTCCATTGCAGCAACAAAAATTTATCAACTCTGCAAAGCAACAGTGAAGAAATCTATAGCAACATGGGCTTGAAGTCTTGCATACCTCCCTTCATCATAGTTGAGGTTGTGGTGATCTTTCCAAGTCTACTTTCTCCACCATTGGCTAGTGATTTTGGGTGGAGGTGGTAAATTTTCACTCCTCTCCTTTGTGATTTGGTTGAGTAGCTCCTTACTATTTTGTAGTGTTTATTTTATCTTCTACTTTTTACTTCTTTATTGTATATTTCTCTCTCATTGTTATTTGGCTATCTGTGGAGGTGGAAATGCCAAAATGGGGTTCTGACTGAGGCATACCCCTATACAGCCAAAACCATTTTCCCCTCTTTCTTGTGTGCAGGTGAATGTGCATTTGGAGCTAGCTGGTGAACTGGCACCTTGGTGAGATCATTTTTGTCACTTCAGCTCTCATCTATCTACTTTATCATCTTTTTTTGTACTTTTCATACTGTATAGTTCTTTTTTTCTCATTTAGGAGTATCTAGATAGGTCGTTAGCTTGTTTTCTAATGATTCATATTGTATTATTTTCCTCTGGTCATACAGACACTAGCACACTAGAGAGACGCTAGCACACCATGCTATCATCCTAGAACTGTGGTTCTATCCTTAGGAAGAGAGTTATCTGAGGTACAATATTGAATCCAAAATCTAGCTCGCCTAGTCCAAACTTGGATTTTTGGTCTAAAGAGTGATTGAAGTACATTATAGTCCTCATCACTCTTGTCCCTTGTTTCAAAGCATCCCTTTAGAGTGAGGTAAGTTAGGGTAGCCCTCTTCTCTTGGCTCTCTATGACTTGGAGCCTAAATGTGGTTAGTCCCCCTCTCTTATAGTTATGAATATTGATTTGAATGATTTCTTCAATCATAAGACGCCTACATCACAAATGATAGCTCAAAAACAAATGTGATACATGATGACTTTGACTGTTGCAAGAATGGAAAAAGGAATGAAAGTGTTGTCATTGATGTCAACTAGTCAACTAGTTATCTACTAGTTGTTTTTGGTTGTATATGTTGAGGATATTGAGAAAATTGTATGAAAGAAAGATTACATGTATTCAATTGTTTCTTAGGATGATGATTTGGTACTTGTCCCTATGTTTTTGTGCTTCATATATGTTGGTCATGGTTGTTGAAGGTTTTTATATCCAAATTTTTGGATATTGGTTCATTGTGAAGTTCGATTTGTGTTCACTAGTTGTGAACTATGTTTTTTTTCTATGTTATGTTTGAGGTCTGGGAGAAAATTTGTTGGTCTATATCTCTTTGATGACGTATTTTGACTTGCAGTTCTAGAGTTAAGGTGTTCTTATTGCATTCAAGATATTTTTTGTTTTTGGAAGTTTCGAGCTAAATTGTTCTATGTGTTTTGCACTAGCCGACCGTGTGTTAAGCACTATCTTCGAAGTTCAAGAAATGTGTTGGATCTATTTTGGGTCTAGTTTAATTTTTTGTTTGGGTTTCCCTCATTCTAATTCCACCCTAGGATGTTTTGGCATTGACCTAATTTGAATATGAATTTAAATTGTCGACTTTGTATCTTTTTCAAGGTTGGAGATAGTATAAATATAGGATGAGCTAGTAATGAAAAGTATACAAAATAAAAGAAGGAAGATAAGTGAAAGAGAAGAGGTGAATTTGATGCTATTTAGAAAGCGTGTGAGTTATGTGTGTGGTAGATTAGTGCAAAGCTTAATGTTGAGTTTTTGGATGTAATGAGCAGAAGGAAAACTCTATCATTCATGCAAGTTGATCAAGTGAGTGTGGTGGAACCCTTTGTTGCATTGGGATTGTTTTTTGTCTCTAACAAGTCTTTTTTTTCTTATTTATATCTCTATGGAAGTGAGCCCTCCAGGTTGTAGCCATGTTTGTTAGTGAGTTCTTGTTCTAGATAGTGAGTCCTTATAGGCAGTGAGCCTTGTTTCAAGTAGTGAGCCTTTTTATAATCAATTTTGATATTCTCTATAGTGTGAGTTAATCCTCACCATGGTTTTTCCCTCATTGGTTTTACCATGTAAATCTGGTGTTATTGTGTTTATGCATTGGATTTGAGTTGCTACATTGGCATTTGATGATTAATCATTTAAGCAGTTTAAGTATTAGTTCTAGTAATTGAATTGAAGGTTAAAATCTATGACAACTAATTCATCCCCCCTCTCAGTTTTCCTATTCAAAAATTGGTATCAGAGCTTGGTTCCTTGGTGAAGAGATTAACCACTTGAGGAAGGTCCAGGATGGCTAGAAAAATGGTCTTTGATTATCCAACATTTGATGGAACTAACTATGGTATTTGGAAAGTATTCATGGAAGAATATCCGGAGTATTGCAAATATGATGTGGAGAAAGCTTATAAGAATCCATACACTCCTCCTGCTAATGGTTTGAGTAAACCTAAAGAAATCAAAGAACATGAAGCAAATAATAAGGAAAAGTTCATCTTGAAGAATAGTCTGGTACATTCTGAGTTGATTAAGGTTCAGAATTTGAAAACAACTAAGGAATTCTGGGATACTTTAGAAAGAGCACATGATTGTGATGAAAGAGTTAAAGAGGTGAAATTATAGAATTTCAAAACATGGTTTGATCTTATACATATGTCTGAAGATGAAAATGTCAAACCTTATGTACAAAGATTGGATGAGGTAGTGGTTGGAATGCAATCTCTTGGTGCTACTATAGATGAAACTAGGATTGTAAAGAAGATTCTCATAACTTTTCCTAATGCTCACTATGAGAAGGTGAGTGTTATTGAGTAGACTATAGATTAAAATACTTGTACTAAGGATCTACTGTTAGGATTTTTGACATCTTATGAGATGAGGAAGTACAGTCTGAGAAATGGAGGAAAAATAGAGACTGCTTTTAAAGCTACAAAAACTAAAGATACGGATGAAGAAAACTTTGATCAAATAGAAGCTAACTTTATAAGAAGAATGAGAAAATGCTCCAGTAAGTATGAAGGTAATTTTCCCTTTAAGCATACTTTAGTTGTGGAGAAATAAGTCATTATGCTACAAAATGTCTGGAAAGAGCTAAAAGGTATAAAAATATATATGAGAAAGAAAAGAAAGGAAAGAAGATTAATAGAGCCTACTGTTGGTTGTTTTCAAAATGAACCAATTAGGTCATAACAAGTACCTATGAGCTTGCTGAGCTCAATTATCAAAAATCTGCTAGACAAGTGGCCAACTAATGAGATATGGCATCAATTTCTTTATCTCCTCCACTTTGGGCTCTGCATAACCCGGGAAGGTAATACCACAATGTATATTACACTATTATTTGCGACAATTCACACATACATTGTATAGCTATAAGTAGGCATATTCTCATCCATAGCTAATAAGTTGAAATTCACCAAGGAGTTGGCAATTCCCTAAACAAACTAGACACCTTAAGCTGAGAATACCAAGACAGTACAAATACCATAATTTAAAAGTAGATCGATGATTATTTTAAAATATTTTTCTCAGGTCGAACAACTAGGTTCATGAACATATTAAAATGATTTATCATCAGTGCCAATATCTTTGGGCTAGGAGTTTCAGCAAATTGAAATATAAGGAGCATTTAATTCTAGACATTCAAGATCTATGCAATGTCACTTAGCAATTCGCAAATCAGTAACCAAATTCTAAAGAATACTTAACACATCCCTAGATCATGCATAAGAATTCATGATTTGATTCAAGCAATTTAACTTCTCTTGTGGACAAGAGCTAAAGTCAAAACACATATCAAAGTATGAAACAATGACAATTAATGAAATGATCTCTGATCAATATTTTCATTAATAACTTGCATACACAATCAAAATGGAGACACTATAGACTTGGAAAATATCCATTATCATTCTAATATATCCAGAAAACATACATTTAACAAAATAAGCTACCTAGACTCAAAGCATTTGATAAATACTAAGCATATTATCTCTATGTTCTCAATTCTCACAATACAAATCTAGTATTCAACAAAAGACCCGTACCAATGGCCCTGAATTCCCTTTTATGAAATAAGGGAGAAAAACAAGCCTCAGGCCAAAGGTACACATGTCATAATAGGATTGGACTGCAAGAAGATAGATTCCCCAATTCAATTATATTTGCATTAATCAAAGTGGAGGGAAATCAAACAATACAAAGTTCATTTACACTCATCAAGAAGATTAACTTTTTCAAACAAAAGAACATGTCAAAAAGAATGAGCATCTTCTTAGTAGAACCTTGATTTCATTGAGAAAAATGACAAACTTATGTGGATTGAAAATAATTCAATATCTTAATCATCATTCCACATCACCAATAATTTTATAAACTTTTGTGAAACATATGTTTTATACACTTGTAACATCTATGGCTAGACCTATACAATCCTTGACCAAGTGTATGTTTCACACTTCAATTCACAAGCCAAATTTTCCAATGTACACCCTCCCCCATTCTTCATACTCTTCCTCGGATGGCCAATCAAACTCCATAATTTCATCCATGTATTTTCTATAAGGAGCATACTTAGTTACCACTGCATTGGATTCTCTATCAAAATCCTCTAGAAAGCTAATAAGAAATGTCAACCTCTCCAAATTATCATTGAAAATATTAATATCAATCTCTCTACATATTTCATTTACTCAGGAATGAATAACCTCATCCAATTCCCTTTTCCACTCATGCAATGGCTTCAATTCATAATTGTTGACTTCAACATCTGGTAATGGTGATAGATCAGTATGAGTGTATTGAGATAACAATTCCACTATCTTTTGTTGAAGCGGGGCTGCATACCCTTGGAAATTTTTCTCACTCAATCTGCATACAAAATCATAGACAGGCTACACCAGCAGATACTTATCTTCATGCTAACCAGCTCCTACCAATATTAGTGTTAATATTTCAAATCTTACAACCCATTTATTTAAGGTTGGTATGGCCAACAATTTATCTTTCTTAGATAATCTCATTTCTCATAGCATCAGGGTATAGTTGTCATACACGTTGTTGAGTCTAGCTTGAATCTTCTCATTTAGATGTTCTAATGTAGTGCTGAAAAATTTCAATACATTATCATACATTACATCTTGGACATTTTCCAACAACTTCTTGTATGTTTCAATTTGCAACAACAATTGTTCTTTACCAAATGAGTTAGCACCTAATCCACTTAACTCTCCCACTACAATTGATTATTGTTCCTAACTATATGGCACCATTTCCAAGGCCTAGCTATGAAATGGATGTTGTGTAGATGTCATAAGAGAAGCTGAGAATGGGTGGCTTAAACTAGGTTGACCCTGTTCCCTCTGTACTTCCTCTCTTTGTTTGTAGAATGCCAGTTCAATTTCTAATGCAGTCACCTTTTGTTGACTACTGTCATAGTCACCCAAGAGCTCACTATATTTAGCTCTCAAATTATCTCTTTCCAAAGTGAGACCCTCCACAGTCGACTATGTGAACCTGGTAACATTTACAACCATGTTTGTAGCCTCTAGAGTTGGAGTATCAACAACTCTTTTCACAAGCAATTGACCACTAAGTTTTGATGGCTCTGCCAAGGTTGGTTTCTTAGACGCTAGAGATAGTGACCATATTGCTAATGCATCCAAAATCTCACTAAAGGCTAAGACTCGAAATTACATTTCCAATTCTACTTTTTTTTGTATAAGAGGCCTTCCAGCCCTTCTTATGGCATCCAAAACAATAGCATCAACAATATTCCAATCTGGCAACAGCAGCACACCACTTTTCTTTACAAGTTCTCTGCCCTGCTGGGCATTAATCCTTTTGAATTCATCCTTCATAATATTTCTTACATTCGCTTCAATGACACTTTTAGGTGATTCAGGATGTAAGCTCCTCTCATCAACCACCTTCTCTACATAATCTACAATTTTGGATTTCCACCACAAATCCTGGAATGTTGAGATTTCAATAAAAGTGTCATCCTCCATAAACTATTTGTTGGCTTCAAACCACAAATCATCTACAGTATTCATCCCACAAATATCTAGTTTCCCCAATCTGAGGATGCTCTATCTTGAACTTGAAGCAATTTCTCTTTCATGAGGAGGCATTCCAATATGCATTTCTTCAAGGGTGACAAAGATATCATCTTCGTCTGTATCAGAATAATCAACCAATCCTTTTGCTCCAATCATTTGCTTCTTTGAGGTGGTTGCTCAAGAGGAGTATAAATTTCATTAGGTGAATCAAGATCAATTATAGGAAAAGAGGCTTGTGTGTGAGGAGTTGACACTACACTCTTAAGAGAGTCTAGTTTTGGTTCTTTAGAAATGATAGGGGCTATTGATTTCCCTTCCTCAGTTGGTATCTTCTTCCTCCTAGAATAAATCCTTAATTGTTTGGGTGGTTGATATGTAGGATTTTCTTATAGTGGTACTTCGGAACTTTCTTCAACCACCATCATCTTTTCTTTATCAAGAACCTCCCACTGCTCTCTTAAAACACCAACAACATTCTCAAATTTGTGCATGACATACATAGCCCTATTGAGATCACCTTGTACATTCGATAGAGGGTCATATTGAGGATTTTTCTTCTTCCTAGCTTCCATCATCTTCCTATAAGCAAAGTACTTAGCTTTCCTCTCATCTTGTTCCTCAGTGTTGAAAACATTCCTAATGGCATCCTCTAGATAGTTAAAAGCATGCACAAAAGTACCCATTTTATTATCTGCTTTGAGTTTATTTATGAAGCCTTTATGATCATGATTCCTCACGTCCACAATCATCAATTCATAAGGATTTAGTAGATGTTCTAATTCATTCCATGCCCCTTTTGTCACAATGTAATATGAAAATACTGTCCACTCTGGGAAGAAAGACCCTTTCCTCACTGATTCAGAAAACTGTGTTTCCTATGTTGCTCTCAACTACCTCATAAATTCAAGGAAACCTATCCTCAAGCGAACATCTATACAAAAAACATATAGGCCTAAACTACTACCATATATTCTAAAAATTGTCTTATTAGGATACAAAATCAAATCTCCCCAATTATGGCTCAAATTCAAATATGGCCTTAGTTCCTTAGGCCTCCAAAACTCATGAATTTATTTGGGGATCCTGGGGGGTTCATATATCAAATCCTTCCTTATCCTAGATGAAAAAGCATTTCTAAACATTACAAATTTGTACTTCTTATCATCCCTATCCAAGATATGGATCCAACTCTAAATAGGAAAGTCAACTCCATCCTTCTTTCTTTCTAGGGTAATTTCCTTCTCAAAGGATTTTTGTCCCTTATATAGGAACATATGCGTTAACAATGAGTACCACTAGAACTTCACCCATTGTTTTCCTCCTTGAAATTTAACCAATCCTTCATGAATGTGATTGGCTAAATAAGTTGCATAGTCATAAACCATACTACATGTTGGGTATTGTATATGTGAAGCCAGGTAGCTATATTCTTTCTCTAATGTGTCATGTGGATTAGCACCTACAATTTGGTAAAAAGAATACACAGTTTTTTTTAAATAGTTGGCAAAATAGTTCATTGAGAGATATTCAAGCTCCCCATTATCAATCTTGACCTTCCTCCATTGCTTCATAGTTCCTACCATTGCAGTATGTTGGGGAAACATTTTTGATCTGATGAATACTTTGTTATTATTATACTCTGTTTTGATAGTATCCATATTCAAAGGGAGCATACTTGAATTTCTTTCATACAGATCAAAAACCTTTTCAATTTCTTCATTGGTTATTTTTACCATGACCACCCCATCATATGACCTGACTGTCTATGTGACTGGATCATAATTTGATGTGATATCCTTCAAGAGATCCACATCCATATACACATTAGGGGCAACTATTTTTCCCATATTCAAATTCCATGGGTTACTTAAAGGGGGCCCATATTTTTGTTTCCAAACCAATGTTGAAACATCTACCATCCCATGTAGGGTACCTCGGCATCCTTGATCAAGCAAGCTTTATCTATCAAACCCTCCTTTACAGTAGGGCAGTGAAATAGGGCTCTACCTTCTGGTTTCTTATTGGTGCATTGGGGTAATAGGTCGATAACATCTTGAGACAGGGACCTAGGCTAGGCAGAAGAATAAGAAGCACCAAGTGCTTTGGGAGCCATGGGTTTGTGTGCACAAAGAAAATTCTAACAGAGGAATTTTAACTAATCAACAACTAACTACAATTTACGGCTCTGGACAAGAGCTAATTTTGGAAATTTACAAGGCTACGACTTTTCAAACACAAATATTATCCCTAATTTTAAAGCAATGAAAGAAGAACAGTCAAATGCATTCACTTTAAAACAGATGAAAGAAAACCCTAACTCAAGAAACTTAAAAAAGCGTGAATTTGTGTTTATGGTACTTACTACTTTCGACCCTGTCAAACCCTATTGCTAGCTGGTACAATCTTTGCAATTCATTTATCAAATCCTTGTATTTTCTAGGATACATCTTTGGATCTCAAATAAGCAAGAATCAGCT
The DNA here is from genome assembly GCA_007258455.2 of Sequoia sempervirens. Taxonomy (NCBI): domain Eukaryota; kingdom Viridiplantae; phylum Streptophyta; class Pinopsida; order Cupressales; family Cupressaceae; genus Sequoia; species Sequoia sempervirens. The sequence continues at coordinate 263,937,264 of VDFB02271358.1, forward strand.
GCACACAAATTTTGGTAGGAACTTAATAATTCTACCGTGTCACTTCTGCCATTAATGCTCACTCACGCGAAGCAAAAGAATTGCAATGGGTGTACTATGAAAATTTTAATATGAGTCATTGATTTACAGCTGAGTTGGGCCTCTTGGGTGACTCCAATTGAGTCAAGATTGTTTGAATTTGTCTTCCCACTCCAACTCAAATGAATTCCCAATTGGAATTCACTAAAAATACATTCATGTGTACTTGTGGGCTCCACTAGCCTACATCTACAAAGTGTATGTGGCAGCTTCTCATGGGTCTCGCCATTCTTAAAGAACTTGCATCTCATTTTTGTGATCTAGTAGGGAACAACGATGATCATATTTCATCGCTCAGTTGGCGCCATTGATCTCAAGGTTATGGGTATTGAGATGTGACATAGCGGGTGGGCCCATTCACACATGGCGACATCTCTCTAACCTCGCAGAATTTAACTTGTATCCATTTCAGATGGGTGAGCCAACGAGAACGACCCAAATGGAGTCCCATGATCTGGTAACTATTCAACCTATGCATGAAACGAAGCTATTTATAAAAGGGGGCCTTGACTAGGCCGATGAGTAAGACACCCTCATAAGTTAGTGACTTAGACTTAAGTCATTTATAAATAAAAAATTTAAAACCTGACATGAGGATGAATTAAATGACCAACAATTTCAATACTTTGAGGCTGGTAATGGATGTATGTCAATGGCTTAAAAGATAACTAAAGAGACCGACAACTAGGAAAACCAGTCAACACAAAATTATAATGTTCAAAGATGAAAAATTGATGTCAGGATAAACCAAGTAAAACCCTTGAACCCTGTTGATGGGTACATTTGACATGTGAATAACAAGCATAAAAGACTCAAAATTTCAAGCATTTTGAGGGCTCTATCAGTGGCTTATGCTCAAGGATGCATACCCCTAGCAGATATGGTGAGAAATAGATCTCTTGGTGGAGCAGACCAAACACAGAGGAATTCCAAAAGGAAGGAGACTGCCCGGACAAGGCAATCAAACACAACAGAAAATAAACACACCAAACCCTATATACAAAATTTACAAAACTATACAATGTACATGGATATAAAGTATTTCAAGAGAAAAATGGTTTCAAGAACTGTCCATGTACTGGAAGTTCCAGACTTTCACTTGCAAGTGACTGTAAGAAGTAAGAATCCTCCCCATGAATATCTACGATTAAGTAAGGACCTAGCCACAGGGGACCAAAATTCCTATGCTTTCCTTTATCCTCCAGTCTGGCATTCCACATTAATACCATGCATCCTATTTTGAATTTCCTTGGCACAACTTTCTTATCATACAAATATTTAACTTGGAGGTGCATTTTCTCATTTTTCTTGTGTGCTTCTCTTCTCATTTCATCGAGCTCGACCAATTCATTCATCTTTCTTTGCATCTCATCACAGATGTCAGTATTATATTTCTGTACAAACTTATACATCTTCATTAGATTATTATGAGGAATTCTAGCCTCCACTCCATATACCAAGTTAAAAGGAGAAAGACCAATAGCTTTCTTGACTATGATTCTATCTACCCACAAAGCTAACTACAATTTTGAGTCCCAAGCTTTCTTATTATTTTTGAGGATTCCTTTGATGATCTTCATGAGGCTCTTGTTGCTAGACTCAGCTTGTCCATTCCCTTGAGGATGATATGGGGATAAATATGATATATTTATGACATGCATATTACAACAATCTAGGAATTATTTAGATCAAAAGCACATGGCATTATCAGAAACAATCCTCTCGGGCACACTGAATCTACTTAAGATGTTATTAATTAAAAATTCTATGACAACCTTGCTATTTTCTTTCTGGGTGGGAATCTCCTCAACCCACTTTGTAAAGTAATCAATTTCCACTAGAATCTAGGCATTTCCACCACTAGACTCCACTGCCATTTCCCCTATAAAATCAATCCCCCATTGCTAAAAAGGGGTTGGTGTTGAGACTGGTCTAAGGGGTAAATTACATGAAAACTTGAGCTTACTGGTGAACCTCTAACAGCATCACATTTTTTGACATATCTATGTGCATCCTTGAAGACTGTGGGCCACTAGAAACTAGCCCTCAATATCTTGTGTGTTGTAGTCTTGGCCATATAATGGCCTCCACACACTCCCTTATGCATCTCAATCAACAAGTCTTTTTCTTTATCACCATCTACACATCTGAGGAGCGCACCCTCTCGACTTCTCCACTAGAGTTCGCCATCAATAATATTATATATGATTGCTTGCAGCTTTAGAGTTCTCCTCTCATTGTTTAGCATTCCATTAGGACATCTCATTGTTTGCAAATATTCAACAATTCTCTTATACCAACCATAAGTTTTCATATCACATATAGGAGCAATGTTCTCTTGTTCCATCTCATTAATTTGATTAGCATCTAAATTGGTTTCAACCATGAGTTTGGAAAAACCTTGACCCCTAACCAATTTGGTGATCTGAATATCTATGTTAAATTCTTGGATTCTATTAATCCATCTACATCTTTGGCTAGTAGTTTCTTGTTGTGTAAAGATTTCCTTAACTACCGCACTTGGGAGATTACCAACTCTGAATCCCCAAATACTTTCAATAATTTTATCCCACATTTGGAAGAAAGTTTTAAACAAAGTAATAATGCCTCATATTCAGCTACATTGTTGGTACATGCAAACTATAGTGAAAAGGAATATTTCAAAGTCTTACCTTGGGGATATGTAAGAATGACCCCAGTGCCTAAACCGTCTTTTGAGTAGGCCCCATCGAAGTACATAGTCCACAAAGGATCTTATGGAAATTTTAATGCAACCTCTTTAACAATTGGTGCAGGCTTCACTTTTCCTTCTTCTTTCTCCATTTCTTCTACCCAAAATGTTTCCATACCGATGTCTACAAAGTTGATTATTGAGGGTTCCTCTAGCTCTTCAACATGCTCAATCATGTGTTTGAATCTTGATTCTCGAGAAATTTTTACATCCTTTTGGTCAATGGAGAATGTGGTAAATGATAAGTCATACTCCCTCCCATAGAAGCAGACCATTGTCTTGAAATTAGCATTCCATATGTTGGTGGAATAATCACCACTGTAACACTCATAACTAGCTCCTTTTCTGGGAAAGCATCCAATCTATATGGAACTTCATAGATCACACCAATAACATGGACCTCTCTTGAATCCATGGCATAACATTTTCCATATGTGTTATTGACCTTTAGACCCATTTTCTACATTATTTTGATAGGAATAAATTTGTTTGAAGCACCCAAATCTATCATACAATTCTAAAGAACCTTTCCATCAATGATTAGACTTAAAAAGAAAGGATTAACTAAATTTTGGTTTTCAGTGATGGTGGTTCCCAAGTAAATCTTAGGATTCTCATTGACACTCGTCCCCACTTCAAAATATTTTTCTTGACTCTTACTTGTTTTAGGTACATCAACCTCCACTTTTTGTTGGTTACCCCCAGGAATATTGTTAAAAAAAACCATTGTTTTGTGCTTGTGGTCATCAATCCTCATCATTTCAAGGAGTGGAATTGTGACCTATATCTGAGATAGAAATTGAAACATATCAATGGGAGAATAACCTGGTACTTGTGGGAGCACCACTTCCTGAGGGACCACTACATCAACTTTCTTTTCAACCTTTTTCTTGGTAGGTTTCAATTCTTTGGCTTTCAAATCTGGTTGTACAACCTTAGCAACAACTTTTTCCTTACTTCCTTTCTTAGCCAAAATTCTAATTTCTTTATTTTCTTGGGGCTTTGTCTCTCCTTTCTTATTATTTGTCTTAACACCCTTACCGTCTGCATTATTCTCCTCAATGAGTATGCCTCCTTGATGACCTGGGTGCCACTTACCACCCTATTCCTGAGGTGATTATTTCTTGCTTGAGCTCTACCAGCCAATACAATTGTATACCTTTGTATTTCTTCATTTGAAGGTCTCCTTAAAGAAACATTACATGTCACAATATTATAAGTTGTGTATTTATCTTCTCCTTCTTCATCAGAGAACACTTGTTGATGGTGAAGAACTAATTCTTGTCTCTGCATATCCACATCATTAGTGTCAACATCATCACTAGAAGAATAGTCATTACACTTTATATCCAATCCAGTCATAAATACATTTGTAGTGTCACTAAGGTCATCAGGATAGTCAATCTCCTTCTGATAATCTTGAGATTGCTCCATGGATCTGGCAAATATACATTGATGCAAGGAATTGGGTATTTCACAAACTTCACACCATGGTATTTCTTCTACAACATTTGTAGTGTTTTTATGCAATGGATCTAGTGTTACTTGAAAATTATTTTGGTTACTCTCGATAGGTTTCCCATTATGCCAACTAGTGTGATATGGATAGTCTTGTAGTCTAGGTGGCCTCTCGTTTCTCTAAAACTAAGGCTTGTCATTTATAGCATGCTTCTGCAATAGGTTTAAGACTTGGTCTAACTTCTCTTCTGGGGAAGTAACTTTAGGGACCTTCTCATTCTGCACCTTTGAATTCTTAGAAGACTTAGGGTCATCTCTTCGGCCCACCTTTCTAGATGCCCTCCTATTATTTTCAATGTTTATTGCCATTTTGTAAGCTTCTCTTAGATATTGTATATTTTTATCTCTAAGTAGGTATCACATTTTAGAATCATAAGCATTACAATAAACCACCATACATTCCCTTTCATTAGGTCTTAGAGACCCAGGGACCTTATACATGGCCTTCTAAAATCTCACATTGAATTTTGTGGCCATTTCATTATGCCCCTTTGTAATGTTATTAAAGTCATTTAGTTTGAACCAAGGGTCAGTTTGATCACCATACTGCTCTATAAATGCTCTGAAGAATGAATCATTGGAGTTAATACTCGCATCTGGTAGGCTTCTATACCACTCTCTTGCATCCTTTATGAGGGACTACATAAATTACTTCATAGCTACATCCTCATCCCATAATTCAAAGTCTTCAATAAAAATTTGAAATTCCTTCAAATGATCTTCCCCGCTAAGGGAATTGTTGCCAGTAAATTTGGGAACATGTTTTCTAGCATTATCTGGCACTAGATTTAGGTAACCAGGAATATTTTCAAAACACAGTTGTCTATACCTATCAGTATGCAACAATATCCTACCCATAGGACCTTCTTCTTCATCATGGTTATCCTTATCTCTCCTTCTTTCACCATCATGTCGATGTCCTCTGGACTGGGAATCATTATCACTAAAATGGATAGTCCTATCCTTATTTTCAGGCTGTGAAGAGGAGCTGGAAGGATTACCAGTGGGTGAACCTTTGTCACTGGTATGAGGGTTTGAAGAGGATGACTGACCTTGAGGGCTTTTGGTTTCAAGGATAGGATCTTTCAAGGTAGACTCAAGGAAACTAAGCTTCTTCTTCATTTCTTTGTTTACTACCATTAGTTCCAATTCTTTGGTCTTCTTGTCTAATTCTTCATTCTCCTTCATTAATTTATCAAAGATTGAAATAGAATCATCTTGAGATGTATCTCTCTTTGAAACCCCTCCCTCATTTATTTTCACCCCTTAATCAGCTTTTCTTTCATTCATAGGACATTTCCCTTTATCAACATCCTAGAATTTTTTCTTAGTATTCTTAGGAGGAGGGGGCGATGGGATGGCAGTTTTCTCAGTAGCCTTGGTTCGTGGGCTTTCAATAGTTTTATCAACTAAAGGAATTGTAGGAATTCTTCCTACGATTTCTTGTATTACCAAGCCATCTTCTGGGCCAGATTGATTAGCCAACTTATCCATTTCTTCCATCTCCTTAGCCTTCCTTCTTAATGCATCCCTTTGCAACATAGCATCTCTAATCCTTTTTTCATGAGAAACCTCCCTTTTCTTCCTATTTTCATTGCATTTAGAAATCCTTTGATTAAGTAAATGCACTTCGTTTAATACTTCTTCTTCATATGGCAGAGTAGATTCCCTATCAGATATAACTATTTTTTCAACTCAGGAAGGAAGTGGATCATGGGAGTAAACATCTCTAGTCAATAAATCATCACGGATAGGGTTGTATGGATGGGAGTTTGGGGTAACATATCCTTTGGCTCTAGCATGCCTAGCATCAACATTATCTTTCTAGATTCTATCCCTTTCTCTTTGCCTCATAGCTTGCATACTAGGGTCAGAGGAATACTCATTTACAATAGTCTTCATATAAACTCCACCCCTTGCCTCAGAAGTAATCCTTTTCAGATCTTGAGCTACAATTAGAACACATTTCATGTTCAAGGATAGGATGAGGTGTACACTTACCTTTTCCCGCATTATTTTCCTTTATCCATTTTCCTTTGTTCTTAGATAATTCACCTTCCAACTTTTGTTCTAGATTCTTCTTCAGGTAACCTCGTGTTCCTTTCATTTGAGCTTGTCTTCCTTTTAGCTTTCTCACCTTCCTTAATTTCTTCACACTTTTCTTTCTAACTTCATGGATATCTTTGAACACTGATTCACACTAGTGCAGAGACATTAGAGTCGCCACCCATGGTTCTTGGGAAAGATTAGTATCAATTTTGTTATAGTTTTTACAAATAGTGACAAATCTTTGGAAATGAAGACAAACTTTGACACCTACGATGTATCTTTACAAGAATTTTGAATGTATTATAAATGGGTGGTAAATTTATTAGGATAGTAGATGACACATTGGCATAGCTCAAAGGAAAATGTGACAAATAAATTTAATTGACTAACTTTATGAGCAATTACCACCATATAACATGGTGATATGTGATAAGGAATTCTGGAGAACTAATAATTATAAGACTTACATCCCCAGTAGAGTCGCCATTCGGTTGGTTGTTTTCACAATGAACCAATCAGATCATAATAGGTACCCATGAGCTTATTGAGCTCAATTGTCGAATATATGCTAGACAAGTGGCCAACTAACGAGATATTACACTATTATTTGAGACAATTCACACATACATTGTATATATATAAGTAGACGTATTCTCATCCATAGCTAATAAGTTGAAATTCACCAAGGATTTGGAAATTCCCTAAACAAACTAAACACCTTAAGCTGAGAATACCAAGATGGTACAAATACCACAATTTAAAAGTAGATCGATGATAATTTGAAAAGATTGTTCTCAAGTTGGATAATTGGGGTCATGAAAATTTTAAAATGATTTATGATCAATGCCATTATCTCTAGGCTAGGAGTTTGAGAAAATTGAAATCTAAGGAGCATTTAATTCTGGACATTCAAGATCTATGCAATATCACTTAGCAATTCACAAATCAATAACCAAATTCTAAAGACTACTTATCACATACCTAGATCAAGCATAAGAATTCATGATTTGATTCAAGCAATTTAACTTCTCTTGTGGACAACAGCTAAAATCAAAACACATATCAAAGTATGAAATGATGACAATTAATGGAATGATCTCTGATCAATATTTTCATTAATAACTCACATACACAATCAAAATGGAGAGACTAAAGACTTCAAAAATATCCATTATCATTCTGATATATCTAGAAACCATACATTTAACAAAATAAACTACCTAGACTCAAAGCATTTGATAAAGACTAAGCATATTATCTATGTGTTCTCAATTCTCACAATACAACTCCAATATTCAACAAAAGACCCATACCAATGGCCCTGAATTCCCTTTTATGAAATAAGGAAGAAAAACAAGCCTCACGCCAAAGGTACACATGTCACAATAGGATTGGACCACGAGAAGATAGATTCTTGAATTCAATTATATTTGCATTTATCAAAGCAGAGGGAATCGAACAAGACAAAGTTCATTTACACTCGCCAAGAAGATTAACTTTGTCCAACAAAAGCACATGTCAAAAATAATGAACATCTTCTTAGCGGCACCTTGATATCATCAAGAAAAATGACAAACTGATGTGGATTGAAAATAAGTCAATATCTTAGTCAGCATTCCACATCACCAATAATTCACTAACCTTTTTTGAAACAAATGTTTTATACACTTGTAACATCTATGGCCAAACCTGTACAATACTTGACCAAGTGTATGTTTCACACTTCAATTCACAAACCAAATTTTCCAACGTACACCCCCATTCTTCATACTCTTCCTCAGATGGCCAATCAAACTCCATAATTTCATCCATGGATTTTCTATAAGGAGCATACTTAGTTACCACTACATTGGATTCTCTATCAAAATCCTCCATAAATCTAATAAGAAATGTCAACCTCTCCAAAGTATCATTGAAAATATTAATATCAATCTCTCTTCATATTTCATTTACTCGGGAATGAATAACCTCATCCAATTCCCTTTTCCACTCATGCAATGGCTTCAATTCATAATTGTTGAATTCAACATCTGGTAATGGTGACAGATCAGTATGAGTGTATTGAAATAACAATTCCACTATCTTTTGCTCAAGCGGGGCTGCATACCCTTGGAACTTTTGCTCACTCAATCTGCATACAAAGTCATAGATAGGATACACTAGCGGATGCTTATCTTCATGTTGACCAGCTCCTACCTATATTAGTGTTAATCTTTCAGATCTTGCAACCCATTTATTTAAGGTTGGTATGGCCAACAATTTATCTTTCTTAGATAATATCATTGCTCATAGCATCAGGGTATAGTTGTCATACACATTGTTGAGTCTAACTTGAATCTTCTCATTTAGATTTTCTAATTTAGTGCTAACAACTTTCAATACATTATCATACATTGCATCTTAGGACATTTCCAACAACTTCTTGTATGTTTCATTTTTCAACAACAATTGTTCTTTACCAAATGAGTTAGCACCTGATCCACTTAACTCTTCCACTGAAAGTGATTGTTGTTCCCAACTATATGGCACTATTTCCAAGGTCTAGCTATGAAATGTATGTTGCGTAGATGTCATAGGAGAAGCTAAGAATGGGTGGCTTAAACTAGGCTAACCTTGTTCCCTTCTTACTTCCTCTCTTTGGTTATAGAATGCTAGTCCAGTTTCTAATGCAGTCACCTTTTGCTGGCTACTGTCATCTAGTCACCCAATATTTCACTATATTTAGCTATAAGATTATCTCTTTCCAAAGTGAGACCCTCCATATTCAATAGGGTGAACCTAGAAACATTTACAACCATGTCTATAGCCTCTATAGCTAGAATATTAACAACTCTTTTCACAAGCAATTGACCATTAAGTTCTGATGGCTCTTCTAAGGCTAGTTTCTTAGATGTTGGAGATAGTGACCATATTTCTAATGCATCCCAATCCTCACTGAAGGCTGAGCCTTGAAGTTCCATTTCCAATTCTGCTTCATTTTGTACAAGGGGTCTTTCAACCCTTCTTATGGCATCCAGAACAATAGTGTCAACAATATTCCAATCTGGGAACAACAGCACACCACTTTTCTTTACAAGTTCTCTGCCCTATTGGGCATTAATATTTTTCAATGAAACTTTCAGGTGATTTAGGATGTAAGCTCCTCTCAAAGGCCACCTTCTCTACATAATTTGCAATTTTTTATTTCCACCAGAAATATTGGAATGTTGAGGTTTTAATAAAAGAATCATCCTCCATAAACTCTTTTCTAGCTTCACCCCTCATATCATCTACAGTATTCATCCCACAAATATCTAGTATCTCCAATCTGAGGATGCTCAGTCCTGAACTTGAAGCAATTTCTCCTTCTTGAGGAGGCATTCCAATCTGCATTTCTTCAGGGGTGACAAAGATATCATCTTCATCTGTATCAAAATAATCAACCAATCCTTTAGCTCCAATCCTTTGCTTCTTTTGAGGTGGTTGCTCAAGAGGAGTAGAAATTTCAGGAGGTGAATCAAGATCAAGCCTTTGTCTGATGAGTTGACACTACACTTTTAAGAGACTCTAATTTTGGTTCTTTTGAAATGACAGGGACTATTGATTTCCCTTACTTGCTATCTTCTTCCTCCTAGAATAAATCCTCAATTGTTTAGGTGGTTTATAAGCAAGCTTTTCTTCTAGTGGTACTTCAGCACTTTCTTCAACCACCATCACCTTTCTTTTATCAGGAACCTCCTGCTTCTCTCTCAAAACACCAACAACATTCTCAAAATTTTCCATGAAAAGCATAGCCCTATTGAGATCCCCTTGTACATTCGGCAGAGGGTCATATTGAGGATTGTTCTTCTTCCTAGATTTCATCATCTTCCTATAAGCCAAGTACTTAGCTTTCCTCTCATCTTGTTCCTCAATGTTGAAAACATTCCTGATGACATCCTCCAGATAGTTAAAAGCATGCACAAAAGTACCCATTTTATTATCTGCTTTGAGTTTATTTATGAAGTCTTTAGGGTCATGATTCCTCGGGTCCACAATCATCAATTCAGAAGGATTTAGCAGATGTTCTAATTCATTTAATTCCCCTTTTTTCACAATGTAATCTACAAATATTGTCCACTATGGGAAGAAATACCCTTTCCTTGCTGATTCAAGTAAATGTGTTTCCTGTGCCACTCTCAACTGCCTCATAATTTCAAGGAAGCCTAGATCCTCAAGGGAACATCGGAAGGAAAAACATATGGACCTAGACTACTACCATATATTCTAAAAATTGTCTTATCAGGATACAAATCAAATCTCCCCAATTATGGCTCAAATTCAAATTTGGCCTTAGTTCCTTATGCCTAAAAAACTCATGAATTTATTTAGGGATCCTGGGGGGTTCAAATATCAAATCCTTCCTTATCCTAGATGAAAAATCAATTCTAAACATTACAAATTTGTACTTCTTATCATCCCTATCCAAGATATGCGTCCAACTCTGAACAGGCAAGTCAACTCCATTCTTCTTTCTTTCCAGGGTAATTTCCTTCTCAAAGGCTTTATGTCCCTTATACAGGAGCATATGCATTAACAATGAGTACCACCAGAACTTCACCCATTGTTCTCCTCCTTGCAATTCAACCAAGCCTTTATGAATGTGATCAGCTAAATAAGTTGCATAGTCATTAACCATGCTACATGTTGGGTATTGTATATGTGAAGCTAGGTAGCTATATTCTTTTGCTAATGTGTTAGGTAGTTTGGCACTTACAATTTGGTAAAAATAATACACAATCTTTATGAAATATTTGGTGAAATAGGTCATTGAGAGAGATTCGAGCTCCCCATTATCAATCTTGACCTTCCTCCATTGCTTCCAAGTTCCAACCACTGTAGTATTTTGGGGAAACATTATTGATATGATGAATACCTTGGTATTATTATACTTTGTTCTGATAGTATCCATATTCAAAGGGAGCATACTTGAATTTCTTTCATACAGATCAAAAACCTTTTCAATTTCTTCACTGGTTATTTTTACCACCCCATCATATGACTTGACTATCCATGAGACTAGATCATATTTTGATGTTATATCCTTCAAGAGGTCCACATCCATATACACATTAGGGACAACTAGTTTTCCCATATTCAAATTCCATGGGTTACTAAAAGGGGCCCCCATATTTTTGTTTCCAAACCAATGTTGAAACATTTTCCATCCCATGTAGGGTATCTCAGCATCCTTGATAAAGCAATCTTTATCCATCAAACCCTCCTTCACAGTAGGGCCATGAAACAAGGCTCTACCCTTTAGTTTCTTATTGGTGGATTGGGTTAATAGGTCAATAACATCTTGAGACAGGGACCTAGGCTGGGTGGAAGAAGAAGAAGCACCAAGTCCTTTGAGAGCCATGGGTTTGTGTGCACAAAGTAAATTCTAGCAGAGGAATTTTAACTATTTGACTCCTAACTACAATTTACGGCACTAGACGAGAGCTAATTTTGGAAATTTATAGCGTTGCGACTTTTCAAAGACAAATATTATCCCTAATTTTAAAGCAATGAAAGTAGAACAAACACATTCACTTTAAAATAGATAAAAGCAAACCCTAACTCAAGAAACTAAAAAAATCTTGAATTTACGTTTATGGTACTTATTGCTTTTGACCATGTCAAACCTTATTGCCAGCTGGTACAATCTCTGCAATTCATTTATCAGCTCCTTGTATTGTCTAGGAGACGTCTCTAGATCTCAAATAAGCAAGAATCAGCTGCACACAAATTTTGGTAGGAACTGAATAAGCCTACCGGGTCACTTCTACCATTAATGCTCACTCACACGAAGCAAAAGAATTGCAATGGGTGTACTATGCAACTTTGAATATGAGTTGTTGATTTACAGCTGAGCTAGGCCTCTTGAATGACTCTGATCAAGTCAAGATTGTTTGAATTTGTCTCACCACTCCAACTCAAATGAATGGCCAATCAGAATTTGCTAACAAGACATTCCCATGTACTTGTGGACTCCACTAGCCTGTAGCTACAGAGTGTACATGGTAGCTTCTCACAGGTCTTGTCATTCTTAAAGAACATGCATCTCATTTTTGCAAGCTAGCGAGGAATGGTGGTGATCATCTTTCATCACTTGGTTGGCACCATTGATCCCAAGATTTTGGGTATTGGGATGTGACATAGTGGGTGAGCCCACTCACACGTGGCGACATCTCACTAACCTTGGAACATTTAACTTGTATCCATTTCAGATGGGCGAGCTAGCAGGAATGACCTAGATGGAGTCATGTGATCTGGTAACTATTCAACATGTGCATGAAATGAAGTTATTTTTAAAAGGGGGCCTTGACTAGGCCAATCAGGAAGACACCCTCATAAGCTAGTGAATTAGACTTAAGTCATTCATAAATCAAAAATTGATAACCTAACATGAGGATGAATTAAATGACCAACAATTTCAAGACTTCGGGGTTGGTAATGGATGTATGTTGATGGCTTAAAAGATAACTAAAGAGACCAGCAACTAGGAAAACCAGTCAATGCAAAATTATAACTTTCAAAGATGAAGAATTGAAGGAAAGATAAACCAGTAAAACCCTTGAACCCTATTGATGGGTACATTTGACATGTGAATAACAAGCATAAAAGACTCAAAATGTCAAGCATTTTGAGGGCTCTATCACCTACTATTGAATGCTAGTATTTCAGATGAAGATTCCAAATATGAAGATTCAAATGAAATTGAATGCTTGTTCTTGGTGATTAAGGATGAACCTACTTCTACTAATTAAAAAAAAAAGGTAAAGGAGAGTCCTCCAGAGAAGGAGACAGAGAAAAATGAAGGTATTGTTATCTCTGCCCTACATGCTAAACAAGAAAATATTTTTTGGGTAGTTGATAGTGGTTGTTCACATCACATGACTAGTGATAAGAGTAAGTTTGTAAAGCTTGAGAAATATGATGGATGTCTAGTAATGTTTGGAGATGATACTGATGCTAAAATCTATGGGATAGGTTTAGTAAGTTTTGATGACAAGCATCATACTGATAATGTTTACTATGTTAAGGCGTTAAAGCATAATTTGTTGAGTGTTGGTCAGATGTGCAGAAAAGGATATGATCTTGTGTTTAAGGATGAGAAATGTGAGATCTGGAAAGGATCCAGAACATTGATTGCTACAAGAAATAAATTTGAAGGGAATATTTATCAACTTAAAGGTGCTAATGGATGATGCTTTATGACTTAGATAAATGACAGTTGGATATGACATAGGAGAATGTGTCACATGAATTTTGATAACTTGGAAAGGATTAGTGTTTTTCAAGTTGTGAGAGATTAACCGAGAATTACAAATCCTATCAATGCTATTTGTAGGAATTGTGAGTTTGGGAAGCAAGCAAGAAATCATTATAGATCAAGAGAACAATTTACTACTAGATTACAAGATTTATTTTATACAAATCAATATGGTCCTATGAGAGTGTGAAGTCTACTTTGTGAAAGGTACTTTATATTCTTTTAATTGATTATTATTCTAGATATATGCATGGGTTACATTTCATAGAGAGAAATAAGATGCATTGGATAGATTCAAGGCATTCAATTCTATGATTGAAAATGAAGTGAATTTAAAGATTAAATTCTTAAGATCTGACAAAAGTGGAGAATTCACCTCCCATGAGTTCAATATGTTTTGTGAAGTGCATGGAATAAAGAGATAGTTATCTGCTCTGAGAACTCCTTGGCAGAATGGAGTCATTGAAAGGAAAAATAGAACAGTTCAAGAGGTTGCTAGGTCAATGATCACTGAAGTCAGATTATCGGAAGTTTACTAGAAAGAAGCTATTAATATTGTTGTATATTTGTTTGATTGAGTTCAAGAAAGAGAAAATAGTACAAATACTCCTTGTGAGCTATGGAACGAAAGGATTCCTACAGTTAAATATTTCAAGGTATTTGGAAGAAAATGCTATATCAAAAGAGATGAAGAAACTTTTGGCAAGTTTGATGCAAGAAGTGATGAAGGAATATTTCTTGGATACTCTACCAAAAGAAAGGAATATAGATGTTTCAGTAAAATACTAAGAAAGATTGTACAGAGCTTGAATTTGAAGGTTGATGAGATAGTGAAGAATTCTATTGATATTGATGGATATGTGTCTGATGAACATGATTGTGTAGGAATAGAAGAAATTTTGGAAGAACGGGATAAAGATTAGCAAAAAAAATAGGATGAATAGAATGAAAGCAAAGAAGATACTGACTTTACACTTAGTGCATATACAAATGTGGATTACCTGTTGAATGTGCAGATGAAAAAAAGAGTACAAGTGGTGGTGCATTATTTCTTGGATGTAGATTGGATGCATGGTTGAGTAAGAAGAAAGATTCAATCTCTTTGTCTACTATTGAAGCTGAGTATATTGTTGTTGCATCTTGTTGTACACAAGTTCTATGGATGAAACAAACATTGAAAGATATCACAGTGCTATTTGATGATCCCATTTCTATCTTAACTGATAATACAAGTGCAATTAACATTTTAAAGAATCATGTGATGCACTCAAGGACGAAGCATATATCTATTAGATAAAATTTCTTGAGAGAGAAGGCCATGGAGAATGAATTCAAGCTTGAGTATGTTCCGACAAAGGATTAGATTGTTGATATATTTACAAAGGATCTTCCTAAAGATAATTTTGAGTATCTTTGGGAGAAGTTAGGGGTTATTTCCTCTCCTTTCATAAACTAAGATACATTTGTAGATGTATCAGTCTGGTGGATTCATGGTTCTATCTTTTTGGACTGATGTTTTGGTGGCTACTTCTCAGGGAGAGTAGGTAGTTTCAAGTGTTGTCATTGTGAGTATTATTTTCATGTCAAAGGAAGATTTAATGAATATATCTTTTTTTCTTTTCCATTGATGTCAAAGGGAAAGATAAAGCACTTGAAAGGGAGAGAAATCCAATGAGAGAAATTAAGTAATGAGTTAGATGATCTTCTGATGGGGAGAAGAAAAAAGAAAAATCTTGAGAAGCATATATTCAGAACTGGTATGGTTTATTTGATGTTGTTTCACATCATATGTTGCCATCAATGACAAAGGAGGAGATTGTTGCAAGAATTCAAAAAGGAATGAAATTGTTTTCATTGATGTCAACTAGTCAACTGGTTATCTACTAGTTGTTTTTGGATGTATATGTTGAGGATATTGATAAAATTGTATTAAAGAAAGATTACAGGTATGCAATTGTTGCTCAAGATGATGATCCAGTAATTGTCCCTATGTTTGTGTGGTTCGGATATGTTGGTTATGGTTGTTGAAGGTTTCTATATCCATATTTTTGGCTATTGGTTCATTGTGAAGTTCGAGTTGTGTTCACCAATTGTGAACTATGTGGTTTTTTTGTGTTCTGGCTAAGGTCTTGGAGAAAATTTGTTGGTCTGGATTTCTCTTTGATGAAGCCTTTTGACTTCTGGTTCTAGAGTTAAGATGTTCTTATTGCATTGAAGATATTTTTGGTTTCTAGAAGTTTCAAGCTTAATTCTTCTATGTGTTTTACACTAGTTTGGTTGACCGTGTGTTAAGCACTATCTTTGAAGTTGATGAAGCATGTTGGATCTATTTTGGGTCTCGTTGAATCATCTGTTAGGTTGCCCTCATTCTAATTCTACACTAGGATGTTTTAACGCTGACCTAATTTTAATTTGAAGTTGGATGGCTGACTTTGTATCTTTTTCAAGGTTGGAGATAGTATAAATACATGATGAGCTAGTAATGAAAAGTATATACAAAAGAAAAGAAGGAAGATAAGTGAAAGATCAAATATGACTTTGATGCTATTCAAAAAGTATGTGTGAGTTATGTGTGTGGTAGATCAGTGTGAAGCTTAATGTTGAGTTTATGGATGTAGTGAGCAGAAGGAAAACTCTATCATTCATGCAAGTTGAGGGTATGTAGAGGATCATCATGGAAAAAATAGGCCCTTAAGTGGCATAAAATTTAGAAAAATTAGAGTTAGGCAACTTGACGTAAAAATTTGAATAAGTTATCTATATTATTTCAAAAATATGTAAGAATAGAATCTGTAGAAAATTGAATGTAGTTTCTAAACTACTAGGTTTAATTTATTTTTTAAAATATATTTCGTGAAAATTTGAAATTTCAGGGAAAAAATAAGTAGGTGTATGTCTAACCACCCTAACCACAATAAAATGATAATATTTTTTTATAATATTTTAGATATAAGTAGAGGACTCATGTACCAATGTGATGCATATTTCTTTTGTAATTTTTTTAAGTAAATAATTAATTATGAATTTTTTATTACAAATTTTAAAAAATATAAAAACTCATATGTCTGACCATCTTAACTTGGTCAAAACTTCATGAAATTCATTTTTTTCTTTTAAATATTATAATATGTGAAGCATATAATGTGACACATGTTTCGGATTCAAAAAATGTGATACCATTTGAAAGCTATAGACGTTTTTCAATTAGCCTATCAGTCAGGACTTTAGTCATAATTCAAATAGAAAATGAATAATAATTATTTATTAAATTCAAAGTAAAGCATACTTTATATTGGTGGAAAGCTGAGAATCTCCTTTAAAAACCATTTTATTTTCATCAATTTTGGGTAAAAGGAAAGTCGTCAACCATATACCCTACACATACCCATCATATCCCCACTTTTTGGCCCATCATGATCCTGCACATACCCTTGATCAAGTGATTGTGGTGGAACCCTTTGTTGCATTGGGATTGTTGTATCTTTGTAACAAGTCTTCTTTGTCTTCTTTGTATCTCTATGGAAGTGATCCCTCTAGGTTGTAGCCCTACTGGACATTGATTCCTTGTTTTGGACAGTGAGTCCTTATCTTAGGCAGTGAGCCTTGTTTTAGGTAGTGAGCCTTTTTGTAATAAATTTTGGTATTCTCTATAGTGTGAGTTAATCCTCACTGTGGTTTTTCCCTCATTGGGTTATCCAAGTAAATTTGGTGTTGTTGTGTTTATGCATTGGATTTGAGTTTCTGCATTGGCATTTGATGATTAATCATTTAAGCATTTTAAGTATTAGTTTTAGTAAATGAATTGAAGATTAAAATCTAACTTGACCGATTCACCCCTCCTCTTAGTTGTCCTATTCAACATTTGACATGATGCTTGAATCTTGAATGTAGCTTCAAATGCTTGATAATCATCTCTTGAATGCTCTTGAATTGCTAGAATGTTGATATCACACTTGATCATGAAAATTGCTAGAGTACTTGAAGAATTGAGATTGCTAGGAGAAAATATGTGAAATAACCTTGCATTTACACTTTTTTATTCCAAATTTATCAAAATTACAACACTACAAGCTAACATTAGATCTAGGAGGATAAAATCCCACCAAGAATTTTAATTCAAAATAGGTCCAAGCTTAGTGGGACTCATACACCAGTTGGGGCGTATGAGTCCCAGTAGGCTAGCTTGTGACACAAATTTCAAGAAAATGTAAGTTTAATGCTAAATTCTAGATTAGGCCGCAAAACTTAGGTGGTACCTATACACCCAAGGTGGCATATGAGTTCTAGATCACCAAATTTGGGCCATACAATCTAAAATCACTAAATTAGGATAGGTTTTTAGGTATGTTTCGGGGTCATCCTCGAAAAGATGCATTAAATAAGGCTTGTGGATGCAAAATAGGACCAAATAAGGCATAAAGAAGCCCAATTTTACTAGGAAGGGACAAACAAGTGTGAAAATGTAAAGGGATACATTTTTCTTCACTAAGTTATACCCTTTTTTTCTCAATTACGTCCTCAAAGTATCCCAAATGTCAGACTAGTTATAGAGTGCAGATGTTCAAGCCTACACCATCATCTATCAAGACTCTTTTTATCTTGTGTTTGTGGATGTAAACCTCAAGGTGTAAAGAATGATTATGATATGTTTGGATTGAAATATCTCTTTCTGTGAATAAGAGGTGATGAGGGGATATGATATTCCCTACCATAGCATGGAATTAGTTTGTATCTATATTAATAGGTATGGGTGAGTATAAGAGAGCCTTGTCTAAGACTTCTTTAAATGCAGGGGACATCCTTAGAAGTTCTAAGATAGTGATATGTATCAGGGTTTTCTTAAGATGATCTATCAAGCTGTAATCATTTGGATTTTCTTTGGTTATACCTTTTTCTTGTGAATGAGCTCCTTGGATAGTGACTCTCCCTCTTCGTGTGGTGACTCCACACTAAGGATTTTTCCCATGTATAGTAACAATGTAGATATGGTGGTTGGCATATTATATATTTTTTACAACATTTTAAAATGAATGGTTGACTTGATTATATCCTTTGTACTTTCTAACATCATTTCCTTTACCATGATCAGGCATTGGATTCTTGTATATACGTAAGTCATTATTTCTAGAAGTCCCTATGTGTTTGTCAACACTTGCTTCTCCATGATCTATGAGGTTTTGAATAATGTATTTAACCCTCATATAGTTTGATGTTTTGTGCCCTTTTTTATGATACTCACAATAGTCGTCATTGTACCATCTGGGTTTAAATTGAGGTTCTTCATATCGTTTGAACTCTGGGAGTTTTATTAGGTTTATTTGGATTAGTTTATTAAAAACAATTTTTATTGGTTCCCCTAAGGGAGTGTACTTGTGTCTATCTGTGTTGTTTGTTCTAGGTGGTGGTCCTCATGGAGGATTAGTATTTTGTACATTTTGATGTTTTCTTAGCTAAGTTTGTGTGTTTTGTACAAAATTTGTGTCCACAACACTATCATTGGTTATATTTTTTTATTTTTGGCCCACAAGCATGGTTTATCATTAGAACTTGATGGTTGGTTGTTATCCTTGTGGATCTTAACTAACCCTTTAGCAATAAGATCCCTTTCGATGGTGATACATCTTGTTATTAATTCCTCAAATGTATTGGCACATTGGATACGTAAGGGAAAGCCAGCTTTTGTGTTTAGATTATTCACAAAATTGTCTACCTATTATTTTTTACGAATAGGCAATTTATATTTTCTTTCTTTATGTATCCATTTTTGTAGGAAGGAAGAAAAGGTTTCTCCTTGATTTTGTTTGACAAGATATAAGTCATTTAAAGTGACTTCCATGTCAATATTATAGGACAAGTGAGCAACAAATTGGTCTATGATTTCTTGAAATTTCTTAATTTCTAAGGGTAAGTGTGAGAACCATTTGATGGCTTGTCCACCTAAGCTTCATGGAAAAAGGTGCATGAGATATGTAGCATTACATAGGACATCTCTAAGAAAGCTATGTAAAATTATCATACATATGTATTCTTCTATATTACCACATCCCTTGTACTTTTCAAACTTTGGTATCTCAAAATTAGGGAGGATTGGTGTCATTTTTATGTTCCTATCAAATGAATAGGGACATAAAATTTGAAAAGCATATGATTTCTTTGTTGTTCGCATCTATATATCATGGATTTTTTATTTTAAGCTCTGAATTTCTGAATATAAATTGTTAAGGGTTCGATTGTTCAACATTGGGTTATATGTGTTGTATTGATGGAGGGTAGTTGAATTATATGTGGTGTTTTGATATGGAGGGACATTAGATGTCAAGCCATATATTTTATAGGTTTGGGGTTGCGGGTTTGTTTGATGTTGAGGATTATTTTGTTGTGGTGGTGTTGTATTGTATGGACCATATTGATGTTGTGGAATGATGTGTTGTTGAGATTTTTTTGGTTGATAATGGATGTATTGGGGGTTTTGTTGCAATGTTTGTTGTTTTTATTGCTTTGCAATTAGTTGTTGTTGTGGCATTTTTTGTTGTTGATAAGCAATGTGTTGTTGTTGTTGTGGTGTTTCTTGTTGTTGGGAGATGTATTGATGGTTTTGAGGATGTAATTGGGGTGTAGGAGTTTATTTGGAGATGTATTGATGTTGTTGAGGTATGGGTGTTTATTGTGATATGCATTTATGTTGTTGATGTATGGATTTTGTTGAGGTATTCAAGTTTTTTATCCGATGTATTGATGTTGTTGATGCATGGATTATTGTTGTGGTGTTGATGGATGTTGTTGTGTGTTAGGTAAAATTGGGTGTATATTATGTGTATTTGGTGTAGTGAATGGGTTAGTTCCATAAGTGATGATGTTAGGATTTGGTGGATTTGGTAATGCCTGTATTGATTTGGTTTCATGGGTTTGGTAGAATTTTTGTTCTTAGGATACTCAAGTTTATTCAATTTCTTATGCCTTCATCAGTAAATAATGGATTTACATAAATTAATGAATCTATGTCGAATGGAGGTAAAGTAGGTTGACTTGTCACATTTGGTATAGAAGGTCCTAGTATTCATTATATGATGTGATTTACCAAAGGTTCATTTTCATATAGAAGATAAATAGATTCCATAGCATGTGTAAGTGCTTGTTCCCTAACTATATTAACATCAAAACTAATAGGTAGTTTGGCACCTCCTTGTGCAAGTTTCAACAAGTATAGATTAGGGTCAGCGGCTAACAAGGAATCAAGTTCCCTAGCCAAAGATGGGTCTTGTTGGATTTCAAGGATTTGTTCCCTACTGAACTCTATGAACCCTTAATTTTCATAGGTGATGTCTTGTATGATTATTGTTTGATCTTAGGATGTTTGGGGTTTCTTGGGGTACTATACCCTCTAGGATAGAATTTGGCACCAAGCATTCCCATGGTCATTTCGGTAGTATTCATGGTAGTGGGTACACTAGAACTACTAGGATTGGATTCCATGTTTTCCTTACATGTTGGGACATCATTTTAGGCATAAAATATGTAGTGATCCTATGAAATTTGGGATGAAGATGACTTGAAGATGATTTTAGTGGATGTTTGCTTTGTTTTAAGTTGGTCTAACTTAATAATGTACCTAAGTAAGCTTGGACCAATGTTTTGATGAGGTTTGGATGGGTGGAAGATATGAAACTTCTATTTTAGAAAAAAAAATTACTAGATCTCGTGTTGATGGGTGTTTTACAATAATCCTTGTCCTAGATTGATGATTCCAAGTGAAGGAAAATGATAATGAGGTTAAAAACTTAGAAGTAGATATTGGCTACTAAGAAAGCTATCTCACAAGGATTTGACATTAATTTAACCAGGTACTTTGAAAAGTATTGTTTTTCAAGAAAGAAGATAAACTAGAGGAGAATGTATGAGATCTAAATCAAATGACCAATCTCAAATGTAGGTTTTTGTTTGGATGAATTACTTTTCTGGTTTGGTGAGGTTGATTTTGATCCAAAGAAAACTAAGAGGTGTTTAAAGAATTCCAAAGTGAATGAATGAGATGGGATGTAGATAAAATATTATATGTTATTTTTTGGATGCTGGTGATGAGTATAATTTTGTTTTGAACAAGTCTCTAGTCCTATACTAACTATTGGTTGAAATTAGGAATTTTTTTAAAATTATAGAAATTTGATTGACAGCCAAAAATGTTGCTTGTAAAAGCATCAAGTTAACCGAACATAAGCATGTAACTACCCTCATAGAAGTGACAAGGGTTTGAAAAAGAAACGAGTTGTTGGAAAATGCATGATTGTATAGTAGTCAAAAGCCTCGCTATATTGCTTATTTTAGATTTTGATAGAGAACTATTTTGAGACATAAGCATCGAGTTGCATAGACGCATCAATTTAAAAATATAAGCATCAATATGAAAAATCAAACGTGTCAAGATGCAAACAAAAGTGGAAAAAACTACAAAAATGCTATAAGATGATAGTCAAATGCATCACTATGACTCTGAGATATAGATTTGCAAGTTTGAACCTAAATCCATCAAGGGTTGTAAAATTTCTTGATTTTTTGAATATTGATTTTAGTTTGTATAATCTAGAAAGTGATAAAATACAGTAGAGAGTAACATAAAAGACTAACTCCAAATATTTTTAGGTTGAGTTTGCAAGCCTTCATCAACAAGAGCTTGATAATTATTGTCATGGGTATTTGAACAATAAATACATGTCAAAAATACACAACCTAGCTAGTAGTAGAACATGTGTATTAACTTAGGATTTAAGCCCATCTGTGAAAGAAAATACCTCCACAATGAATGGGTGACTAGAGTATATGACGGTCATGTGCCACCTTTGCACCTCTCACCTTAAAAATGACAAGGTCCTAATCAAGGAATGTCAGTCGCCTCAATAAGGGGAGATACATGATGAGTTCATGCATGATATTGTACATTGCATTATCCCAAGCTAACGGCTAAACTCTTAAAGGATACTAATAAAGAAGGTTTATAGTGGTGGATTGGTGAACAATGAACCCATCTGTGGATGCTCAAATCAAGGGGGTTCTCCCATTTTCTCTTCACCTATACATGTCTTGGTAGATTGAGGGTCATGAGGCATGGATTGAAGGATGCTAGCCACACCTTGGGATACAAATTGCATTCCCCCCTTTATATACCTCACCCAAAAATGTGGTTGAGGTCAACCTTGAGGTGATTAAATCTCCAAGCAATCCTTTTACTTGAATTAAATGGTTATGATGATGTGTTTGATTCCCAAGATCATTCTTTGGAGTTGCAAGGGAAGACCATACACAGAAAGTCACACCTTAGGTGTACAAAATAGATTACAAAATAATGGAACTTTTGATCTCCAAGATTATACGTAGCACAAGGAGAGAGCATACACACCACTAGCTTACCAAAAATGACATAGAATTCATTTTAGTCCACTGAATTCAAAGGTAAAAGTTGCTTTGTTCAATTTTTAAAACACCAAAATCAAATGTGCAATTTTTTGTTCATTTTAAGAGAACCAAATTGAAATATGTAAGTTGTTCATTTTAGAGCACCAAAACTAAATATGAAAGTTGTTCGTTTCATAGCACCAAAACTAAATGTGATAGTTGATTGTTACTTTTAGAGCTCCAAAATCAAATGTGAGACTAGATTAAAAAACCTACAAGAAAAACTCATTAATAGTTTCTTAATTTAGCTCCTTCTCCTAGTGTAAGCCACAAGTGTAAATGTTAGCTCAAAAAGATTAGAAAACAAACACACGATAGGGTTAGATAAATGAAAAGTTCAAAAAAGGAATTTGAAAACCCTAAAAGAACAAAAATATTTAATTATACCATAAAGAAGCATCATTGTACTCAAACATGCCACTGTAAAAACACAAAAATGTTGATTCTAGACAGAAGCATCAATTTTACCTACAAGAATAGAGAATAAATGTGTAAGAACAAATGTGTCGAAATATGGAAAACACATTGCTATAACTATGGCATAAGTGTTGATTCTAGACAAAATCATTTGTATGAATTTGTCAAAAGTGGCTCTATAACCCAAATGTGTCACTATAACATATAGGAATCAAAAAGAAAAAATATCACACAAATGTGTCACGTTAGAACAAAAGCATCATTGTAATTTCAGTCATAAGTGTTGAATTATAATAGAAGCATCGGTGTGGGTCTCAAAAGCATCATTTTTCCTCAGAAGCATCTTTGTAACCTGAAGGTCATAAAAAAACTTCAAGAAAATGTTAAATCTAGGATGTGAGTCCCACCAGGCATGCCAAAATATTGTAGGTAATAATGGGTAATGGATAGAAAGCATAATCAAAGCATTTAGGATTATAAAACACTAAAAACTCAAACAAGAATTAGCAATTACACCCATACTCAATGAGATTAGAATGTTAATGCTTTATAGATTCAAACTAAAGCTATGAAAACCAATTCAAACATGATTAAATAAAAAAAAATTGCAAAACTTACAATCCCATTATGCATTTTTTACAATTTGTGATGCGAATTTCTCACACTATTGAATTTGACACCATTTTCTGAGGAACGTTCATTGGTCATTCGATAAATCTTTCTCGGAAAAGCGACGAAATCACAAAAACATTTTCATCGCTTTTTTTTCATCGCAATTTCGATGACGAATTAAATGTAGAAATAACAGCACAGATTCGTCGGTCATCAGCATCATAAAATGACTCGGATGTTCGTTGGAATATCGACAAAAACTTTGTGTATCCAACAATGAATTACAACCAAAATGCAATTGAAATGGCTCTTCTGAAGCATCAAAAGAACACTAGAAGTTCATTTCCATTTCGACGAAATGGGAAAGTATTTATGACGAAGCCTTCATTGCAGCTAAGCAACTTCATCAGACCTTTTATGTGATTCATCGGTGGCATTCTTTGAAATGGCAATGAAATGGGCAAGGAGTTATGACGAAGCCTTTGTCGTAGCTAAGCAACTTCGTCAGACCTTTTCTGTGATTCGTCAATGGAATTTTTCAAAATTGCGACAAAATGGACAAGGAGTTATGATGAAGCCTTCATCGTAGCTATAGCAACTTCGTAGACCTTTTTGGTGATTCGTCAGTTGTGTTCATCAAAATTTCAACGAAACAATGTAATTTAAAAAAAAAATCATTGAAATGTACCATCGATGGAAGATCAATCAAGTCACATCCCTTCATATTCAAATCTCAGGTAATTATTTTATTCGGTCATTTTCCATGTTTATTAGACACCCGCTGAGACGTCATGTAGTTTTTCCTATGCCTTGAGTCTCTTCGATAGTCAATATTACATATCACTTTGGTCTCACACAGTCTCATCGATGTTCTGAGTCTCATCGATAGCCAATAGATCATATGTCACTACATGGTGTCATGTAGTCATACCGACATTCTAAGTCTCTCCAATAATTATTCCTTCGGTCTTAAGTGTATTGCTACAATTCTCACCAATGATAACTTATCACTGTGACTTTGGGGGTCACCGGGATTTTCCTTCAACTACTTGTATCTTGTCGAGAACCTTCCTTCGGCAATTTTGATCGCTGAAACAAAATGTTTCTCCTACCAATAAAGCTATATTCGGTTTGACTTCCATATCTCTCTCCAGTGATGCCAATCTCACCGATGAATCTTGTTATCAACAAGACAATGAATATCGCCAAGTCCTATTACCAATATAATTCTGCTATAGTGATATGATGGGTCAGCAAGACTTCCTTGAACTCACCCTGATGGTACTATACTATTGACGAGACCCACTTTTCTAGGAAACTTATTGAGAATATTGTAGATTCCTTTTTGATGCTCTAGAATTGCACCACGATCAGTAAGACACAAATAATCCCATTATGACTTACACCAATGACTTAGGTCTCACTGACAATCATTTTATGATTCATCGGTATAACACACATGTGCTCATTATGACTTATATCGATGAAGATTTTCTCGCCGATAGGATCCTTTGGTTGCTGAGACAATGAACTACATCCTACCGATATGTGTCTTCAGATGAAATCATATCAGTATGACATTCCCAAACTCTTACTGATAGACTACAAAAAATATGTGTTAATATAAAACACTTTATGTATGGATCAGGGAGACCCTCGCCATCTCTTGTCAATATGAATTATACATTGAAATACTCAGGTTTAGATGAATTCTATAGGATCACATGATAGAATATAGGAAAAAAATTTATGAAGAGAGGATTCTTGTGCTTATGGTATGGGAATTTTTAGGAACTAATGAGTATGTGCAGCCATAAAATTTTCAAAATTTTACAATTCTAACAGTGGCTCCGTCTGGGGATGAATGCTTGTGAGATCATTGCAAGGATCCAAATTTTTGGGTGAGTAGACCAAACTCAAGGTGATGGACCAGTGAGCAAGATGGAATGAATGGAAATGGAGATGAACATGACCCTATACTACTGTACATGGAAAGATTTATTTTAAAAGAAGGAATATTAGGATTGTCCATGTACTGGCAATTCCTGTTCCTTTTATTTCCTAAACTACTGTGCATGGAATAGAAATTTTTGAGAGGATTTTCAAGAGTTGTCCATGCAATAGAAACCCTTAATCCTTTGTATTCCTTTGGCAACAAAATCATATTTCATTTCGGTAAATGATGGCTCAAGGCCACCCAAAAGACAGGCCCATACTTTCCTCTATCAAACACCGGGTTTTTCTTTGAATTCATTAGATTCTTCTTGAAGACATTCATGCAATCTTCCCTGTCACCATTATTGAAATTTTTTCAGAGAATCATCGTGCTTAGCATGGCCCAAATTCCCTTCACCATTCTATAGCTCATATTCTCCATCTTCTTGTGTATAATGTACTTATATTCAGATTTGAATTTGAGACCAATTGTCATTACACATTCCATTTTACTTGCACAGAGTATTCTATAAGCAATATATTGATAATGCCAAATGATTTATGGTGTTGTACAACTCTACCTATCATCACAATTCTTTTGTTCCCCCTGAGAGAATCCTGTAAAGACAAGTTTATAATACCAAGTCAAATAATATGAAAAAGACTTACTTCCATACAAATTAAGTGATTGTTCTCACAATGGCAATTATCTAATTACAACAACAATTCCATGAAAGGTTATCCATGCTTCATAAGAGATGATTGATCATACATACAGACTGCAAGATGCATAGAAAAAGCATTACACTTGAGAACAACCAAGGGCTAATAAGGGAAGGAGTTAAGAAACATCTGGATTGAAGAGAAAATGTGTAGGGAAAATGTTGAGCGGTGTCAAGAGAACAGAGCTTGTAGAACATATTCTTGACCTAATCAAGCTCTTGAACAACTTAAAAAAATTAAAATACTAACACATACATGAGACATGTAATGAACTTCCAATATCTGCTATCTTTTTTTTTTTTGTATTGAAAATAGTTTAAGGTCCATTACATATCATGAAAATTCCTATCTGACATTAGGATCAGTACAACATCAAAGAATTTCCACAATAGGAAATATACTGTATCAGTACTTTACACAACAAGAAACCAAAAAGCACCAATTGTTTTCAAAACCAGCATAGACAATACAAATTGTTGTTAACAGCACCATAGGTTGTTGCTATTCAAATTAGCATAAACAATACATAGTGTTGATTACATTCTCTTCATTGCTGACTTCGTCAATATCAAGGTTCACCATTATTTCTCCTTGGGGGTCCAATTGATGGGGGTCGTGTTGTCTTTTTGGGCTTGCAGCTTCATCAATTGCTCTCTAGAGCTCATCAAATGTCTGCTGGAATAGCACGGTCTCTTCCAAGCTCAACCTACAAGCGGGTCCACTTCTTAGATCCTCTCTGGTATTGTTAGCAGCACCTTTAGTTATTGACTTCAAGAAATTCTCTATTAAGATCTCCACAAGAGTTGAAACCTACAGAGCAACAGAGTAGAAAGTAAGTCTCTTGCAAGACTCAATAAGTACCCTCTTGATACCCTTAAATTTATCATCATTTCTCGCCTTCCACATATGGCACATGATCTCATTGGATAAGAAATACCAAAATAGCTTACAATCAAACCTGAGCTTGAAATTACAAAATAGAATATCATGCCAATTAATTTTACCATTGCTATTCCAGAACTTTTGCTTATGGCAGAATAAGTACCAAAATTCCTAAGCATAAAAACATTCAAAAAGAATATTTTTGATAGTTTCCGGAGTCCTACAGATATTGCAGATTTCAACACTTCCATGGTTAGATTTATAGGGATCTATCTTTTTCATTAATGCATAGGTAAAGGAGAAATAATTATAATTGTAACACTATTCATAGTCCAGTAAATTATGCTCGTAATTTTTGTTCAATGGACCTCAATTTTATCATTATACTACCCATCTAATACCATATTTTAATCCAGGGTTCAACTATCTCAGATCTAAAGAAGCATTTTTAATTAACCATTTAAAGTACTATAAAATAAGGTAAGACTTTTACTTGAGAAAGATTGGGTACCCTCGTAGGATTAAAGTTCTCACAATCATCAGGATTTATTGGCATAGAGACACAACCTGTAAGATATGAAGTAATGGATGACTACAAGTTAGTGAAATGGTCCTTAATATGTGAGTGGTTTGCAAGTTGACTGGTAGAAAATAAGGTTACAAACAGATCTACATGAAAAATTATGAGGACAATCTATTGTAATCATAAAAATAGATGAAAAGTGCAAAGGAATGAGCTGAGCTACATCTCTAGAGCCTAAAAAAAACCCATGCAAGAAACATAAAAAAAAAAGAACAAACTAGTTTTTGGATGAATACAAAATGGTGCCTTCAGCAAGTGATTCATATGCTTTCACACCTGACACAGGACATTAAGAAGATTTTAGTCTTCCTCTATGAAATTAACTACTTATAGAATAAACCCATAAACCAATATTATATACCTCCATGTCTAGCTGAGGGTAGGTATAAGAGAAAAAAATTCTTCAATGCAATGCCAAAAAATATCAATGTGTGTGTAGGTTTGTAGTACTCAAAATATCATTTCACTACCTAAGGAAAAATACCAAAGTGATGTTTTAAATTTCAATTTTCACATAGGCTCCCTTATTGCTACAAATGCATATACAATCATTATTCGAGCTCTAAACTATTAAAATATTAAGGATTTAATTAGCTATAAGATGGAAAGTTGTTGTTTAGACATAATCCATCATCTTTTACATATCTTTATTCACTCCTAGCGCTTCAGATAAATTTGTGTAAATGACACAGAAATGTGAATCTTTTATGACAAAGAAAATTCTTAAAAGGAGGGGGGGGAGAGAAAAGGGTAGGGGGAAAGAGAATGCTTGAATATATAGCAAAGTATAACATTTTGATCATTATAACAATGAAGCGAATCTTAAGTTTGAAGCATTAATATCATTTACAACATTTATGATCAAGAATGAATGTAAGTAGAGAAACTTTTACATACCTACAGATGGTACAAAATTTCATGGTTAAGTCGAAGCCTACCATCAACAACAAGATCCAAATATCCATGTATCTATCTCAATCGATCCTCTAAACCCTTAAGAGCTATCAATTTTTCTACTAACCTATTATGCACAAAAGTCAAATTTTAGAGTTATGTCACCACTAAAAATAGAAGAAGCGGAGCTTTGAAACCAAATCCACACACAACACAATGTGGTATTCATACAAAACCATACAAACAAACTAAACTCAGAACATTGGAATGGAAACAACTTAAAATTATGATGCAGAGCATGGATTCAAGGTATAAAGAATCATTTTTCTGCCACCATAGTGAAAATTTAGCACTTTCTTTCATCTTTTATTATTGGTTTGATGCTTCAAACAATGCATTTCTTATATTGAAAACTACATTACCTTATTGAGCTTCTCTTTGTTTCGAGAATATTTTAATATTCTCTACTTAACAGTGTCAACCATGTGACAGTGGAATCTCATTTGGCCCCTCCCCCCCCCCCCACATCACTCTCAATTCCCCATACCCAATCATATAACATTAATCATTCATTCATTCATTCATTCATTAATAACATATAACATTCATTTATTCATCCATTAATAACATATAACATTCATTTTAACATATAACATTCATTAATTAACATATTCACATTCATTCATTAACATATAATATTCATTCTTTCAGTTTTTACATATTATCAAAAATATGGTTGTCATGATATGATTACAATCACTTTTTTTTTGTTTCTTTTTTAAAGCTACAAAAATCTGAAGTGGAGTGATAGGGAGGTTGGAGGAATCACTCACTGATTCCTACTCTAGGTCTTGCTTGCAAGACCTCCTTGGTGTTTTGCTTCACCATCTTAACCTATAGGACCCTTCTCATGTTTAGGTACCCCTGGTTCTCCTGGCCAACCACACTACCATCACAATTCAACCTACCAAGTCAAATCTTGGTGCAATCTTGCAACTCTCTCCTTAGCCCTTAATCCACACTAAAGACTACAATACCTCCAAAGCTAGAATTTTGAATTGCAGGGGTGTGGAGGTGTTTCTTTTCATTGAAATTCATCCAATTTTAGTTCTTTAGGGTCCTCCTAGCTCCATGTCTTGGTCGCTTTCACCAAACCTCCATTTAGGCCTTAGAAGGCTACTAGCCCTAGGAGCCCCAATTAGGTCTCCTTCTCTGAGAAAACTGGTTATTGCTCAAAAATTTCAAGAGAACACCTCATTCTTTCTTTGAGGTTCTTAGTTCAAATGAACACCTCTCAAATATTTTTGAGGTCTTGAGTCTTTGTCTTCCGTACAAAGCCTCAACTTGAAAATGGGCATAAACTAGGTTTTTTAAGCCATTTTCTGGTTATTTCCAAATTTTCAAGTCTTTCACCCACCAAATGAGTTAGTGGAGTTTCCTCCTGATCACTAGACCTTGGCAAGACTTCCACCTGCCTTCTCCAAAAGGAAATTTACTAAGAACTTGTCACCCTTGCAAGTTATGTGCTCTGTACTTCTTATCTTCCCTAGCCAGACTCTCCTTGGCTCACCTAGGGCAAGACTTTGCCAACAGCTCCTGTGCTCACACAAACCGTAAATCCTACCATATTTACACACATGGAGTCTAGTCACTATTCCCAAAGGGCCGTACAATTTGTACAGTGGGAAAGTGAACTAAATCTCCATTTGCTCAAAATTGTCTGGTTCAGACTAGCAACAGGGTGGAATCAAATTTATTTACAAACAATGCTTGAAAATGAATAAAGCAACTATCTAATGACACACAAAAATTGGATAGACACCACTCTACATCCTACATGGATCTTAATGCCATGATCAATCCATTAAAGCAATACTACGATACAAAAATCAGAAAATTCTCACAAAACACAGTTAACTCTTCTTGAATTCAAAACTTCAATAATTTCCAATGCTTTCCAACCTTGCTCTCAAGTCAAGGCACCCCCTATATAGTTCAACACAAGGTATTTATCCTCCCCTTGGTCAGACATGTTAGTTCCAAAGTGGCAAAGTTGCAAAATACACCATTTTGCAACTTTTGCCAATTTCTAGAAAAATGAATTTTTAAACTCATCAGTGAAATGAGTTTCTAAACTCATCCACCCTTTCCATTCCTTAACCTACTGATCACTACTGAGCAAGACATACCCATAAACCTCTAACTCTAACTCAATGGTCAGCATGACCTTCATGGTAAACATCAAAACGAAAATGCATCCTAGACTTCCTAATTGCCTATTGTTTCCTAGGTGCTCCTGCACCATTCTCCCCCTCTCTGCACAAACAATAGGAGATGTGAGGAGAGATCAGTGACACATCAATGCCCTGCTTCTTAAATTGAGCTTCATCGACCCATGTAGCCTCAGACGCTGGCTTATCCTTCCACTTGATGAGGTGCTCCATGTACATTTTATGCCTTGTAGATTTCTTCACCCTTGACTCCAAGATCCTTTCTGCTTGAAGCTTGTCTTGGGTAGGTAAGGTTATGTTGCTTACATCCTTGAAGATATCCCTATTGTTCTAATCCATTTCATTGACCATTCCCTTATATTTGATTAGATCAACTACATCGAACACTGGTGAAATCCCTAAATCTGTAGGTAGTTCCACCTTGTAGGCATTCTTTCCATATTTGGCTAATACCTTGCATGTCCCACTCTTTTCATCTGCAACTTGGTTGATATCCCCTTCTGCAACCTAGACTTGTTGAGGTGGAGCATAACATAGTCTCCTACTGAAAATTGTAGATCCTTTTTAGATAAATCCACCTTCTCTTTCAACTTTTGAGTAGCCTCGGTGACTGTCTTCTTCACCTGCTCTTGAATCTCCTTCATGGTCTGAGAGAAATCCTCTACATGTCCACTCCAATGCTCCATAGCTCCTAGATCTCTGAGCTCACACACACCTCTTGGGTGCATTCCATACACTATTTCAAAAGGACTCTTCCATGTAGTCCTATTCACACTGTCATTATATGCATACTCAGCATGTGATATAACCAAATCCCATGTATGTCCATACTCTTTGGTTAGGCATCTTAGAAGGTTACCTAACACCCTATTAACCACCTCTGTTTTCCCATCGGTCTGAGGATGGTAAGCTGATCCAAAAGATAGGTTGGTACCTAATCTGCTCCATAGAGTCTTCCAAAAATGACTCATGAACTTCACATCCCTGTATGATACAATGCTCAATGGAAATCCATGGATCCTTACAATTTCTTTGAAGAAAAGGTGAGCAATGTAGCTAGCATCATGTGTGGTCTTGCAAGGAATAAAATGACTCATTTTGCTAAACCTATCTACCACCACATAGACACTATCAAACCCTATCTTAGTCTTAGGGAGTCCTACAACAAAATCCATACTAGCACATTCCCATGGTCTGTTGGGAATAGGTAGAGGTTGATACAAACCTGCATTACTAGCTCCCCCTTTGGCTTTCATACAAACTACACACTGCTCCACATACCTCCTGACATCCCTTGGCAACTTGGGCCAATAGTAGAACCTTTGCACTAGTTCCATTGTCTTGTTGATGCCAAAATGACCACTAAGACTACCATTGTTCTTCTCATGAATGAGATTCTCTCTCATTGATCCTCTTGGAACACATAACTAATTCCCCTTGAATAACAATCCACTTTGCAATGTATACTCTGAGTATTGACTATGAAAATGATTCTCAAAGTCAAAACATACCTTGTAGGCCTCTGAGAAGTCTTCATCTTCCCCATAGAGATCCTTGAAACTTTCTATCCCAATGCTCTTGATCTGTATCTCTTGCACTGTCATCAATCTCCTACTTAGTGCATCTGCCACCTTGTTCAACTCTCCCTTCTTATGCTTGATGGTGAAAGTGAAAGCTTGGATGTATTCCATCCATTTCAAATGCCTATTACTCAACTTCTCTTGAGTGTTGATATAGCTAAGTGCCTGATTGTCAGTAAAGACTACAAACTCTTTGGGTAGAAGGTAATGCCTCCACTTCCTAAGTGACTGAACTAAAGCATACAGTTCTAGGTCATAGGTAGAATACTTTGTCTTAGCTTCATTGAGCTTTTCACTAAAGAATTCTATAGGCCTGCCTTCTTGGCTTAGCACCCCTCCTACTACAATTCCACTAGCATCACATTCCACAGTAAACAACTTGTCAAAACTAGGTAATAAAAGAATAGGTTGAGTTTCCACTTCTTGTTTCAGTTTCTCAAAACCTTTCTCAGCTTCTTGAGTCCACTTAAACTTAGTCTTTAAGCCACCTTTGATTGTATCTAGGACTGGTGTGCATATGCCACTAAATTTCTTTATGAATTTTCTATAAAATTGAGCCAATCCATGAAAACTTCTTACCTTTGTCCCTGTGGTTGGTGTAGGCCAATTTAGGATAACTTCCACCTTGCTTGGATCCATCTTCAATGATCCTTGGGATACTACAAATCCCAAATACACAAGCTCCTATTTGAAGAACTCACATTTCTCTAGGTTGATGGCTAACTTCTCTTCTTGCAATCTTCTAAGAACCAACTGCACATGCTTTAGGTGTTCTTTTGTTGTCTTACTAAAAATGAGTATATCATCAAGGTAGACCACCACAAATATCCCTGTAAAATCTTTGAGCACTTCATTCATGATCCTCATGAATGTGCTACGGGCATTAGAGAGGCCAAATGGCATAACTCTCCACTCATACAACCCATCATTTGTCTTAAAGGTTGTTTTCCACTCATCTCCATCCTTAATTTTGATCTGATGGTATCCACTCTTGAGATCCAACTTGGTAAAATACTGAGGTCCTCCAAGACAATCCATCAAGTCCTCAATCCTAGGAATAGGGAACCTATACCTAATTTTGATTCTATTTATTGCTCTTGAGTCAGTGCATAACCTCCACTTACCACCTTTCTTGGTTGCTAAGACCACTGGTACTGCACATGGGTTGATGCTCTTCCTAATCAATCCTTGATCTAACAACTCCTGCACTTGTCTAGCTACCTCTAGATTATGATCCGGTGTAAGCTTGTAAGCTTCTTTGTTTGGCAATGAAGCCCCTGGTATGAAGTCAATATGATGGCTAATGGCTCTCTTTGGAGGTAAGGTTGTTGGTGTTCCATCACTCGCTATGTCTTTGAACTGTTCTAACAACTTTTGGATTGCTCCAGGTATGACTATTTTCTCACTCTTGTTCTCTTCCTTGGGTTGCATCATGACCACATATCCTTCACCTCCTTGATGTAGAGTGTTAAGGATTTCTTTGCCACTCCTTAATAAGACACTAGAGGTCTTTGACTGTCCTTCTTCCTCATCTGACAATGACTGCAACTTGAATGTCTTTCCATCCTTCTTGAATGAGATAGTATTGGCTTTTCCATCATAGATGGCACCTCTGTCATACTGCCATGGTCTGCCCAATAGAAGATGGCATGCATCCATGGGCAACACATCACAAATCAACTTGTCCTTGTATCTTCCAATGGAGAACTCCACTATTTTCTGCTCATTGACAAGAATGTCTTTGTCCTTTGTTCAACAATGTCACCTTGTAGGGGTTAGTGTGGGGTATTTTCTCTAATTTCAACTTCCTTACTGCCTCCTCAGAGATGATGTTATCAGTTGAACCTGAATCCATAATGACCTTGCATACTTTTCCCAATATTTTGCATCTTTCCCTGAATAAGGCTCTCCTTTGCTTTGGCTCTTCT
Organism: Sequoia sempervirens; assembly: GCA_007258455.2. Lineage (NCBI taxonomy): Eukaryota > Viridiplantae > Streptophyta > Pinopsida > Cupressales > Cupressaceae > Sequoia > Sequoia sempervirens. The sequence continues at coordinate 263,972,148 of VDFB02271358.1, forward strand.
TTGACTGGTTGTCTGATTAGAACCCTATTAAACATCAAGTTCTCTCCCATTTTTGATTCAATGTGACTGACCTCTGGTGACTTGACACTCATAGTGTCTTCTTGAGCATATGCCACTCTCTTCTCAGTATTAGATGAAGATGCTTTCTCCGAGCACCTATAAGTTGGATGTCCCACTTGACCACAATTATAACACTTCATAGTGGCAAAGTATGAGCTACTTCTGCCTACTTCTCTTCCTCTATTTGAACCTCCTTGAGGTCCTCTACCTCTTCCATATCCTCCCCTGGAATTTGTTTCACCTCCATGCTCTGTGAGTTTAGACTCTCCCTAATTTCTTTGTTCAGTCCCTCTACCTTGATATCCACCTCTATGTCCTCTTTGATCTCTGCCTTTACCTCTACTCTTAGCAGCTTGGTCTTGTTTCCTCTTGCTTCTTTCCTTAATCTTTATAGCTAATTGGTAACATTGTTGTATTGTCTTAGGACTTAGAAGAGTCATCTCCTCTTGGATGTTCCACTTCAAGCCGTTAAGATACCTAACCACCTTGAGACTTTCATCTTCTGAAACATTAGACCTCATACAAAGTTTTTGGAACTCCTTAGTGTAAGTGTTCACATCTTGGTCTCTCTGCCTCAAGCTCTATCTCTTCTTATGCAATTGTATTTCATAATCATTTGGCATGTATGCTTCTCTCACTTTTGCAACCATACCTTTCCAAGTAGAGATAGACTTCTTACCTTCCTTTTCCCTCTCTATTTGAATGAACTTCCACCATGTCAAGGTAGAACCTCTTAATCTTGACTTTTCCACCTTCACCTTATGTGCTTCAGTGACTCCATCACATTCAAAATGGTTTTCCATTCCCTCTATCCAATCCATGACTAGACCAGCTTCCATTTTCCCACTAAACAGTGGTATGCCTTCAAGTGCCTTTCCACTCAAAGCCTTCAATGCCTTCAAGAAAGGCTCTTCTTTCAAAATAGGGTCAAGTTCAGGGGTCTTATCTTCCTCTACAACCTCTTCTTTCTTTGGTACCCTTCCTTCAAACTGCACATCATTCAATGCTTGCTCAAGTTGGTCTATTCTTTCCCTCAATAGCCTATTGTCTTCCTCCTGTCCTTTGACCATATTGGCCAATTCTGCATTTGTCACCATGATGGTAGAATCACTAGACTCAACCTCTAACATATATTATTATATCCCAAATCTTTAACTACTTTGATACCAATTTGATAGGGAGGTTGGAGGAATCACTCACTAATTCCTGCTCTAGGTCTTGCTTGCAAGACCTCCTTGGTGTTTTTCTTCGTCACCTTAACCTATAGGACCCTTCTCATGTTTAGGTACCCCTGGTTCTCTTGTCCAACCCCACTACCATCAGGTTGAGGCACCCCCTATATAGTTCAACACAAGGTAGTTATCCTCCCCTTGGTCGGACATGTTAGTTCCAAAGTGGCAAAGTTGCAAAATACACCTTTTACAACTTTTGCCAATTTCTAGAAAAATGAATTTTTAAACTCATCAGTGAAATAAGTTTCTAAACTCATCCACCCTTTCCATTCCTTAACCTACTGATCACTACTGAGCAAGACATACGCATAAACCTCTAACTCTAACTCAATGGTCAACATGACCTTCATGGTAAACATCAAAATAAAAATGCATCCTAGACTTCCTAATTGCCTAGTGTTTCCTAGGTGCTCCTGCACCATGGAGTACCATTTTCTAAATCAATATTTTTCCCCCCTTTAGTTGTTCTTCCCTCTGCTTGTGATCTTAATGTAAACCTAGTCGTCTTCTCATGACGTGGACGCTGCTGCAAGGGGGGGTCTGCTGCAATAAGAAAGAAATATTAAACTGATATGTTTTATTATTATTGTTACTAGTATTTCATTAATTAAAAGAACATTAGAGTGGTTCTCTTTACCTGATGGGTCCACATTATGTTCTTGAACTTTTGTTATAGATTCATGCTCAACATATTGAACACCCTCTAAATCCTGATCTGTAGTTGAAACATGAAAGGTTACATTAATTAATACACCAATTGAAATTAAATATGTTTAAGAGAACATGAGAGTGGTCCTCTTTACCTGATGGGGCCACATCATGTTCTTGATCTTCTCTAGCCTGATCATGCTCAACATGTTGATCACACTCTACATACTCTAAAGTTGAAACACAAAAAGTTACATTAATTAATACACCAATTGCAGTGTATGTTTGGCTAACTTTAGGTGAGTCCCTCTTTATGTAATGGGGCCACATCATGTTCTGGTCTTCTACAGCAGTCATATACTCAACATGTTGATCCGCGGCTCTGTGCTCTAAGAATGCAGGGATGCACACCATGACAACTTCATTTGGGAGTTTGTGCTCCACCCTAATCAGGCTACATTTCAATGTCATGTGCAGTATTATCATTGCTTTCCTGTTTAAAACAAATAGGCACATAATTACTTTATGGTGGAAATTAATATTGAATAGAGTGCACAAGTATTCAGTTTTAAATAAACTTCATTGAGTTTATTTACTGCATGTGGATGTATTGAAGGTTGTGTGTTTACTGATCCAAGACTCTTAGGCATTGATACATATATCCCACATAGCCTTGTTGGAAGGCAATCTTGAGTCATCTTATTGGGAACTTTGTTGAATTGAGCCCTACATTTTTGCATAAGATCATGAATTTTGCTTCTATGGTGGAAATAAAACCAAGAATTGTTTCAATTTATTATTTGGATACTATATTTCATTTTATTGATACTTACAATTCATGCGTATAATTTCGCGCAAACCACCAAAGCCAAGTTTGTGTTGCGGAGTGTTTTCTAGTCTTTCCTTTGTTGCCTTGATGTGGCCGAACATATGAAAAGTTGAAATATGTTAGATTATGTAAAAAGAAAGAGTAATCAGTATATAATTACATTGTTGATAGTATCACATACCTTCCTTGGCCCGATGGTGTCTTTCCTTTTTTATTTTCAGCCTTCTCCTTTCCATCTGACACCAGGTCCTTCCACTCCCTCTCTAGAATCATGGGGGGAGGCTCGTACTTTTTTTTCTTCTCTAAATGTGACGTATATTGTTCCCTCGCATACTTTAGATAGGTACTAGCTTTCTTAAGGACCTTGGTTCGGTTGAATTTTTTATCACCGAACAACACAACTAAACGGTTAATGAGCTCATCTTTTAAATCTTGATTTTGGGAATTCCACCATGTACGTATGGTGGGCCCGAAGAGCTCCAATGTAATATCACTTAGATGTTTATAAAAACCATCATTTCCTACAAAATGATCATGGGATCAATAGTCTAAAAAGAGCGATCAAAAAGTAAATTTGAATTGGATTATATATAATAATAATTAAAACATTTTAAAGTACATGGGACCTTCTCTATCTTTATGGGAACGAAATCCTCAATCACCACAAGTGTGACCAGCAATGTTCCCGTAATAGTAATACGGGAAGATCCAGGAAATATTGCTAAAACATCACCAGTACTAGTGGCCTCTGCATCCCCAGGTACATGTCTTGACGCATGTTTTGGCATGTGTTCACTACCAAAGGATGCATTAACGGATGCCTGCATGGTATGTGTTGCCGACATTTTAGATGACAATATAGACACGCATGATGGGGTCAGATGATGTGATGTATGTGTAGGAAGATCAAGATGAACACTTGTACCATCCCCTACTCCTCGAGCAGCACTTGCAGTACCCTGATCATGGCCAGGAGCATCATGAGGAGGAAAATAACCCTGTAAAAACAACACATATTTTAGTTCATGACATAAAAGAGTACAAAATATAAAACCATGAATGAACTTATGTTATAATTAAATACCTCATGACAGCTTAATTTCAAATTTTGTGATCTCTCAGTCAATATTTTAACCCTCTCTTATCTCATCTGTTTGAGGCACTATGAATATCAACTTAACAATTTCTTCATTGCATTTTTTTTGGATCTTCCTTATCATATTGAGAGGGTTTGTTGAATAAGTGATGTCAT
>VDFB02271358.1:263976268-264046571 GCA_007258455.2 Sequoia sempervirens
TTGTTTTGTGATTCATGATATGATGTTGATTCGATGGGTTGGGTTGCAAGGGCTCTTTCGATGCTAAGCGCCTTGGAGATCAATTGATCGTAGGTGGTGATTCCCTGAACCTTGAGGTGGAATGATAGACGACTTTCAAGATTGGCTATGATTGTGCAGACTTGTTGTTCTTCTGGCATGGTCCATTTGCTCCGATTGGCCTTGGATCGCCATCGTTGAAGGAATGAAGCAAAATATTCATTCTTTCCTTGTTTCAGAGCGTAGAGTTCTTCAAGACTAACATCCATTGTAATGTTACATGCGTAGTTTCTAATGAATGCGTCTCTAATTTCTTTGAATGTCCTAATGCCTGAAGGTAAGCGAGAGAACCATTCTATAGCATCTCCTGCTAAGCTCCTAGGGAATAGCCGCATCAGATAAGTATCATCATATGAAACCTCCATACAATGAACCTGGAATTCCACGGTCTTGATCTTGGGTTTCCCATCCCACAAATGTTGTCAGATTTAGGGATCTCAAATCCATAGGGAATGGTTTCATGTCTAGGCTCCTATCAAATGGATAGGGACACAAGTTACTTTGCATTTTGGTTGTCCGCCCCGATTGAAGGTCCAACAATTGTTGCGAGAGCAACCTGAGTTGTGTCGTCACATCATTCTGGGGATCAAGGGGTGGGATGAATGTTTAGGGTGTTGTCGATGGTTTGGATGGATAAGGTTGGTTCTTGTTCAATGGGTATCGGTATGTTGTAGGCTGGTAGTAAAGCCCTACCTACTTGCTTCTAGTGAACAATGCTTGTTGTTGCTCTTGTTGTTGTTGCGCTAGGATTTTTGCTTGTTGTTGCACTTGTTGTTGTTCTAATAATGCTTGTTGTTCTGCTTGTTGTTGCGCTTGTTGCTGTTCTAACAATGCTTGTTGTTCTGCTTGTTCTTGTTCCCACAACGCTTGTTGTTGGGCTGCCAATTCTGCTACTTCTTGTTGTTCTTGATATTATTTTAATGCTTGTTGGTATGCTTGCCATTGCACTGCTTGTGCAAGAAGTTTTGCTTGTGCTTGTGCTTGTTGTGCTTGCGCTTGAGCTTGTGCTTGGGCTTGCGCTTGAGCTTGTGCTTGGGCTTGCGCTTGTGCGGTTTGTTGTTGCAATAAAAGTTGTGCTTGAGCGACTCTTTGTGCTTGCAGTGCTTGTGCGGCTTGGGCGGCTTGTTGTTGTTGCTGTTGCAATAAAGCTTGGACTTGTTGTGCTTGTTGCGCTTGTAATGCGGCTTGTGCGGCTTTGGCAGCTTACCCGCAGTAGGCGGCTTGTTGCCGCGACTTTGTTGTTTTGCACTTGTTGATAGCCTCTTTGGAAAGCAGCTTGCAATGTTGCGTCGAATTGGTTTGATGTGGTGAATGTTGGTGGTGGTGGGGGTGGTGGTGGATTTGGAATGGCGTTTGTGGTGGTGGTGAATGATGATGTTGTGTTGATCATTTGGTTGGTAGATGGTGTTGTCATGTTGATTGCGTGATTGGTGAATGGTGTTGTTGATGTGGTAAGTGGCATCGTTGATGTGATTGGCCCTTGAGAGACCATGTTTTTCAATGTTGTGGGGGGTGTTTGATGATGTTTCCATTGCTTACGTGTTTGTCGTTTGTTGTTGTGATGTCAACAATAAGTTTTGAGCGTTTGGCAAAATGTTTTGATTCATGGTTGGGATAGCGGTTTGATTGATGTTTGGTAGGGGATGCAATCCCAAGCCAAGGAGTGATGTGGATGATAATGGTAGCGGTGGGAGGGGTGGAAATGTAAGGGGGGTGAATCCTTGCGAGAGTGTTGTGGTGTTAAAAATGCCCCCTGGTCTGAATATGTCTCCCCCTTTTTGTGAATTCGTGAGAAGAGGTGTTTGTGGTGCTCCATGAAATGATGTTGATGATAGGTCATAATGTAAATTGAGAGGAACATTTTGGTGTAATGAATTTTGGAGGGTGTTTTGTTCCACTGTGGTGTTTGTGTCCAAGTTTTGGTTATTCAAGAGGGGATGTGATTGAAGTTCATTGAGAAATGTGTTTCCCTTGTTGACATTTGGTTGAGTTGGAGCAATCGATGTCATGATTTTTGGAATGTTTTGTGTGACGTTTTGGGATGGAGGTGTAGATGAAATGGGGATGGTGGATGAGATTGGCAGAAAAGATGTCTCTACTATGGTGCTCACATCAAAATCCGAAGGCAACTTGGCCCCTTGCTTTGCTAGTTCAAGCATGTACAACGAAGGGTTGAGTCTCATCATGACGTTGATGATTCTATGGTTATCCGGATTTTGGAGCATTTCAGCTATTTCTTCGCGAGACATTCCAAAGGTGAGGTCCTCCCCTTGATTTTCTTCTTGTGGGTTTTGTGATGATGAGGGGATCAATGGATTGCTTGATTCTGCGAGATTCATTTCTGCATTTGTTTGGCTAAGGTCACTTGATGCGGGAGTTTCTTTGTGGGCTTCCATACTCTTCTTGTATTGAGATCTCGTTAGAACCATAAAACAAAGACCAATCTTCAGAAATATGGGAGATGAATCTCTTGATTCCTTAGATTTAATCTCTATTTTATGTCCCAAAGTGAAAGTTTTTAGGATGCCTTTTAGGATCAAACATGATGATGATATGATGGTGATGTTTAAAGATGGATGTTATGGATGTTTTGACTTTTGATAGATCTTGAATGAAATACTAGGCTTTGGATTTTTGATTGGTTTGATGTTTTGGATTTTGAGACTTTGTCCTTGATCTTGATTTGGAGTTTGATTTGGATTTTGAACAAAAAGACCCTAAGATGTTTGATAATGATCTAAAGGATAGTTGTGTTCAAAGGATGGTGATTTGGATATGTGTGAGGAGAAGGATGCATCTACCCACACCTACCCAAACAAGATGATTGTTTCACTAAGTATATGGAGAAGGATTCATCTACATACACTAAGCTAGACAAGATGATTTGGATGTCTTTGACTAAGGATATGCACAAGGATGTATTTACACATTCCTAGCCAAAGGTGTTTTGATAATTGTTTTCAAGGACTTGATCTCAATGAGTTTGGATGATTGCTAGATTTTGTCATAAAGCCTAGTACTTCAAGGATGATTTCAAGGTTCTTATCAAAAGATGATTTGTGAGATGGATTTGATGTTTTGAAAGATGGATGAAAGAGGTTTGATTTGCTTTGATCCCTAGATGAACCTAAAAAGACCACTTTGTATTTTCCAAGACCTAGGTATTGAAGAGCATGCATATGCTTCCTAAAGACATTTGTAACCAAGGAATGATTTGAACATTTTGGATTTCCAATCAATGATTTGTGCTTTTGGGATTTGGAGTCTTCAACACACATGAAAGTTCATTTTGCTTAGTCTTTGCTTAATGGATTTATTTTACCAAAAACACTCTCCTTGATTAAAGTTTCAAACTAAGATGTACCAATGTCTTAATTTCTTTAAACCCCACAAGATATTTTATGTGGAAATTCAACGAACTTAAGGCAAGGGTTTTCCTATTGTTTACTCAAGAAGACAAATTGAGATATAATCCAATGCTTAGGAACCTCTGACGTGAATCCTTGAGGAAAGCAGTGTGGATTGATCAATGATATTTGTTTAAAGAGGGTTTGAAATTTTGAGAATCATGTTGAATGTTTGTTTGCAAAATGTTTTCGAATACACACTGTGTTTTCAAACAAAGAATAATTACAAGCCCTATGGATGTGTAAGACTATATTTGTTGGATTCCCACTTGGACAAGTCCAGCTACGCTTATCCCTAGCGGATGGTTAGATGCTTGACCCCAGGCTCCCCTCCACGGCTCATTAACGTCAATCGGGGCAGCCAAGCATCAACACCATGAAACTCCCATGGCGTGCTTTTCCATCTCTACTAGAAGACCGTAAAAGAGTGTGGGGTGAAGCCCGAGCGACCGTTCTTGCACCAACAAATAGATTAAGGATTTTGGCAAATTCTAACACATAGGTTCTAGTAAGGACTTTCCGTTCGTGGAGATTGACCCATACGGCAAGAGTCCCCTTTCGGATCCATCTTGTCGGAGCCAACCGCGTGATTATGGCATTTAACCAAAACCCTCATTTATATCCCGGCTGGAAATACTCTTGGCTTTAGAGTGTTACCGGTTGAGTCATCGCTTGGGTGAGTACTTTTTCCCCAAGGCGGGCCCTCTAAGATAAACAAAAGCGAAAGCAAAAGACAATCCGTAACTCGATCGATCTTTGATGGCACAAAGAAAGAGAATGTACGCGAAAATGCCCCTACTCACACTCGCACAAGATGTTCAAATTTTAAGCCCAAATTGAAGTGTTTCAAAGCAATAAAATGTATTTTGAGTGTTTCTCTTGCACCCTAGATCGCACGAAGCGCAAGGGGAGAGGATACGTACTCAAAAGACAATCACACAAATCAAACACTTGTTTGTTTTATACCCTTCAAAGCAATTGTGAATTCATTTTAAGCACCAAATGAAATATGAAGATTGCTTGTTCAATTTTTAACCCAAAACGAAATCTAGTAAGTTTGTCCTAAGATTCGTTTTAAGCCCTTTGCAATGAAAATGAAATTGTTCGTTTTAGACCCAAATGAAAACTAGTGTTCTAAAATGAAAAGAAAAACAATTTCTTGAAGTAGTGTTGATCAACACTTAAAGTGTTAAAAAACACATTGTGTTTTCAAAAAAAATCTTCCCCCCCTTTCGTTTTCGTTTGATAGCCTCCTCCTTTGCTTTTCGTTTGTTCGCTTTTGTACCTATAAAATAAAAGACACCCATGTGAGGATCAAGATATCAAACTCATTTTGGTTATTTACTTCAAATAATAACATTATCCCAAATGAAAGGACAAAGATTTGAATGATTATGATAGTAAAAGAATGATCATGCTTTGATATTGACTCTATTGAAAATACATCACACTTAATAGATCTATTCCTTCCCATTTTGACATTGACAAGCTTTTTGATCCCATAAATCAATTATAAAGAAGAAATCTAAAAAGACTTCTTAATCCTCAAATGTTGACTCTTTCAAAGTTCATAGATTTTCTCAAACCTTAAGGATAAAAAGTATCTTCCAACTCTTGACTATTTTTACTATAGGAAAAATGTTTTGATAAATTTTGCAAAGTAAACCGATTTAATCCACCACAATGAAGGCATCTTCTCAAAGCATCATCTTAAGTTTCAAATTTTGACTATTTTCAAAATAGCTTTAGTGGATTAAATTTAATGTCTATCAAAAAGCATCCCCACAATGATTAAGCAAGGCTGGTTTCTACTGATTTGTAGCTCGTAAAAAAAAAATAGAAAGTGTCCCTTAGAAACATTGCCATGATTATTTTTTAAATCTGTATCACCATCAGCCTACTCTCTCAGCAACTTACTTCACTCCCTTTTGACAGATAATTAGCAGATACGGGCTGACAAACTAACTTAACAGCAATAAAAAACAATGCAGACAAAACAGAGGGAACGCATTGATTCCATCATCAATGCGCCAACCAACTCTCCTCAAGATTTTGCAAGGCAATTGTGTGTGGGATGCAACGACAGGTCGTGAACTTTTCAACAGAATGGCTATGGCCTCGTACGAGAACCATCCACCTCTTTAAGAGTTTTAAAGACCCCGCGATCTCAGGAGATACAATGATAGCAAATATTTGTGAAAGACAGTAAGATATACAAAAACTCATTCAAAACATATGCTAGAGATAAGGCGCAGCAGTCAACATATCACATAAATGCAAAGCTAAAATGCAAACTTGTATTTATAACCTCAAATTGCTCTCTTTTGTCAACACCAATGCTGGCGGTTCAAGACAGTGTCTTCGCATGATTCACAGAGATAGAAACAACATTTAAGACACTCATTTATCTACTTTAAACAGCAACAAAAGTAAAAGCAGTTAGTTGCCTTCAGATTTGCGTCCTCACTACTGGCAAGTGTAAGAGTAAAATTTCTGCAATCATTTCCAACGCACTTAAAACAAAACAGAAACAAAAAGAAAAGATCTTGTGCACTTTATCCAAATTTTGAGTGGGAAAACTATGGTGGAAAGACATTCCAAAAAGGATAGTCGTGGGGGATAGACACTCTTAATTAATTCTGACCTGTTGTTGCTAATTAATTTTGATCTGTCACTCTATGTTCTGGAGCACATTATCTTACAGCTGCTATTGGACAGTGACAGGAAAAAGTTTAGGATCTTAACTGCCCACGCTTGAGTTGTTCCAAGTGCGCACACAAAAAAAAATCAGACATTTCTTTGATAACGGAGGCTCCAGCGCATGACAAAGAGAATGTGAACATGTTGAAGACAGGGAACTTTCATCTTAATGAATACAAATTTATGGTGAACCCAATCTACTGAAAAGAACAAGTTTAGACGCCTCTGCAAGAGTGTGTACAGAGAAGACAAAAAGAAAGAGAAAATGCCTGAGTATAAAAGATGTAGAGTGCATGGAATATCTGACAGAACGCTTTATGCATAAGTGGGTGTCTACTAAAAATCTATGAATGACAATGCCTTTTTGATGAGACAAGTGGCATGTGAGTAAGTATGCTTATTACAAATGACATCCATCAATCAAATTCTATAAATGCTTGCTGCGTAGGCAGTGACAGTCACAAAAATAGTAATAGTAAAGCATACAACATCAAACTTGTCTAACAGAGTGCCTAAAAGAAATGTCCTTCATTCTAAAGTATGCACAGACAGAAACATTCCCATAATAATAACATTCATTCCCACCACGTCAACAGCAAAAAATGCTCAAAGAAAAAGTCTAATGAAATCTTATAAAGATGAGATTAATCATGGCATGGCTGAATCATGCCCTCCTTCTAGTGCCAAATGTAGGCATCCTTTTAAAATCTGCAAACAACTAAGCTTCAAACAAAGGGTTAGTGCCTTGCAAACTCTATCCAAAATACCTCTATGAAATCCATTGCAAATGCTTTCAAAATGCCACAAATGATGATAAAAGACTAAAGCATTATGAAAACCAAAAGCAAGCTACCTATTCCATAGTTGGATTGGTGTCACATGTGCTAGTGACCCTTTCCCAATCCTTGATCAAAGTTCAAATTGAAAATGCTATGAAGATGGTGGAGTGATGATGAACAAGATCAAATCTCAAATGAAGAGAGTAACCTTGCATGAAATTGTGAAGGATTTTCTTGAGGATGATGCACCTATTTAAAGATTTTCAAAATGCCAAGTGTTGAAGATGGACCAATGTGGGATAAAAAACAAGCCAATGAGTTGAGGACACTTGTCATCATGTGATTGGTCAATGGTTGTGCAATATTTGGGAAGAGTGCCCAAGAGGGGGAAATTTTGAATTCAAATTTACAATAAATTTTGAGAGGGGGACAAGAAAAAAGAGCGATAAATGCCCTGTTTGACTTGTCATGTTGAGAGAAAATGAGGTTTTAATAAATCAATAAAATTGATTTATTGTGCAAGTGGCTAGATCTAGATAATGCAAGTGGGATGTGATTAACATTAGATTAGGATTAGATGATGATTATGCTGATTTAATGCTGATTAGGTGAGTTGACATTTTGGACTTAAATTTCTGATTTATTTAAATCAGAAAAGGATGAAATATGATTTAGGATTTGATTTAAATGGCTTTTTGATTTATTTAATTAAATGGATGATGCAAGATGAAGTTTGAATGATAAGATTTATTTAATAAATGAATGGATGAAAATGCACTTGATTAATTAATGAATGGTCCTAATGTGACATCTAATTTGATTGAATTCGATCGAATGCATAATGTAAAATTTGCATGTCTACAATGTATATATATATATATTAAGATAGTTATATATGTGGAAATTATGGAATAAATTAGATAATGTTAAATTTGCAATGTTAATGTGTAATTGAGTAAATTAGAATTAAACCATGATTTAAGTTAAGTTGAATATTCTCGAGTAAATTAATTAATTTATTTCTTGGTGAGATTATGGTGTATTGAAATGTGTTATATAGCGTTGTTTGACGTATTGTGTACTCTCGAGTTTATTCATTGAATCAATTGTGGTTTTCACTTAATTGGGATTTTGTTTTGTGGGAAAAACCCTTGAGTTAGTTTATCCTTCTATAGGAGCTTAAGTTGTTGGTTAGGAACTTCCAGAGGTGGGGAAATTGATGTTGTTAATTGGATATTTGTTCCTATGTTCTAGATATAGTTGTGACTGGAGTTTACACATGGGTTGTACCATTTTTATAGATGTTTCATATGGTTTTGGCAAGATGGTTTTTCCTCGCGGATGTTCCATTTGTGGTTCTGTGTTCTTGTTGTTACAACTCCTTGGTGTTGGATTTTTATGTTTTTGGTTTATAGAGAGAGTGGCTCTACGTGGGGGCCAATGCACAAAGGGGATGTCAGGGTAACCCACATTAGAGTTAGAGTAATAAATGATAACCTAAGTAATTAATTAGGGGGTGGGTAGTTAAACATTAATCAAGATAATTATGGGTGCCTTGTCTACCTGTTAGTGCTATCATAGACTAAAGGTGGGCCGAGAAGGCCGTGGTTGGCAAGATCGTTACCTCATCTTCACAAGAGGTTAACGATTCCGCATGAGTTACCCTATGGAGTGACGCCTTGAGATAGGTAGTCAGGATAACCATAGATGGAGGTGGCACCTTATGATAGCTTGTCTAGATAATCCATGTAAAGCCATGCGATTACACTCTCCTCTAGCATTCCCTTTGAGTTGTTTTATTGAAATTCTTTGGAAGTGGTCTATTATTATGTTTTGGAGATTTATTGTTGCTATGAGATATTTCTTTGTGTTCTCTTGCTTTTCGTGTCTGGAGTTTAGTCTTGTGTTACGGTTTGGATGTTCTTGGTCAGGGATCCTTCCTTGTTTACTCCTAGCATGGGGGTGGTCGGGTGGAAAGTGCTACACACCCCATTGGGTCCCCTTGGATGTAGTTGTACCATTTAGTGCAGAGTTTTGCTGATGCAATTTGATCCATGATTCATTATTACCAAATGTATTATATATATATATATATTGATGTATCACTCCCATGTGCGTTGGGAAGACTTATAATGTAATTTTGTATATGTGTTCATTGAGATGTACTATCAAACTAGTGTAATGTATTATCATACCATGTAAATCATTCTTGAACTACCATTTGTAAATATTGTTTATGTTATGTTGTATCTGTGGAAATATGTACTTATTATCTTCATGATTAAATTATTGTGTTTGCATGTATGGTTTTATATGGATTATTCTTATCATTTTGGTTATCATGAATGAATGTTTAGATGATGATATGTGAATGAATGAATTATGTAATTGGTAATTTAATGTTCATCTGTTAGCTTTGTTATGGGTTAGTTTGGTAATGTCACCTTGTGTACCCCAAGGGACTTTGATGTGCAACTTGAAACATTAATTATGTTGGAATACTTAAAGTGCATTCCTTATGTTTAAAAAAAAAAATTGTTCTGTTCTTTGTTGTTCCTTTGGGGTTTGCACGATGGGGAGAGATAGAGGGAGTGATTATGAGAGGGAGAGGGGCTCAGAGAGGGAGACTTGACAAATAGAGAGAGGGAGAGGGGGTAGGATGAAGATAATTGAGAGAGAGAGAGGGAGAGGGGGTGGGAGGGAGAGAGTCAGAGTGGGAGAGAGATAGAGGAAGTGAGAGAGAGAGAGGGATGTGACATATGATGGGGTGGAATGAGAAACCCAAGAGAGAGGAGAGGAGAGGACTGAGAGAGAGAGAGGGAGGGAGGGGTGGAGGAAATGGAAGAGAAAGGGAGGGTGGAGGGACACCAAAGAGAATGAGGGAGGACAGTGGGGTGGAGAAGGAGAGAATGGAGAGGGGGGTGGAAGAGAGGAGGGGGAAGGAAATGAAGGAAAGGAGGGTGGAGGGAGGACAAAAGGAGAGGGGGGAGGGAAAGAAGAGAGAGGGACAGATGGACAAGGAGAGGAGGGGGATAACGGATATGGACGGGAGGAGAGATGGAGGAGTGAGAAGAGATAAAGAGGGGGGGAGGACGGGAGGAAGAGAGGGTGGAGAGGGAGAGGAGAGAGAGGGTGGAGAGGAAGGGAGGGAGATCTGGAAGGGAGAGAGGAGGAGGGAGAGATCTGAGAGGGAGAGGATGGACGGAGGAGGTGGAGGGAGGAAAGGGAGAGAGGGAGGGAAGAAGAGGGAGGGGGGATGGACAAAAGAGGGGGTGGACCAAAGATTACTTGGAGAGAAGGAGAGGGGTCGAGGGAGAGATCTGGAGAGGGAGAGAGAGATAGAGGGAGGGAGAGAGAGAGGAATGGGAGAGAGAGAGAGAGGGGAGAGTGGGGATGGAGGAGGAGGAGCGGATGGAGATACCTGAGAGAGAGTGAGAGAGAGAGGGAGAGAGATAGAGTGCGAGATAGGGAATGGGAGAGATAGAGGGAGTGAGTGAGAGACCTAAGAGAGGAAGAGGGGGTAGGAGGGAGAGACTATAGATAGAGAGATAGAGAAAGAAAGATAATGACCTAAGAGAGGGAGATGGAGTGAGAGAGGAAAAAAGACCAAAGGGGGAGAGAGAGGTAGAGTGAGAAAGGGAGTTGGAGTGAGATAGATTTATTTAGGTACCTAGGTGGGAGGGAAAGAGACCTAAGAGAAGGGACTAGACTGAGAGAGAGTATTCTAGGTCGTGTGGGAGGGAGTTAGACCTGAGAGAGAGAGACTTTAGAGGGATAAAGAGTTATCCATTTAGGGTAACGAGTTAGAGAGCATATGAAAGGTAAAACCTCAACTATCCATCTATGATTATAAACTATGCACTTTAAGCATTATCAAAGTTGTCGACCAAAGAGAGGGGAAATTCAAGTTTTGTTCAAAGTAGGTCATTTGGTGAGCACCAAATTTGGCACTCGCCAAATGACCTATTTTGGACGTGTCAATTGATAGGATTTTCCAAATTTCCTCATATTTTTCGTTCGTGCTCCTTGTCTCATTTGTACGTCTTTCAATGCAAGTTTATAAAAGAAACCATGATAGTGTTAACCTCTCTTAGCTATCTAAATATATGATTCTTTTTTCATTTTGATTTAGTTAAGGTTTTGATTCATGGCTTCTATTGTAAGTGCCTCTATTTTTGGTCAAAAACCAACAAGTGCTCGTTTTAGGATATATTTTTACTCGTTCATCGAAACATGAAACAAATTACATTTTTTGAAACTAGACTCCATTCTACACATGATGAAAAAAAATCAATTTTTGATTAGTTTTCAAAAAAATTAGGGGGCATGTGCAAATTTTAGCTTTTTAGGATGTGTCCACTTTGAAAATTCATAAAATATTATATATTCATTAAAAAAATTATTCAACAGAACGATGATAAACTACATGGTGTTAGATAATTTCTCACCATTGAGATTTTTGAAATTCTAAAAAAAAGTTAATCAAAAAGGGGGGAGCCCTCAGGGGCTATGCAATTTTGTTTTATAAAAAAAAGACCTGTTTTGGGCCCCCCCTTTTTGAGACCCTTAATCTTCATTTAAAAAAAAAAAATAGTAGATTAGAAACTAGACTTGGAGCGCTTCAAATTTTTTTCTTGCCACATCTTGATATTTTGAGTGTAACTATCTTCATTTTCTTGTACAAATCAGATTTTGTTGATTTAAAAAAAAAAGTCATCTTAAGAGCCAAAGTTGTGTCACAGATCTATGCACTTACCCTATGTTAAAAATTTTCCATGGAATATAATTGATAATTAGTTGGATTATCATTCTATTGTTATTTTATGGGTTGATTCAACCATTATTAAGGCATAAAGGAAGAAATGCTCGAAAAGGGATATGCTATTGGAAACATGAGCATGTTGGTATATTGTGTTGTCATTGATGGAAACCTATTGTAAAAATGTAGAAGTGTTGGTCTGAAGAAGACCAAGTGTACTGAAGAATTGGCTAAGTTCAATTGTGCATATTCAGTGATCATAGGAATAGTTTTATGGTCCACATTGCTCCGCTATACAAAATTTTGTCATGCAGTTTTGAGATGTTCATGGTATGTGTTGGATGTGTCTAAATCCAAAGTTTTTGGGCTTGATGTATTCCACAGTTGAAGATATTGTTGAAAGTGTATCAGGCTTAGTAATGGCAGAGTTACAAGTGTGGAGTGCATATTGGAATGCTTCGTATTCCACTGCGGCTGAATATTATGCTGTGTGGTTTTGAGGAAGTGTTGGAAGGTGTCAGATCTGTGTGCACTCCAAGTGAAAAGTGATTTCGTTGTCCACATGCCAAGTTGTGAATGAACAATTCATTCATTTAGTTATTGCTTCACCAATGGTGTTGACCTAAATGTTGGGGTTGTACAGAGTTGAATTGTGTATAGAGTGGAATCATGGGAGTATTATAGGTCATGCAAAACTATTTTGGTGTGGTACACATTTTTGTTCCCTCCACAAAGCATATGTTAGAGTATTTTTCCAATAGGTTATTGTGTTTCACATTTTATCTAGTTAGGCCAACCTAATTGATGTTTTTATTGGTTGGGGTATATATACAAGGTTAATTCATTGTGTGATGAAGTGTATTCAATGTGATTAAGAGTGTGTGTGAGATTTGATGTAGTGTGAAGTGAAAAAGGTGATAGTGGTAAAGTATGAAGTGTGTTTAAACTAAATTTTCTGAGCTTAATTAGAATTGTGACTTCAACATGTTGCAAATGCATTGTTAGTAGTTCATCCTTGGTAGTGAGCCACCTTTTCTTCTATCTCTTTCTATTCTGGGCAGTGAGCCCTTGGCAATAAGCCATTCTTTTTGGACAGTAAGTCCTTCGATAGCGAGTCTTCCATTCTATAAATCCATTATAAGTGGTTATAATATATTATAGACTAATCCTAACTGTGGATTTTCCCTTCCAAGGGTTTTCCATGTAAATTTGGTGTTCTTGTGTTTATTGATGTCTTGCATGCTTTAATTGTTCCTTTTCATTTCTATAAATTTGATGAGATGCTTTGAATGAACATGTTTAAGTTGATGAAGTTAATGAATTTTAGTGAATATTGATTCACCCCCCTCTTAGTATTTTAGGTGTTCAACAATTATTATCAAAGCTTGGTTCCTTCAATTGGATTAACCACTAAGGTAGATATTGGAGGTTGAACACATGGAAACTAGGAGGCATCCTATCCCTATGGAAGAGATTATCCTTGAAGGGTTTACTAAAGAATACTTTGAAGTTGATATGGAAGGAGAACTCAAATCAACCCTTGATGATTTGGATAAAGCACAATGTGAGAATAGAGACTTGAAATAAAATCTTAAGGATGCAGATGAGTGTATCAAAAAGTTGAGGGAGCAACTCAAGAAAGTTAAATAAATACTCAAGGAAATAAATGAGCATCACAAATAATAAAATAAGAAAATCACTAATTTGAAAGTGCAAGTTGAAGACTGCTTGAATGCTAAATTGCAAGACAAGTTTGTAGAATGTTCAAAGCTTGAATAAGATAATGTGACTCTGAGGATAGATATGGATAAATAACAAGAAGAAAAATTCAAGAAGAGCTCCACCTTGCTTGATGAAATGATTACTAGTTAGAAGGATTCTAAGGAAAAATAAGGTTTAGGATTTCAAAGAGGAGAAAGTTCAAAGGAAAAATAGACTTCAAACAATGTTGAAAAGAAGAATGATGAACATAGGAAGACTCGAGATAAGAAGAGAAATATCAAATAGGTCCAAAATCAAAAGAAATATTTCAAAAGGCCTCCTATCAGACAACTAGCTACAAAAAGGCATTCATAATTTAATGGTTACTGTTATTATTGCAATAAATTTGGACATAGAGTAGTAGAGTGTAGAAGTAGAATAAATCAGAATGTTCAATCATTTTCTGGTCAGTCCTATACATACAATAGATTTGGTCATAAAGCTAGTGAATGTAGAAGTTAGATGATGAATGGTTACAATAATGGTATGATGGTTCACTCATTCAATGGTTATTGTTATACATGCAATGGATTCAGGCTGGAAAGAAGTAAGTTTGTCCAGAAAAAAGGTGGCATATGTCACAAATACAATAAGCTAGGACACATAGCTAAGTTTTGCAAAAGCAAGAATATGAAACCCTCATTTCCCTCCACAAAGCGTGTGTTGGAGTTTTGTGCCAATAGGTTATTTTGTTGCATATTTTATCATGTATAAATCCCTAGATTAGGAAACCAATTTCAAATATTACTAAGCAATAATTATAGTCAATCAAATGACTATATATTAGTTCAATTTTAATAGCTTGATCAATTTCATATTATATGTATACAAGAAATTGAATTACATATACATTAATTTATGAATATGCTACATCTATAATAGTAGGAAACCATCTGCTCTTTGCATTTATAGTTACTATTACCCATTTTTCACCTACGGGCTCAATCAGGTAGGGTAATCTATGCTTTCAGGTGTTCTCGAAGACCAAATGGAGGAACATTTGTATCAGGGTTACATATTTTCTAACTTGTTTGCTTCTTGTGCAGCTGTGGGAGAAAATGATGTTTTCTAATTCGGCACGTGGATTAAATGTGGCTCCCATAAGTGTTGAGCCCAGTGCGTAGGTGTTCAGTTTTTGGGTGGGTCTTCATCTTGTGTCCTTGCCTTGTTTTTACCCTCTTCTGTTTAGTTTTCTTCCTGCCCCTTTTCCCTTTGTTCTGTCGGGGGCAGGATCAGAACCGAGACTGAACTCTGGAACTTTTCTGAAGTTCCAGGTTCTGGTCCCATCCCGGTCCTGATTCTGTCGGGCTTTTTTTGTTTGTCTGGCCCCTTTTTTCCTTTGTTTTGTCGGACCCAGGATGGGGACCGAAACTAAACCTAGAACTTTTCCAAAAGTTCCAGTTCTTGTTTCTGTTCCAGTCCCGTTTTCGATTCCACCGGGCTTGTTCGTTTGTCTTACCTTTGTTATTTTTTCGGTGGTCGGGGGATGTTTCCTCCCCTTCTTTTTCTTCCTTTTTTGTCCCTTTTTCGTCGTCTTTGCATGTTGTCAGAGGCGGGTTCAGGACAAAATCCAAACTTGAAAATTGCAGTGTCAAATTTGTTTACGCCCCGCCCCCGGTGTGTTTTGCTCGGGATCAGTTTTGGTTACAATCTTGCTTTCCTTTTCGTTTGAGCATTTCCTTTGTTTTGTCAGACCTAAGGGTCAGACTGGAACCGAACCTGGAACTTTTCCAATAGTTCCAATTCCTGTTTCTGTTCCGGTCTCGGACCCGATTTCGACCGTTCTTTTCTTTGCTTTTTTCGTGGCCGTTGGTTGAGGGATGTCTCCTCCCCTTTGTCTTCCTTATGTTTTCCTTTCTTCCTTTGCACCTTGTATGCTGCCGGGGGCGGGATCAGAATGAAATACGAACTTGAAACTTCAAAAAAGTTTCAAGTCCGGATTTGGTTCCAGTTTCGGTTCCACCGACTCTTTGGTTTTTCCCCCCGTTCCGACTTTGGTCCCGTTTTGGTTTTCATCCCGGCCCCGACTCCGCCGAAGCGTTCAAACTCGAGAAACATTGAAGGGGTCACTATGAGGTCTCGCCGACTCAATAGGGGCTTGCCGAAATGAAGGGAGCTCAAAGGGAAAGAAAAGAGATCGGTAGGACTCTTAGCGTTCGTTGTGACCTCCTGCCGACTAAGAGTGTCTTGCCGATGACATTTTTTGATATCGATATAACTCTGGCTGCTCACTATGAGGTCTTGCCAACCATCGTATATCTTGCCAAATGAAATAGGCATGTTGGTGTGACTCTAGCCTGTTGTTGTGACTTCTCCCCTACATCCAAAGTCTCGTTGATAGTGATGGGTTTGCTGAAGGTTTCGGTGAGACTCTCGCCGAATGCGGGTGTCTGGGTGATGAAATAAGGATATCAGTACGACACACCAAACCTACTGTGACCTCTTACCGATGAATGTTTGTCTTACCAATGAATCTTTTGATATCGATATAACTCTAGCCGCTCGCTATGAGGTCTTGCTGAGGGTTGCTGCGAGGTCTAATCGCATCGGGGAGACACAATTAGTGTCTCACCAACATGTGATTCTTTGGGAAGAACTTTTGACCACCCGAGGGAGCTTGTGTGGCATCTTTTCAACCAATTGGAGGGGACCATGGGTAGTTTGACTGTCACGACTGTCCTTGTGAAGAGGATCAACTAAATGTAGCAGTATGGATCTGCTCTATGATCAGGGGTGATGAATTAGTTTGAAGGAAGTAGTATTGTCTCTATGGAGGCCGACTATAGGGAAAATCGAATGCCATTCCTAGAAGGGATCAACTTGTAGAAAGGTCTGGAGAGGGAATTAGATAGAAAGGAAGAAGAAGCCATGAGTCACAGTAATAGTTGGAATATCATCTGACGAGGGTCAATAAGCATTAATGATAGTACCTTAGGGCATTCAAGGCAGGTTCGGCAGGGAAGTTCAAGGGTGAACATGGGGCCAGAGGTTGGGACATTAAATGCATTGCAAAAAAAAAGGAGGCCATTCCTGGAGAAACTCCACACCAACATGGACAGCAGGGATGCATCATTAACTCCATTAAAAAGATCTAAGGGGAAGATCTTTCCGAAGGCTGATATTTTGTAAACCCTAGGGGCCGACATCTTTTTGTATATGGGGCATTTTTTCCTCTTTGTAAAGGAGTTCTCTTGATGCTTTGCAAAAGTCTGTGAATTTTAAAGTCCTTTCTTAGATTAGCAAAATTTTGTAACTCATTTGGAGCATGATATATAAAATTTACCTTGGTTACCATTGATGGTTCAATTTTCCTTCTGGTTCTTGCAAAATATTGTGCATTTTCAGGTGATTGATCAAGCTACTTCATGAAATATTTCTTTTCCTTATAGCTTTGTCTCATGTTAGCATGCCCTCCTTTGCAAAAGTAGTATTATGTAGGTTACAAACTGTGTTCACTTAATTGCACATAAGCTTTTAATTTGTTAAAATCTACTTTTCCTTCTTGAAAGTGAGTGTATGTCAAACCTGTTTTTGAAATACTTATGCATAATATAGTGAAACTTGTTGTGCAGTCCCATATCCATCATCAGTATTCAAGTGTAAATTGAGTGTCTCATTGTTCTTATCAGTTCAGTGTATCACCATAGGGTTTAGTTTTATTTTTATGCACTCCTTCTCCCTTTCCCTTTACAGAATTAGTAGTTTAGGTGATACCAAAGGAAGCCGGCCTTCTTCAGAGGTTGACCTATGTCTACAAGTGACCCACAACTTTAGAGGTCTTCCCATGTTACACTGAGGTGTTGAACATCAGGTTCAACAAGGGTGCAATTTCAGGTGATAACAGTTTTTGGCACACCCGATGGGACCAGTTCCACCTTATATTGTTGGTTTGGTATGCAACCAACAAGTTCAGACTTTACAAAGGTCATTCTTGTATACTTGGCGACTCCATAAAGAGGAAGAACTTTAGAATTAGTGCTTTTACAATTTATGAGAAGGGTTTAGACAAGAAGCAACTCAGTTCCTTTGGAATATTTGCAGCTGTCACCACCTAGAAGACAAGGTAGAGCAGCAAAAAGAACACCTCCTTCTAAGAGAGTACAGTCTACACCACCTAGTGTTAGACCAAAAATTGCACTTTTCCCACCAAGGAGAAAAGGCAGGGCAACAAAAAGGCCAGGGACAACATTTGTTTATTCTAGAGGAACCAAAACTACTCCTCCATCGGTGAGATCCCATATTGTTGTCCCGTCTTTTGTTACACCTGGAGTGCAGGTAAATCCACTCGTAATGGCTGCTCCTAGAAACCAGCCTTTTGTACCATTTAATGGAGATAGTCCATTAAATTTGGCACAACACAATGACATTCCAATGGCAGCTTTGAAGAGCTTGCCAATTTTTACGGGGGAAGATCATACTACCCTGATTAAACATATATGAGATGTCGCTTCCTTATGTGGTGTGCACTATATCACACAAGAAGATGTAGCTGTAAGACTACTTGCAACATCATTCAAAGGAAGAGCATTACAATGGTTCAAGAGCCTTGGAGTAGGTTCAGTTGCCAACTGGGATGAGTTGGGTGAAAAATTACACAGGCAGTTCCAAGACAGATCTGATAATTTGTCTTTGTTGGAGCAATTAACTACACTTAAGAGGGCTCCTCAGGAGCAAATGAATGATTTCAATTTCATATTTCAAAGAACCTGGGATAAAATCCTTGCAGCAGTAAGACCACCTCCATAATATGCATTTTTGTACTTTTTGAAGGCCCTTAACAATGATATAGCTGTTATGATATAATCAATGGGGGGTGTTTCTCTACCAGATGCATTTTAAGTAGTGATCAGAGCTGAAAACAACCTAATACAGGCTGGTAAACTTGCTTCTAGGCCACCAATGCCCATATTTCCACATATTCATTCAAATATCCCTTTGCAAATACCACCTTTTGCACCTTTTCCACCTGTTCCAGCAATAACATATGTTGTTCCAGCTGTTGTTTCAAGATCTTCAAATGAATTACAGGAAATCAAAAGTCTATTACAGACCTTTCGTAATAAGCTTGTGAGCTTGGAAAAACAACAAGCATATAGCAAGCCTTATCAACAATATAATTTAGGTTAGCAACAATAATATTAAGGTAATAGACAAGCTTACCAAGGAAACTACTAGGGCCCAAGATAGGGGGTAAATACTCAACCTTTTCAGGCTTATTCTCTAGCACCTATCAATACAATCAAGGATCTTATCCCTATTCAAAATAACTTAGAAGCAAATTATGAGTGTTGCTACCCTTGTAACCAGCCTCATAATCAAGCCACTTGCTTAAATGGACTCATTAATTAGGCACTTATGGTGCAGAATGTCTCGAGTTCATAGCAAAATGAATTCAAGGATGCATCTCCACGACACCAAGATTAGCCTACCAATGACACTAACCTACTTAATTGGAAAGGTGAAGAATTTTTTGGATTGAATGTAGATGATTCTTCGGTTGTAGCTAACACAAGGGCGAAGAAAAGAGATTTTGAGCTTGATCAAGCAACTTATAAAGGAAAGACAACAGTTGTAAAACCATCTACATCCCAAGTGATTCTTGATTTGCAAAGGAATCATCAACTCCTAGTTAAGGAGCAACCACACTTGCAAGATGACCATGTTGGCATAAAGGTACATCATAAAGTGAACCCAGTTGTACCCTATAATATTCTTAATAGTATGAAAAAGATGAATATAACAATTTCTATGTGGGATTCATTAGCAATCCCAGGTCAAAAAGATATGTTACATTCAACTTTGTCAAATTTTAATGTGTTTGATCAATCTGAGTCTCTAGTAGATCAAGCTAGAACTGTGTTGACAAATAATACTCAAGGAAATGATAAACATCCTAGCAAAGAGACATGAAAAGAAGTTAAACCACCTCCTTTTTACATGTCTATAATCATAGGTGATAAGTTAGTTCATAACTGTATGGTAGATAGTGGAGCTAGTAGCTCAGTAATGCCAAAGAAAATTGCTGACAAACTTGGATTGAAGTATCAACCTTTAGAGAAAGGAGTGATTCAATTGGATGGTATTTCTATCAATACATAGGGTGTTATTAAAGATTTGAGTCTTACCCTTTATGCTTGTCCTAATTTTTCAGTTCCTTAGGACATATGTGTCATAGATCTCCCACCTTTCTTCTCTTTGTGCCTCTCAAAAGACTTTACAGCTAAGATAGGTGGTTATGTGTCAGCTGACTGGTCGCATATGTTTTTTAGAACCAGATATGGAACCAAAGTTACTATTAAATCTAAAAAGTTGGCTAAAGATCACATTGATCCATATAACCCAAGTCCTATCAACATTGTTCCTACCACTGCAGACACAAATTGTGTCATTTTTTTTGACAGTGAATTGGCTGCCGCTCAAGAACTTCAAGCAGAAGCTATTCCTGATGTGCTGTTGCAATAATGGGCAGCTAAAAATGTGTTGGAAAGTCCTAAAGACCTTATTCAAGATGTTGGTATGGGTAATTATGTGATGCTGGAACTTGATGTAGAGGTTCCAAACCTTGAAAAGGGTACAAATCAGTTGTTGCAATAGCAAAGTGAACTTTGGGAAATGTTTTTTGACGGTTCCAAAAGCAAGAATGGAGCAGGTGGAGGTGCAATGTTGGTTTCTCCACAGGGTGATAAGTATTTTTCATCCTTTTGTTTTGCTTTTTCTTGTTCTAACAACAATGCTGAGTATGAAGGACTCATTCAAAGCCTTGAGTGGGCAAAGAAAAGAGGAATCAACTATTTGAAAGTCTATGGAGATAGTGAAATGATAGTTAATCAGATCAGGGGGCTGAATGTTGCCAGGAATGATGCTTTGAAGTCTTACAGAAATAGAGTATGGAACATAATTGAAGAATTTAATGCCTTCAATCTAATTTCTATTCCAAAAAATCAGAATAAGCATGCTAATAGACTGGCAGCAATTGGAGCATAGTTTGATATTCTAAGTGATATCAAAAAGGATAAAATACAACAATATGTTAAGGTCATTATCAGGCCATCAATTCCTGATAACAACATTAACTGGCAGGTATTTGAAAATGATGAACAGATTTTAACCTTTATGCTCCAAGAAGACCAATTTTCTGTAGTGAACCAAGAAAAGATCAAACAACAATATGATGATCAAGTGATTCAACTGAAGAAAAATAAACTTCCCAAAGGGCTGGTTACCTTGGAATCCATATTCAATTCTGATGATTAGCTTAAGAAGAACAAGGTCGACATTCAATTAAAAGAGGATCATTATGAAGAAGTGGAAATCTTTAAAGGCAAGCTTCTCAAATTAGGCAAAATTTGTTCAACTAAAGATAAGAGAGCTTTCATTGTTTTATGCCAAGAGTATCATGATGTTTTTGCTTATTCTGATTTAAGAGGGTTTGATCCTCATATTGCACAACATACAATTGAGTTAGAACCTGATGCCAAGCCGGTTAGACAAAAACAGAGACCATTGAACCCCAAGCTCGAGCCTTTAATGATAAAAGAGATGACCAAGTTAGTTGAGGGGGGTATTGTATTTCTAATTAAGCACACATCCTGGGTTTCTAACCTTGTTCCAGTTAGAAAAAGAACGGTGAGGTAAGACTATGTGTAGATTTTAGATACCTTAATAGAGCATCTCTAAAACATCATTACCCCTTACCGTCTATGGAAAAAAATCCTCCAAGCTGTTGCTGGTTCAGAGAGATTTTCTCTTCTGGATGGGTATTTTGGTTATAACTAGATTCTAGTCAAGGAGGAGGATCAATATAAAACAAAATTTACAACAAAATGGGGCACCATGGCCTACAAGAGAATTCTTTTTGGCTTATCTAATGTTGGTGCCACCTTTCAGCGTGCCATGGATATGGCCTTTCAGAGTTTAATTCAGAAATTTCTGCCAATTTACTTAGATGACATAACCGTGTATTCAAGGAACGCAGATGAGCACTTATCACATCTCAAGCAAGTTTTTGAAAAATGTAGAGAATATGAAATATCTCTCAATCCGACAAAGAGTATTTTTGTAGTCCATGAAGGTAAATTGCTAGGCCATATAGTATCAAAAGATGGAGTTACCATTGCTCCTGAAAGGGTTAAGGCTATACTTGAACTGCCATTACCTAATCACAAGAAAGGATTGCAGAGCTTTTTAGGGAGAATTAACTTTTTAAGAAGGTTCATTCCTAATGTTGCAAACAACCCTTGACTACCATGCTTAAAAAGAATGCAGTTTTCAATTGGACTAAAGGAGCAAAACGTAGTTTCGAAGAAATCAAGGAAGCTTTAGCATCAGCTCCAACACTGGTAAATCCATATTTCTCTAAAGAATTCTTCTTGTATGCTTTTGGCAGCATTGGTTCAATATCTGCTATGTTGGTACAAAAAAATAGTAATAATTTAGAATAGCCAATAGCTTTCTTTAGTTAAGTACTTGTTGATTATGAAGAGAAGTATACATTTTTTGAGAAACATGTTCTCGCTATGATCAGAAGCCTAAAGAAGTTTAAGCCTCTAGTTTCAAACAATAAAATTCATATTCTGGTTGCACACTCAAGTGTGAAGGATTTTTTGTTGAACAAAGATCTGGGTGAGAAAAGAGCAGGGTGGATCACAAAAATAATGGAATTTGATGTTAGCATCTACATCAAAAAACTAGTCAGAGGAAGAGGACTTTGTGAGCAACTTGCCTCAAACCTTGAAGATGTGCAGAAATCAGAAACTAGTGTTGTTTTAGCTAATACTAATCAACCTCAAAATGTTCAGGATGTTGCACCTGCATTAACAACAAGTTGGGTTCAAGAAATGACCCACTTTCTTCGTACTAGTGAATGTCCACCAAGTCTAGACAGAGCAAAATGAAGATAATTCAGATTGAGTCAATTCCCTATGTCCTCATTAATAACATTCTTTTTAGAAAAGATCTGAATGGTGTTTTGTTAAGGTGTATTGATACTAATCAAACATAAAGAGTACTACATGAATTTCATGATGGAGTTTTGAGGGGGTCACTTTGCTCCAAGGACATCTGCTTGGAAAATCATGAGAGTTGGTTATTGTTGGCCCAACTTATTTAAAGATGCATATGCATGGTCAAGAAAGTGTGTTAAATGTGCTTTATTTTTAGGAAAAGAAAAGCTGCTTGCTATGCCTCTACATCCAATTCAGGTGGAACAACCCTTCATGAGATGGGGCATCAACTTTATTGGGCTAATTAATCCACCATCTAGTGCTGGCCACAAGTGGGTGCTTACTGCTACAGACTATTTCACATGATGGACAGAAGCAGTAGCTTTGAAAGAAGCAAATGAATCTTCAGTTTTGAATTTTTATGAAGATATAATCACCAAGTTTGGAGTTCCTAACTCCATCATTTCAAATAATGCTCTTGCATTTGTTGGATTGAGAGTCATAGATTGGGCTATTAAACACGGAATTCATTTGAATATTTCTTCCAATTATTACCCACAGGGTAATGGATTAGCTGAAAGTAAAAATAAAAACTTGATCAGAATCATTAAGGGGACTATGGAAGAGAATCAAAGAATTTGGCATACCACATTGAAATCTGCACTTTGGGTAGTCAGAGTAACCCCTAAGAGATCAGTGGGTAATTCTCCATACGTCCTTGTTTATGGTAAAGAGGCTAGATTACCTCTATCTGTGGAGCTTCCAGCCCTTTACATTATACATTAGTTGGAGATGTTGGAGGAACAAGACCCAATGTCCGTGAGATATGCAGAGCTCATGGAGCTCGAAGAATCAAGAGGTAAGGCAATGAAAACTTTGAAGTATCATTAGATCCAAACAAAGAGAACATTTGAAAAAAAAGCTACAGCCAGAGTATTTAAAGAAGGTGATATTGTTCTCAAATGGGATGTTCTACAAAGTAGGCCGGGCCATCACACCAAGTTTGACAACATGTGGATGGGTCCATTTATTATCAAAGAATGCAAGGAGCATAATGCTTACCAACTGACCATAGCTGAAGGTGAGGTGCTTCCTATCTTAGTCAATGGGATACACCTCAAGCCTTGTTTTGAGGTTTAATGAGTTCCTCCTTTGTACATATTAGGTTAGGCTTTATGCTTTCAATAAGTGCTTCTACACTTTAGTTTGTTTGTTGTTTCTTTCCCTAAGTGTTGTTCTAGTGCATTAAATGCCTAAGTGATCTAGTTATTGAGTTACAAATGCATTATAGCCATGTGCAAGGCTACTCCAAGTTCGTTACTGAGTTTTCCCAATGACTCTATGCCCAATGGATAGGCCTAGGCTACTGGTTTCCATGTTTAGCAGGAAAAAATCTAGCAAAGGTCGCCAGAAGTGTTACCCATTTTTCACCTATGAGCTCAATTAGGCAGGGTAATCCGTGCTTTCAGGTGTTCTCGAAGACCAAATGGAGGAACATTTGTATTAGGGTTACATATTTTCTAACTTGTTTGCTTCTTGTGCAGTTGTAGGAGAAAATGATGTTTTTTAATTCGACACGTGGATTAAATGTGGCTCCCATAAGGGTTGAGCCTAGCGTGCAGGTGTTCAGTTTTTGGGTGGGTTTTCATCTTGTGTCCTTGCCTTGTTTTTTCCCTCTTCTATTTTGTTTTCTTCGTTCCCCTTTTCCCTTTGTTCTATCGGGGGCGGGATCAGAACCGAGACTAAACTCTGGAACTTTTCTGAAGTTCAGTTGATCCCATCCAGTCGATTCTAGGACTTTGTTTGTTTGGCCCCTTTTTTCCTTTGTTTTGTCGGACTAGGAGGAGGCCAGACCGAACCAGGAACTTTTTCAAAAGTTCAGTTCTTTTTTTGTTCTCCCGTTCAGTTCTTTGACCTTGTTCGTTTGTCTTACCTTTGTTCTCTTTTCTGTGGTCGGGGGGTGTTTCCTCCCCTTCTTTTTCTTCTTTTTCGTCATCTTTGCATGTTGTCGGGAGGTTGGGGAGAATCCGAACTTGAAACAGATGAAAGTTTAGGAGAGTTGTTTCCGCCCCACCCTCATTTTTAGAAGTTTTGGTTCTAATCCCCTTGCTTTCCTTTTCGTTTGGGTGTTTCCTTTGTTTTGTTGGACGGGGGTGTTAGAACGAACCTAGAACTTTTCCAAAAGTTCAGTTCTGTTACATTCCGATCGGGACCGTCTGGCTATTCTTTTCTTTTCTTTTGTGTTGAGTGGAGGATGTCTCCCCTGTCTTCCTTGTGTTTTCCTTTCTTCCTTCGCACCTTATATGTTGCCAGGGGTGGGATCAGAATGAAATCCGAACTTGAAACTTCAGAAAAGTTTCAAGTTTGGATTTGGTTCCATTTCTAGTTCCACCGACTCTTTGGTTTTTCCCCCCGTTCTAACTTCGGTACCATTTTGGTTTTCATCTCGGCTCCGACTCCGCCGAAGCGTTCAAACTCAAGAAACATTGAAGGGGTCACTATGAGGTCTCACCGACCCAATAGGGTCTTGCCAAAATGAAGGGAGATCGGAGCGAAAGAAAGGAGATCGGTAGGACTCTTAGCATTCACTGTGACCTCCTGTCGACTAAGAGAGTCTTGCCGATGAAATTTTTTGATATCGATATAACTCTGGCCGCTCGCTATGAGGTCTTTCCGACCATCATATGTCTTGCCGAATGAAATAGGAATGTCGGTGTGACTCTAGCCTATCACTATGATTTCTCCCCGACATCCAAAGTCTCGCCGATAGCGATGGGTCTGCTAAAGGTTTCAGCGAGATTCTCACCGAATGCAGGTGTCTAGGTGATGAAATAAGGATATCGGTATGACACACCAAACCCACTGTGACCTCTTTCTGATGAATGTTTGTCTTGTCGATGACTCTTTTGATATCGATATAACTCTAGCCGCTCGCTATGAGGTCTTTTCAACCGTCGTATGTCTTGTCGAGGGCTGCTGCAAGGTCTAATCGCATTGGGAAGACACAATTAGTGTCTCACCAACATGCGATTCTTCGGGAAGAACTTTTGACCGCCTGAGGGAGCTTGTGTGGCATATTTTCAACCAATTGGAGGGGACCATGGGTGGTTTGACTGTCGTGACTATCCTTGTGAAGAAGATCAATAGAATGTAGCAGTATGGATCTGCTCTATGATCGGGGGTGATAAATTAGTTCAAAGGTAGTAGTATTGTCTCTATTGAGGTTGACTACAGGGAAAATCTAATGCCATTTCCAGATGGGATCAACTTGCAGAAAGGTCTGGAGTGGGAATCAGAAAGAAACAAAGAAGAAGCCGTGAGTCACAGTAATAGCTAGAATATCAACTGGCGAGGGTTGATAAGCATTAATGATAGTACTTTAGGGCATTCAAGGCAAGTTCGATGGGGAAGTTCAAGGGTGAACACGGGGCTAGAGGTTGGCACATTAAATGAGTTGCAAAAAATCAAGGAGGCCATTCCTGGAGTGACTCCACACTCACATGGATAGCAGGGATGCAACATTAAATCCATTAAAAAGATCTAAGGGGCAGATCTTTCCGAAGGCTGATATTTTGTAAACCCTAGGGGCCGACATCTTTTTGTATATGAGGCATTTTTGCCTCTTTGTAAAGGAGTTCTCCTGATGCTTTTCAAAAGTCTGTAACTTTTAAAGTCCTTTCTCAGATTAGAAAACTTTTGTAACTCATTTGGAGCATGATATATAAAATTTACCTTGGTTACCATTGATGGTTCGATTTTCCTTCTGGTTCTTGCAAAATATTGTGCATTTTCAGGTGATTGATCAAGCTACTTCATGAAATATTTATTTTCCTTATAGCTTTGTCTCATGTTAGCATGCCTTCCTTTGCAAAAGTAGTATTATGTAGGTTACAAACTGTGTTCACTTAATTGCACATAAGCTTTTAATTTGTGAAAATATGCTTTTCCTTCTTGAAAGTGAGTGCATGTCAAACCCGTTTGTGAAATAATTATGCATAATCTACAGAAACTTGTTGTACAGTCCCATATCCATCATCAATATTCAAGTGTAAATTGAGTGTCTCATTGTTCTTATCGGTTTGGGGTATCACCATAGGGTTTAGTTTTATTTTTATGCACTCCTTCTCCCTCTCCCTTTACAGAATCAGTAGTTTAGGTGATACCAAAGGAAGTCGGCCTTCTCTGGAGGTTGACCTTTGTCTACAAGTGACCCACAACTTTAGAGGTCTTCCCATGTTACACTGAGGTGTTGAACATCAGGTTCAACAAGGGTGCAATTTCAGGTGATAACGGTTACATTTACAAATAAACATACATATAGATTTACGTAGGGATATGCTACATGTAAATCTATAAGAAAGATCCACTCATTGTATTTACATTTTCATTTTCAAATAAAAATACATATACATATGTATATATATCACTTAATCATATATACATATATAAATATATATAGACATCCATACCCATATACATATGGAGATTAATAAAAATTTAAGATGCATTCTTTTGTGCTCAATTTCCAATCGAAACTTCAAAAATTCATACACAGTGGATAGATTCATATACATACATATAGATAGAAACATCTACATACACACACACACATACATACATAAATGTGTGTGTGTGTGTGGATATATGATTTCATTTGTATTTATATACATATGTATAGATGTAAACCAAAAAGTAGTCCATGTAATACCTCATCCCCACCATGGTTGCATGCAATAACATTAAAAAACTATTTGCACAAAACTACTATGATAGAAACAAACTTGAAAAATATATATTGAAATTTGTCAAATACATATATTGTATATTGGACACACACACTTCAACAAAGTTATGTATAAGAAAGTAGGTCACAACAAATTCTTATAATTTTATTAACAAATAACCTAAAAAATCCTACATTTGAAACAAAAAATACATAGCGTGAACCATCTTAATTAGATATACATAAATTGAGGGAAAATATCTTATCCTTCATGTTGGGTATTAGCTGATTCATTTCTATAACATGCCCATTGGTCTACCCAATAATTTTACTATGCTTTTAACCTCAAGTAAATAAAATTATGATGCCAACAGTTAGCAATAATCTTTTTCTTTTCATATATAAGAATAATATTGCACATTTGAAATAAACATCATTCCAAACTTTCCCAATTGCATTGCAATAAAACACTTCAACTTTCCAAAGTATTGATTTCATATCACATAATTTCATGATTACATTTCAACTTTTATAATCTTCCATAGAAATAGATATATAAATACTTACATAGCTTTCATAAGCTCACTGGCACTAGGTGTATGAATGGACCAGATGCCCTCCATCAAATCTTGGTCACCTACTGATGAGGAGAAGCATCACTCAAGCACTTTTCCACCAACCACAGACTAACTACGGTCCCCCACACATCTACCAAGCTAGTAAATGGCCCCACCTTTCGACAAAGAGATTGGTTTGGTATCCTCATAATAAAATCAACCTTTCTCAAGCAAGGTGTTGTGTCCTACATGTCTAGATCTGTCACATAGTGGCTACAACCTACATATATGACATTCCCCTACCAAGTATGTAAACCTGGATCATGGTGAATGATAGTGTAAATAGTGGAAACTTACACTACTTTGGCCAAAGTTTTCATCACCCAAGTTTTAGAGTGGACATCATAAAACTTCACCCACCTTCCCAATGAGATTTGTATTGACCATTCATAACCTTTGCATAGGCTATTCCCTTATGCCATGGAGTAACCTTAAGCCTAGGAATAACCTATAACCCTTTAAGTACACTATGACACTACTTCTAAGTAATTCAAAGTAATTTTATCATACCAACTAACCATACAGTTAAGCATAGCATCACATCCTTAAATGACTCTATTTCAAAAGTACATTCATATCAATAAAAGTTCCCATACAAGAGTGTAATCTCAACAATAAATGACTCCCAACAAAAGCATAACCTCATCAATAAATGACCTCAATTAGAGGTATAATCTTCAACAATAAATCACTTCAATCAAAGATATATTCAACAATCAAATGATCAACTAGATCATAAAGGCTAATTCCAACCTATGTGCTTCAATCACTAATCAAGCAATCAACCCAACCAAATAGGTTATTCCTAACCTAGGGTTTCAACCAAGATAGAGTAACGTTCGAATGAACATAACCATTCATAAAAATTCTCTTTCAAATTCCTCCTACATTCACATGTTTACTATATTTGTATAAAATATAGAGGTCAATAGCCTGAGAAGGGTTTGTGCTTTTTCACCTATAAGTTCTCTACTCATTATGGCTTTGGGTTATTAGTATGTGAGTCCCCTTTTGGAATTCTGTGAATAGAATCTAATTTAAAATATGATAATAATGTAACCATAAAGTACAACTCTCAACCCTATCATTGAATATTGATATAACCTTTAAGTATCAACTAGGTTAAACACTAGCTATATAAGCTATACCCACAATATAGTATTTATCCCCACTATAATTACCCCAAAACACTTCAAACAAAATAGATCCTTACACAAAGTACAACAAGCAATCTTTCACTTTCACATAACCTTTTGCTAACATGCAATTGATTTAATTATCCAAATAAGACAAACATTGTCACACAATCTTTTCAACACATGAATAGTATAAAAAGAGTAGGATTCAATTGTTTATGCTATATTCCAATTGATCAAACTGGATTCCTATCTCATCCTTTCCTTGATTTAGTATGCAATTCCCCAATTCACCTTATACCTCTTCACCAAAATATCACTCACAATATCCTTTCACAACTTCCAAAAACTCACTCAACTTAGAAAATAGATATGACAACTCATAAAATCACAACAATAATGCATATATGCATCCAAATGAGGTAGATAGCTCATCTATTTATACACAAAAATCAACAACTAATGGCTAGAAATAAGGTATTAGAAATGACACATCTCAACTCAAATGGTTCAACTCAACAAATAAAAGAAAAGGTGGCAGCTATAATCGATGCAAATTAAACACATACACAACTGTGGTGAATGAGTCACACTTCTCAAGTGAAGAACAAGAAAGATAATCATAAATGCAAGGTATTTGCCTCCTACAGGTCGACTTACTTGGCCAACTGCATGCTTGAACATTTCCACATATTTCAAATGCTTCACATTCTGGAAATTAATATTGAGAAATAGACTTATAATCGATTCATCTCATTCTTAGTTGGCACCACATTATGCCATTCATGCCATTTATCATGGGTCAATGTTTGCTATTTGACTTGGTCGACTTACTTCCTGTGCATAAGCATTTGTTAGTTTTTTCTTTTTACAAAGTCTTGGAAATTTACTTAACACATTGGGTGATGCAATGATAGAGGATTCACAACTCAACAACCAAACTCAACTAATCAAAATTGAATAAATTCTTATTGTCCTTGCAATTAGGACTCCTTTTCCCTTCACAAACTCTTGATTCTAAAGCACTCAAACTAAAAAGCAGGGCACCAAACCACTTATTGATCCCTCAAACACCTTAGTAACATAAAAAATGTTTGACCCAAACCAATTCATCAACTTAAACATCTCAAACATATGAACTTTCAAGAGTAGATTGTCCAAGAGCAACAATTAGGCCTATTTAGAGCCCATCAACGAGCAACTTCACATTTCAAAGCCCATTCATCCTTCTTAAAGCCACAAAAATGTGTAAATAAACCTGCACAATTATATTATATCCATTCCCAATATTTATACATGATATTTCCTCAATACTAACCCCTCATTTTAGACTCCAAAAAGGTGACTGTACAACTCTGTCCTAATAGAATAGTAATTAAACTGACTCCAAAAACTTGTAAACTCACCAACCCAAATCTTGAAATGGATTCATAATACATCTAATCACCTTTTATAAACAATATCATTCAAGAAAGATTCAAAAACTACAAACAAAACTATTTAAATCTCACTGTACATTGTGTTTTTCTAGATTTTTCCACAGATTGCAAAACTAGGGCTTCTTAGAATCAGCCCAAAACCACCTTCTCACACTTTGAAACTTTAGTAACTTTAAGAATACACTTCAATATTCCTTCACACCAATTTTCAAGTGATTTCATCAATTAGTTTTGGAGAAACAAAATTTAGAATGTTGACACTGTTACCCTACTTCAGGGTTTCAACCCGCTTGGAGAGATCTTCTCTTAACTTTTACAATACTGAATGGTTTTTAATGAAAAAAAATGAAAAACAAAGTAGAATCATAGTGATTTAATGTATAAATGAGGAGGATGGGATTTGAGCACCATTAATGGCTGTACAATGGCCTGAAACAATGAAAATATAGGAAAATGCTAGAATAACTGAGTTTTTCATTAATAATCTTCTTCATATATCAACTCCCAACCTTCCTTGAGATTTGTGATGCCTCAAAAGGCCTTAAATAATCAATCACAATGCCTCAAACTAACTCTTCAACTACCTGACCCTTGGCATTCCATGATTTTACATTTTTTGCATTTTTACAAAATTGTCTTGACAACATTTTGTCAAATTTACACTTTTTACACTTTATGCCCAAACTGACTTTCTAAAACCTAAAAAAAACTTAAAATGATCCAATTGACCTTATTACAACATAATATTGACAAAAATAAACCAAAATCCTAAAATTACCTCTTGGAGCTATGTGCTTGCAAAGGTGCACCTGCACCATTGGGTCAGCATTGATACTTATGTGCCATACATAGCGCTGCCTATGCTTGCTTACACAACATTTTAAATCCTTTATCCATGATATAAGCATAATTTCTTCAATTCCTCATATTTCTGTGCTACATATTTTGTGTATATGCTAAGCTATAAATATCATTACAACGCTAAATGCAATGTATATACACACTGTGCTATTCCTTTAAATTCAATGCTTATACATGATATATAACCTCCACTTTATATGTAACATGCACATTACAATGCTATTCATTCATACTGTATGTTGCACACTATTACTTAGCATTTGCTATGTTTAATATTATTCTCTTATTTGCTATGTTTAATATTACTTAGCACTTACCATCTATGTTTTCTAAGTATTCTCTTATACGCTATGCGCAGATCTTATATATGTACCAAAAATTTATATAAGTGCTTAAATATATCACTAACACTTGTCATATATATATATATATATATTATTAGATGTATTTAATTACATCAATCAATAAATATATAAATATATATCAAAATAACAAACATATATTTATAAGTATGTTAATATATATATATATATATATATATACATATGTATTAATATATTACATAATATTATTTTAATATCCTCATATAAACACATATATCTACCTATGTATCAATTGACATATATACAAAATGCATATATACCTATGTGTGTATGTAATATATGTCCAATTGACATCTTGATGCATACGATGTATTCGTGCATGGTACGTGAAAGTATTCCTACTTTCATATGGACATGCACATATATATTCACTATGCATGAGTATTGTTTCCACACACACACACATATATACATTCTAGCTATGTATATAATCATTGATTAATACCAATACATGAAGAACTCAAACTCAATAAAGAGGTTCAATCACCTAACCCTAATCGAGAAAATTCCCCAACAAGATCACATCCTCTTCTAAATAATACTCAAACAAGGCTAAGGATAACTTACCATTTTCCAAAACTATTGACTCAACTTTACTAAACTAGAAGTGTGTGTGTGAAAGCTTAGTTTAGGTCTTATTAAAGGACCTTCTAGATGACCTCATACCTAATGTACTTACTAGCAAGAAGGTTCACATTCTTAGGTTTGGAGAGGAAAGGTGTAATGGGCCCAAGGAAAGGAAAAGTATTGGTATATAACTACTACCTTCAACTAGAGTATAAGAATTTGATTGTGCATTACAAAAGAGTCATACAATTATGCATGCGTGTAGTATTGACATATGCAAAAACTTTAGAGGTAGAGTTAAAAATACATGATCTCCAAGGCTACGCCTAATTTTTGACCCTATTGGTAGGATAGAAAAATGGGTGTCCTACAATTTCAAGCATGTTCCTCATTTGTAGGATTTTTGGATGCAAGTTATATTGATGATAAATAAGTTAAAAATTGAAGCTATTGTAGACTAAAAACAACCTAGATGAAGTTGTTTGATACACATAAATTGATATATTAGGATGATGAATCGGTCTCACATGACCTATAAGATGTAGGAGATTCACAATACACCAATTCTTTGGTGATATGAGGCTAAAACTAAAGAATCAAACATTAAGGTCCTTACCAAAATTATATTAGATAATAGTGTCAATGTGTTAGTTTAATGTATAAAGATATTAAGACCATAGGGATTCACCCTTACATACAACAAGGATGTTCCTTAGAAGAGGAAGGCAAATAAAGAAGAAGAGGAAATACTAGTTCAAAATAGGAGGATTGGGGGAATAATCTCCATAGCTAAAGGAAAATCACATGTGATGGTTAGTGATATACTAGAAACCTTAGAGGTAGGCATTGCTACTATGTAAAAATATTTCATTCCACCAATATAGGCTATCCCAATTGTAACAACACTATCAACCTACATTCCATATCAAATTAGCTAGTGTTGGAAACCCCAAAATAGTTACCAATAGAGGAAACACAATTTTTGTCTCCCTCTTCACTATCTAATACCATTTAGATAACATAAAATTTGAAATAAATAGAAGAGGCCAAATTGGAGGAATTGATTAAATAAAATATCATTGGTTTAGAAGAATACATTACTAATAAATCCCCTCAACCAATAGAGGAACATAATAACATCTCTTTCCAATCAATGGTAGAAGATATTGCTAATGAGGCTAACCCAAATTTTTCCACTCAATCCTTTTTTTGAAGAATTGAATAAAGAATTAGATCAAATTATTGAATAGATCCAAAAAAAATTAGAAAGAATAGAATTTGATGATTTTGAGGAGGCCCAAGTCAATAAAGGTGGAGATGATTATACTAACAATTAGTAGCATCAACCTGCTATAATTCAAGAAAAAATAACAAAGAAAGATATCAAAAGTAATTTGCTGAAACTCTAGCTCAAGAAGTTGATGTAGGAAAAGCAAAGAAACCTAGTGTAAGGATAGAGCAACAAGAAATTGATCAACAAGCTTAGGTAAAGGCTACTAAATAACAACTACACCTGCTTAGTTGGAAGTATAAGTGTAGGAGAAGAAAAATCAAGTGAGTGTAGTTATTGTGGACTTCAATGAAATTCTCAACCAAATTAACATTCCCAAACCTAAACTAAAAGCCATACTAATATCCTATATTACAAGGGGTAAAACTAGGTCTATAATTGCACAAATAACCATTCCCATTATAAATATAAATTGTGAAGACATGAGCCTAGAAAATTATCAAATATCTATGATAAATCAAGAGAATGCTACAAGAGAGCAATAGATTCTAAAACACTAATATATAGTTACTATTGCAACTATTTGAATACAAAAGGACAAGAAAAAAATAATTAGATTAGGAAATTGTAAGATTATATCAAATAACTAACTAGTGGGACCCTTAAGGCAATAAGATGAAACATATACTTCTCTAGCCTTGATAATACAAGTAGGGGCCTTTCCTCTATATAAAATGAAGAATATATTTAGTTCCATGCAAGAGTGGATTTTAAAGATAGTAAAAGGAGAGGAATAACTCAATGTTGCTATCAAATCCTAGGAATCTATGATAATAACATAAGGAAATACTTAGAAAATAATTGGAAAATGTGATAATAGACAAGAGAAAAAATCAAACTCCCTAGGCTATTGGAAATGGAGCATCTCAGTGATCAAACTCTCATAAAGGAGAACATAATGGAAAATTAGTTCATCCCTCAACTTCTAGGTTATGGATCAAATCACTTAAATGGGAGGACAAATTTATCATTAAATGTAAAGAAGAAATACAAAATTTGAATAGCAAGCTAAAGGAGTTCAATTTTGAAGAAATTGCTTTGATTAAAGGAGTGAAATACTTGATGGTTCTACAAGAGAAGGTAAAAATATTGCTGATGTTCTGACTAACTTTTAGAGGCTCACATTGAATAAAATAAATCAACAAGGCAAAGGATTTCAACATGGATGCCATCAATAAAATTATGAAAATGAGTCAAGCAATGAAATAATATAAAAGGAAAACTACTCCAAAAAAATTGGTATAGTAAGATCATGTTAACCTTTAAATTTCCTATCACTTTAGGTGGAAAATCATGCAAGAAAAATATTGGGACTCTAAGGTAAAAGAATTGATATCTTATCAAGACTATCAAAGAAGAGAAGCTAAAAAGTACAGGATCTCGGTCAAAATAGATGATGAATAAGAAAACCAAGCATTAAATCTTAATGGCTAATTTTGCATCAAAAAAATATTACCAAGCTATAATTCTTTTTCTATATCATTTTTTCAAGAGAATGCTATTTTATTTTAAATTATAACCATTCATTCTTGGATTGGATTTGAGCTATAGACATAGAAAATTTCTCCATCCTTTTCTTTTATCACTTACCATTTAATTAACCTTAAACCTTTACCTTTATCCCTCACCTTTAATTAAGTGTAAACCTTATTGTCCAAATCCTCCAACTAAGTCCATTACTTAATACCTACTTGATTAATTGATCTAGGATAATTAATTCCCTTTACCATTTCCCATATTACTTAGCTTCACCTCACTCCCAGTCCTTATCTGTTTAATCCTAGCCATTAAATCCATCTACAAGAATCAAGATCTAAAATCACAATCAAGTTATAAGTGTCCTAACCTACCTACCATATCCCTTTCTCACACATGTGAGAGAATATCTCTCACACATGTGAAGCCACCCTAGCTCTTACACATGTCATAAGGCAGGCATCCAACCTCCCCAACTTGTCTTTTTTATTGGTATTTTTCATTGATGCCAAAGGGTTCATTCATTACAAGGAGATTGTGTCCTTTGATGTGTTCATGTTCATGATGAAAAAGGTGTTTGATGCCAACTATATGCAAATTAAGTTGCTTCATGGTGTTATAGTGAGTTTCCTCATGGCGTTAGATAATTCATCATTTCTTTCATGATGTTGATGTTCTTGATGCAAAAGTGTAAGAGCCATTTGTTAAATTCATTTCACATGGTAATCATTGTTCATTTAGAGGTATATATAGTTGATATGTTAGGGGTATTTGATTGGTTTTCATTCATTTTTTATGGTGATTGATACATCTTCATGGTGTTGATATTTAAAGCATCCAAAGAGTTGCTACAATTGTACTCATGGTTCATGTATCACAAAGTTGTTTCAGTGTTGTTTTAGGACAAAGCACAAATCGCTTGATCATTTAGAATGTTGCTTCAGGAGTTGCTATATGACAAAGTAATTTTTTATCATCTTGTGGTTGAAGGAAGTTCTTATGAGACTTAGGGTTTATCATCTTTCAAGAATTTGACATTGTCTCCATTGTTCATTATTTGTTTCAAGAGACTTGTAGAGGTTGAAGTAAGATAGTGACAATCTCATTCTAGGGTTCTTGATTCTTGAAATATCTATAAAGCATCTAAAACCCTAAGAATATTCTATATCCTAATAACCTAGGGTTTATGATTTTTGAAGGTTTACTATGAAGTATTTACTTTATTTTATAATTGGTGATTGACTCGGTATATCTGATGGAATGATACTTAAGTAATGACTTGAGGGGTTAAGTTCATACAACAATTGGCCCCTACCCTTAGGGAGTAACTGGCTAAACAAGTTCAAGTCTTATATTCTATCACCCAATATAAAATTAATGGTTATCATTCAATTAGTAAATAGGTGGATTATAAAGACTAAGGGTTCACATTTAAATCTCCAAATGAGTACTCCCCATATATCATCTTTTGATGGGCATGAGGATGTATTTCCATCTAATTGTAAACAATCAGTTTTGTAACTTATTTTGTTTTTGTCAATGGAAAGAGATACAATGAATTGGTTTTGCAAGCATTGATTTTGATTTGTGAGAATGGTAAGAGTGTGAAGAATGAACGATATCTTTCTTTTGTCAAGGGAATGCAAAATATAATAAGATTTTGATGACAAAGTGAGAAGATGTTTGTTATGATTTAGGCTACAGTCCTATGCATTAAGGTTGGTAGCGATCGTTTGAGGAAAAATTCTATTGCATTGAGAAGATGAGAACAATGGAATGTGCTTTGTGAAGATAATGATAACATGTATTTGTTGTGATAATGCAGAGTGAGGGAGTTTTGAATAACAGTGTTATATGATGTCATGGAGTGTGTTGTTTTGCACAGAAGTGTGAGCTGATCAAGATAATTTATGATTGGAGTTTGATTGAAAGTGAAAACAATATGTGAATTTATTAGATAGAGTCCTGAATGTGCAAGTCCATGTGATTGAAGTCTAGAATTTTTTGTCATAATTGTGGACATGGTTGTTGTGTCATTTATCTTTTTCAGTTACAGCCAAGATGTGTGTAGACAATGAGTTTCTTGTCCACATGTATTTCAATTTAAACATTGTTTGTAATTGTTGAAATAAGAAGAATCTAGTAAAAGATGTGATTGTCCATGTATGCAAGGTTAAGTGTTGTTTTTTCGTTTTGTCAAAAAAGAGATATTGATGGTTTGGAACATATTATAAACATATTAGTACTCTATATTTTTGTCTTTATTTGTA
The DNA here is from genome assembly GCA_007258455.2 of Sequoia sempervirens. Lineage (NCBI taxonomy): Eukaryota > Viridiplantae > Streptophyta > Pinopsida > Cupressales > Cupressaceae > Sequoia > Sequoia sempervirens. The sequence goes on from VDFB02271358.1 coordinate 264,013,458, forward strand.
TTAAAGTTGATTTGTGGAGTTGGTGCTCCTCAAAGTTGTTGGAGTTAGTGATACTGAAAAGCCTGGAGTTGGTGTTCCTGAAGGACTTGAAGTTGGTGCTTCTTGTGTAGGGAATTGGTGTTCCTTCTATTTTTAATCAGTGAGACCTAATGGTGGAGTTGGTTCTCTATTGTAATAAGTGGCATTTTGATCAGTGAGACCTAATGAATATTTTGATGAGATTGGACAATGTTTTTTCCCTACTTAGGGTTTTCCACTTAAATACTTGTGTCATGGTTTCATTTGCATGATTCTATTACTTTTATGTCTTTTTCATGTGGGAATTAATTGATTTTACAACTATTAGGTTGATTAATGAACTAGTTTTATAAGATCACTAATTCACCCCCCCTCTCAATGATCTATTGTATTCCCACAATTGGTATCAGAGCAGTAATTTCCCTTTAGAAGTTTAATCAACTTGGTTTGATCCTAATAGTGGAATACTAAGGATAATCAAGAAGGATCTTCTACCTTATGATCACCTCTATTTGATGGCACTAATTTTGTTTTCTAGAGTCTTAGGATGGAGTCTTACCTATCTTCTTTGGGATTTGGTGTATGAACATGAGTAGAAAAAGGTTATACAATTTCTTCAACACCTCCTTCTACTGCTAATTAGAAGAAGGCTTATGAATGAAATACAAAGGCCATGGATGCTATTCTTTATTGTTTGAAAAATGAGATCCTTGTTAAAGTCACACATTGTAAGAGTGCAATAGATGTCTAGGATAAGTTAGTCAGGATTTATCAAGGTGATTTCAAAGTCAAGGACTTTGATACAACTGATAACAGATCTAAAAAAGAAGATGATTTTGTAGTTGATAATTTTGACAAAGAAGGAGACCACATTGTGAGTGAATATGAATAGGAGTATGATGAAGATGAATGTGAAATCGATCTTGAGGGTGAACTCATTTATGACCTCTATGAGATCAAGAAAATAATAAACGAGAATCAAATATTAAAGTTGCAAGTTAAAGAAGAAAAAAAGTCGAAGGCCAAAACACTTTCAGCCCTTGAAGAAGTAGAAAAACTGATCATATATTTGAAGGTACAAGTTGTAGAAGTTAAGAAAATACAAGTCATAAATCAATATAAGGAAAAAGAGGTTGATTGTGAAAGATATTAGTTTGTGATAGTTTCTTTGAGAAAGGAACTAGAAAAGACATATTCCAAGTTGCACAACAATATTTAATTTGAAAAGAGAATTGAATGCTTAAATGAGATGTTGAGCAAGCAAAAATATCACAAGGATACTACTAGTTTAGGCTTTGAAAAAGGGTAGAGTTTTAAGGTCAAAGAAACTCCTAGGAAGAAAATAGATCTAAATTGTCATTCTACTACTCCTAAGTCTGAAGACAAGAAGACAATAGAAAATACTCCTGTTGGGACTCTCAAATTTTGTAAATTTGAAGTGCCCATTTCAAAAAAATTGCCTCTGCACTCTTAGAAGTGCACTTGAAAAATCTGCCTAAGTGACCTACTTTGGAGGGTCGTAGCTTGGAGCCAGTTGATTTTCAGGCCAAATCCCTTGGTGGACCCACTCGTGTGACGTATGTGAGCAAGTATCTCAATTTTTAGCTTCCCATGATGAGTTTTAATAGGGTTTTGAAAAGCGAAGCTGGAGGGTTTTGACACTGCTTTGTTGTTTACAAACTTTCAATCCTACGAGTTGGCCTCCTATTCGAGTTGATATTTCACGGTTGGATGATCGTCATATCAAACAGATTGTTGCTCTCCATTCTCCATACATAAATGAACTCCTTGGTCTGGTTTTAGAGCCTTGGGATCTGATTTGCTATTTTTTTGAGATCAAAAGCAAATGCAATTTGTTTAGTTTTACATCTGCATTTCTGACAATGTTTCAAGGTGGTCAACTTTGACACCCAATATCTCATGAAGGATGATGATTCAAGAAAAGCCCTCTTGTGCACATGCTCAGTTTACCTAAATAAGCTTGTGTTTCCAGTGGCAGCCTCCTAGAAGATGGTTTGATATTTTTTCAAAGTGGTGACTTGGTGAGCCTTGATTGGTTCTGAACAAGTACAAATGCAAAAATGCCTGAGTGAGCAACTTTATCGATTAATATCTTTCACCTCAGGACCCCTTTTACCGAACTGTACTTTTTACTATGTTCTTAGATCAAATTTCTACATGCATGCTCAATTTCGTGCCTCCAAGATAAGTTCTGATGGGTTATTTAATTGCTTTCTGATCTTGATAGGGTCAAAAATGGTGTTCTGGAAAGTGTCAAATTTTGCAAACCTAACGACAACCCATTTCTTGTTTTGGTTTGAAATATTTACAACTCCATTTTCATCAAGAACAAAAGTCATTTGATACATTATTTTAATGTATTTTGAGTGTGGCGAACATGTCCCAGGGCCAGTTTACAAAGGAGGTACCTGAATTTTAAGGGTTGGGAAAAAATTGAGAAAATGGGTTTTCTCTAAATAATTGATGATGTCCCTATGCAAATTTTTGTGGCTCCAAGTGTCCCGATTTTCTCACAATGAATTTCCTCTGATTGGATGACAGTTAAAATTAAAATTGCTACATTTCCTAAAATTGTAAAACATAATAGTTCAAATATTTTAAATATTATCCAAAGAAAAAATGCACATGAAAAGGGAAACTTTTAGGGAAAATTTTGATTTTTATAACTTTATAAAGCTAAACTTTAATTTTTTGTTTTCCTTGCTTGCTCGCAGCAAAGGAAATTTTTTGAAGCTGTATATGTGCTGCAAATGGTGTTTTTCACCTTCCAAATGAGGCCTGGACTTATCCACATGTGTTGGGAATGCTTTCACAGCTGTTCTAGCCATTTTCTGGGTGCCTGCCACTATTAAAATGCCCCTGCACTATCAAAAACGACCTAGTGATATCGCCATTTTCGAGCAACTGTCTTGAGTATGTATAAAAATGGTTTGAAGAAGCTCAATGAGAAGTTACAGAGCATTGATCAACCAGAAAGGAGAAGCATGGGCATATGGTCTGTACTACAGTGAAATGCATCAAAATTGCTCAGGAAGATGAAGACGCCATTGTCAAACAGAAATGCAACAAACACACGAAGAGATTAGGGCAAATGGGTCCAAAGTTGATCAATGGCCTAAAATGACTGGAGACGTGGGTAAATCCTCACGATTCCCCCCTATCTCGCTGGAGTTTGATGATGCAAGCTTGAAGGCTTGCAGGAGTATGGGGTAAGTAAAACTAGGCCCTTTAGATTTTAAAAGGAAAAACATTTAAACTTAAATGTTGCCCGAGGCTTTTAAAACATTTAAAAGCAAGTTATTACTAGCAATGGCACCTTCGTGTGCAATGGGTACGCCGAAGAGTTGTGGAAGATCAATTAATGAGAGGGTCTATTTTTTTAATCGAGAAATATATCATTGTTAAGAACTGCTTTGAAGTGCATGTTAATGTTCTTTTGAAACTTGGTTCTATGTATTGAATTGCATGTTATTGTTCTTGTGAAAGTAAAATTTAGGCAATGGAGTCTATCAATGCATAAAATACTTAAATAAAGTAACTTCAAATATTTTCTTGAAGTACACAACTGGAATATGTCTTATTTGTATTTTCCCATAATATTTTGTTGAAACTTTGAGTTGTTCATAGTACATTTGTTATTTTTCTTAAGCCAGTAAAACACCATTTCTTAAATCAGTGTAAATCCCATAAACTTAGTGTATACATATATATTAATAATAATCTGAATATCTCAAATTCACGAGTGGTTGAGTTGACATAAAAATTGACACAAAACTCCTTATAATACAATGGTGTTCAAAGATTTAGGATTGACTACATCAGTAAAATGATACATTATCAGTAGGTACTAGTCACATGAATTTGCTGATAAATTGACATTAAACTATTTCTAATGATCTACCATTAGATGCCATGTATTACAGAAATGAATCCAAGCATTGAAAGGAAAAAAATAAATAAATAGAAATAGTTGGTGATAATTATATTGAAATGAATTAGAGTGACAAAGAGGTGTTGAGCAATGAGAATCAAACTAAAAAAATTGAGAACAAAACCCCTATCCAGGAATAGATGATTTTTTGTACCAGCCCTCATATAATTCTGTTAACAAATTTGTGTTTCATAAAGACATAATTGTAGAAACATCTGTAGCAGCCCTTTTTTCAAGCCTTTCTTGAGTGCAATGGCTTGTGAAGAACCTGCAGCCAGAATGCCTATATTTCATATCTAATCATGTATTTGATTATTAAATTTGCATACAATAAAGTCCAGGTTTGAAACTTGTAAAGTGTGCAATTGTACATAAAATAGAGAAATTGTAGAAATCTGTAGGTTCACAATACAACAGATATATCAAATATTAAGTTGAGAAAGAAAAGTAATATATAACAATGTAATAATTTGTAATTAAATAAAAATAGTTGCTGAAAAATTGTATTGATCTGAATTATAGAAACAAACACTTGCTGAGCAATGAGTAATTAATAGAAATAGTTGTTGAAATATTATACTGATTTGAATTAGGCAAACAAAGAAAGGGAAAAAATAATTAAATAGAAACACTTGCTGAAATATTATATTGATTTGAATTAGAGAAACAAACACTTGCTGACAGTAGAAACAAGTATGCCGACAGAAACTGTCAAGTTATGACTAGCAGTCTAGTACTTAAAGGGATGTAACTAAAAACTCATTGCAGAATTAATACAATATCAAGCACTTGTAATTTTATGTTTAATAATGACATGTGAATTTATATGTTGGTAATTTTTCTCATACACATGGTCAGTTTGACACATAAGAAACTGACTCTTACTACATATAGATGGTTTGTCTATCAAAACAAAAAGGGTTTAAATATACCGCCTTTTGATTCAAATATGATCTTGCACTATTCTTTTTTTGCTTACATGCAGTGTCCTAATATAGTTAATATGAGTGTATGTATGTAAGCAAGACCATGGGTGGCAAGATGCAAGCCTTAGGTCAGTTTTCTAAACCACTATTGTTTAAAGCCATTTAATCTTTTCCACTAATTTTAACAATGTTTAGGGTGTAGAAATCTCTACCATCGGCACCCTTATGTTCTTTGGATTCTAAAAAATACATGATGTTGGATGATAGATTCTAAAGTATTATTTTCCACTAATTAGGATGAGATAGGTTTCTCTTAATTTCTAAGTGGGGTATGTTTTGCAAAGGTCTTTGAGATTTTAGAGTTCTTATTTTAGGTTAATTTGACCACTGGTACTATATATGCTACTCATTTTAGCTGTTTGTTGGGTGTTTGCATTTTCCAATGGTGGGAGAGGTCCCAATAGTTCGACACCCTATGTTGGCTTGTTTGATGTGCTCATTGGAATTACTTAAAAAAATTTATATGGAACTAGTAATAGGATATGCCAGGGTTGCACTTTTGCACTAATATTAAGTGAAAGGCTTTTTTTAAAGCATTTGGTATAGGCGATTTTAAATAGAAAGAAAAAGGTAGGTTCATAATTTATATATTAGATCAAGTTATTTTGGGATGCATGTGTTATCATTTGATTTATTAATTTTAATTTTGGATGTCACATAAAATTAGATATAAAAAATAAATAAATCCTTTAGAAGTCTATGTACTATTATATAACAACACTTAACTATTAGGTACTTTCGTCCACCAAACTATAGATGTAGATCAAATAATAGGTACATTGATTATACACATTTTAGCTAGCAAGATGTATAATGAGTTATTCTCCATTTATATCCATCAATTGTTAATTTCCGTAGAGATTGCAGGTTGAGTACACTGCAACTTTGCTTATTTCTATTGTTTTCATGATTCATGTAGTTGATAATTTGTGAGAGTTTATTGATCTGAAATGTTCTCTAAACAATTTATAACATGAATCCTTTTTGTACAAGAGGATTTCATGCACAAGTATGAAAGGTTTTAGATTAAATCATTCAATATTTATGAAGGACACAATTCAAAATACTAAGATGTTTGTATTGGCTACATCTTTTATGTAGATATAGATTAGGAGGTTCTAAGTCTACTACTATATATGAAATTGTTCTACCATGATACTGATCTAGTTGTTGGATTGCACCCAGATAAATCCCAAATTGTTAGGGTAGCTCTATGTACCCTATTTTATATCTTCAGGCCTCAAGTTGCTCATTCATGAGATCTACAAACCCAAATTAGTAGAATTCATTTATGGCAGTTTCAGAAGACTCGGTAACCTCTTGTTTTTCTACCTACCAGAATAGTTTCTACTCATGGTTCGTATGAGTTCTCTATTTTTTGTTATAGGGTGAGGTTTTTGGTCAAAAAGAGGCACCTAGAATGGATCTAATCAACTGATTAAATGCCCTAGTTTGTACTCTGCCTTAATATTATTGATGAGGAAAAAATATATTTCTACTTCTCAAAGAAAGCATAGCGATGAGTGATGACTGAAAAATATTACTACAAGAGTTCAGATACAAGATAGGCCTTAAAAGCAAGAGTCTAAAGAGAAAATATTGAAAGAAGGTCAATATGAATAAAAACACTTATAAAATCACAACGAGCCCCAACAGTCTTGATATATCCATACCGATATACTCAAATAAAAATAGTTAGTAGCAAAAACTCAAGGATGATTCAGAAGGAGAGGAGGAGGATAAAGAGGTGTTGAAGGTTGGAAGAAATGAGATATTTTCTATTTCTGAAGAAAAACAATCAAAGCAAAATCAAAATGACGGAAGGGAGGATGTTCTTATTCCAAGTATGCAAGCAAAATTCTTTTGAGTTATTTTCTTTTAGCACAACCTAGCCAAATGCCCTGTATAAATACAGGACGTGTTACTGTGGCTAAGAAGATTTAAACTTTTGTGTAATGTTACTAGGGCATTGGTCATATTACCACTGGCAATTGAAGCCACAATTCATAAAACACACAAAAAAGAAGAGTAGTAAAGGGAAAAAATAAGAAGAGGAAGATAAAAGACGAAACCTGATCAGTAATGAAGAAAAATCATGGCAAGTGACTTACCTAAAGATTCAGCACAAATTGTGTCGAGCTGTCAGTGATGCCAATGAGAGAAAATGGGCAGAGCTCGCAGGAAAACGAAACAACTGGTTTTTCTAACTGAAACCAGCTAGACCCTAATTTAGTATTGTTGTTGTTTCAATCTCCAAACCCAAATTATGTATTGTTGCTTCTTCAATCTATTTACAGTAAATGAAACTATTAGCAGTGGGGGAAGCAGTAAAATAGGGAAAAAAATATACCAGTAAGGAAGTATTTGGAAACCTTTAACGACGAGGGAAGCATTAAAATACAATGACAAATGGCAATATTTTGGCAGTAAAATACCTAAAGGTTTTGCACAAATCTCTATTAATGTCGATGATGTCCAGGTAATGAAAGCAGCGTGTTCACAAACCCTCACTATCGAAGATGTCAAAGGCATAGAGAAGGAGATATTTTGGACACAAATTCCCATCTATGGGTAAATGAATGAAGAAGGCAGAAGGGGGCGAAGGAGAGCTAATGCTTACCAGAGGGTGCACAGCCACCATGGACATTAAATGACAACTACTTGCCTCTCGAAACGATCAATGGTTGTAGATAGTTATGTCTTATGAAAATTCTGCTCCAAACTTGCAGCCCTTGGTAAGTAGCAAATTGTAAAGCTTCACGAGCAGTGTACATTGTTCAATAGTTTGTTGATCACAAGGGTTTGCTTCCACTTACCTACTTGGTAAGTAGCAAATGGTCATAGGAAATTTTCAAACTATTAACCTACTTGGAGTGGAAACCATTAACGACAAACAAAATGCGACTTACCTTAGGATTCTGCACAAATATCTCTTAACAGAAGATTTTACCTAAAATGTAAATATGAATATCAATTTAGGGTTTGGGGCATTAGTAAAGGAGTAACCGACTTACCTCATTCTGTCGTGTTGTCAAGGACATTCATTACTCCGATTAGATATTTTGTACACATTTTCTTCTTCTTCCCACTTGCTTGAGTGATGGTTATCAGGGTAACCCAGCTGAGTCTTCAAGGCATGCGTTGTCATGTGTTGCTAGTGGAAGGATCAACGGTTGTGCACAAATGGAGAACCTTGCCGAGAGCCTCTGTGGTTTCCAACCATCCACTACAAAAATGAGCTTGGAAAGCTCAATGAGGAACGTCTTGGTAAAATATTTGGTAAAATTTAAAAAGGTGCAAGGTGAATTAAGTGTGCCCCATGCAACATTTAAATGCTAGCATTTAAATGGTAAAGTATTTAAAAGGATGAAAGTGAAATGGTGAATTATGTGCATGGGTAAGGTAAATTTTGTCCAATTTATGATATGTTTTAAAGGCCTCTACCAATTTAAATGGTGATTGAAGACAGGGAAGGGTGAAATATTTTACTTGGGTAAAGTTTAAATGCTTTTCACTACAGGAGCCTTTTGCTGGGACATAAAGTGGCATGAGCAAGGTATTGTTTTAAATATTAAAAGAGCTCAGCTGAATAAATCAATATGTTTATTGATTTTTAAACATAATGTAAAGTGAAAGGGTCCACTGGAAATTAAATTAGAAGCTCTATTTTAAGGCTATATTTTAAATATGAGCTGAAAGTGAAAAGTGAAACATGGGGAGAATTTATAAAGTGAATTCATTATTCATTTTATAAAAAAAAACTATGTGTTGGGCACATAATTGTGAATAATTTTCATGGGCAAGTGGATATTTTTCAACTTCCAGAGGTAAAATGGAGTGAGTATTTACGGGCAGATTTTTTGTTGCAAGAAAGAGAGAATAGAGAGGTTTTACATTTTGCTATAAAATGGAGTGAGTTCTGTTGTGACCTATTTCACACATCACCCCATTGCAAATGGGGACCCTCACTGGTTTGCTCTTAGGGTTTAGCTTTGAGTAGCAATTTCATAGTCTCTGGTATCTGGAAATTTCATGTCAAAGTCTGGAGTCATCACCCGAGCCAAGTTGGGAATTTGGGCCTGAAATGAACGTGAATGTCATAGAAGTGCTTAGAAGACCCGGTAGATGAGGATCGCCTGTGCTTTCGCTCAATTCTGACACTTCCTATTTTTTAGGGATTCTGCTTTTTTGCTTTTTGCTTTTTTCGTTTTTGGCATTTCTGGACCAATCTGGAATTTACTATTTTTAGAAAGTTGCTTTTTGCTTTTTCTATTTTTAGTAAGTTTCTATTTTTAGAAAGTGCTAGGTCTCACTGGCAGTGGAGTCGAAAGTTTCCACTTTTGGAATTAAAAAGCAAGCAAAAATCAAGCAGAAGTCTTAAAAAATCGAAAAAATCATGAGAAAAGCGCATGCAAAGATGAGAAAAGCACATGCAAAGATGAGAAAAGCGCATGCAAATGTGAGAAAAGCAGGAAAAGGCGCATGCAAAAGCTAGAAAATCAATTGAAAAATCGCGCCATCAAGAGAGAAAATCATTCAAAAATCAAATAAAAAGCAAGAAAATTGTGATGAAATTCGCCTAAGGCTGGAGAGGTGCGCCCTTGGGAAATCCAGTAGAATCTTTGAAAAGTCCACTTGAAAAATCCATTCATCAAAGAGAAATCCAGTTAAAGATTCAGTTAAAATTCGTCTATTTGAGAAATCTTGCCAATCCAGTTGGAAAATTTGAAATTCCAGTTGGAAAATGATGAAAATTGACTAAGGCAAGTAAAAATTCGAATTGGACTTCAAGGATTTCAAAATGAAGTTAAATTCCAGTTAGAAAAATGAAAATTCCAGTTGAAAGTCGAATTTTGAAGGGGAGAATTGAGAATTTTTCTAAGGCAAAACCCACCTTGGTAAAAGGGAAAAAATCCAGTTGAAAAGTGGATTAGTCCACTTAAAGGTCGAATTTTCTAGAAGGCAAAAGGAGAATAAAATAACTTAAGTTTTATTTTAAAATAAAACTTAGTTAGCAAGCCAAAAGAGACGCCTTGAAAAAGAAAAGAAGATAAGATTGCTTTTTTCGTTTTAAAGCAAAAGCACCCAATTAAGGAAGAGATCGACCCTGGCTAATAAGGAAACTTTTTATTATAAAAGAAGTGCTTGTGAGTTTTATTTTTTCATTATTCACAGGTCAAGTTCTTCACAGGCAAACTTCTTTCAGAAAGGCGTCCTTATTTTCTTCTTGAGCTGCAAGTCGCATTAATTCCAGAACACAAGGTTGGACTTTTTCCTTCCATTTTCAGATTTCTCGATCAACTACAGAGTCATAGCTGGCGAATTTACAGAGAGAAAAGGAATTTTTTGTCTTGTTTTGCACAGAAACTTCGCTTTTTTCAGTTTTTAAAGTCTAGTAAATTAATTTAAAAAAAAAAATTCCTTGAAAGTTCTTTTAAAAGGATAAAGGTTGGAAAAGAATTTATTTTATTGAAGTTTATTCTCCAACCAGCCTAGGCAAACGAGTTCTGGAATTTTTTTAATTAATTTATTTAACTCTCCAGCCATAAAATCGCCCTTTTTTACAAATTTGTGAAATATTCTAACTTCGAGCTTCGTACAGGCACAATGTCTACTTCAAAGAACGTAGGAGGTGGAGTTAGAAAAGCCCAAGTAAAGGAAGTCCTCAAGGAATTTTATCCAGAATCTCAATTGTCCTCGAAATGGAAGAAGGTAGCGGATACCAACTTTGAGCAGTTCAATGCGATTCAACACAAGAAAAGGATGTTTGGTACTCAGCACGAAATGCCCACACCTATTGCAACTAACATCGTTAAGTCCGGACTTCATCAAGCAGCAGGATTTCCACCTGCAGTTCAGTGCAGTGAGCTAATGGTTGAGTGTGCCAGAAGATACAATCCACAGACAAGATCCATTAAAACACCTAATGGGATCACTTTGGCATACTTCACGGAGGATTCAGTCAGAGAGGTATTTGGTATTCCTCATCGTCAAAAAATGTTGAACAGGACTCAAAAGGAATCACAGGCCATGTTTGATCAAGCCAAAGAATCCTGTATGGACATAGTCAATTCTAACTGGATCAAGGAACCCAAAAGACATCGCTCTAAGTTGCCAAAAAGATTAATTTGCACAGATTTTAAACCAGAATACAGTGACATGATTCATATGCTGAACAGGATTATGGGTACTTCTCAAGGAGCTTTCTTCGAAGTATGGATGTTTTCATATGTGGAGGAGGTCGTATTGGGAATGGAAGCAATAAATTGGGCAAAGTTAATAAGTGATAACATTGATTTCCAGTTGAGAAACTTGGAGAAGACCAAAACCTTCTATATGAGTTCCTACGTAGTTTATATCCTGGCACGGTTTACTAAGTATAGAGGACTGATTTGCAAAGGGGAAGTTGGACTTCGAAAAGATCAGCTCAAAGCATATGATTGTTACCCGCAGCTCCAGTTGCATTACAAGGACAATTATAAGATAACCAATGACGCCTTCCTTATGTATATCACGCGAGTGCTTCAAGGAGCAGTTCAAAAAAGGCTATCTAAGGAGGCTATGGTGATGCTTGATAAATTCGGATCTTGGTTCATCCAGTTTCCGACCTTTACATACATAAGAGTTCATGGATTCTCAGATGCTCCGCATAGACTTCCTCGGTATCCAACAGACAAGATTGTTATGCTTGAAGTTGCAAGGCAATTGGCGTGTATAGATTCTATTCAAGGGAAAAGGAACAAACAAGGAGTGGATTTTCCTGTTGCAATTGGGAAAATGCTAGAAGTCTGCCCCTCATTGCAATCAGCCAAGGCAGCAAAGTTAGAGTTGCAATTTTATAAGTTCGGCATTTATAATCCAAGGTCTGATTATGATCCATACTTGAGAGTTCACGGGAAGAAGTCCCTTCATGTTATGCAGATTGAAGACTATTGGTCTAACTTGGTGGACGAATATGGAGTCAGGAAGAAGATCTGGTCCAGAATTCCAATTGAACTTGTAAAAAGGTGTGACTTATTCCCTATACCTGACCAGGTAAAGGACAACGGAGACTACGTGCATCCTCAATTTGAACAGGAAAAGAACAAGCCTATCTTGTTGCCCAACTGGATACAACCTGAGTTGACTGATTTGGACATATTGATGAAGGATATTATAGCTTATTCTAGGGAGTGGGCAGATAATCAGATCAACAGATTGAGAAAAGGAGTTACTCTTACCTATGCCACATTGAGCAATAAGGAAAGCCAGGGTGAGGCAGTTGGAGAAAGTCTTGATGAACTTTCATGTCCTAGCAAGAGAAAGGTAGTGAGTGAAGATCTTCACACGAAGGAAAAAGAAGCAGCTGACAGAGAATTGGAGAGTAAGAAGCAAAAAGTGAGTGAAATTCCATCATCTTCAAGTACTTTATCTGTTGGAGTAATAGAAAAGGTGTCCATTGCTGAGATCGAACCAAGCCATGAACAAGAGGTCGAATTTCAAGAGTTAGAACAGTTGGATTCTTTCCAAGAGGAAGCCCTCACTGAGAGTTTGGAAGGAGGTGATACATTGATGATTGAAGGCATAGGGGATACTGAGGTCCTTGAAAACAATGAAGAGCTGGGAGATGAAGTAATTTCTGCTCTGAAAGGAATTAATGATGATATTCAATTAGAGGATGGGATGGAATTATCCACTATCCCAGCTTGGTTGACCGAAAGTTTGATGAAGAAGTCTAGACCACTAGATGAAGTTCAACCAGTTGAAAGCATGCAAGACTTCCTAGAGAGGATTGGCAAAGCTAAAATGCCAAGGAAGCCTAAAAAGTATTCTCAGATTACCAGGAATGAAGCAGGATCCCGAATCTTACAAGTTGCAGTCCCAAAAATTGACAAGCCAAGAGATCAGATTACTCCTATGGACTATGATGTTACAACGTTGGACATTGGGCCAACCACGATAGAACAAGATTTCCATGAGTTGGCAGACACTTCCAAGGCCATCAAGGAGAAACTCGACAAAACAGAGGAGAAGAAGGAAAGGCTAGAGTTAGAAAATTTAAGGCTAATGGAGTTCATTCAGCAGCTAACAGCCCCTTTGTGCCAAGAAAGTGAAGCTTTTATTCCGCCATCATCTCTTCCTCCAGAATCCGTTGATACTCTTGAAGCTATGAGGATCACAAGCCAAGCAACTAAGAGTTGGATCAACAATATCTCAAAACAGATGGAACAATTCTTGGAGAAATGTGCTCAGACTTATGACAGATCTGCCTTGCTTATGACAGAAATTGGTCAAATTGAAGACAATTGGGAAGACTTCCAGTACGTAAATGACAAAGTGATACCTCGTTTGAAGGTTTTAAAGGAAGTTTCCCTGCAAATATTAATCCAAGAAGGTGTTATTGAGGAAGGAGCCTCGTATGATTTCAGCAGGTGGTATCATTCCTTATTGGCTAAAAGGAAGATATATGATGGAATGAAGGAAGAATGTGCTGTTATACGGAATGCAATTGAAAAAATTCAGTTTAAAATCCTCACTTCTCTTGAAGGATTAACAGGGCAGGAGCATCATGATGCAAATGGCTTGGATTTAGAAGGATTGAAGAAAAATGTAATGAATATTTACTTCAAGGAAGTGCAGATTGTTACAGAGAATCAGCTTGATGATATGTCTTCCCTTTTGACCTTTATGGATAACTTTCAGAAACAGGAAGATAGGTGGGAAAGTACTTTTACCCAGTGCCTTGAAACCTTGGACATAATGGGAGTGCAACTGGATTCTATGCCGAGCATATCAATGGAGGAGCTGGATTTCGTGTTAGCAAAATTTCTTGCATTTGCGGCTAGGGAGCAGTCCAATGGGAATTGCATTTTGGATTCCCACTTGCTCGAATGATTTGCAAGGTGTCATTGTTTGCCATACTCCAAGTGGCTCGTCTTGCTTGTGCCATGTGTCCTTTGAGTTGGTTATGCTTTTTAGGGTTAGGGTTTCTTGAAATAATCTTGGCCATTGATCTCAAATCAATCTGGGCCGTTGCTTTGTAATTGGGGTGCCTATATAAACCCCACGCATTTCATTCATTCAGGGAGAGACTTATGAAATTGTTGCTACTAGTGCTATTCAGATAATAATTGGATTCAGAGTTGAGCATTTGTTATTTTGAGAGCTTGCATGGTTTCATAATTTCTTCAATAAAGTAAATTAGTTTTAGCATTTTTTGATGAATGAAAGATTGATAGTGTTGGAAATAGTGAAATTGTTCATACCTTTTTCAATTGAATGATTTTCAATTTGATGTGCAAGGTTAGTCTGAACTTTGAAATTGTTTAACTTGGATTCTATTACCTATATACATTGTTCGAATTGATGGTGGTATTGTGTAATAGGACATCATTCGTAAATCCATTGAAGATTGCATCATCTTTGTCTAGTTGTAGTCATTGTGCTTGGCAAAACAAAGATTGGTTTAAATTTCACTATCCAACATTTGTCTCTTAAGTTCATAGGAGTAGTTTGGCATAAATCTAGTTTCTAAACCCTCATCCCTTTTCCTTTTATTTTATCTCAAAATCGAAAATCCCAAAAATATAAGAACGTTCAACGTCAAATCAATCTAAATTCCTACTTTTGAATAGTTCATTATCCAAGGTCCCTTTGTGAAATCAGCATATCACATCATCCATTGAGCTTGTCCATCCCCAAACTTAAGAAACATTGGAATTACCGTATGACCTTTCTAGCAATCTTAGCATACGAGGTAGTTTTTCAAGAGAGGATAGAGCGTCTTTGGACTCTTTATTCTAAAGTGCTTGGTGAGTCATAAAACACACATCACACAGATAGATTTTCTGTTGCAAGAAGAGAGAATAGAGAGGTTTACATTTTGCTGATTAAGGTGGATGAGGCTTCGGTGTCTTCAATGGATTAAATTTTGGAGCTTTCCTTTCTTCTATATCTTCTCTTCTATTCTCATTTGTAAAGGGTTCTAAATTCTGTATGGGGTAGATAGATAGAATGTTGAGTTCAAGTCATGAATTGAGTCTGTAAGCTATAATTGTTGATTTCATAAGTAAATATCAGCCAATTTGTGCAAATAAATCAAGAATGTTATCAAATTATCTCCAGATTTGTACATTTTAAGTTATATGAATTCAATAATACAAAGTATGTTTGAGTTTGTCATCTCATTTTTCCTAAGATTGTGTTATGTGTTCATGGTTCTATGTCAATGAAATGGTTAAATTACTTTGAGCAAATAATAGTGATTTTAAGTGTGCAGGGTGGACTTGGTAAGAAGAATTTGATTGACAATAAGAGTGGACCTATTAGTGTAATGCATTACCAGTTTGAATCCACTGGTTGAAGTTTGTTTGCTGATGAAATTCCCTTTATACATTTGACTCCATGGCCCATAATTAGGCAATGATTTATCATTCAGCTTAATGAATTCTAGAAACATTTTAAATTCAAAATCATTTTAAATCCTTATTGTTTGGTTGAGGTTTGGTGTTGAATTATGCTTTCCAATTGCTAAGTGAGTGTTGATATACCAAGAATTTAGCTAGATTTGAAGTTGCCAGTACTTTCTTTGGTGTAATTGAATTGGGAATTATCTGCTATAAAAAGAAATGTCTGTGCATAATTGCATTAAAGTCTTTAGGCATTGTAAAGGCTGACCCACCTTGGTCGTCCAGAGCTAGAAGTGTAGGAGATTTCAGTCTTTGACTGAATCTTGTCAGTTGGCCAAATCCACCATTGAGTCTACTCATTAGAAAGTGGCTAGTCTATAGGATTCATTGGATTGATCGATTTGGAACACCAACAACTCCTACACAAGCCAACAAGAACAAGTTCAGAAGATCTCTTCATTTAGGACAACATAAAATAATTAGGTTTGAAAA
The DNA here is from genome assembly GCA_007258455.2 of Sequoia sempervirens. Classification (NCBI taxonomy): domain Eukaryota; kingdom Viridiplantae; phylum Streptophyta; class Pinopsida; order Cupressales; family Cupressaceae; genus Sequoia; species Sequoia sempervirens. The sequence goes on from VDFB02271358.1 coordinate 264,029,294, forward strand.
TTCTTTTAATGGTTATTGCTATTCATGTTATGAATTTGATCATAGAGTGATAGAGTGTTGGATGCATGCAAGAAACAATTCTAAATAGAACAAGAATAAAATTTCTTGTAGGTTGTTAAAGAAGAATTACAATAATGCATGTCATAAATGTAACAAAGTTAGTTACAAAGAAAGAGATTTTAGGACAAATGAAAGAAGTGCCTATGGATTGTTGAGAGACTATAATTATTTTTTTCCTTTTCTTGGCTACAAGGTAATATGCTATAGATGCAGTAAGTTTGGACATAAAGCACAATAGTGTAAGAGTAATTTAATTGAACCATTTAGTCATCACAAGAAGACATGCACTATGAAAGTTTGGAGAAGAAAACAAGAGAAAGAGAAGAAAGAACCAAGCTTGTGCATACTGCACAAGAGACATCCATGAGTGTATAAAGAGTAGCATGAGTTGAGGGGAGTTATTTTATGATGTATCATTCAAACCCCATAGACAACAACAAAGAGGTTGTGTCTCTATAGTGATAATTGTAAAATGGTAACATTAAGTTCATGTAGACAGTCGTGGATAAAGAGAAGTCATTCTTTAAGATTGCAAGTGTTATGCTTAGTTATGTTTGTTTATGCATTGGAAAGAATTTGTAGGTGTTGAGAATAGTGATTCCAATATAGTGATATTGTCTCATATAGTGTTTGTGGTGGGAGTCTTGTTTGATACAAATAATAGTAATAGTGATATTCCAATACCAATCTTGACAAAGTTTTTATAGTTGGCAGTAGGTAGTGAAATTCTATTCGTGACAGTCAATGGTTTTCTGTCAAATGACTCATTGCTTTGTGATAGTAATGAGTGACAATACAAGACTGTGATATTGATGTTTGACAATAATGTGAATTGTTGTCAAATGCATTGGATGCATTGTCTATGTTATCAATGTAATATTCAATAGACAGTCATAGAGGAGATTGATTAAGAGAATACAAAGTAGAGATATCAAGCAGGAAATGTCAATACACTCAAGAAGACAGTGATATCACTATTCCAAAATAATACATGAATTATCAAGGTAAAAGTTGATAAGAGGACTATCATAGAGAAAATCAAGGAGTCGAGATAGTCATGTGTCCAAATTTAATGAAGGCATCAGATGACTAAAGCTTTTTTATATCAGTGTGCATTCCTTTATTAGTATAGTTGTAGATCTAATCATGATATTATTATTGCAGTGATAAATTTGAATTCTTTGATACATTTTAGTTCTTTTACATTTCTCTTCCTTGCCATGACATGTGTAGCCATTGGAAATATACTACAGTCCACAAGGTGATAGTTTTTCTTGCATTCTTGCAATCACAGTCAAGTTTGGGTAGTGATTCCTTTAAGATCAATCACATTCAATTGAGAAAGCTTCATACATAGTGACAATGTATATTTTATGAAAATACTATACATTCTATCTCAATGCCATTGTAATGATAGTGATATGTATTAAATTGCATTGAAAATATCTTGTTGTAGATAGTTCCTCTATGTTTTGAATGGACAGTGCCTTTATGTTGTTGTGAAGTGTTTGTATCCAATGACAGCTCCACTGACAGTATGACAATGACTTGTGAGACAATGCAAGACTAGCTATTTGTCTTGACCATATTGAAAATAATCTACCTACCATAATAATTCTAGTGATATGTATGACATCATCTTAATAGTGGTATACTTGGTCAACATGTATGCAAGTTTCTAGCTCTCAAGGGAAGTATTCGTCACATTGAAATGACAATATATGATAGTCTTTTAGTCCAAATGTGTACACAAGATGCTAGTTCAATGGTTTTAGGGGGAGCTTATATCTTTATTCCTTGTCCCTGAATCTTGAATGTTTGTTTCGTCTTTGGTTGCAGTTTGAATGTTATGGTGTTAGGGCTTGCAAATGCACAAGTTTATGATGAAGATGTAAAGATGGTACTTTCTATTGTAGCATGATAGGAGCAAGTTTTGAAAAGGACAATGGTATGAAAAGTAACATAATAGTCATCTGGAAATGTAGAAGACTCCGATTCTGTTAAAGGAGAAAATTCATGAATGCATGATACACATCTTTTCAATCTTCTATACTACAATCCCTATTTGTCCAAGGGGGAGTGACTTGATTGGATCCATATGTTGTGATAGTGATATTTCTTCTTAGGTTCCATGACCAATATAGTGCTCTACATCTATGTTATCTCAGTTACAATCTTTCATGTTTTCTAGTTGTGCCTTTGCAAAATACAATGTTGTAATACATTAAATCTCTTAACAATGTACTCTTTTTGTGGCCAGTGATAGTTGTATTGATGCAAAGTATTTGGTTTGGATGGTGTCAATCTCATATGGATCTTGACATTTTTCTACATATGTGAGATCTCTCAGTCACAGTTTAATAGTCACGAAGACTAGATTTCAGTCACATGTTAATAGTCCTCCATGTTGTAGTGATATGCATGATATACTATGCATTGTGTCTACTTGACAGTTCTATTTCTATACTCATCTTTCCAGTGATATGCATGCCATTCTATTGCTAGTACTCTTCCCAGTATGTTCAGCCAAGTTGCCATTGATATAACAACGATATTCCTTCTTGTTTTGTTGTTTGCTAGTGATCTCATTCACTGTATGATGCTTACACAATGATTTCAATAGAAATATTCTCAATCAATAGTGAATTTGTACATTAAAAGTTCCATTGATATATCTGATGTTGCTTCAGGTATACCTACACTCTACTCAATGCTCTATTGATATGACAATGTAATCACATTGACAGTCTTTGGCTTTCATTGGAGGTTTACCTCTTTTGCAAGGGGAGTAAGTGCTCCATTGTCATTTGATATCAAAGCGGGGGAGAGTTGTTTGGTTGAATTGATTTGGTGTTGAATTTCTATCAATGACAAAGGGGGAGTTTGTTGGTGTTTTTCATTGATGTCAAAGGGTTGCTTGATTACAAGGTGGTTGTGTCCTTTGATGTGTTCATGTTCATGATGCAAAAGATGTTTGATGCCAACTATAAGCAAAGTGAGTTGCTTCATGGTGTTGCAGTGATTTTCCTCATCATGTTAGATCATTCACCATTTGTTTTATCATGTTGATCTTCTTGATGCAAAAGTTTCAAAAGCATTTTTTATTCATTTCACATGGTAATCATTGTTCATTAAGAGGTATATATAGTTGATATGCCAGAGGTATTTGATTGGTTGTCATTTATTTTTATGGTGATTGATACATCTTCATGGTGTTGATGCTTAATACATCTAAAGAGTTGGTACAATTGTATTCATGGTTCATGTATCAAAAAGTTGTTTTAGTGTTGTTTCAAGAAAAAGCACAAAATTGATTGATAATTCAAAATGTTGCTTCAAGAATTTCTTCAAGACAAAGTCATTGTTGATCATCTCATGGTTGAGGGTAATTCTTATTCGACTTAGGGTTTATCATCTTTCAAGAAGTTGACATTGTCTCCATTGTTCATTATATGTTTCAAGATACTTCTAGAGGTTGAAGTAACATAGTGACAATCTCATTTTAGGTTTCTTGACTCTTGAAATCTCTATAAAGCATCTGAAACCCTATGACTACTCTATATCCTAATAACCTGTGGTTTATGCTTTTTGAAGGTTTTCTATGAGGTATTAACTTTATGTTATAATTGGCAGTTGAATTGGTATATTCGGTGGAAAGATACTTAAGTAATGACTTGAGGGGTTAAGTTGAAAGAACAACTGACCCCTACCCTTAGGGAGTAACATGCTAAACAAGTTCAAGTCTTATATTCTACCACCCAGTATAAAATCAATGGTTATCACTATCAATTGGTGAATAGGCGGGTTATAAAGATCAAGGGTTCACATTTAAATTTCCAAATGGCTACTCCCCAGAGATCATCTTTTGATGGGCAGGAGGATGTCTTTCCTTGTAATTGTAAACAATAAGTTTTGTAACTATTTGAAATTTTCCGATGGAAAGGGATACAATGAATTGGTTTTACAAACATTGACTTTGATTGCTAAGGATGGTAAGAGTGTGAAGAATGAATCATATCTTTCTTTTGTCAAGGAAATGAAAAATAGAAGAAGATTTTGATGACAGAGTGAGAAGATGTTTATGATGTTTTAGGCTGAAATCCTATGCATTAAGGTTGGTAGTGATGGTTTGAGGAACAATGGTACTGCATTGAGAAGATGAGAATGGTGGATTGTGCTCTATGAGGATAGTGATAACATGTCTTTGTTGTGATAATTCAAAGTGGGGGAGTTTTAAATAACAATGTTATATGATAACATGTAGTGCACTATTTTGCACAGAAGTGTGAGCTGATCAAGATCATTTATGATAGGAGTTTGATCAAAAGTGAAAACAATCTGTTAATTTATTAGATAGTGTCCTGAATGTGCAATTCCATGTGACTAAAGTCTAGGATTATTTATCATAATTTTGGACATGGTTGTTGTGTCATTTATCTTGTTCAATTACAATCAAGATGTGTGCAGTTGGTGAGTTTATTGTCCACATGTATTTCAGCTTAAACCTTGTTTGTAATTATTGAAATAAGAAGAGTCAAGGTGTGTGTAGTCAGTGAGTTTCTTCTCCACATGTATTTTAGTTTAAACCTTTCTTGTAATTGTTGAAATAAGAAGAATCTGGTTAAAAAAATGAGTATCCATGTATGCAGGGTTAAGTGTTGTTTGTCTATTTGTCAAACAAGAGATATTGATGGTATGGAACATATTGTAAACAAATTAGTACTCTATATTTTTGTCTTTATTTGTATTAAAGTTGATTTGTGGAGTTGGTGCTCCTGAAGGACTTGAAGTTGGTGCTTCTTGTGTATGGATTTGTTATTCCTTCTGTTTGCAATTAATGATATTTTGGTCAGCGAGAACTAATGGTGGAGTTGGTGCTCTATTGTAATAAGTTATATTTTCGTCAATGAGACCTAATGAAGATTTTGATGAGATTGGGCATTGGTTTTTCCCTGCTTAGGTTTTTTTCTTAAATACTTGTGTCATGGTTTCATTTGTATGATTCTATTGTTTTCTATGTCTTTCGTATGTGGGAATTAATTATTTTTAAACCTATTAGTTTGATTAATGAACTAGTTTTATTAGATCACTGATTCACTCCCCCTCTCAATGATCCATTGTATTCCTATAATTGGTATCATAGCAGTAGGTTCTGTGTTGAAGTTTAATCAATTGAGGTTGATCATGATAGTGGAATGCTATGGATAATCAAGAAGGATATTCTACCTCAAGAGCACCTATGTTTTATGGCACTAATTTTTCTTTCTAGATTCTTAGGATGGAGTCTTACCTATCTTCTTTTGGATTTGGTTTATGGACATCAATATAAAAAGGTTATACAATGTCTTCAACACCTCCTTATACTGTTGATGAGAAGAAGGCTTATGAATGCAATGCAAAGCCAATGGATGTTATTCTTTGTGATTTGGAAAATGAGATCCTTGTTAAAGTCATGCATTGTAAGAGTAAAAAATATGTTTAGTATAAGTTAGTCAAGATTTATCAAGGTGATGTCAAAGTTAAGGACTTTGATACAACTGATAGTAAATTTGAAAGAGAAGAATATTTTACAGTTCAAAATGTTAACAAAGGAGGAGACCACATTGTGAGTGAATATGAACAACAATATGATGAAGATGAATGTGAAATTGATATTGAGCGTGAACTCATTTATGCCTTGGATGAGATCAAGACACTTTGAAAGGAGAATCAAATATTAAATTTTCAACTTCAAGAAGAAAAGGAGTCCAATGCCAAAACACTTTTAGCCCTTCAAGAAGAAGAAAAATTGATCATAGATTTTAAGGTACAAGTTGTAGAAGTTAAGAAAATATACAAGAAGTCATAAATCAGTTTAAGGAAAAAGAGGTTGATTGTGAAATATATGAGTTGAAGATAGTTTCTTTGAGAAAGGAGCTAGAAAAGACATATTCCAAGTTACACAAGAATGCCAATTTGAAAAAAGTATTAAATGCTTAAATGATATGTTTAGAAAGAAAAAATATCACAAGGATACTACTGGTTTAGGCTTTAAAAAATGGTAGATTTCTAAGGTCAGAGAAATTCCTAGGAAGAAAATAGATCTAAACTACCATTTTGTTGTGCCTAAGTCTAAAGATAAGAAGACAATAAAGATAAGAAGACAATAGAAAATACTCTTACACAAGCCAACAAGAACAAGTTCATAAGATATTTTCATTTAGGACAACATCAAATGACTAGGTTTGAAAATTCTCTTCATGTTTATTGCTATTCATGTTATGAATTTGGTCATAGAGCAATAGAGTGTTGGATGCATGCAAGAAATAATTCTGAATGGAACAAGAATAAAATTTCTTGTAGGTTGTTAAATAATAATTACAATAATACATGTCATAATTGTAACAAAGTTAGTTACAAGGAAAGATATTGTAGGACACATGAAAGAAGTTCCTATGGATTGTTAAGAGACTATAATTCTTTCATTGCTCTTGTTGGTTACAAGGTCATATGTTATAGATGCAATAAGTTTGGACATAAAGCATAGTATTGTAAGAGTAATTTAATGGAACCATTTAGTCATCATAAGAAGATAGGAACTATGAAAGTTTGGAGAAGAAAAGAAGAGAAAGAGAAGAAAGAACCTAAGCTTGTGCAAACTGCACAAGAGACATCCATGACTACATAAAGAGTAGAATGAGTTGATGGGGAGTAGTTTTTTGATGTATCATTCAAACCCCATAGACAACAACAAAGAGGTTGTGTCTCTGCAGTGATAATGGTAACATGGTAACATTAAGTTCATATAGATAGTCATGGATAAAGAGAAGTCATTCTTTTAAGATTGCAAGTGCCATGCTTAGTTCTATTTTTTTATGTATTGGAAATAATTTGCAGGTGTTGAGAACAGTGATTCCTATATAGTGACATTGTCTCATACAGTGTCTATGGTGGCAGTCTTGTTTGATACAAGCAATAGTAACAATTGCAGTCCAATGCCATTCTTGACAAAGTGTTTACAGTTGGTAGTAGATAGTCAAATTCTATTGGTGACAGTTAGTGGTTGTTTTTCAAATTAATCATTTCTTTCTAATAGTAATGAGTGACAATACAAGACTGTGATATTGATGTTTGACAAAACTATGATTGGTTGTGAAATGCATTGGATGCATTGTGTGTGTTATCAATATAATATTCAGTAGACAGTCATAAAGGAGACTGATTAAGAGAATGCAAAGCAGAGATATCAAGAAGGAAATACCAATGCACTCAAGAAGATAGTGATATCACTATTCCAAAATAATATAGGAATTATCAAGGGAGGTAAAAGTTGATGAGAGGACTGTCATAGAGAAAATCAAGGAGTAGAAATTTTTCATGTGTCCAAATTTAATGAAGGCATGGGATGACTAAAGCATTTTGATATCAATGTGCATTCCTTTATAAGTATAGTTGTATATCTAATCATGATATTATTATTGTAGTGATAAATTTGAATTCTTTGATACATTTGAGTTCTTTTGCATTTGTCTTCCTTACCATGACATCTATAGTCATAGGAAAAATACTATAGTTCTCAAGGTGACAGTTTTTCTTGCATTCTTGCAATCATAATCAAGGTTGGGAAGTGGTTCCTTTAAGATGAGTCACTTTCAATTGAGAAAGTTTCATGCACAATGACAATGTATATTGTATGACAATACTATGCATTCAATCTCAATGCCATTGTAATGACAGTGATATGTATTCAGTTGCCTTGAAAATATCTTGTTGCAGATAGTGCCTCTATTTTTTGAATGCACAATGCCTTTTCTTTTTGCATGGGCAATGCCTTTGTATTTTTGTGACATGTTTGCATCCAATGACAACTCCAGTAACAGTATGATAGTGACTTGTGAGATAGTGCAAGACTAGTTGTTTGTCTTGACCATATCAACAGTAATCTGCATACCATCATATTGCTAGTGATATGTATGACATCATCTTAAAAGTGGTAGACTTGGTCAAGATGCAAGTTTCTATCTCTCAAGGGAAGTATTCCTCACATTGAAATGAAAATATATGATAGTCTTTCAGTCCAAACGTGTAGACAAGATGCCAGTTCAATGGTTTCAGGGGGACCTTATATCTTTATTCCTTGTCGCTAAATCTTGAATGTTTGTTTCAGCTTTGATTGCAATTTGAATGTTATGGTGTTAGGGCTTACAAATGCACAGGTTTGTTGTGAATATGTAAAGATAATGCTTTCTATTTTAGCATGATAGGAGCAAGTTTTGAAAAGGACAGTGGTATGAAAAGTAACATAATAATCATCTGGAAATTTAGAAGACTGTGAGTTCATTAGAGGAGCATATTCATGAATGCATGATAGTGTATCTTTTTAATCTTCTATACTACAATCCTTATTTTTCCAAGGGAGAGTGACTTGATTGGTTCCATATGTTGTGACAGTGATATTTCTTCTCATGTGCCATGACCAATATAGTGCTCTACATCTATGTTATCTCAGTCACAATCTTTCATGTTTTCTAGTTGTGCCTTTACAAAATACAGTGTTGTAATACATTGAATCTCTTAACAGTGTCCTCTTTTTGTGGTCACTGATAGTTGTATTGATGCAAAATATTAGTTTGGATGATGTTAGTCTCATATGGATCTTGACATTGTTCTACATATGTGAGATCTCTCAGTCACAGTTTAATAGTCACGAAGACCATCTTTCAATCACATATTAACAATCTTCCACATTGTTACAGTGATATGCATGATATACTATGCATTGTGTCTACTTGATAATTCTATTTCTATAGTCATCTTTCCAGTGATATGCATGCTATTCTATTGCCAGTACTCTTCTCAGTATGTTCAACTAAGTTGTTAGTCATTAATAGTGATATTCCTTCTTGTTTTGTTGTTTGCTAGTGATCTCAGTCACTATATGATGGTTACATAGTGATTTCAATGGAAATATTCTCAGTGAATTTTTAGATAACAAGTTCCATTGATATATTTGATGTTTCTTCAGGTATACCTACACTCTACTCAATGCCATATTGATATGACAGTGTAGTCACATTGACAGTTTCTGGCTTTCATTGGAGGTTTACCTCTTTTGCAAGTGGAGTAAGTGCCCCTTTTCCATTTGATATCAATGGGGGAGAGAGTTGTTTGGTTGAATTGATTTAGTGTTGAATTGCCATCAATGACAAAGGGGGAGTTTGTTGGTGTTTGTCATTGATGTCAAAGGGTTGCTTCATTACAAGGTGATTGTGTCCTTCGATGTGTTCATATTCATGATGCAAAAGGTGTTTGATGCCAACTATATGCAAAGTGAGTTTCTTCATGGTGTTGTAGTGAGTTTCCTCATGGTGTTATATCATTCACCATTTGTTTCATGATGTTGATGTTCTTGATGCAAAAGTGTTAGAGAAATTTGCTATTCATTTCACATGGTAATCATTGTTCATTCAGAGGTACTTGATTTGTTATCATTTATTTTTATGTTGATTGATACATGTCTTCATTGTGTTGATGCTTAATGCATCTAGAGAGTTGATAGAATTGCATTTATGGTTCGTGTATCATAGAGTTATTTCAATGTTGTTTTAGGACAAAGCACAAAAGTTTTTGATCATTCAGAATGTTGCTACAGGGCAATGTAATTCTTGATCATCTCATGGTTGAAGTTAATTCTTATGAGACTTAGGTTTTATCATATTTCAAGAAGTTGACATTGTCTCCATTGTTCATTATCTGTTTCAAGATACTTGTAGAGGTTGAAGTAACATAGTGACAATCTCATTTTAGGGTTCTCGACTCTTGAAATCTCTATAAAGCATCTAAAACCCTAAGACTATTCTATATCTTAATAACCTAGGGTTTATGATTTTTGAAGGTTTTCTATAAAGTATTAACTTTATGTTATAATTGTCAGTTGACTTGGTATATTCGATGGAAAGATACTTAAGTAATGACTTGAGGGGTTAAGTTCAAAGAACAACTGGTCCCTATCCTTAGGGAGTAATTGGCTAAACAAGTTCAAGTATTATATTCTACTGCCCAGTATAAAATCAATGGTTATCACTATCAATTGGTGAATTTTCTAGTTATAAAGTTCAAGGGTTCACATTTAAATCTCCAATTGACTACTCCTAAGAGATCATCTTTTGACGAGCATGAGGATATCTTTCCTAGTAATTGTAGACAATCAGTTTTGTAAATATTTTTGTTTTTGTCGATGGATAGAGATACAATAAATTTGTTTTGCAAGAATTGATTTTGATTGTTGAGCATGGTAAGAGTGTGAAGAATGAATGCTATCTTTCTAAGCTGATGAGAGTAAAAGGGCATGCTTTTGAGGATCATGGTATACTTAAAAGTGGCATTGGAGAGAAATAAAAGTGTTTCCTCGACTCAAAATGCAGAGTTGACTTTATGTGAAACAAGACTACCAGCGAAGGCCAAACCTAAGATCGAAAATCCCGGATATCGATCAATCGGATGTCCAGATTTTAAATTGCTACCCTATATATATATCTATTTTGGGCCGGCCAAAGCTCATTTTTCATTAGAGCAACGGCGGTATGCGATTAAGTTCCTAGCGTCCGGATATCAGATTTCAGAATCCGCCACTTAAAAGGTTAGATTCTTGATTTTTTTTATTTGCTCAATCAAATTTTCAGATTAGATTTGTTTAATTTTTAGTTGATTTTTTTTCAAAATAGGATTTTTTGATAGATTTTTTATGAAAAAATTTAGGTTTAGCATGGATTTTGATGAAAATTGAATGTTTGCAATGGATTTTCACTTAAAAATAGTGTTTTTTATGTATTTGGATTAAAAATTAGAGAATTTTATAGATTTTTGTTAAAAACTAGGGTTTTTGTTGGATTTTTTTAAAAAACTAGGGTATTTTTATACTATTTTCATTTATATTGTATGATTTTAATTAGATTGATTTGTTTTTATATTTAATCAGGCATTATGGTTGCATGTATATAAAATTAAATTTTTGTGCATTTCTAAAAGTATTCCTATTGGTAGACCTAAACATCTTCAATTAGGATCCTCAGATACTATATCTCATTTTTAGATTTTAAATTTAACAAAAATCAACCTCATCAGTCTAGGGTGCCAATTCCCTGTCTAATCAGTTTTGACAAAGATTTGGATCATAGTTCTATCTCTATGATTCTTATGTTGTTTTAGGTTTTGTGTGTGCAAATTATTTTAGTTTTTGTGACTATTTTGTGTTTTCCCTTCATTGTATGAGCATTAAATTGTTTTGAATCTTGTAGAAAATTTATGAGCTTCATGACCTTGTGTCACTTCACTAATACCCACGTGAGATGTAGTTGTAGACTTATGGCTTCCTATGTTGCAATCATAGCCAATGTTGAGCTTGATTCTTATAACTCTTTCACTGAACGTATAATGTCTACCCAATCCATCTTATATTCCCTCCCTAGTCCTACATTACCCATGTCTTTTTTGTAACCTAACATTTATGTGGACTTGGCATATGTTATTTCTAAGGTCCCCAATGATAATCTAGAATAATTGGATAAAGACCTACAATGAATTCAACAATTCTTAAGCATTGAACCTTTGGATGGAGAAGCAATCCCTCTTTTGGATAGCATTGGGAAGTTGGTAAATGATTAGGAAGGGATAGAAGTGTTACGTAGCCTAGCTAATATAGTAGATTCTAATATTCCTTTGGTAGCTAGTTTCACGAAATTTTTGACTAATGCTCAAAATCCTTTTGGAAAATAAGTTTCCTCTCCCACAATAATGCCTTCTATTCCCAACTTTACACCTCCAGTCATAGCATCAATGATGGAATATAACAATGGTTTGAACTCAAGCTTAGGAATTTCTAGTGGAAATTATAATAGTTTTGTCCCTTCACCTATAACACCTCCATATTCATCACCCCTCCTAAACATGAAATATAATATCCCACCATTCCTCCATACTAGTTCACCATGCTTGAAAAACTCTCACAACATGTGGCCCAATGATTTTGTGATAAATCAACTTTTTTATTTAAAGCATGACATTATTACAACAACAAATTTCAAACTTAAACCAAAATCAAACCAATAGTAAACATCCAAAATACCTTACACATAGTTCATTAATGTTCACTATTTTAAATACACCTATACTACAAAATATTGAAATACCTCGCTTTGGAAAGTACAATGGTAAAAAATATCCTAATAACCATTTGTTAGTTTTTACTACCTTGTGTAGAGACTTTATTTTTGAAGATTCACTCATAGTGAAACTCTTTTATAGATCATTGAAAGATATGGCCTTGGATTGGTTTTGTTCATTGTCAAACAATCAATTACCTCCTTTACACAACTCATTAGTGATTTCCTCCAACACTTTCAAGTGAACATCAGTCCTCAAGTTACATTAACAAATTTAGTTCATTGTAATCAAGGACCTAAAGAGAAAATTAAAAACTTTATGAAATGATACTAATCCCTTTATTTGAAATTATCCTATAGTCTTCAAGATGTTGACATTCAAAGGGTGTTTATAGGTAACTTACAGCCTAATATTCAAGATAAGAAATTGCTAATGAAATATCCATCCTTAACACGTTTTTGTATAACCCTTCATGATTATCAAATAGCGATTAGTTGATAGGATCTATTGGTCAATCATATAAGTCATGCCTCAAAACAACTATCAATCATTTAAAAAGAAAAAGAAAATATTCATTACTTGATAAACATTCATGTCAAAGCTGCTTTCATAATATTGAGACAAAAGTAACTACTGTAAACATAACTCTAGAGATAAATTTAGGCCATGAGATAGGAAATTTTCATAGTTGTTTGATTCTCTCCATGTGATCATGTTGCAATTGTTAAACAAGAATATGATTCAACTTCCTCCAATTAGTCATATTCAAACAATTAAACCTTTACCACCAAACTTTGATGCAAAAATATTTTTTCAATATCATCGTACACCTCAACATGATATGGAAAGATGTAAGCATATTTATAACCAAGTGTAAGACCTCATTCTAATCAAATCCAGTTGGATGAACTATTAATGACAAAGGAAATAAATTGGTTTTTTCACCTAATCAGAAATACTTACAAATATTTACAAGCCCATTGCCAATTCATTCCAACAAAGTTTTGTTCAATACAATGATAATGAAGAAGATGATAATGAAATTTTTTCCATCTTTATAAAACATTATTAATATTCAAAATCATAAAGGAAAAACCAATATTTTTGTTTGACATTTCTTTTACATATATTGATTCTTCTATAACTACACTTTCGATGGTCTTCTTTATATCAAGTTTACAGAAACCCGAAAAGGGGAATACTCATTGATCCCATGTACATAGTGAATATGATCAAAAAGAGTTATTGTATGTACATGAACTTTATGCAGATGATTATGAACAATCAAAAGCATGATTAAAAGCTCATGATGGTTATGTCTTCCCTATAATTGGTTTGATAACTCTCCCAGTAAAGGTTGGACCTAAATAGTTGGGTGGTTTTGATAGATTTTTTATGAAAATTTTGAGTTTAGCATGGATTTTGACTTAAAAATAGTGTTTTTTATGTATTTGGATTAAATTAGAAAATTTTATGAATTTTTTATTTACTATAAACTAGGAATTATTTTTATAATATTTTCATTTTATATTGTATCTAATTTTAATTAGATTGATTTGTTTTTATATTGAATCGGGCATTATAAGGCTGCGGTAGTAAAATGCACCAATTCCACCACCTCACCACCTCCACCTCCTCCACCTCCCTCCCACCTCCCGTCCTCCCACCTCCACCACCTCCTGACCATCAATTCAAATTAATTGGTGAAAAATTACAGCAATTAAAGGTCATTTCCGAAGTTTATAAGAGAATCCCTCAATTATTTGAGATGTCAAACACATTGAAGGATATAATTAAAATATAGAAACCCTCTCCACCCAACATAATGCCTTTCATTCATGTGGCGAGAAGACATGAGATATTATGCATGTGGATTGTCCTATGATGATGTAGAAAGATCTCAGAATAACCAAAGCCCAAATAGCCTCTTTATTTGTTAACCCCTGCACTGGTTTGCCGGTTAATGTTAATAAAACAAAACTTTCTATAAAATGGTGCACTCATAGAGACATTGTAGAAAATTTTTGGGATCGTTGGTGTATGGTTTTTTTGAAACCACCCAACAACAATTTGGATGTACTATTTTACTTTATAAAAAAATTATATGCTGAGTTTGTGTTAGGGCATCATGTCAATTACTTTGACATTAGACCCTTCCAGGGCGTTGGTGGAGGTATGCCCCAGGATAGAGAAGGGGCAGTTAGAGTAATACCCCGCCCACATGTTCCCCTCCCTCACCTTCCTCCGCCACCTCCAGTATACCATCCAGATATTATGCAGGATGCGGCTACACAGACTATCGATGCTATTCACTCTTTGAGTGGTCTTTTGGTTTTACATGCTTTTGTAGTGAAAAGCTCGGCCACATTCTGGTGATGTTGGTGATGGCTCGAGTGCTACTGCATCATCCTCATCAGGTCCACATATTTGTGTACCACATACTTGCTCCATGTGCCACCAAATATGCTTGGGTCCTCTTGTAGAGCCTGTCGAGCATCCCCTAGACACTTCCGATTATGACTTCCACAATGTGGACATTATAGATCAGACGCAGGGGAGTGGAGCACACCGTACAGAGTCCTCTCCTGCTAGAGAGGGGGACATTGGAATAGTGACACAGGTAAAATTTAAGTTGTGAATTCATAACTTGCATTTGTTTTTAAATGAATATTAATAAAGGATAGTATAATGTACTAATATTTATTTCATGGTCCCTATTTAGCAGTTGATGTCAAGGAGGCCCGACAAATGTGATAGATAGCACCACAGAGACCATTTCATTTGGCACGGAACCGCAATACATAGTATATATTTTTGCACTCACTCATTTACATTTTATTTGTATATACTTTCTTGTCCTTTGAATTGTCATTAAAATTAAATTATATAATAACTTATATGTTATCTTATTTCCTCTTGGCGGGACCTTATCTGGCGAGTGCAACCTTATCCGATTATAGAAGTGTAATGTTGGATAAGGGGCAAGGTAGTGAACAAAATTTGATTGAATTAAGAATTTTAAGATCTTATTGATTATACATACATGACATAGATTGGTAGTTTCATATGTACCCATCACATTTTGTAATGCGGGGAATTATAGGCTACTCGTCCCTTGTTGACAAAGGGCCACAACACTTAGGCGATGCGTATTGGAACACTTGAAGGGGTAGGTGTTGAAGCACCTCAAGGAGGAGGTGTCGAAACACCTAAAGGAGATAAAGAAAAAGATCAACCTAAAGAAGTATGTGTTCATTTTATTTTGTGTTTGGTATTTATATGTTCCTATTACTGACAATTGTATGCTAACTTGGATCACTTTTATGTTTTTGTTCACCTATATAGAATGAAATTACAAAAGATGGTTTGGTCGGTTATTTGAAAGGGGCATATTCAGGAAACTCTTGACCCTTTGAAGAGACAACAGATATTTAGAGGTAATCCAAGATTACAATTTTTAGGAGTTCAATTATAATTTAATGTATATTGATTTTGATGTGAGTATTAGATTTTAAATTATATGTATAACTAATCTCAATTGTGGTTTGACTTTTTTCTTATGTAGCTACCTTGAGGAGGCCTTGAGGTGCTTCAAGAGCTCCATTTTGATGATCAACAATAGTTTAGAATGAGATAGACATTTTGGCATGTAAATATTGAATAGATCTGAGATCAATATGCCACATATTGTAAAATTTTGTTTGAGGTTGGTGTTGATGCCATTTTTGTATATGGACATACACTTGATTATTGGATAATTTCATATATAGAGTTGACAGTAAAGAAGAATTTAATTGCCTCTCATGTGCATAATTAAGCTGTTTTGAATTCCAATCAGAGTGAGCAATGGCTAAATGTCTTGATCTTCACGATAGCATAAAAGAATGGTTATATTATGTAGTTTATTCCTTATTTCTGATTACATTGCATTGCATCTTTCAAACTCAAAGCATTACCCGCCACATTGCATAAGTAACAACCAGATCTTGATAGATGAAAAAATTTCAATTACAATATAGTTTTTATAAAAAGTCAACCTAACAATTATGCAATTACTTCCGCGATACATAACTAATAATTAAAAATTTATTCATATTATTGATTACATTGCATTACACATCTTTCAAACTCAAACCATTGCTTCACATTGCATAAACATCCACTCCAAGCACCTATCTTTGATGTACCTGCCTTTTAGCTCAGTCAAATAAATGCTAGGCACCAATTTCAGTTAGTCTTGTTAGTCTAGGTGCCTATTCTCATCCATCATGCCACTCAAAACATCATTTTAGATCCTCCTAGGCACCATTTTTACCTGCTGCTCACTGCTTCATGACTGCTAGGCACACTTTCAAAAGCCTCATGTCACTAACTCACATTCCAGTTAGGTGCATGTTTTGGCTGATGCTCTATAAAAGACCTCTCCTTCTACCACTTAACGTTGATAAAGCATAGACCTAGGCACCCTTTTATGTATGCTTTGATACTACAAATGAATGCCAACTGACTTTTAGGTAACTTTTTCTCATTGTCATCATTTGTTCAGTCCTATATTTCTACTATATCTGCCTTGGAATGCTTCTCAGCGGATTGATAAGTCACTATGACAAGATCAGATAGAAGTGACATACTAGAAAAATATGAAATGTGCAAGTATGAAAATTAAAATAAACAAAGAGTAGAACTTTATCTTTGAAGATACTTTAGCAGGTTGGAAACATGAATACCAATGCTACAAATAGTTTTTTCTTTCACTACCAAGCAAAACACAGCATGCTGAAACATTCCAACACAATGACAAAGGCATGTCACACATATAATGGAATCATCTTTATATATACACTAACACATACCTAGACTTTCAAATTAAATTAATTAACCCATGCAAAAAAAAATACAAGAACTCAAGAGCACACAAATTAGTCACTCACTATCAGGTTGAACAAGAGGAGCAAGTAAACAAACATAATTTGCAATCTTTCCTTCTTTATTTATTTCATTACCCCAGTTACTACTTTCAAATTTGACTAAAAAATTATTCAAAATGCAGCGTATATGGTATAGTACAATGTGGCAT
>VDFB02271358.1:264046671-264225157 GCA_007258455.2 Sequoia sempervirens
AATGGCCCTTATTAGCCGCATTTGGTCTTGATCAATTGCTTCTTCTTCCTCTTCTACATTTGAACCTTCTTCCTCTCCTTCATCCTCACTTTCCTCCCTCAGGTTTAACCCTCTTCTCAACTGCTCTTGTAACACGTCAATCTGTCTCTGGAGGGCTGCCAGTGCATCTCTTCCACCAGCATTTCTACCGCCTCGACCACCTCTGGCACCACCATGCCTATCAGGAATCACTCTTGGAGGCATCTTTCTTGACCTCGACCCACAACCACGGTTCTGGTGCAAACTGCCTCATGATTGGTGATCTCCACACGCTCAAGAAAGCCTTGCTCTGATACCACTTGATAAGGGCGTAGCCCGAGACTTAGAAAATAACCCACAAACAAGAGAATAATTTTTATTACTCATAAAATGGAGCTTTTTACATGTAGAGGATCTCAAATCCCTAAGTTCTACAACACATGCAAGTTACAGAAAGCTACAGAATCACCCTTTTGCAATATGCGAGCTTGTCCCCAAAAAGTTACCCAAAAATTAGAAACCTGCCCATAAATAGAGCTCCTCTTTAGTTTGGAGCCAAAACAACATTCAAATTTGAGTTTAGGGCGGTTTACAAAAATTACAACTTGAAGTTCAAATTTCAAAAGAACATTTGCAATTGTATCTTCTAGAAAGTGCGCCAACTTCCCGGGGCCATAACTTTTGATCCGGGACTCCATTCGCGAACCGTTTGAACCATTGGAAAGGTCTCAAAGTCAATAACGTGCTTCAAAATTTGCTATGCCATTTTAGCAAGTTTTGGGGCCGATCCAGGAACTCTAAGTGCCTCAAATATAACTCAAAATATTTTCAGGTGCAAATCTGGGAAACTAAAATTGCAATATCTTTCAACCCATGAATAGAAAATAAAAACCATAAATTGGGATTTTCATTATGACGAAAAGGGTATCAAAAATGTAAAAACATCTAAAAACCAAGAAACTTGAAATTTAACTATTTTTGGGTGATGCAAGATTGCCCTTACACCACTGGATGCTCACATAAAAACACAAATACAAGTATTGTTGAATGTATTGTTAAGTAGAGTCTTATACAACTAATATTTTTTTAATAAAAATACAAACAAACGCATTGTTAAGAAGAGCCTCACCTAAATAGTCAATACATTGGCATGTCCACAACCTTACAATAAACTATGAAAAAATTTAATTAGTTCATTTGAACCTCAACATTTATTTCCTATACTCCAACAACTTTCCTCACTAATTTGCACATAATGTAAAAAAAGACAAATAAAAATTAAAAATTCAAAAATAACAAGATTAAGCATAATAAAATAAAATAAATATTATTCATTAAATAAAAAATATTAAATTAGTATGAATTGTAAGTTACAAGATGACAATTTAAACTTAACTTTTTTAAAAGTTTAAATAAAAAATCTTATGAATTTTTTTGTATTAAATAAAGATGAAAGAAATAGAAAAGAGAATAAATGGAGTCCCAAAAGAACACTCTCATAAATAATCAAAAGTAAAAGCATAAGAATAACTTTAAGAAAAATGAAATTTGTATAAAGAAGAAAATTATTAAAGTATAACTTAAATGCTTTGTCATTCGTTCTTAATTAACAATATTGATGGATAAGTAAAAAAATAAGAATAACTTTAAGAAAAATGATGAAAAATAAAAGAATAAGAACAACTTTAAAAAAAAATGAAATTTGCATACAGAAACCATTAAAAAAGTAAAAGAATGAGAATAACTTTAAGAAAAATGAAATTTGCATCCGAAAGTAAAAGAATAAGAATAACTCTAAGAAAAATGAAGTTTGCATTCAGAAGAAAAGTATTAAAGTATAACTTAAATGCTTTCCTTCGGTTTCGTCCTCTCCCTCTATTGATAAAGCTAAAGCAAATGAACAAATCAAATGAGATTGCCCTACCATGTTCTGTAAAGCAAAAGCTAGAGCTGGACAAATAATTCTAAATCCACAATCAT
The DNA here is from genome assembly GCA_007258455.2 of Sequoia sempervirens. Taxonomy (NCBI): domain Eukaryota; kingdom Viridiplantae; phylum Streptophyta; class Pinopsida; order Cupressales; family Cupressaceae; genus Sequoia; species Sequoia sempervirens. The sequence goes on from VDFB02271358.1 coordinate 264,048,670, forward strand.
TATACTCACGCACAGAATAATTGAAGTAAAAGTGATTAGAATAACTTCGGCTTTGGGAAATCTGAGATACCTTCCTAACAAGCTCTATCTGCATCCTTATAAATTACTTCTTTCCCTGCTGTATTCACATTCATTGTAGTTTGGTCAGTTTTTCTTGTTTCAAGTTGGTCAATAACTGAGCATCAAATTTCTCAGTTGCTAAGAGATATCATTTTTTCACAGTTCACAGTAGAGCACAAGTAATCAGCCGAAATTGGAATAAATCACTTCAACGAAATCTGTAGCCGCTCTAACTCTAATCCTCATATGTGCTGTATATTTTAGTTTCGCCCAACTAGGTGCTTCTCTAACTTTTCACTAATTTATTATTTATTTCACATATCTATTCCACATGTAATATTATTTCCCTATTTTAATGTAGGATTTTTGAGCATTGATTGTGGTGGAAAGGGTATTCCCATAGATTCCTTGTTGATTTTTGTAGCTCGAAAAGTGGGATATGGATTTGCTTTAAAGCAACTCAAGATTATATATGCTTTAAATCAATTCGAGTTGGATTTTTAGCAACAGCAGGATTTTTATTCTTTAATAGAATGTTTCCGAGTTTGTGAGGATAAGATAAGTCCAAGAGTGATTTTATTTGTAATTAAAGCCAAAGAAAGCAAGGAAATATTCTTTCCTTGCACGCTAAGTAAAGCAGCAAGGCTCTATAAAAGTAAGATTGTTGTAGCAAACTTATATTGTATTTTTCGAAAGAAAAGTTTGCTGTTATGCTAAATAGAAGATCCAACATTTGCAAGTTTTTCCCTGCATTGGGGTTTCCTGGGTAAATTTGTGTTATTGTCTTTTTCTGTTTGGCTTCATGTTATCTTTGTTTCCGCTGTTATTAGTTGTTAATTAATCTAGTTGTATTAATTGTTATAAATCAGATTTCTGTCTGTGAATTTATTGTGCAATTAATCTATTGTAGGTTATAAGAAATTAACATGGTATCATAGCTCTAAACTCTGAATACGAAGCCAAGATTTGTGACGCAAATTTCAAGAAAAAAAATTTAGATTTTCATCTCCAGTTCTTTTGTGGCTATGGCAACCCATGTTCGATATGAGGACAGGCTCGAGGGTGCATCTAATTTCTTGCAGTGGAAGGTTTGGATTACATATGCTCTCAAGGAGAACAGGCTATGGATCTATGCTAGCACAGAAGTGACTCCACCAACAAATGATCTTGCTGCCTTAGATTCGCATGAAGTTAAAGAGGCCAAGGCTTAGAGGATTATCCTGGATGGAGTAAGAGATCATTTAATTCCTCATTTATCGAGGAAAGACACCACCAAGGAGATGTGGGATACGCTCACAAAACTTTATCAGAGTGACAATCAAAGTCGTAAGATGATGCTCAAGGACAAATTGCATAATAACAAGATGTTCAAAGGCGAGAGTGTGACCTCCTACTTGTCCAAGCTGACACAGGTTAGGGATGAGCTTGCTACTATTGGAGAGACGATTAAAGAAGATGAGTTGGTTCGTATAGCCTTGAATGGTTTTTCAAAGCACTGGGAAGTGTTTGTCAAGTGTGTTGTTGGTAGAGATCGACTACCTAATTGGGAAAGACTTTGGGATGATTTTGTTTAGGAGGAGATCCGTGAACATGCTCATCGAGGAGATCAGATGAAGAAGGGTCAAGATGAAGAAAATCTTGCTCTTGCTAGCAAGGGTAAGAAGAAGTCCAATAAAGAGAAAACAGAAGGTTCTTCTTCCAAGAGTGGGAAGAAGAAAGATCTTAACAAGATTAAATGTTTTTGTTGCCATCATATTGGTCACTATGCTAGTCAATGTCCAAATAAGAAAAATAAGGACAAGCAGAAGAAGCAATTTGCTGCTACAGCAGAGGTGCATGAGTTTGCATCGTGATTTGAGAATGAGTTTTCACTCATTTCCTATCTCTCAAGTTCAATTGCCAACAGGGTATGGTATATTGATAGCGGGGCTTCTCACCACATGACGAGAGTCAAAGAATGTTTCACCAAGTTGGAGGAGAAGAAGCTGGATTTCTATATTGAGCTCAGAGATAATGCCAAGTACCATGCAACTGGTATTGGCACTGTCAAGTTTTAGAGGGAGTCTGGTAAACCTTTGTTGGTGGAGGATGTGTTGTATGTCCCTGGCATGAAAAATAATTTAATCTCAGTTTCTGCTTTGGAAGACAAGGGTTACATTGTGACCTTTGAGAGGGGAAAAGTCTATATTCGTCCCAAAGATTCCAAGGTTGCAAAAGTGATTAGAGTTAGGCATGGCAGCTTGTTTCGGTTACAGTTTGAGCCAACACATGCATTGGTTAGTAGCTATAAAGGGATAGGAGAATTGTGGCACAGGAGGATGGCTAACTTTCACCATAGAGCACTTAATATTCTTAAGGAAATAGTGACGGGGCTGCCTGAGATGAAGACAAAAAAGCATGAGGTGTGCAAGGGTTGTGCTCTTGGGAAATATGCCAAGACCAGTTTTCCAAGTAGCGACACTAGATCTGAAGGGATTTTGGATCTTGTACATTCAGATGTGTGTGGGCCCATGTCAACAACATCCTTGAATGGATATGAGTATTATGTTACCTTCATTGATGATTTCTCTAGGAAGACGTGGATATATTTCATGAAGAATAAAGATGAGGTCTTCAGTAGGTTCAAAGAGTTTAAGGCTCTCGTGGAGAACCAAACAAGGAGGAAAATCAAGATATTGAGGTCTGATAATGGAGGCGAGTATACCTCGAATTCCTTCAAAGATTTTTGTGCTTAGGAAGGTATCAAGAAAGAGTTGACAGTTCTGTACAACCCTCAACAGAATGGGGTTTCTGAATGGAAGAATAGAGCTATAGTTGGAGCAGCCATGGCCATGCTTCATGATCAGGATCTGCCTTGGTTCTTATGGGTAGAAGCTTGCAATACAATTGTGTATTTGCAAAATAAGAGCCCTGACAAAGTGTTGGGCAAGTTGACTCCAAAAGAGGCATTCACTGGTAAGAAACCAGATTTGGGGCACATTCACATCTTTGGATGCCTTGTGTATTATCACATTCCTGCTGAGAAGAGAACCAAGTTGGAACCTACTGCAGAGAAGGGTATCCTTGTTGGGTATAGTGAAACTTCTAAGGCTTATCGGGTTTACATTCCTACTCTCAAGAAAACAGTGGTTCGCAGAGATGTGAAGTTCAAGGAAGAAAGGGCTCTTCAGAAGTCAAGTAACTTGATGAATGAGGAGGAACACTCACCCACAGTTGAGGTAGCACAAATTCCTCAAACTTCAGTCATGCAAGCTGGAGAGCAGAACAAGCAGGATGATTAGATAGAGGAACAAATAATTCCTCAGCCTCAGATTTATATTAGTGAGAAGAGGAGAAACATGGAAGCTGAGCAAACATTGAGAGAGGCTCAAGAATATGTAGGTGATCCTCAAGATTTAGTTAGACAGAGAAGGGATCCTAGACGTCATTCTGAGTATGTGGCACTTATGAGTGAATTAATTGAAGTAGAGCCTTCCAGCTTTCAAGAGGCATCTAAGCACCAAGTGTGGAGAGATGCTATGGTGGAAGAGTATTCTTCCATCATGAAGAACAATGTGTGGGAGGTAGTACCAAGACCAGAAGATAAGTCTATGGTGGGCTCAAGATGGTTTTATAAGATTAAGCATGCTACAGATGGTAGTGTGAAAAAGTTCAAAGCTCGGTTTGTGGCTAAGGGGTTTTCTCAGAAGGAGGGAGTCGACTATGATGAGACTTTTGCTCCAGTAGCTAGGTACTCATCCATAAGAGCTATCATTTATGTAGCAGCACAAATGGGTTGGAGGATTCACCAGATGGATGTAAAGATGGCCTTCCTCAACGGGGTGATTAAGGAAGAGATTTACATAGAGCAGCCAGAAGGATTTGAAGCACATGAGAGGGACTCTCATGTATGCAAGTTGAAAAGAGCACTGTATGGACTCAAGCAGGCTCCCAGGGCGTGGTATTCACGTATTGATAGTTACTTGCAGAGTGTGGGCTTCATCAAGAGTGAGGCGGATTTGAACCTGTACTATGTTCAGGTGAAGGGTGAACTTCTCATATTGTTGTTATATGTTGATGACCTATTTCTCACAGGGTCAGAGGAGCTCATAGCACACTGCAAGCGGGATCTTGCAGGAGAGTTTGAGATGGACTTGGGGTTGATGCATTACTTTCTAGGATTGGAGTTGTGGCAGAAAGAGGGAGAGATCTTCCTTGGAAAAGGGAAGTACTTAATTGATATCTTGAAGCGATTTAGGATGGAAAACTGTAAACCTATGTCAACGCCACTTGTGACCAATTGGAAGAAGATTGATGCTTCTAGATCAGAGGTAGTGGACCCGACTTTATACAGACAGTTGATAGGATCTCTTATGTATCTGGTCAACACCAGGCCAGACATTTGTTTTGCAGTGAACTCACTCAGTCAGTTCATGATGGAACCTAAATGTGTGCACTGGATAGCTGTGAAGCATGTTTTGAGATATCTCTGAGGCACAGTTGATTATGGACTGAAGTATGTTCAGCAGGATGGAGTGAAGCTCAAGGGGTTTACTGATGCAGATTGGGTAGGCAGTACAACTAATTGAAAGAGCACTTCAGGGTGTAGTTTTAGTTTGGGATCAGGAGCAGTCTCTTGGTACAGCAGGAAACAGAAGTTAGTTGCACTGAGTACTATAGAGGCTAAGTATATGGCAGCCAATATGGCTACATGTGAGGCTATCTGGCTTCAGAAACTTCTAGCTGGGCTCTTTAATCAGGAGCTAGATCCTACAATCATTTACTATGATAATCAGAGTTGTATCAAAATATTTGAGAATCCAGTGTTTCATGACAAGTCAAAGCACATTGAGATCAAGTACCACTTCATCAGAGATTGTGTGGAGAAGGGGATAGTGAAGCTCATTTACATTCCTATGGACAAACAAATAACAGATATCCTGACAAAGGCCTTGATGAAGAGCAAGTTTGAATTCTTCAAGGACAAGTTGGGTGTGGTGCAAAACACCTTCCTCGCTAAGAGGGAGTGTTGATTTTTGTAGTCGAAAAGTGGGATACGGATTTTCTTTAAAGCAACTCAAGATTAGATATGCTTTAAATCAATTCAAGTTGGATTTTTAGCAACAACAGGATTTTTATTCTTTAATAGAATGTTTTCGAGTTTGTGAGGATAAGATAAGTCCAAGAGTGATTTTATGTGTAATTAAAGCCAAAGAAAACAAGGAAAGATTCTTTCCTTGCATGCTAAGTAAAGCAACTAGGCTCTATAAAAGTAAGATTGTTGTAGTAAACTTATATTGTATTTTTCGAAAGAAAAGTTTGCTGTTAGGCTGAATAGAAGATCCAACATTTGCAGGTTTTTCCCCACATTGGGGTTTCCTGGGTAAATTTGTGTTATTGTCTTTTTGTGTTTGGCTTCATGTTATTTTTGCTTCTGTTGTTATTAGTTGTTAATTAATCCAGTTGTATTAATTGTTATAAATCAGATTTTTGTCTGTGAATTTATTGTGCAATTAATCTGTTGCTGGGTTATAAGAAATTAACATTCCTTCCTAACAAGCTCTCTCTGCATCCTTATAAATTTACTTCTTTCCCTGCTCTACTCACATTCATTGAAGTTTGGTCAGTTTTTCTCGTTTCAATTTGGTGAATAACTGAGCATCAAATTTTCAGTTGGTAAGAGACATAAGATTTTCACGGTTGACTTTAGAGCTTGAGAGTGCTTCAAGTTATATCTATGTAGTCCATAGTAATTTTTGAGAGTGCTTTAGTTTCTCAGTTGTTACAAAGGTCAGTTATGGCATCTGCTTTGGTTGATATTGTTATTGAAAAACTTGGCGGGATGATGATAGAACAAATAAACAAGGAGGTTTCACTTGTCCTTAATTTTAGAAAGGACTTTCAATGGCTAAGAGAGAAGCTTGCAAAAGTAAGAAGCTATCTCAGAGAAGCAGAACTCCAAAGTGCACACAAGGAGTCTGTGAAGAGCCGGCTGCTAGATGTTGCAAAGATTGCTCTGGATGTAGAGGACATACTGGATGAATGTGTTGTTCAATCTAAAGGTACTAATAATGAAATTCCCCAGTCTTGTTGTGTTTTTGCTTTCAATTATTCTCAATTAGTGTTTCACTATAAAATGGCACGTCAGATAAAGGACGTGAAAGATAGGATGAGGTCCATTATGCAAGATGCAGCGGAGCTGAAGCTTGTTGCCAAAGTGACTCATCTAGAGGAACCCTCCACAAGTACATCGTAGGATGTAATGTGGGTATTGAGGGGACCAAGTGTAATAGAGAGCGGTTCACAACCAGTGGCTATTGAGTCCAAGGTTGAAGAAATCCTTTGCCTACTGGACAACCCTGCCTCCCCTGTCATTTCCGTCATTGGAATGGGTGGTGTTAGGAAGATGTTTCTACTGCAAAACATTTTTAGCAGAATAAAGGATAAGTTTGAGAAGTCAGTTTGGCTTTCTATTTCTCAAACTTACTCCCTTAGAAAGTTGCAAGCTGACATGGCCTCAGAATTAAAATTGAACAAGGTTGTTAGTGGACAAGTAAGTGAGGTGCAAGCAGCAAAGTTGATTCATGACCATTTAGCAAGCCAAAGCTTTATCATTGTGTTGGATGATATGTGGAGGGCAACTAGGGAAGAGAACTTGATATCTGCACTTGGCATTCCAACTAGGAATAATAGCCAATGCAAAATTGTGGTCACCACACGAAGCAAAGATGTGTGCAGCAAAATGAATGCCCATGTTTATGAGGTGCACCCTTTATCACAACAACAGAGCTGGGAGCTCTTTTGCGCTTTTACCTTCCCCGACTACCACTGAAATCAACTGCCACATCCACTTGAAGGGATTGCCTGTCAAATTGAAGGGGAATATGGAAGATTTCCCTTGGCTATTAAAACTGTGGCAGCATCTCCGGCGGGCAAGAGATTCTCAAGGGACTGGGAATCCAAGTTTGAGTAGCTAAGACTCCTGATGATTGAATTATGTTGATTCTCAAGCTAAGTTATGATTCTCTCCCTACTCACCTTAAGCCTTGTTTTGCATATCTTTCTTTCTTTCCTGAGGATAAGGTAATAAATTCACAGTATCTCATAAACCTGTGGGTAGCAGAAGGATATATTCCTCAAGGAGAGGACCAGCTAGATATTGGATGGAGTTATATATCTCATCTTGAAAGTCTATTTTTGGTCAAGAGCTTAGGCGAATTCTATGATATATATAATCTATATGATTAGGCAGATGGAAGAAGTTTCAAATTGCATGATTTAGTGCTTGATTTGGCCATCAGTATAGCAAAAGAAGGTCAATGTGCATTTACTGTAGAGGAAGCCTTCAAGAAAGATCCAATCAATGTGCAAACTAGTAGCAGTAGGTACCAAAGGATTTTAATGAGCAAGAAACACATAGGAGATGGTAACGTAGATGCAACGGCAAGCAATAGGGCATATTTTGCATCACATCTTCGCACTCTCTTTCTCACAAAATGAAGGCATTCAAAATATTCTGGCAATCTTGCTCAGTGGTGCTAGACTACTGCGCGTTCTTGATTTGAGTTCCACTCACATCCCATCATTGCCCGCTTGTGTTGAAAATTTGAAACTCCTCAGAGTTTTGAATTTAAGGACAACAAAAATTGTCGAGGTACCAGAATGTGTGAAAGGTAACAAGGGTCTTCTCTTCCTTGACATTTCTTATTGCCCAAATTTAAAATAGTTTCCTAACTGGATTGGTGAGCTCAATTGCCTACAACATCTAGATATATGCCCATTTAGCGAGAAATTCATGCCCAATGGAATATCAAAGCTTGTGTCTTTATAGGTACTGAAAACAAATAATGTTAACAAACTATCTGTTGAAGAGAACAAATTCTTGAAGTTGGAGCATTTTGTCAGTTTGGTCAACCTTTGTCAAGTGTGGATAGATATTCCTCATGAGGCAGAATTGAAAAGTATAGAAGAAGGGATCCTTGCCAAGTTGGTGAAGATGCACTCTCTGTATATAATGAACTGGGTTGCTAATTGATATTATCTTCCATTTCTATTGGAGAAAATGTTAGCTATGAAGGATCTTGAATGCCATTACCTATGGGAGTTTGCAGTTCCAAATTGGATATGTGGCTTCTCAAATCTGATGCAATTGACCTTAGTGGACTGCCATTGTGTTGGATATCCAGCACTAGAAATGATGCCCAACTTAATAAAGTTGAATTTGTGGGAAAATGATAGTTGTTGCACAATTCCAAAAGGGTTTGGGAAGCCTGGGGGATTCCCTTAGCTGCATTTTTTTTGAATTAAGTGCTTTCGAAACTTAGTGGAGTTGCCAGAATTAGAGGATGGAGCGATGCCATGTCTTGAGGTATTAAGTCTATGTGAATGTTTGAATATGAAGAAAGCTCCATATGGATTAGACCTCCTGAAAAGTCTAAAAAGATGTCACTTTAGGGATGTCAGAGTGGATGATATGTTCAAGGAGGGTGGGGAATTATGGAATAAAATGAAAGCCAATAATCCCAATGTCTTATTCACTTTATAAGTGAGATTGTGGACATTGGGACAGTAAGATGTAAAATAGATGTATTTAAAAAAAATTATGTATGTTTTTTCTTTACAAATGTACATAATTTTAAAGTATGTAGATATAGATAAATAAATTAAAATGTTTGATAAAGATGTACAATATGATGTAAAAATAAATTAATTAAGAAAAATAATTTAATATAATTTATATTACATTTTTTCTATTTTTCTATTTTTTATTAATATAGATTTTTAAATACATCTATTTAAAAACACTATAAATATCAATTTTGAGTTTTTTTATTTACTTAAAAGTTATTTTATTTTACTTTAGAATTTTTATTTTTTTAAAATTATTTTATTTTATTTTAAATGATATTTTTATTTAGTTGAATATTATTTAATTGTATTTTAGAATTATTTAATAATCTTTTTTATTTTATTTTTTAAAACTATTCTTATTTATTAAAGAGTTGTTTTATTTATGCATTTAAGAATTATTTTATTTTATTTTATTTACTTAAGAGTTATTTAATAGTATGAGTTTTTAAATATGTATCTCTTGTGTTTTAGATTTTAGTACATGATCATGACATGGTGTTCTATGTGTTGCAATAGAATAACTCTTGGCATAATAATCAAAAGTCTTAGTTTCAAGTTACTTAATAATGTTAGTTTAATAATGTGTTGTTTGTGTTAGCTAGTTAATAATTGGTTTCTATAAGAAAATTGGTTGTAAAAATTTAAAATATGAAGGCCTTTATAAAGCTAATTGAATAATGTAATCATATTGAATACCCAAACAAATTATAGTTTCTATGTTTGGGTATGTGCAGCATCATCATGGAAAAAACAGGCCCTTAAGTGGCAAAAAATTCAAAAAAAATAGAGTTAGACAACTTGACATAAAAAAATTGAATAAGTTATCTATATTATTTCAAAAATACGTAAGAATAGAATCTGTATAAAATTGAATGTAGTTTCTAAACTACTAGGTTTTTTAAAAAGAAAAATCTAATTGGTGAAAATTTGAAATTTCAATGCATGGTACTTAAATTTCAGGGAAAAAATAAGAAGTAGGTGTGCGACCACCCAAACCACAATAAAATGATAATATTTTTTTATAAGATTTTAGATACAAGTAGAGGACTCATGCCCTGATGTAATGCATATTTTTTTATAATTTTTTTCCAAGTAAATAATTAATTATGAATTTTTTATTACAACTTTTTTAAAAAATATAAAAACTCGTATGTCTAACCACCTTAACTTGGTCAAAACTTCATGAAATTCATTTTTTCTTTTTTTAATCCTATAGTATATGAAACACAGAATGTGACGCATGTTTTGGATTCAAAAAGTGTGATACTGTTTGAAAGCTATAGATGTTTTTCAATCAGCCTATCAATTAGGACTTTTATTGTAGTTTGAATAGAAAATGAATTATAATTACTTATTAAATTCAAAATAAAGCATAATTTATATCGATGGAAAGCTGAGAATATCCTTTAAAAACCCTTTTCATTTAATCAATTTTGGGTAAAAAAATATTCGTCAGCCACATACCCATCATATTCCCACTTTTTGGCCCATCATGATCCTGCACATACCCGTTCTATTTATTTATTTATTTATATCATTAAATAATATATATAAAGGACTTCACAATAGTGAACGATATTACATTGAGTTTTCTTAAAAAATGGAATTCACAAGGCCACTTACCTTCAAAATGGGAGAAACCAATTAACAACTAAAAACTACTTTTCTATACCAACCAACTCCATAGACATAAAAAAAATAGAGTGAGTAGACCCTACAATCCAGTCACTTTTAACTATACCAAAACAACTCCAACTATATACAAAATAGGAGTGAACAAACCCTATAATCTAGTCACATTTTAAAATATCTCATAGAGCCTCAAACTTGGTATCACCCATATTAGTCCAAACCATCCTCGATATAATCCTACAAGCATTCCAACCCTTCCATAGTTTTCATTCTAAACAACCTAACAGTGCCTAAGCAAGGATTAATGCATGATAGAAAATATTCTTTCCCAAGGATGAGGAAATAGATTCCCAATATATCATAAAGTTGTTGGTATAAGAAGGAGATATTCCTCAAGGAGAGGGCTAGGACTAGCTAGATATTGGATGGAGTTATATATCTTATCTTCACAGTCTTTGTCTAGTTGAGAAAGTAGGTTACATGTATAATCAATTAAAAAGATGGTTCAAAATGCATGAATCATTTCTTGATTTGACCATCAAAATAGAAAAAGAGATTCAACATGCATTTAGTGTACAGGAAGCCTTCAAGAAAGTTCCAATCAATGTGCAAATGAGTAGCAACAAGTACACCCACTATTGAAGTACTTGATTTTTGAGTTTGGAAATCAAGATAAGAAAGATTTAGTTCTATTAAAATATTCTTGTTCTTCATAAGTTATCATTCACACAAATGTTGTTAAATCTAAAGCTCAGACCTGACACTTAAGGATTTCTATGAGAAACAACCTACATATAAGAAAAATAATCTATTACTGTAGCTATTAAGCACAAGACTCAATGATCATGAAGATGTTAAAAAATATATCTCTAGGGTGAAAAATGTAAACCAATACTATGTTACTATATGTGTTAAAATTGATGGAAATATATTGTTCTCTATTGTTTTGAATAGAATTACTTCCAACTACATAAAATTATAAAGAAAAAAAATTGTAATTGAAGTAGCTTGGGTTGCTATGATACTATAGAAGAGTAAAGTCCTAGATTATCAAAATATTATAATTTTTCTCACCATAGTTATTGGGACGATCCTACATATTCTTTTTCTTCTAGTACTAATGATATTTTTTCATTGGTATACATACCTTCCACTTTGTCTATCTAATTGATTCAAAAAACATGGTCACTTATTTCATTCTTAGATAGAATAACATTATATATTTCATTAGTACAATCACTAGTAGATTACCTATCCAAATCAAGATAGTTGTTTATACTACTGTTATCATTGGCATCATTATTATATGATAAATGTATCCCATATTCTACCTACTTATATATATAATCATCATCTAACATAACACTTACCTTGTGCAGAAAATATACTTGCTACCACTTGTTGAACACACCAGAATGTTGAGAGGGGGGTGGATCAATAGATACTAAAACTTAAACAATTCCATTTGTAGATTAAACATCAAACCACATTAACTGAAAGAACAATAGAAATGAAAGCATGCGCCACACAAGGACATCAATATTTTTATGTGGAAAATCTAATGAGGGAAAAACCACGGTGAGAGTTAACTCACAATATATGAATAAGTATTACAATATTGTTTCAAGGCTCACTACCTAAGGAAGTACACTCCTCCTGGAAGGACTTTCAAACTAAGGCACACAACCTTACGGAAAGATACAAAGACCTGCTAAGGAGATTCACTATCTTAGAGCAGGATATAAGAAGATTACAATGAAAACATGATCATGAACTGCTATAAAAGAAGTATCTAACATATGTTAAAATTGTAGTCCCTTTTTTGTATAATTACTCCATTGTACTAACTTCACACACTTCATACTCAATTCACAACTGATTCTCTTCCTCACTCATTCACAAAATATTTGTTCTTCTATAAGTAACCTTTGCAACAACTCAAAAATCCTATTAGTTCAGCTAGAAGATGGCTTGAAAACATGTGATACTACATAAGTTGACTCCAAACATATACATTATGAAGTGAAATAATTTGTGGATCACAAAAAATGACATAATAAGACCCAAAAGCATAACAAAACATCCTCCAAGGAAAAATTAACTAATTAGGATCAACTATAAATGAAGGAAACTAGATTGTCGACCCAAACAACATCAACACAACCAAAATTTCCAACTAATAATCTTTACACCATGAGGGAGAAACCAAAAACATCATGCAAAACAAGATGTGAACAATGTAGATAATAAAAAACATCCTTACAACCTTCTCCTAAAGAATTTGATCATCATGTGCTAGCACAAATGGAGAAACCCACTAAACAAGCAAGAACAAAGCATCCCAGACTGACTGAGACACATCAACACTTAGGATATTGCACTATGGTTCACCAAAAATTTTGAAACACATATGGATAAACCCATACACTATTTTGAACATATCCCCAAGTGCACACAAACATATATATCATTTTGGAGGAATGTACAAAATTCTGATAAACTTCTAAGAGACATAACTCCACTTTAGTGTAATCTAGAGAATAGTCACATATAACTCTTGTTGTAGAAATGTTTATGACATGAAATCCTAGAAATAACCTCTTTTCTAATTTCCAAACTTAATTTCAGAACCACACAACTAGATCATGTAATACGGAGGAATGCAGACAAAAAAATAGTGTCACAAACTTAGGTAAATATGTAGTTTTTACCTTAGACAACTTCTCACACAAGTATGGACAAAGCCTCAAGATGGCAAGCATCATGCTTCCAAACATCTTAGAATCTTCTAGGTCTTCCAAACTAACTTTCCTTAAACATACTAACCACAAGTCTCTAACTGTGTCAAACCATCTCTCTCAGATCTTCCACTATTTCATCAACTAAATTAATCTATCTCTAAACATTTCTCAGCCTCTTCAAATTCTATAGAAACATTACCTCAAGTTGACATCAATGGCAACACATATTGAGTTGACATCATTGAAAACACATATTGTGTTAATAGCTAAGATGTTTCCCACTCTTCAATTAAGTGGAGAAATTCAAGTTGACTACAAGCCATGATAGATTGTTGACCTCATAACTTGGATATTTTTGAGCCCATTGTGTAGCTTTGAATAACATATGAGGATTCTTAGGTGTAGCAGAGCCAATGGGTCTCAAATTTTTTTACACTCACTATAGATAGGGCCCAAAGGACATCAAAGGTGCAAGCAATCACTACACAAAGGGACTAGTTGAGAGCCAAGGTTGCTACATTTAGAGGTGAGAAAAAATAGACTATGGTGAGAGTGAAGAGAGTTGAGATGGTACATGATACTCTATAGATCTAGATTGAGAAACTTTGTTTAGATCTTTAAATAGCTCATACTATTTCCCCCATTTACCTAGATAACTTCAAAGTACAAGCCTTGATGGATCGGGTTACAACCTTAAGAGGTTAGGTAGTGACAATGGAGTAAGAGGTGGACCTCAGAGAGAAGATTATAGAGATGAGAGGTTTGCAGAGTGCATCGTGAACTATATTTGGGAAACTCTCAATCAATTTATTCTATCATATAGCCACCACATCAACTATAGATGAACCACTAATGGTGAGGGGGGTAAAAGCAAGAAGTTGGGTACACAAAGAGAGGAAGTTTCAGCCAAAACAAAAAAAATTGTATGAAATGCATATGCATTACGGATTGAGTACCTGAGCCTAAATCCGAACGCATATGTGATATGCTTTGGGTATGTGAACTGCAAACGCGTACACATTTATTAGATGCATTTTTTTTTATAAATCAACGATAGTGTATTCATTTTAACTACAATTTTTTTCTGTGCCAGAGAAGAGGAGACCAAATCGTGTATGCATTTCAAAGGCCCTGATCAAAGAAAATTTTCTCTGCCACCTCCTCCTGTTGACACAACTGACCTTAGCGACCTCCATGTTGGTTGAATTCTTCCTTTTTTTTGCTTTATATCTTGCATTTTTGTTTTGTAATTGGTATTTAGTTTTTGTTTGTTTAGTTTTTTTTTGTTCAATATTTTATAGTTTTTAAATTACATTTAAAAAACCAAAAACATCAATGAAACAAAGAATGTTAAATTGTAAATTGAAAACCATAAAAACTAAACCTAAATTGGACACATTTTTAAAACTTAAAAATCAAAACCCTAGAAACCCTAGGTTCCAAAAAACATAGGTCCCTAAAAACTAAATTACCCAGTTAATCCTTGGACCTAAACCCTAAAATTAAACCTAAAACCCTATTTACCCTAAACATAAACCTAAAACCCTAATAGTTCACATAATTTTAGAAGTATCTAGGGAATGTTACCTAGATTTAGGGCATTTTTCATTGAGATCGAGGCTACAAATAATTCACATTAAGATTTTTCAGTTATTGCTACACTTCAATGACCAATTTATAAAACATCCTTATCACATTGTGTATTGTCATAACTTAGGGCTCCTTGGAGGTTTCTTACATTTTTTATTTGAAATATAGATATGTTGAAATCATGTCATCAAATCTCTAAATCTAAACCCTAAACCCCAAAGCATTCATTTTGTCATAGGACCTTAAAATGAAATTTGGTTGCCTTAGGCAACTCCACCAAATTTTATTCCCTTAAGCCATGGACCATTTTGTCATAGGACCTTACTAGACATATATCCCCTTAAGCCATCCTATCACCTTAAATCATAAATCAATGTCTTAAGGGGTCCTAATATGACATTGCTTAAGGGGATCAAACAAGTTCTCAAAATTTGGTGAATAGAGCTCAAGCTCATCTTTGTTTATTTTGTACATTGCAATTAGGTCACTAGCATATATCTATGTGTCCCTTTGAACATGTATTCTATTAATTTTTCATTCTTATCTTTAGTATTCTTTGAAGACAATGAATGGGATTATGAATTAATGTTAACTTGTTAAACTTATAATTTCTTCTTAACTATTTGGTCCCACTATAGAGAACTTGTGTCTCTTATCATGAAATTTAAAAATTTAGATAAGTCAATTTATGTCATCGGATTTTTAAATTAAATTCTATTTCATTCTTGATTAATTTGCATGTATTCTTGTTCGATATACCTTAGCTCTATATATATACTCTTGTTGGGAAACAACCATGCACCTATGAGAAAACTTCCCCTTGCCCAAAAAGATAAAGCTCTAGACCCATAAAAACTTAGAAGAATAAATTATTTATTGATGAATTAGTTAATTAATGATAGGCTTGATATTTATGAGCTTCATTAAGCACCCTTGTCTAACAATAATCCTAATATATAAATAGAATCTAGTATAATTTTTACTTGAATTAAACTACATGGTTTTCATCATTTACCCATTTTGACACTCATTCTTGAGTTGTTCATAACCTAAATTAGCTTGGGGGACTTCCCTTCTCTTTTTCCACCTTTATATATGTAATAGAAGGCACTCTAAACAACCCCTAACCTCTTATTTTAACACCCAATTTGAAAAATCAAAGTTATATATCTAACTGTGTCTTATTTTTCATTCTTTAGTCCTTTACCTTAATCTTAAGTATTTACCTTGATGGTGATTTATTTAAATAAATCTTAATTCTTTACCTTAATCCATGTGGTTTTATTTATTTTTAAATAAACCAATTAATGTATAGATCATCAAATTTGGCTATAGTTTAATTATCAAGTAATATCTAGCTAAAAATAAGTTTATGGGGCCTTCTTTTAGGGGATTCACTTAATAAACCAATGACATAGTGCATTCATTTGAATAGGGTTCTAATAAAACCCCCTAATTTCATTTCTACCCTTCATATTAACAACCACACACTGGACTCAATTTAATGTGTGTACATACTATGGATTTTTTAATGTTATAAATCGAATGGTCTTTAAATGAAATTTATTTTGAATTTGTGCACATTCAATGTGATTTTTAAATAACTTTCAAATTGTGTGCATTATTTAATTAGTTTGTTGATATATAAATATTTTATTGTTTTTAACATGAAGTTGCCATTTAATTTCTCTCATGGATCTAGAATTTAATTTAGAGGATTTTATGCCTGATCCAAAAATTCATCCAGATCCACCACTAGAACAAAACCCCACACCTCCAGACTCTCCATTGTGTAACCCCCCACCCCCTGTAGTAGATGAGGATCAATTAAGAGAGAGCATTTGAGAAAACCTTATTGTGATTCAAGAAAATATAGATATGATAAAAAATGAGCCTAGAATCCCTCCCCATCTTGCACCGTTTACATCTGTGATGCAAACTATTGTTGATTCTATTTGATTCATTGATGCAGACCTAGATAGATTCCATCAATGGAGAGAAGAGAGGAGACAATTCTATGCAGATGGATTTTCCTACAAAGAAATCAATGACCTTAAAATTACCAAACAAGCCATGTGCCAATATTTTATTAACCCCCAAACAAACCAACCAATTCCTCCAACCAAAAAACAAATTTCAATTTTATGGTGTAGGCACTTGTAGATAGCTGCACATTTTTGGGATAGATAGTGGATGGTGTTTGATAATCCACCACATGGAAACTATGAGGTGCCCCTATACTTTTTGAGAAAGTTATGGGTTGAGTTTGAGTTGGGTAGAAAACCCAACTATTTTGATATGAGGTCATTTCAGGGAGTTGGGTGTGGCATGCCCCAACATAGACTAGGAGCACATGTCGGTCCTTAGCAATGTGATCTGATTGCTCCTATTGTTCCTCCTCCTTCTAGTGTTCCCGCTACATTTCAATAGTAGACCATGTTATCAACATTAGGAGCATTGAGTTCCCTTTCAGGATGTCTCACTCATCAAACTGAACACACGACAACTAAAGTGGCCAATAGAGAGCATGGAGGCTCAGGCTATAGGGATACTCAGGCATCCACTTCAAGTGACCCACATGCATCTGGGATGGATTCATACATGAATTTACTATATGAGGATCATCCTACATAGGTATGTTCATCTTTTAAACTTGAAGTCATATAAATAATAACATCAAATTATATATAATATAATATTAATTCAATAAGTGTTTGGTATAGACGCATGATCACATGATGCATGAAACTCAATATGATTGTTGTGTCTATATGTCAAGTGTTGTAGATATGGGCTCACCTTTTGGATAGGTACTTGAACCAATATATATTAAATAATTTTTGTGGATCTATCTAATTTTTAATTTGAATTTGCACACATGTGTGAATTGATATAACATAATATTATATCTAGATGTAGGGAGGTCATACGATACCTAGTACTGACCAACCACAAATTGTTGTGAGTGCTCTTGAGACATCATTAGCTCAGGTGCGTGCTTTCAAAATTTTGTTAAGTTTAAATTAAATACACATCATAGATCTAATTTAATTTGTTCATTTACATACACATGTGTGAATGATCTATACAAATTGTTGTACATCTATACATGCAGGGATTTCATGAGATACCCATGGCGGGCGCGCCTGAGATGTCGTCAACATTTATGCATGGGCAATCACAAGTGTGTGATCATGAGGTCATATCATTTGAGGTTGTAAACTTTACTAAATCTCCTGTACAATTTTTACAGACCTTTTATATATATATATATATATATTTGAGGTTTTAACATATTGTTTTCTTTATATGAATATGCAGGATATAGTAAATCATGCATTTGGATTATCTCAATTGATAGTTATGATGCCCGTTGAACAAAATGTGCTAGTAGATTCACATGATCATATGGTAATTTATGCATACTAAAAATCATTTTTATTGTATTTACTAGATATATTTAATTAAATTTATTTTTATCTAAAATTTTATATTTTCAAGTTTAAATATGTTTAATTATATCAAAATTTCTAAATAACTGTAAATCTAATTTCAATTTTCTTGTACTCTTTTCCAGCATGATGCGGGTACATCTAGTCAACATGGAACAAAGAGGAGACTTGATATGACCGATCAGCTTGATAGTTAGATGGTTTTAATTTTATGGACTATAGATCTCTAGAGTTTTATTTAAATATATGTGTTGGACTTGACATATACATCTTGACATATAAATTTTATGGACTATCTATCTCTAGTTTTATTTTGAATATGTTATTATCATATTTGTGTTTATTTATATCAGTTGACTTTAATACATGATGATTATATATGCATTCAATTATGATCGTGTTATGTTCATTTTGATGATTATATGCACTCATGTATATAATAGATATAAATTATCTAATTTTCAAGTAATACATGCACTATATAAATTCTTCTCTAGAATCAAATTTCATATATATAATTTATCACATGGTTAGGTGAAAAATTAAAACATTCATTAAATAGTTTAGATAATATGCACATAATAAATTAAGGACAAGTAATTTTAACTATTTTCCAAATCTAGCAAATATTTGAATCAATAAACAAAAATCTATCTCCTTGTATGTATACAATGTTTAATCTATACAATTAAACAATTATATACAATGTGGTAAATACAAGACATGAAATGTATAATCTATAAAATTGGAACAAGATATTTAAAAAGTGACTGATAAGCTCATTGAAGTTCATACATCGAACAAACATAAATAATGTATATTTATGTTTAATACAACTATATAACATGATGAAACATATATGTGCATGTAGATACAATTAAAGCTTATCAACTTTTACGTGAAGACAAAAAATTGATATTTACATAGTCTCTTGATAAAATATTTTTTTCAATGACAATCACATGGTAAACTGACTTGATGAGAACCTACAAAAATAATTAATGTAAGTAAACTAACTATAATTTTTATGAGTCATTTAAGTAAAAAATTCATGCGAGAAAAGAATAATATATAGTAAATTCCATTCAAATTCAAATGATGTTTTCCATAGGATGGATTAAGAGAATGAAAAGTTAAGAGGATGCATGTCATGAACCCTAGGGGCTTAACGGGTCCTAAGAGGATGGCTTAAGGGGAATTATGAGAGTGACTTAAGGGATGCAATATTGTGGATTAAGGGTATATAAGAGGATATGACTTAATGGTCCTTTAAGAGGATAGCTTAAGGGGAATTATGAGAGTGAATTAAGGGATGCAAGATTGTGGATTAAAGTTCCTTTAAGAGGATGGCTTAAGGGATGCAAGAGGGTGGATTAAGGGGAGTTTATAGTGTAGACACCTAAATTTGGACACTTAATTTATCCAAATTTATCCCCTTTCATCTAAACATCCCCTTATCCAAGTAATATCACTATTATTTAATTAATCCCTCTAAAGTTCTTCTAATCCCTAAGGTATATAGTTAAATAATTAAATACCTTCCCCCTTTCATCAAATGAATTAGATAAATATGCCATTTATTTAATTCCCTTTATGTCACATCCTCCATCTTTTTTATCTAATCTTAATTATTCTCCTAATCTTATCATTAGGGATGTGCACATGCCTAATCCTTGATTAGGATGTGTCACATCCTCCAACTTTTGCAAGTTGGCCTCTAATCTCTCTTAGCCACCTAACCCTCCTATAATCCTTCATTAACTACCTCTCAAAGAATTTTTAATTCCTTTTATCCTTCCAAGGAATATTAAATTCCTTTTTCTCTTCCCCATGTGATCTTTGACTTGTCACATCAAGTCACATGTAAAATATAACCCTCTTCTAATCTTCATTAATTAGTCTAATCAAGTACTTGCACAACCTTTATATCTTACTTGAGTCAACCCTATTAAATTCTTTCTCCTTTTGGAGAAGACACTCCATTCTCTATGTGAATTTTTAATTCACATTTAATCCCCCAATTCATTTAAAGGAATTTTTAATTCCTTCTGTCATCCCCATGAGATTATTTGAGGAATTTTTAATTCCCCATATGTCCTCTCACCCACATGGGGACAAGTACCTCCTTTATGAGGAGATCTTGTCCAATCCCAAGGTACTCTATAGTACCTCCATGTCATGTACTACCACTCCACCTCATATACACATCACCCCTTTTAAGCCATATCGCATGCCACATGTCAAGATGTGAGGGCTTGTGAGTTCTCAACTAACCTTAGCCCTACATCTTGATCTTGGTGGCTCAATATTGACCATCCATTTCCCTAGAGAATTCCAAATTCTCTATAATACCCCCTCTTTTCTCTCATTTGAGGGGAGATCATTCATTGTAGACAAACTCTTGCAAAATTTTCTAGGAGCCATACTTAGCCATTTTTCACACTTGCATCCACTTCCACTCATCTTCTCATCCTCATACCACCATCTAGTTTGCATCTTTTTCCATCTGAGGAGCATACAACACCAAATATCGAAGGGCCAACCAAGGATCGATTCGAGACAAGGTAAAAGGTTCAATAATTTGTTGTCTTTATTTTGCATTGAATCCAACTAGGCTAATCTTGAGGTGTAGGGGTTTTTTAGTGTTATTTTCTTTCGTTTGCTGCTCGTATTCTAGCGCATAGATTCGACCTATCATAGATAGAATGACTTGAAGGGATCTAAGAGGGTGGATTAAGGGGATTTGATAGAATGACTTAAAGGGATGTAAGAGAGTGGATTAATGGGATGCAAGAGGGTGGATTAAGGGGAGTTGATATAATGATTTAAAGGAATGTAAGATAGTGGATTAAGGGGATGCAAGAGGGTGGATTAAGGGGAGTTGATAGAATGACTTGAAGGGATGTAAGAGGGTGGATTAAAGGGAGTTGATAGAATGACTTAAAGGGATGTTAGAGAGTGGATTAAGGGGATGCAAGGGGGTGGATTAAGGGGAGTTGATAGAATGACTTGAAGGGATGTAATAGGGTGGATTAATGGGAGTTGATAGAATGACTTAAATAGATGTAAGATAGTGGATTAAGGGGATGCATGTCATGAACCTTACGATATGGCTTAACAAGCCCTAAGAGGATGGATTAAGGGGAATTATGAGTGTGAATTAAGGTATGCAAGATTGTGGATTAAGGAGAGTTGAGAGAATGATTTTAAACCCTAAACCCTAAACCATATGACCTAAATCCTAGGAGATGAACCCTAAACCCTTAAAACCCATATAGATTTGTTATTCTAAGCATCTCATGAACCCTAGAAATCGTAAACCCTAAACCATATGACCTAGATACTGGGAGATGAACCCTAAACCATTAACCCATATAGATTTGTTATTCTAAGCATCTCATGAAGCCTACAAACCCTAAACCCTAAACCATCTGACATAGGGAGTAGGAGATGAACCCTAAACCATTAACCCATATAGATTTGTTATTCTAAGCATCTCATGAACCCTAAACCCTTAAAACCCATATAGATTTGTTATTCTAAGCATCTCATAAACCCTACAAACCCTAAGCCCTAAACCATATGACCTAGAGACTAGGAGATGAACCCTAAACAATTAACCCATATATATTTGTTATTCTAAGCATCTCATGAACCCTAAACCCTTAAAACCCATATAGATTTTTTATTCTAAGCATCTCATGAACCCTACAAACCCTAAACCCTAAACCCTAAACCATATGACCTAGACACTGGGAGATGAACCCTAAACCATTAACCCGTATAGATTTTTTATTCTAAGCATCTCATGAACCATAAACCCTTAAAACCCATATAATTTTTTTATTCTAAGCATCACATGAACCCTACAAACCCTAAAACCTAAACCATATGACCTAAAGATTGGGAGATGAACCCTAAACCATTAACCCATATAGATTTGTTATTCTAAGCATCTCATGAAACCTACAAACCCTAAACCCTAAACCATATGACCCAGAGACTAGGAGATGAACCCTAAATGATTAACCCATATAGATTTGTTATTCTAAGAATCTCATGAACTCTAGAGAGACATAACAGGGTGTAAGTGGATGGATTAAGGGGTCCTAAGACGATATTTTAAAGGGTGTTGAGAGAGTGACTTAAGGGGATGCAAGTTGATGGATTAAGGGTAGACATACGAGGATATGGATTAAGGGGTGTTGAGAGAGTGACTTAAGGGGATGCAGGTGGATTGATTAAGGGTAGACATACGAGGATATGGATTAAGGGGTCCTAAGAGGATAGCTTAAGGGGTGTTAAGAGAGTGACTTAAGGGGTTGCAGGTGTGATGGAACTTCAAATTTTTGCTCCTTATGTTCCATTCCTGCCCACCTGGTGTCACTAGTCTTTCATGGTGTTGGACATTAGGGTTGGGGTTTTACCTTTGCCTACATGCTAAACCCTTCTATTTATTCTACACCTTGGGTGGGATCTATTTTTCTATTAATTTTGGAAGGCTTTTAAAACAACTCATGCCCCATCATTTCATCTAGGCCGAGTCCCTTTGTTTTAATTTTTATTTCCTCCACGGGTTTTATTTTCCTAAGTCTCAGATGACCCCATGCTTCATCGTTTTAAAACAACTTATGTCATTGTTTACCATCTACCTAATGTTTCCCCCCTCATCCTTTTAATAAATGTTTTATTTTGAAGAAGGGATTGAATTCATGCGAGCGTTGATCGATTGCCTTCAGATATCAACAATTACTCGCCATCACATGATCAGGAATTGTAGGATCTTTATTGATCGCAATATCGTGGGTGGGTGTCACGTGTCCTTTCTAAGGGATGAAATTTTTACAATCGTTAATCAACTATCCTTTGATCTAAGCCATTCTCTGCCATCCTATGATGACCCCACCACACTACTTTGGTTGATCGCGATATCACGAAAGGCGCCACATGTCCCATCCAGTGGCCCAATGGGGATAGGCTTGGTTGACCATCAATCAATCTTCATCATACATCAATGGTTGCTCGCCATCGCTTGATCCAAAGTTGCAGGATCTTTACTAATTGCAATATCACGGGAGACTGCCATGTGTATCATCCGGTGGAGCTAACAGAATAAAGTAAATACCATGGAACATTAATCCGGCCTTAAATGCATTAAAAGACGGTTTACTAAAGTGTTTGTGAGATGCACATGCTTTAAATCGACAGAGATGTTATGATCTCAATAAAAAAGGTGCTTGATAGTTAATGATAAGGCCGATGACTATTTTAAAGGAACAAGATCACCAATGATTAAGATCTACGGTTGCCTGCCATCGCATGATCCAAAGTTGCAGGATCTTTACTGATTGCGATATCGCAGGCGACTGCCATGTGGATTTCCTTCATGATGTATGGTATGGTGGGCCCCTTATTTCCATATTGGTGATTATATCAGCTTGCTATGAAGACGACCGTTCAATGATTTGATCTAACTGAAGGATCGACGACTAGAATTTAAATCTGCATCAAATATTTCCACCGATTGATGAAGAATACGAGAGATCGATGACTAAATAGTTGACTGAGGAAGAATAAAGGAATGGAATACTAGCATGATTGGTAAATTAGATGTTGCAGTTACATCCATTTCTAGTCTTGCTTTGGTGGTGGTCTTGGTGCAGAATTCTTATGAATTTTTTTGTTGCTACAACAACTTTTTCAGCTAGCATGATGAATGAGAATATTCTCCAAGGTGATGGTTGTTGTAAGAGATTTTTGGAATATCACCAGGTGCTCCAATTGGCTGGTGACATGTGTACTTCCTATCCTAATGCTTGTTTACTCCTTCATTTTCTATAAGAAGGATTTCAAGGCCAGAAGTACCAGTTAGGAAGTTAGATAATTTTTGTCGACTCTAGGTAAAGTTGCAGAGCAAATTGTAAAGTTCGATGGTTTTAGAGAGAAATGCAATTTAGGTTTTCAGTTCATGGGGATTTAATGTTGTATAATACTACTAGCATTTGAGTTGAAATGATAAATTCAACCTCATATCTCTCCATTGTACATGCATATCTGAACTTTGAATAAAATAACTAAGGGTTGTTTAATCCATCTCACCGTTGTGGTGTGTATGATTCTATTTTAGTTTTAATTCAAGGAATTAATTAAAATTCTTGAATGGGATTATAGGTGGGTATGTTCTGTTCAAGGATTTGATAAGTAGTATTGAGTTAGAATACATATTGATGAGATTGTAATGCAATGTCGTCAAGGATTTCATATGTTATATGCTAAATCTGTCATATACCTTTAAATGCTTATGAATTTGACTCCAATGGATAAATGACATTGATCTAATTTGTAATTATCTGTATGATTCAGTATTTGTTTGTCTTTTCCTAGAGCTTGCTACAATTTTCAAAATCAATGACTATCTTATGTTGTGGATTGTGTTGTAGTTATCTCATGCTCTAGATAGTTGATATTATCGATGAATAGCCAATTCTATTTGATATTATCCTATCGTGTTGAGCTACTTAGTGAGATTATCTGCTATTGTTAATGTAGTTTATAATAATGGTGCAGAGGTTGTAAACACATTAAGGGATCACCCTCTCGGGTCTTGCAAAGCCTGAAGTGTAGGAGGCTTTATAAAGTCCTCGTCAGTTGGTCTAGGTCCTTTGAGCTTCCCTTGATTGGAATTGGAAATTCCATAGGTAGATTAGAAGATAAACCCAGTTACAATGTAAAATGCAACCAAAAAAATGGCAACTCTATTGGGGAAGCTAATTTTAATATTTCTTGTCAGTGTGTCGGTTGTCCATTTTGCATAGATTTTTCATAGTATTTCTGTGATTTGAAGGTTGAGCCTCTAATTCTGTGTTAGGTTTCTCCACTTCTTCTATCTTCAAAAGCGTTAATAGTTATATTGTAAGGCACTTTTTTGTGTTGTCAGTACGAGGTTCCAAAGGTTTTTATATTATACCACATGTCTTTGGGTATTTGGTAGTCCCAAGCTAATTGTGTGGTGACTCTGAAGTCTCTGCACTAGTGTGCATTTTATTGTGAAAGGTTTATTATAAGTGGAAAGAACGTTTGGACTAATACGAAGAATGAAGAACACTAGGTCATTCATGAAGAATCATCCAGAACAGAAACTAGAAGGTAAACTTCCCAAGATGAAGAAGGATTGGATAAAGAAAATATTAGAATCTAGTAATGTTGCTCCTGTGTCACAAGACCCTATACACCAAGGTACAAGTCAGCCTTTACACCCTATTCCTAAAATTCTTGAAAAGGTGCTAGAAATTTAGATTCAGATAGTTATGGATTTTTGATTCATTATTTAATACACTAGTTCAAGAAGATGTGACATGCTAGAATAAAGGGCCTAATAGTGTCAAATATGCTGAAAAGAGAAGAGGCAGGAGTAGAAGTCGAAGCCATCATAGAGAATGCACCAGTGATGTGCCTCCTCCTCCTGCTGAAAATGATGTAAACCCTTTATTGTCTGAACATGTATTGGAAGGGGTCAATTTAATAGATCTAGATGATACATCAAGTTTTGATGTGACTTTGCTTGACCCTGATGATGTTTTTGGAGATATTAATTCCTTGAAGCAGGAAATCCAAGAGCAAGCTGAGCTCAGGGTGAAAAGAGAAAAAGAGAGGGAAGAAGAGTTGAGGAATGTTGTGATTGAAAAGGATAGGTTGATGAGACAGTTGGCAACAATCAAGTTCCTCAACCAAGAAGAACCTAAACAAAGTGTTGAGGGTCTGGTTGTACAAAATATTGCTAATAAGGAAACAAAGCATGTGTCTAAAGAAAACCCAGTAGGCCACATTGATGTCCAATCCAAACCTACTAACCCAAAACCCTCAAATCATGACCCAAAGTCCTCAAATTATGTTAAGTCTCACCCAAGTAATACAAACCTTAAGCCTTCCAAGGACAAAGGAAAGAAAAAGGTTGAGGGGATTAAAATAAATGAGAAAGTGACTCCCCATTCCACTCAACAAGATCACCAGCCACATGTGTCATTTCAAACAAAATCTACCTTAGAAAAGGCTAAAAGGGAGAGTGAAGCTTTGGAAGAAGAGTTGGAGAGAACATAAATTGATGTTGTGAATGCAGAAATGAAGAGGAAAATAAGTTTCCTAAAGATTTCAAATATGGATGAGGCTACACAAGCTACAACCTCATCAAATCACCAAGATACCTTGAATAGTAATCCTAAAATTACTCCAAATCCCACTACAAATAATTTTGGCCTAAAGATTCATGCAACTGGGTTTGTAAATCCAAATCAAGATGGTCATAGAGTACAAGATTTAGGGTTTTGTGTTGATTCTTAGAGGAATGAAGGATTATTTCAATGACGACCTATACAGTTTGAAAGGTATAGGCCATTGTTCTTTGATGGAATCCCTAGTTATCCAAATCCCATCCCTGTTGAATTTAGAGAAAAGATGAGTAAGTTTTTCGATAATAATGATGTGACAGTAGAGGAACACTTAAAAACTTTCATGGATATGTTAAATGATTATGAGGTAGAACATGAAGATGTTGTAATGAAATTGTTTGTACAATCTCTAGTAGAAGATGCAAGGGATTGGTATAGAAGTCTATCTAATGCTAGTATTGGTTCATGGGATGAGTTTGAAAAGTGTTTTAAGGAGCAGTACGGTGATAAAACTAATGCAAATTTCATGCTAAATGAGTTTAATAACATCAAGAAGTCATTGAACGATCCTGTGACTGAGTTTAATTTAAGATTTCAAAAAGCAATGTATAAGTTGTTTTAGGTTTTGAGGCTTGATGAAAATGTTTGTTTAACTACATATTTCAATGTTTTTTATGCTAAAATGGCATATCTCCTCAGAGATAAAGACCCTTGGACTATGAGGGATGCATTTAGGGTGGCTATAAATATTGAAAGTAACATAAGAGCTTCTGGGAAGTATGGTAGGAGAGAAGAACCTACACTTTTAAAAAATCCTAAGAATACGATTGAGAAGGTTTCGGTTACAAAGCCTAAAGATGATGAAAAGTGGGAAAAGGTTTACAGTACTTTAAAATACATAAATCAAACTATTGCTAAGTAAGAGAAGGGTATAGGAAATGAAAGGCAATCCTATAATAAAAATGATAGGCAGCCTAGATTGAAAAATTATCTTTACAATACAAATTGGAAAGATGGAAAACCAATCTTTCCTATCCAGAAGCTTAAAAATGATCAGCATATGCGAAACCGCTTGCAAAAACATTTAATGAATCTAGTACTGGATAGACCATGGTGTGAAGTGTGTGAACATCCACATGATAAAAATTACTGTGTTGTTGCTCAATTGCTTGTTGCTTAGGAAGTAGAAGAGGATGCTCATGAGCAGACATCAAAATATGAGCAGGATGATGTAGATGTTTTTATGGCTAAATCATACATTGATGAGGTAGAATGTTCCTTTGATGATGAAATACAGGAAGCTGGTGTGGATAATCAGAGGCAAAGAAATGAGATGCATCATCAATAGGTCTTTTCTGATGAGGAAGGTGATTTTGATCATAATGCTTGCAATATGGATCAAGCTGAAGATTCAGTGTCCTTAAGGAGACCATCAAAAGAAGAGATTGCAAGATTGACTAAAGAAATGGCTGCTCAAATGAGAAATTCACCTCAATTGAGAAATAGGACTGCAGGTGGTGAGCAGGGTAAACCTGCTAGCTTGTTTATTAAAGAGAAAAAGGATAAAAATAAAGGTGTTAAGGTTGACAACAAAAAGGATGCTATGAAAGTCAAAGAAGTTAAGAGTGATAAGGTTTGGGGAAAAAAAAATGAAGCCTCAAGAAGGTGTGACTTCGTCACTAGTGAAGACCAAGGTGATTACAAAGTTAGTTGAACTTGCTGTAGAGGATAAGAAGCAAAAGAAGCTAGATGAAAGTAATAAACTAGAGAGAAAGGAAAATGATGAAGGTGTGATGTCTAATTTTCCTAAATATACACCTGTGGATATGTTTCATTTTCTTTCTCAAGTTAAAGTAACTCTACTTTTGCTAGAAATAATGACAATAAATGAACACAAAGAAAAGAAAATAGCCTTGATCACTGGTGTTGTTGGTAATAAGACTAAACAAGGAAGTGGTAAAGAAGTGAAGGATAAAGAGAAAGAAAAGGAATTGGAGGGAATTGTGTCACAAATTCCTCCTGTATATTTAGGAAATTCTATTAACAGTTGCCTTGAAAATATAACCCCTTTTTTCTTAAGTGTGGATATAAATGGGAAAAATTTAAGGAACTGAATGATAGATTCAGGGGCATCAAATAATGTTATGCCAGTCAAAATAATGAAGGCAATGGGCTTGACAGTAGATACTGCTCAATGTAAATGTTATGCTATGGATTCAAGAGAAGTGCCAGTTATTGGAACTATCATAGCATTGCCTTATAAATTGACTCAGTACCCTGACAAGGATTTGGTCATGACCGTATTAGTTGTAGACATCCCACCTCATTTTGGAATTCTCTTGTCAAGAAAATGGAGTGCATCAATGGGGGGTAATATGCAGTGTGATTTGTCATTTTCTACTTTCTTTATTGATGGTAAGGATGTCAAAATTGAAAGAGAATCAAAAGTACCTCATATGATTGAGCATGGCCCGATTGAGAATACATGTTTTATTGACATTGGTATAGATGAATTTAGGGTTGAGGAATTCCCTAAAAATTGTGATGAGCCTACTGTATTGATTGATACAGAAATAAAACAATTGTCAGAATCTGATGACTTGTGGACTATGTATTTTGATGGTACAAGTTCAAAAGAAGGGTCTGGTGCAGGTGTCTTGTTATGATCACCAAATGGAAATACATTCAAGTTTTCTTTCATTCTATTATTTGAATGCACAAATAATGTGGCGGAGTATGAAGCCTTGTTATTAGGGTTGAGATTGGCTGAAAAACATGGGATCAAGAAGCTCAAGGCTATTGGGGATTATGAGCTTGTGGTTTCCCAAGTTAGATCCAAATATGTATCAAAGAACAAGAGGTTGAAATAGTATAGGAATGTTGTTTGGGATGAATTGGAGAGCTTTGATGCATTTGGCATAGGATGGATGGAGAGAGGTCAAAATAAGGTGGTAGATTTATTAGCCAATAATGCACTAAAACTAGATGATATGACTTATGTTGGAATTTCAAAATTTGAGGTGCAAACCAAGCCATCTGTCCCTGATAATATAAAAAATTGGCAGGTTTTTGATAATGATGATGATATATTAATGTTTTTGAATTTTGTGGGAGAGTATGAAAATTAGGAAATTGACTTTGGAGCTTTTGCTGAAAATGTTGATGGTAAGGACACTATATTTGGAAATGAGGTCATTCAGTTAAAGAAAAACACAATTCCCAAGGGTCTGGTTGTATTAGAAATAGTGTTTGATAATCAAGACAAGACAAAGGATAATCATATTGTTTCACATCTTGATGACATGTAAGAGATAAATCTTGGAACAGAAGCATCCCCAAAGAAGGTGTATATTGGAAATAAAATGTCACCAAAGGTGATAAGGATGTTGATTGACTTATTAAGGAAGTTTAGGCATTTGTTTACATGGTCCTATGATGACCTTATCGCATATAGGGAGGATATTTTTCAACATGATATTCCTTTGTGTGATGATGCCAAGCCATTTAGACAAAATAAAAGGCCTATTAATCCCACTTTGGCCCCCAAAATACAAGAAGAATTAATGAAACTAAGGGATGTAGGAATCATCAAGCCAATCAGACATTCATCCTAGGTATCAAACTTGGTAACAATAAGGAAGAAAAATGGAGACATCAAGTTATGTGTAGATTTCAGAAATTTGAATGTGTCTTCATTAAAAGACAATTATCTGTTACCAAATATGGAAGCCATGTTGCAAAGGGTGACAAGTTGTGAATTGATGTCTATGATAGATGGATTTTATGATTATAACCAACTTATGGTCAAAGAGTCTGAGCAGTTTAAGACAAATTTCACCACACCATGGGGAACATATGTTTATGTAAGAATTCCATTTGGTCTAACAAATGCAGGGGCTACTTTTCAAAGAGCCATGGATGTGGCATTTTTAGATTTCATTAACTTGTTTTTGGTGATCTACCAAGATGACTTGACAACATATTCTAAAAAGGAAGAGGATCATTGTGAGCATCTGGAGAAGATATTCATTAGAGCCTTGGAGTACGGTATTTCTTTGAATCCAAAGAAATGTGTGTTTGGAGTACTAGAAGGAAAATTATTGGGACATATAGTTTCCAAGGATGGAGTAAAAATTGATCTAGGGAGGGTAATTGCAATTGATAAAGTTCCACAACCCCGAAATGTCAAAGGAATACAATCTTTCTTTGGAAAAATAAATTTCTTAAGGAGGTTTGTGACAAATTTTGCTGAGATAGTTCATCCTATTTCCAAAATTCTCAAGAAAGGAGCCAAAGTTGAATGGGATAAAGAGTTTGTGCAGGCCTTCCAAGCCATTAAGCAATCAATAAAGGAGGCTCCTATGTTAAGAACCCCTAATTTTTCCAAACCTTTACAAATTTTCTCATTTGCTTCTTTCCACACAATTGTAGCTGTGTTGTTGCAAGAGAATGCAGAAGGTTTTGAACAACCTATAGCCTTTTTCAGCAAATCTCTACAAGTTGCAGAGCTTAAGTATGATATAAATGAAAAGTAGGCATAGGCACTAGTAAAAGTAGTAAAATATTTTAGGCCTTATTTAATGGGAGCTACTGTAATTGCATATGTACCTAGTGTTGTTGTTAAAGACATTTTCACACAGCAGGAAGTGTCAGGAAGAAGGTGTAGGTGGATAAATCAGATCTAGGAATTCAATATTGAGGTCCAGATTACCAAACTGGTGAGAGGACAAGGATTGGCCAAGCTTATGGACCAAAGTAATCTAGAAGAAAATAATATAAATTTGCTAGAAGAGGAGAATAGATCACATATATGTGATATGGAGCATTCAGAATGGTATAAAGATGTGATATATTATTTGCAAAGAATGAAATGTCCTAAAAATTTAAGTGAAAATGAGAAAAGAACATTGAAGTTACATGCTATCAAGTAAATTATTGTAGATGGAAAGTTCTAGTGGAGAAATGGAGAAGGTGTCATGTTGAAGTGTGTTGACCAGGATCAAGCTCAAGAACTTCTGAGTGAGTTGCATGGTGGAGTTTTTGGAGGACATTATATGGATAAAACAATGACACATAAGATAATGAGGGATGTATTTTGGTGGCCTACAGTTTTTAAGAATGCACACCAACTAGTGAAGACATGTGATGCTTGTCAACGTTTCTCTAGTAAGTTAAAGTTTTCTGGTAAATTTCCTCTAAAACCAGTTATAGTACAAGCTCCATTCTAGCAGTGGGGTATTGATTTTGTAGGAGAAATAGCATGTAAATCTAGTGGAGGCCACTCATGGATATTGATGACCACTAATTATTTCACCAAGTGGGTGGAAGAAATTCCAACAAAGAAAGCCACTAGTAAAGTGGTAATTGACTTCCTGATGAGCAACATATTGACTAGATTTGGATGTCCAGAAAGGATTGTATTAGACAACACAATGTGTTTTAGATCTGAAGAATACATAGAATTTTGTGAGAAGCATGGCATCCAAATTTCTTATTCATCACCATACCACCCACAGGGAAATGGACAAGCAAAATCAAGCAATAAAAGCTTGATGAAGATCATTAAAAGAAACCTAGTTCAGAATAAAAGGGCTTGGGATTCTAAGCTGAGATTAGTAGTCTAGGTAGACAGGGTAACTGTGAAGAAGGAAATAGGTTGTGCCCCATTCAACTTGATTTATGGGATAAATGCTAGGTTTCCCCAAAATAACTTAATGGAAATGTATAAGTTTGTCTAGATGTATGATAATTAAATTGATGATGAGATGCAATTGAGAGTGGAAGCTCTTATAGAATTAGATGAAACCAAGAGGGAAGCACAAAAGAGAAATGCAAAGTTGTAGTTGCAAGTAAAGAATTTGTATGACAAGAGGGAAACTACTAGGAGTTTCAAAGATGGAGATTTGGTTTTAATGTGGAATGCCAAATTGGAAGATAAAGGGAAACATGGGAAATTTGATGCAATTTGGTTGGGTCCATTTTTGATAAATGGTAAGTGGGGTGAAGATTCATACTTCCTCCAAGATATGATAGGGGATATTCTTGAACTGCCAGTTCATGGATAGTTCTTGAAGTTATACTTCACTTGAAGTGTTCTTTTCCATGAACAATAATTTAGGGTTGTATATTTTGTATATATTTTGTATATAGTTGGGGTTGTTTTGTCCAAACAGTCCCCTTTTTGTCGTCTCTACATCTTCGTCTGCTCTACCTGAGATTCTGAATTCTCACTTCATTCCAGTGGAATGAATGTCCCCAACTAGATCCACTAATG
Source organism: Sequoia sempervirens (assembly GCA_007258455.2). NCBI lineage: Eukaryota > Viridiplantae > Streptophyta > Pinopsida > Cupressales > Cupressaceae > Sequoia > Sequoia sempervirens. The sequence continues at coordinate 264,081,194 of VDFB02271358.1, forward strand.
GAACTTCAAATTTTTGCTCCTTATGTTCCATTCTTGCCTGCCTGGTGTCACTGGTCTTTCATGGTGTTGGACATTTCTTAGGGTTGGGGTTTTAGCTTTTCCTACATGCTAAACCCTTATGTTTATTTTACGCCTTGGGTGGGATATATTTTGTTGTTACTTTTAGAAGGCTTTTAAAACAACTTATGCCCATCGTTTCATCTAGGTTGAGTCCCTTTGTTTTAATTTTTATTTCCTCTATAGGTTTTATTTTCCAAAGTCATGGATGACCCCGTGCTTCATTGTTTTAAAACAACTTATGTCATTGTTTACAATCTGCCTAATGATGCCCCCTCGTCCTTTTAATAAATGTTTCATTTTGTAGAAGGGATCAAATTTGTGCTACCATTGATCGATTTCCTTTAGATATCAACGGTTTCCCGCCATCGCATGATCAGGAATTGCAGGATCTTTATTGATCGCAATATCGCGGGCGGGGCGCCATGTGTCCTTTCTGAGGGATGAAATTTGCACGACCATTGATCAACTATCCTTTGATCTGAGTTGTTCCCCGCCATCCCGTAATGACCCCACCACACTGCTTTGGTTGATTGTGATATCACGGGCAGGCGCCACGTGTCCCATCCAGTGGCCCGATGGGGATAGGCTTGGTTGACCATCGATCAATCTTCATCAGACATCAATGGTTGCCTGCCATTGTGTGATCCAAAGCTACAAGATCTTTATTGACCACGATATCACGGGTGACCACCACATGTCTCATCTGGTGGAGCCGAAAGAATAAAGGAAATACCGTGGAACATTAATCTAGCCTTAAATACATTAAAAGGCGGGTTACTAAAGTACTTGTGAGATGCATGTGCTTCAAATCGATGGAGATGTTATGATCTCAGTGGGAAAGGTGCTCGATAGTTAATGATAAGGCTGATGACTATTTTGAAGGAACAGGATCATCGATGATTAAGATCTACAGTCACTTGCTATTGCATGATCCAAAGTTGTAGGATCTTTACTAATTGCGATATCGCAGGTGACTGCCACATGGATTTCCTTCATGGCATATGGTATGGTGGGCCCCTTATTGCCATGTTGGCGATTATGTTAGCTTGCTATGAAGACAACCGTTCAATGATTTGATCTAACTGAAGGATCAATGACTAGAATTTAAATCTGCATCAAATATTTCCACCAACTGATGAATAATACTAGAGATCGATGACTAAATAGTTGAATAAGGAAGAATAAAGGAATGGAATACTGGCATGATTGTAAATCAGATGTTGCAGTTACATCGGTTTCCAGTTTTGCTTCAGTGGTGGTCTTGGTGTGGAATTCTTATGATTTTTTCTATTGCTGCAACAACTTTTTCAGCTAGCATGATAAACGAGAATATTCTCTAGGATGATGGTTGTTGTAACATATTTTTGGAATATCACCAGGTGCTCCAATTGGCTAGTGACATGTGTACTTCCTGGCCTGATGCTTGTTTGCTCCTTCATTCTCTATAAGAAGGATTTCAAGGCCAAAAGTACAAGTTAGCAAGTTAGATCATTTTTGTTGAGTCTAGCTGAAGTTGCAGAGAAAATTGTAAAGTCTGATGGTTTTAGAGAGAAATGCAATTTAGGTTTTGAGTCATTCTATAACAGGTTTTGAGTTCATGGGGATTTAATGTTGTATAAAATTACTAGCATTTGAGTTGAAATGATAAATTCAAGCTCATGTCTCTCCATTGTACATGCATATCTGAACTTTGAATAAAATAACTAAGGGTTGTTATATCCATCTCACTATTGTGGTGTGTATGATTCTATTTTAGCTTTAATTCAAGGAATTAATTAAAATGCTTGAATGGGATTATAGGTGGGTATGTTCTGTACAAGGATTTGATAAGTAGTATTGAGTTAGAATACATATTGATGAGATTGTAATGCAATGGCGTCAAGGATTTCATATGTTATGTGTTAAATCTATCATATACCTTTAGATGCTTATGAATTTGACTCCTCCAATGGATAAATGACACTGATCTAATTTATAATTATCCGTATGATTCAGTATTTTCTTTTCTTTTCCTAGATTTTGCTACAAATTAAAAAATCAGTGACTAGTTGTGGATTGTGTTGTAGTTATCTCATGCTCCAGATAGTTGATATTATCGATGAATAGCCAATTCTATTCGATATTATCCTATCGTGTTGAGCTACTTAGTGAGATTATCTGCTATTGTTAATGTCATTTATAATAATGGTGTAGAGGTTGTAAACATATTAAGGGATCACCCTCCCAGATCTTGCAGAGCCCAAAGTGTAGGAGGATTTTTAAAGTCCTCGTAAGTTGGTTCAGGTCCTTCAAGCTACCCTTGATTGGAATTGGAAATTCCATAGGTAGATTAGAAGACAAACTTGGTTACAGTGTAAAACACAACCAACAAGGTGGATGGATTAAGGGTAGATATACAAGGATATGGATTAAGAGGTCCTAAGAGGATCACTTAAGGGGTGTTGAGAGAGTGACGTAAGGGGATGCAGGTGGATGGATTAAGGGTAGATATACGAGGATATGGATTAAGGGTTCCTAAGAAGATAACTTAAGTGGTGTTGAGAGAGTGACTTTAGGGGATGCAAGTGGATGGATTAAGGGTAGATATATGAGGATATGGATTAAGGGGTCCTAAGAGGATAGCTTAAGGGGTGTTGAGAGAGTGACGTAAGGGGATACAAGTGGATGGATTAAGGGTAGATATACAAGGATATGGATTAAGGGGTCCTAATAGAATGGCTTAAGGGGAATTAATAGAGAGACTTAATGGGATGCAAGAGGATGGATTAACGGTCCATAAGAGGATGACTTAAGAGGTTTTAAGAGAATGGCTTAAGGGGATATGAAATCAATTATAAACTTTTTATAAAATGATAATGAATTAAATTTAGTTTTATATTTATACTATCAATTAAATGTATCTAGAACTATATATATAGTTACCTATCTCTAGATTCAAATTCCATTTTAATATATGTATCTCCCCTCTTTTTTGTAAAGCATCTAATTTTGGGAGACTTGAAACAAAAAATGATATAAAACTTTCATTAGGAAATGACTATTAAAGACAAATATATATATCAATTAAATATATATACAACTATATACTTACCAATATTTATTTACTCCATTGTACCATCTGCATCCTCTCTTTTTTGTAATGCATCTATGATTTTCTCATGATCATCCATTGAAAGTGTCCATAAAAATTTGTTAGCAGGCCTCCCTTGATATCTAACTAGTTTAATATTGGCTGCCAAAATTAAATGTGAATTATGTATAATCTTCTTGTTTCTTTCATAATCTTCAAATGCAGGCAATCCATTCTTTCTCATCAAATATTTTCAAAGCCAGGTGCCAACAACAACCATTGAACCAGTTGGATATTCAAAATTTTCATCATCCACTCTAGGATGTACCAACTTATGTTTTCTCTCAACACATCTGGCAAACCAATACTTAGTCTCCTCTTCATTCCCCTTAGGTGCAACAACAACATACACATGTCCTACAAAACTAAATAAAAAATTCAATAAAGAGTGACTTATATTTAATTCACATATATTAAACATGCATACATATAAAATTCAACTCAATAAATAATGTACCTTCTTGTACAAGATCTGAAACATGTTCATAATCATCTGATGCAAACACTTGATTATCTTCAATTGTCGTTCCATGTTGAACATGTGTCGATGTAGGAATTACGGCTCTTTGTTGCCATTGTTCAAACCATTCCGTATTTTCACATGCCTCCCAATCACCTGTAATACAAAATTGACAAAATCATGCCAACTCCCTTGTCCATATTGTCCATGTGTTTGCATTCGAACTCTTAAATGAATGCCATTTTGTAGATCCATTAATTGTTTCACAATCTTTTCGAGAAAAAATGTCATTTTCTTCAACTAACCAAAAGAAGCATTGAATTATTAAGCTCTCACTTGTTCTTGTAGATAATTTGGTATTGCACCAATCTACAATTGCACATGCATCTCTAAATTTTGCAACATCCTCAAATTTTAGTTGCTCTCTAGCAAGAGCTCTTTTCACACATGCACCTGCTCCATTGTGTTCTCCCTTACCATGACTAGCTTCAAAAAAACTCCATATGTGTTGGATATTATTTTCTTTATGAAGTCTACATAATGAATAAAACATTCTAGCATTTTTTAATTGACCCGTGCAATTATCCGACCATATGAGATGTTATAGCATTTGAATTTCTCTCTCTTTTAAATTTTTATAAAATATATCAAAACAATATTGAACAAATTCAAATGAATGTAATCGATTATCACTTACATAAAAATGGTATTCTCTCAAGAAACTTCTATTATCTTCTGTACTATCATCTACATGTCTATAAACAATGTGAACAAATATAGCTACTTTCATTGAATTATAATACTATGATTGAATTTCTTCTTGTGGATCAAGAGTATAATTTTTAGCAAAATTAACAACTGCCAATATAGTTCCAATTGGGAATTTTTTTTACATAAACGAAATTGATTATCAAGACAATGAGCATACTGAGAGTGTTGAACATATTTAGGTACAATCTTATCTTTAAATTCATTAATAAATGCATGTACACTAAATTTTTCCACAATTAGCTCACAACATTTTCCAGTTTTTCCATCTTTTAAAGAATACTCAACATTTTTAAATTTTTTTACAATGCATACATTCTCCTAATAATGAAAATTTACCACATCTATCACATTCTCTAGAAATACATGCTTTTAAATAAAATAATTTTCCATTAGAGGGTTCACAAAACAAACCTGCAATAAAATCTTTGATTCTTTCAGGTGGCATATGAATACCACAAACGTCCTGCATAATTTGGTTAGCATGCAAAGTGGATCGTATATATCAAAAACTATCATAATAATAATGAAACTGTGCATGGGTTTTACAACAACAAGAGATTAATTTCTTATTAATTCTAACATACCAAGGTTTACACTTTTCGAATGATCTTTGAATTTTATTAATATTCAATGGTAGGATTGATGCATCTAAATTTTTTTTATATAATTTAGTTTGAGTCATATCTAAGAGATGTTTTGGATGAGGTTCATGAATTTTGGAACCCACCTTTAAAATTTTAAGACATATCTAATGTTAGGTGATACTCTTGTATTATCATGCCAAAAAAAATCAATTAAAGATTTAATTTCATTAGTTAATTTCATGTCTGATCTTGGGAGTCTACCACTAAAACTCCAACATTGATTAACTGGATCCTTTTCAATAATTTCTCTTCTGTTAGAAGCTCTTATCAAAGTTCTAGGATTTACTTTTATACATTTACTATTCTTACTTAACATTCTTTTATTTGAAGTTGTGTTATCAACTAGAGTAGTTATTATTGCACGACGAGTCGCATTCTTATCTTTTGATCGACTTTTCTTACCTATAAAATTAATAGCATTAGCAACACTAGATATGACTTGTTCTATTGAATCATACTGAATCATCTTTCTTTTTTGGTTTTACAAAAACAACTAATTTTTCCATCACTATTCTCATTTTCAACGTTATCATCAATTGCACCATGAGTTGACATTGGAATCCTAATTTCTTTCTATAATTTTTTTTTTATATATTCTATTTCCATAAGTTCTAATTTGTCTCCAAGAAACTTTACCATGAATTTTATCTAGCACATCTCTTTCAATTGTAAAAAAAATGCTTTTAGGTTCATCCATACAAGGGGTTTCATTTTCATTCACACAACCTGGGGTTTCATTTTCATTTTTAAATGTAAAAGGGATTTCATTCATATTTTCACCAGTACGAGGGATTTCATTCTCATTTGCATTCTCATAAGATATAATTTCATCATTTTTTTGTTTTTGCATTGTTTCAACCCTAGAATTATTGATATCATTAATGGTGTATCCAACTTGATCTAAACAAGCAATATCAATATTATCAAAACTTGGATTTGAACACATACCTGGATGGATTTTATGAATAGTTGCATTTTTCATATGATTGGGAGGTGGATTTGAATACATACCCGAAGTTGTCAAATGCATAGGTACTATTTCCACATCATTCAAAGTTGAAGTTGAATGCATAATTGGGTTTGTCTCCATAATTGCATATTCTTCCATATTCACCATCTCCACATTTGCATCATCTACATTCATTTCATCATTGATGGCTTCCTCTTCAACATTCTTGGAACTATATGCTTGCAAATTTTTCATTTGATGAATCCTTTCTCTTCTATCCCTTTGTTTTTTTGCCTCCATATCTCTATTTGCTTGAATTTCTTCAGGTGACATTAACTTTCACATCTTTTTCTTTGTCTTTGCTTATCACCCATGGTCACCAAACCCTCTTTGATGATTTTTTTTTTAATTCAAATACAACCTATTTTCAAATTGCTATCTCCTTCAAATATTCAAAAAAAACTATGTAGTATGAAGATCCTTTTTTCTTTAAACTCTGAAGTACAAAAACATCATGAATGCATCCAAAAATTATCTTTTTCCAAATATTCTTGTAAAAATTTCTTGTACTTGATTCCACTTTAGAAAATTCAACCTACACTTTGTCTCTTCCAACAATTTGAATAGAATTTTCCCTACACAAGACAAATTTGCAATAAAAAATGCAGAAAATGGTGCTTTCGGTCCATACTGCAGAAAATGAATGTTGTAGAAAAAAATGTGTTTTATCAGTATTTACCAAATTAGGAAAAAATGGCTATATCAGAAATGTGTACGTGTTATAAAATGCATATGCATTTTTTTCTAGGAATGCGTACATGTTACATAATGCATACACGTTACCTTTACCCAACAGGTAATTAGATAACGTGTATGCGTTATGAAACACGTATGTGTTTCATTTAAATAACGTGTACGCATTTTTTAAAAATTGAATTCCCAACCCACATGCAACCTTGGTTTTAGGCTTGGGAAAGGCTTGGAAATCTGAGCCTTAGCCTTTGACCTGCAACTAAAAAACTAAGGCAAATTGAAGAAGAATGTCCAAATTTGGCAATATGGCTGATGAACTTTTTTTCTGAATCAATCTATAAAATTAAAACCCATTAGAAAAAATGATGTCTAATTTCCAAATATATATTTTTTTATTAATATTGGATTATGTTTGCTATTTTTTAATTATTTTTTAAGAAAACTAGTCCTTAAACTTGAAATATCAGGCTTTTTTTGTTTTTTAATAAATTTTTTCTTTGTTAAGTTTCTTGTAAAAAAAATTATATGGCATCAAACTTCAGACAATTCTCTACATAATGAAAAAAAGAAGATTCAATTTTTTTTTTAGTTTAGGTCCAATTATGTTGTCCGTACACGTTGATTTTTAAAAACTGCAATTAAGGCCAATAAAAATTCAATAAAAAAAAAATTCAACAAAAAATTACAGAAAAAATTCCAAATCAATCTTCATGTTTTTATCTCTCTTTTCCCAAAAGGAATTATAAAAATACTTTTATTTGGGTCAAAAAGTGGTGTTTGTACATGTGCTTGGTATGGTAAAAAAAAAGAGACTTTTAAAAAGTGGTTTTTATAGATCACTATCAAAATTTAATTTCTATAATTTGGGTATTTGAATAATTTGTATATTTGGAAACTAGATTCAAAATTCAAAATTCAAAATTTCATATTACAGACTTTTTTTAAGATTCATTGTGTAAGTGCCTCAAATTTTCAGTCCAAGTGTGACAAATTCTGAAAAATAGCAAAAATACGTCCACTTTTTGAGCTTTTTGTGTACCCAACTTCTTGCATCAACCTAGGGGTTAGCCAGCCATGTAATCTAATGTAGTTTTTTGTATATTGATATTATATTGATCTATATACATACCACATTTTTATATAGTCATGATATGTGTACTTATAAGACACTGAATATATATTTGAGAGAGTTTGGATTTTTCTAATCTATGTGTGAATCTTTAATGGATGCTTCTATATGCTTATGTATGTTTATATGTGATGCAAATTGTTCAAATAAATTAAATTACAATTTAACCAAACAAACTTGGGTAAATTTATTTAATTTTAAATACCACAATGATTTAAATGAAAAATGAATAGTAAATAAATTAAATGCATTAATAGAATTAAATAATCAATATTGTACAAAATATTTACAAAAGATAATAAATTTTAAATGAAACAAAATAAATAAAATTGCTTAAATTAAAGATAATATATGAGTCAACTAAACAAGGAGAGGGAAAATTAATTAGCTTAAATAACAACATCTAATTTAAACAATACTATAATCAACATAGCAAAGAACAATACTAATAAAATTCAAGACAAATATATCTATCAAGATTTTAAAAAATAAGCATTTAATGGATTGCATGCATTTTTCACATTCTAACAATCTAATGCATTGTGTTTTATATACATGGATCTTATATTCATGCAAAATAATTTATTTTCATGATGGAATGACATAAGATAAACAATATAAATCCTAAAAGGATTAATCATTATACAAAGATCACATAGAAAAATTAAGCATGAAAGTGACAAAGATGCATGGCATCTATAGATTCTTTAAGAGGTTTATCGTCAATTGTAGAAAGGTCGTATGCTTTAGAACAAGAAATGGAGGTGATGATGTAAGGACCCAACTAGCCAGGGTTGAATTTTTGTTTAGTACCAGTGGGTGCATTTATATTATGTTGATTCTCATAAAGAACCAAATCACCTACTTTTGAAGAACAAGAGAGAACATTTGGTTGTAGTTACAAGAAAGAGATTTTGATAATCTTGAAGGTGTTTGAGAGAATTTAGAGGATTATCATTAAGCATTTTAAATTGGTGAAGATTTTTTTCACAGTAAGTATTTTCATCAATAAAAATTTAGAGGGAAATTCACAAATAAGGAATTTCCAACTCTAAGGGAATAATTGCATTGACACCATACATGAGATTGTACATGGTAGTACTTGATAGGCTGTTGTTAGGTCCTATCTCTTTAGTTGATAAATACATTAAGATATCGACCGGGTAGTTTTCGAAGGCTATATGCAATAGAAGGCATCTTGACTATCTCTCTCGGGTTTTCTAAATTTTGGAATAACTAAAAATGAAACTCTAAACTAAGAGGCTACTAAACTAGAAAGCAGGAAATCATTTATCTAGGAAGCTTGAAATAACTAAACTAGAAAGAAGGAAATTATGAACCTAAAAAGCATAATGATTAAACTAGAAAGGATGTAAATGATTAAACTAAGAAGTGTGTAAATTACTGAAGAAGCAAAGCTTGTAAAGAAACTATGAAACATTTAACTAACAAAAGATAACAATCTTAACAACTAACTGAAAACAACTCAACAGCTTGAAACTAACAAATAAAGGTAAGTGCTTTGGAACTTCAGACAACAAAACTTAAAGATTATAGACTGAATTACAACCTGTAGGATTAATCTTAACAAAACCACACACATAAAAATAAACTGTTAAGTTGTTTTTAGTTAGTTGTTAAGATTGTTATCTTTTGTTAGTTAAATGTTTCATAGTTTCTTTACAAACTTTGTTTCTTTAGAAATTTACACACTTCTTAGTTTAATCATTTCCATGCTTTCTAGTTTAATCATTATTCCTTTTAGGTTCATAATTTCCTTCTTTCTAGTTTAGTTATTTCAAGCTTCCTAGATAAATGATTTCTTGCTTTCTAGTTTGGCGGCCTCTTAGTTTGGAGTTTCATTTTTAGTTATTCCAAGATTTAGAAAACCTAAGAGAGATGATCAACATGCCTTCTATTGCATATAGTCTTCAAACACTACCCGGTTGATATCTTAATGTATTTATCAACAACCTATCAGTACTAGTAGTCATACAAATACTCATGTGATAGGCTCATAATGCATATGAAAATTGAGTATGCCAATCCTTGTCATGTTTGTTAACTATTTTTGGAAGAATTTGTTCAATCATTTTATTAGCAATCTTAGTGGTGTAGTTGAGACTAGGTTCTTTTACTAGGTATCCCAATCTTGTGGTCATAACCCATAATGGAAGCACAAAATCATAAGACAACCTAGTTTCATTCAAAAATTAATTACAATATGATTGTATACAAAATAATATCTACTCCATTTCTTCTTCATAATGTCACTATTCTTCTCCAACAACCTCTTTCAATTCTATTGCTCCTCTCTGTAATCTTTATTCATGGCATCTTCTTTTTTCATGATAGTTGTAACCTTCAATATTTATTTATGTACATGCCAAATCTTTTCTCCATAGAACAAAAATGTAAAGACAAAGGAACACACACACACACACATGAGGTGCAAAGAAAAAAAAGATGCATGATAATCAAACACAAAGCATGGTCTATGAAAATAAAAATCATACACAATGAAGATAGAAAGAAAACATAGGAAAACACATGAAGAAAACATGTGAAAGACACAAGGTGGACACATACAAACACAACAACAAAAACTAATTAAAAAACAATCAAAAGAAGACAAAAATGAGGTAAGTATGCTAAAAATGATTTGAGTTGGTAAGGTAAAGAGACCTTAGTTTTTATTTTTTTCTCAAATACCAAATGTCATCCATAGAATATAATATTATACATGATGGTGCTCTCATAAGGATATAAATTTGTGTTATCCTAGATCACCTATGAGTTACATAGATCCACTAACTAGCAAGTTATGTTATGTTAGGTGTAACTTATGCAATATGATTGGTTTCACAAGGATAGCAAGTTGTGTTATGCTAGTTTACTCATGAAACACATGGATTCATAGGCTAGCAAGTTGTGTTATGCTAGGTGTCCATATAAAATGTGCTCAATTTCACATGCCAACAAACTCTGTTATGCTAGGTTTATCGACTATTTGCAATCAAATTTTAGAGAGCACATAAATGCTTAATGTCATGAGGGAAAGTTTAACATCTTAGGAGAAAAATTTGGTAACCACCCCTCAAGGGGTGCATAAACATTTAACGTCACAAGAGACGAACTAATAACCATGCCTTGGGGGCATTATAAACAACACCACCACCAATGGGGTATGTCAATAAGTCAAATCTCACAAGACACTAATGAAATGGATAGGGTGATATTCCCCCCTTAAAATGTTAGCATACTTGCTATGTTGATATTTAAAGGAAAAGAAAGGGGGAAGAGGGGAACCCACTACAACACATCCCTGTGATTTGCTTCATTTTTCCCTTCCACCCACTATTTTAATGTATTTTTTTCCAATTTTTTGAAAACATCAGCGCTATTTATCAGGATGGCATTATTTTTGGCATTTATTTGCACCAATGAGGATAAGTCGGTGCTAATTAAGATGCTAATTTTCACCAAAATTAGCACCGATATTAGCTCCGAGTGTGGCACCACCATAAGCGCCGCCTTTGGCTTTGAGTTTAGCTTCGATTTTAGCACCACTTTTAGGTTTGACTTTAGCTTCAAGTTTAGCTTTGGGTTTAGCACCAATTTAGACACCCCTATGTAGAAGAGACTCATTTATGTCTCATCTATGATGTAAAACAGTGAAATTTCAACAAGATACAAGCTTATCAAGGAGAGAATCACTTATGTCATATCAACAAGGTATATCTACAAGTGCTCGGTGAAACACAACTCTTGGATATAACGAAGTAATGTCAATGAGACATTGAGATATCAGTAAGACAAATAAGATTGTCTCATCAACACTCTTCAAGTAATGATCAAAAGCATGCACCGCTATACTGTCAGGAAGGTGAACAACATATGTGGCAGAGTGGTATACACTACAACCTAGAAACAAGAAGCCTTGAGCAAGGCGGTAGTGTAGGAAAAAGAAAAAGGGAATGGAAAAACCCTGCCATACTGCAACGGGTATAATAAGAGATGGTGGTAGTATGGTAATCATGGCATCATTATAATTTACAACACTAAATGCAGCAAAACATGTCAGTCACAATCCATTTGAATAAATCATTTAAGGAATCAAGAATATAGCATGCCAAAATACACTAAAACTCTAATAAACATACTCTAAAATTTTCATCAAAATCTTATTTTCAGGCATAGCCCACCAGAATGGAGTTTTCATTTTAATAAACATACAATAAAACCTTTTTTGAAACCTTATTTTCAAGCGTAGCACACCAAAATGGAGAAGTGATTCAGTAAATAATGAAAGTGAATGGTAAGGAGGCATAGGATTCGTTGTTGTTTATCTCATTCTTGCTTTGATCAACAAGGGTTACAATGTTCATGCTACTGTTGTAATCCAGGTATTTAATTGACATGTGTTTGCATAATCTCAAATTCCTTTAGATGCTTTTGAAGTATCAATGTATCCTATATAGGGTTTAGAATGAATTCTTTTAATTTTAAAAAATAAATCAGATGCTTTTGAAGTATCAATGTGTCCTATATAGGGTTTAGAATAATTTCTTTTGATTTAAAAAAATTAATAAATGATGTATTTTCTTGTGATTAGATAACGTGGAGATATCCTAAATATGCCCTACCACACTGTCCTCTTTCACACTGTGTTCATTACTCCAGCTGCTAGGGTTTTGCATTTGACATCTTTAATATCTTCATGATAGTGGATTTTAAATAGATCTTAGTCTTTGCTTTAATCTTTATCATGTAACCATTGAGTTCCATAATCCACCTTCAATCTCTTCTAAGAACGTTGTCTTGAGCTAGACTACATAGTATGCATATAAAGAAAGTCCTTCATACCTGCCATTGTTCCAAACCACTACTCACCACCTTGCTTAAAATGTGTTGATGTGTTTTTTATACACTTCTCAACATAGGTAATGCATAGGTGCATCACCTCTCTTGAAAGAAAATCTTCCACAATCAGATTGCAAAACACTATCCCAAGGTCTCTCGAGTGTCAATTCATGACATGCATGGAATTCCTTAGTTGATATTTAATGTGATTATTTTGGTAATCATAGGGAAGAATTACATATTTTGGCTGGAGATGAATTGGATCCTGAAAATGAAGTTCCTAAGATGGGAAGTTGATGTGAAATTCATTGCAAGTTCGAACAACAATCTGGAACTCCAATGTTGTCTTAAGGTTTGGATTTACAATGTGCAATGAACCTTGGCATAGGTTACTTCTTAAAAAAAAAAGGCAAAAGGAAAGGAATAGAAGAGGTTCCTAGATCTGAAGCTAACTATGAACAGTAATCATGGAGGGTTCTACTACGAACAAATTCCTTCAAATGAAATTTCACTTAAACAAAAAACTCATAGTATCATGAAATTTATGCTATCTTCTAAGGACTACAAATATTCTACCATTCATTCACCATAAACATGCTTGAACACAAGATAAAGTTTGGAGCAACTCTCAATTTAAGTCCAGACTAACTTTACACAGCCATTTACCATTAGTAAACAACAAAAATTATGGACAAGAAAGGCATCTACATAGTAGAAATCTACATAGCCATTGAACAACATTAACTAATCTACCAAAGCAATCCAAAACCAAGTGAAATAGCAAAGTAAATCTATCTAAACCAGATAACTATGGGAGATGAATCATGAAACATGCAAAAAAACCCAAAAATCCACCAAAGTCAATGAATTTATATTAAAATTTCTACATGTCTTTACAACAACTCAAATCTCTCTTGAAAATGAAAGGAGACCCCCTATTTATAGTGTTTAAAAAGAAAAATGAATGGCCAAGATTGATTTGCATTGTGGGGCCAAGATTCACTACAAACTAGGGTTTCACCTACCCCCCAAATATATTACAATTTAAAATACATCTCTTGTCCTTTTCCCTATTTCGTCCTCTAGTGGAAACACTATAGTGTTTTGTCTTCTAGCTAATTTCCTTTGATGTAGCTATTCTGTGAGGATCTTATCATCAATTATTGGGTTTCCCTCTTGCTTCTTCAAGGCAACATATTCTATGAACTTGTTGGTTAGTGCCTGAAGTTTCTCAATCTCCATTATACTATATTGGAGCACCTGGTAGTTCCATTATTTAGATCGACCCATAAGTGTATTCCAATCTTCATCACACTTGGCTGTATTATCTCTGATTTGTTCAAACTAGGCGAAGGCCTAAGTAGAAAAATTCATAAAATTTGTGGTGAGCTCTCCCGACATTCCATCTTCCATCTTCTTTCAAAAATAAGGCTTTACCTTTTCAGGATTGATCTCAACAGCGGGCATATCATAGCCTATCATCAATTTAGAATACCCAATACAATTGGCCTTTATGTCCTTGGCCCAATCAATGTCTGGCTCCACCTTGTAGAGGACTTGCTCCAACACCTCTTTCCTGTGGTAAAAATTCATCTTCCATGTTTCAACCAACCAATGATCATCCTTTGCGAATACAAGGTCTTCCTTCCATGTTTTGTGAGGAATATTGAGGATGACTTCAATTTTTGGGTAGGTGGATTCATAAATCCCTAGGAAGTCAATACAAAACTTCCTTGTGCCCTCAAGGGTCTTCTGGACCTCCAAGAAATTATTGGCTATCCTGACAGCATGATTGATGCGCATGTTTCCAGCATATAGGACTTGCTGGAACCAATCTTCTATAATCTTTGTCCAATTGTTTCTCTTCTCCATCTTATCAATTTTCTCCTTGGACAATAGTTGTGGTGGAGCTGAGGACATTGTGGGAAGCTCTTTTGTTGACGATCATTGTTGAATGTAGGCTATCAGATCAACCAATTTTTCCTTGAGCTCATCCTTGGAAAGTTTTTCCTTTTGCATTAGATGCACCACTGTGGCAACGGACTCCTGAAGGTGATCTATTTTTTGTTCTCTTGATGTGTTCCCCAAGTTGATGGTTGAAATATGGTAAATTATCCCTTCTTCATTCACCACCGGTGTAGCTATTTGCATAGTCCCAGATCCATAAGCATCCATTGTCAACTTGGATCTAACTTTGGGCTTCTTCTCCTTTTTGGTGTTGATCTGAGCTCAAGCTAGGATGGCCTCTAACCTTGCTCTCAGATCCCTTGGAGCAGGAGCTTTCTTCTCTAGTTGCTTTTCCAACCATTTGAGCATCTAAATCTTTTCCTTGGGTGATTCATGATCACCATCTTCTTCACCCTTCCTGATTTCAATCTCTTTATCCTCGGGAGCTTCTTCCTTTGTCCTTGTGTATTCTTTTTCTTCATCGAAGTCTCAGATGAACATCGTGCATTTGATGGGGGACTTAGTGGGCAGGCATTCCTTAGGGTTGTCTTCTCCTTCAGTTTCCTTTTCTTCTTCTTCATGCCCATGCTCTTTGGGTTGCTCTATTTCTAGACTCTTATGGGTTTCAGCCTCTTCCTCAGGCTTGTCTTCTTCTTTCTTTTCTTATCCTTCTTGTTCCGTTGAGAGTGGCATTTCTTCATCTTTCTTAGAGCTTTCTTCCTACTCCCTAGTTGGAAGTTCAGTTTCTTCTTCCATTTCATCACTTAACTCTTTTTCTTCCTCAAAGGGCACATTTTCTATTTCCTCTCTGACATCTTTCAATTGTCAGGCCAACTCTTCTTCGAAATCTACATCAAAGGTTTGTACAATGTATTTGGTGCTGACATCTTCTTCTTTGTCACTCTCAGAAGATTTTGTTTCCACTCCTTCAAGGACTACCTTGTCAATTTGTAAATGTCGGTGCTCTAGATGTTCATGGTAGTCGTCTGCTTCCTCCTCTAATGCCCTCATTGCTTCCTTTTCCTACCTTTCCAACTCCTTAGATATTTGCATCATGGCTTTCATCTCCATTGGTTTAGTTGGAGGATTTGAGACAAGAACGCTGGCAAGAACCTGTGCTAGAGTAGCCTGAATGGTTAGATTCATAAATACTTCAGAAATCTTGGACGAAACACTTTGTATATGCTGCAAAAATGCCACTAGGAGCAAGAGTGTAGGAATTGGCATTGTTGTTGTTGCTAGTGAAAGAGACATGGTCAGAGACATGGAAGTAGAAGAAAGTGGAGAGGTGGTGGCAGAAGAAGAATCAATCATGATGACTGGTCCAGTCGATGAGGAAGAGGTAAGGTGGACCGAGATGTCCACTATAGGTGGGGAAGTAGCTACCATGGCTAGAGAAGTAGGTGGAGGGGCAACAATAGTGGAGACAACCAATGGAGATTTTGGTTCTCGATCTCCATTTCCTCTCACTCATGGAGTGGATCTTCTTGAATAACTAGCATCATAGTGATGTTGCCCGATTTCTAATTTTTCTTGGAATTCTCACCTTTTGAGGCATTTCTTGTATACACCTTTGGATTCGACTGCTACTCATTAGTTTCTTTTCTCTACCTTGATCCAGTGAGTGGAGGGGATTTTGAAGTTTCTCCTATTGAGGCAACAACTGCCCCACCATCTATTCCACTTGGCTCACTTTCGAGCTCCTCATAGGTTAGAGCGACCCCTTACTACTTCAGTCGAGCAATTTTCCCATCAATCCATTCTTTCGTTTGAGCCTCAATGGGCTTGGTCAAGATATCAAGGTTGTCGACCGCTTCCTCATCCTAGTTAATCAAAGGTAGTGACATATTAGCAACTGCATTATATCAGGGATCCATGACCGTGCTCTCATCTTCCTCCACCTGGTCAGGAATTGGGAACATGCTTACCCTCTTTACAAAGTATGCGGTCATTTTCATATAGTTCCTCATCCACACCTCATTGTCATCTTTACAATTAGCACAAAAATACTCAACGCTATGTAGATGAGTATATTCAGGTCCAAGCATCTTCTTGATATGGCCATATGGATCCATCCTCAGCCAGGTAGTGTGGAGTCTCAGATGGTACTCTGATAGCTCCTTTGAATTGTGGGCAGATTGCGAGGTATGGAGCTCGTACATCCCTTGGCCAAAGGATAGGGGATAAGAAATCCACACCAGATGTTTGCTACTCAAGAGGGTCTACACATGTCACAACTTCCGTGAGAGCTCCAACAATATTATCCAGTCATTAGGGTACCAGGGCAGCTTGTTTGGTCTTTCTAAGAATCCTTTTGCATGAATGTATGCAAACTTCAGATATTGGATGAACAAAAAGGCATACTGCTTCAAGAAAGAGTTAGTGTTGTGAGAGATTCACCTCTTGAAGTCAGCCCCAAGAAATCAGACGATATGACCTATGAAAGTGTCATTGACCTTGCAATAATCCTTATTGAAATTCCTGAATTGTAGCTGAGGGTACTTGTCATAGACTTTTAGCTCCCTATCTAGTTCTTCATTTGGAGCTCTGAATAAGCCACTATATTGCCTCCACTCTGCCAATGAGTAGACCAAATAGGATGTCATGTGAAATTTAGAAGTCTTTTTGATAGCCATGAACTACTCATGAAAGTAGTCACTAATTATCCCACCTCAATAAAATGTGGTATCCTCTCCATAGAGAATCTCTTCAACGAAGT
The DNA here is from genome assembly GCA_007258455.2 of Sequoia sempervirens. Taxonomy (NCBI): domain Eukaryota; kingdom Viridiplantae; phylum Streptophyta; class Pinopsida; order Cupressales; family Cupressaceae; genus Sequoia; species Sequoia sempervirens. Next base: position 264,098,619 of record VDFB02271358.1, read on the forward strand.
AAACCATCCATTCTTGAAAGTAAGCAGCAGTAGGGAGGCCCATTACTCTTCTTAAAAATGTTACCAAATCATGGTAATCTTCATAAAAATCACTACAGAAGAGCTCTTGGGGAACTTTTACAGCACTGTCCCTCTTCTCCTTTAGCCAATACTAATTTATAAGTTTCTTACATTTTAGGGGATCTCCGTCCCACATTGCCTTGCAATCTTTTATAGTTGGTAGTTCCATCTTCCCGAAGGTAGGGATGTGAAAGGTCTTTGTTATTTCCTTGGCAGACATATTAGCTAATAGGTCCTTGTCCACTATTATTTGGGTCTCTGGTTGGTATGCCTCCCTACAAGCCATTGCTAGCTCCAGGGCAACAAGAGCGGGAGGGAAACCTACAGCCTTGGCTATTCCACTGCCTCTGATCAATCTTGCATTCTATTTTTTAGGGCTGATCGTAACCCTTTGCATGAATTCGTCAATGTCCATGTTTCCTATGTTTGTGTCAAAGATCTCCTTCCAATCCATGGTGATTCTAGATCTTAGGGGTTCCCCTTAGAATTGATACTTCATCTAGTCTTTGTCTTCTTTTTTGTGGGGTGATTTTCCTATTTTCTTTCCTTTGTCTTTTTTGCAGTTGCCCTCAAGGGTCCTGCACCTAATTCCATATATTCTACAAACAAAGGATAGGTGAGTAAAATCAAGCATGGAAGCATAGAGATGTTATCCAAATCCCTGCAAACAGAGTTAGATTGGATAATTCAACATTCAAGAAATCTAACATTTAATCCAAATTGTCGTTAGTAGTTCATGGGAAGGATTTTGGATGGATTGGGCCCCAGAGGCTAGACTTCCCTAGCAAGATGGTTATTTCAGAGGAGCAAACAAGGTAGGGCAGCCCGAAAGGTTTTTCCCACCCTAGGATTTGACCAAATTGTGAAGTCTAATGAGGAGAGTTCCCTATTTTTGCATGTGCATTGAAGTTCATTTGATAATTGGAAGGTATTTAGATTATCTTTGAGGTGGCCAGAGTTAGGGAGGAGCTTGGTTGTCTAGAGTTTGTTGTTTGGAGCGGCTTTGATGAAACAACATCCTGGGGGTGGAGTTTCGGTAGTCAGGACCTGCAAGGTTGGAGGATGATTGGCATCATACCCTAGTGTTTTGGAACTTTAGATCAAAGCAAGCAGAAATTCATCAGAGAATCGTTGTTTGGAACAACAGACAGAGTTCAGAAGTCCACTAGGAGCCACCCGAGGAATCAGACCCGACTAAGAATTTGGCTTCCATATTTCTTCATTTCACTTGGGGAAGCTCATAAGAAAATAGAGGGTCAGGCCCTAGAGGCCAGAAGGATGGGGTGGTTCATTCTTTTGCAACAGCTGAGACAGGACAGAGTCTCAATGGTGGAAGTTTGATGGAGATGCCCCACCAACCCTTAATTGCTTGTTACTTTGTCATTTTCGCTTGACAACCACAATAGAGTCAGGAGCTAGAAGGTGGAGGGAAGTTACCAAAAATATGTAGGGGATGTCAATGATACCATGGTGGTTCACAGGCGGAGGTCTGCATGCCGGGGTCCGCAAGGCATTTCAAATGTGGTTGCTTCAATTTCAATGTTACGCAGCGAGTAGATGAGTAGGGCCCGAAGGATGGACAACCGAGCTTAGAATGTCATCTAAAATGATGGTTAGCGAGCAACACACCGGGGACAGAGTTCTGTGGGGGCGGCCCTAGGTAGCATGGATGGAGCCAGTTCAATTTGAGTTTTTCCAAGTCACAACAGAGAGAGGGTGAGGTCATTCTGCGATGGCGAACCTGATAGCGGTGTTTGTCATCTGAAAGTTGTTTTAGTTTCAGGTGTTGTCGATGGGAATGGGAAGGAATGGACCTGCACAACAAGAATTCCATAGACAAAGAACGATGTCAAGGGGTCGAGGCTCCGCGACCGCCTAGGGAGTGATTTATGTGGTTTTCCAAGTTTTTTAGAACATGGGTTTTAGGCACCTCGCTCTCCTCTATCTAATGCATGTATTTTTTGTTCTTTTTACTCATTCATTTTATTAGAAATCAAGAAAAACATGAGATGGGGCACAGACGGAAAACTAACCTGAATAACTTGATGAAGGAGGTAGTTGGATCAGCTGATGGGCACGATGGATCAGCAATGGGAGGCTTTGGGCTCAGAGGCGGCACACGAAAGAGTTCTCTGATTGTTCTGCTATATTCTGATCAACTAACAAGGTGATAATGATAGGTCGAAGCTAGATATTTATAGGAATTAAGACATTAAATGCCAATAATTAATGCACATATGGCAGGCTGAAAGGTTGGTGAGTTTGAAATTTTAAAATGGTTGTGGTAGGATTGAAACCTGATGGGCAGAAGGCCATCAACTAATGGTCATCAAATAGTTTAGTAATACACAGATGACGCCAAGAACTCCAAGACCCGATAGGTAGACAGTCATTGGAGAAAATTTGTAAGAGATGGTGAAAATGTGACGGAAGTTTGGTAGGAGAAATCTGGAAGGGTGGGCCTGACGAGTCTCATGGATGATCATTTGAGCTTAGTCAGAAACATGGGGAATGATAATCAAGGTGGTGGGTCCCAAGTTGCAGAAGGATGAGGTCCTTTGGCCATTCGGGATAGAAAATGTAACAGGGAAATCTGCTAGGGGAAACCCATGAGGGTGGACCCGGAGGGTGCTAGGGATGTCATTTTGAGAGGCAGAGGTAAACTGCCAGAAGGCCTCCTTGAGAGCTTAGTACTTAGAAAATTTTGAGGGGGGGGGGAACCATGGTTGACTTAAGATTGCTCCTTTAAGCCTCAATGACCACTTGGGAAACCAAAATTGGGGGCACACAAAATGAGGTGGAAACAAAACAACCTGGCAAGGTGAAGGAAAGAGAGGGTCCTCATTTAGAACAGAGCATGTGTGCTAAGGGAACAACAAAAAATTTCCTCCATAAGCACAATAACATGTTTTAAAATCATGGTTTCCAGTGATTGACCATTAAGGTCACTACTTTCATCAAGATACAATGAGATTTTTGTCTTCAAACTTAAGGCATTATGCAAGATAACATTGTGAATTGTTTGTTGTGTACAATTTGATTTTCTTGCACATTTACTGCTTTGTTAATTTCCTTTAAGACTGGTTATTGCACCATCAGCTGCAATCTCAAACAACTCACTCACTATCACTTGAAGATTCCTTTCATGGGCATCCTTGTATAAAATCAAACTATGCCCTTAGAGTGCCTACTTACAAATATAGGGGACTCATTGTTTCATGGTATTTTGAGTTTTACTTATAAGGGGTTAATATGTGGCATTTTTATGTCCAAGAAGAATAAATTGTGATGCAATATTCAGGTATGGACAATTCAAAAAAATTGGATTGCTATCGGTGTCATAACTAGGTTGGATTGTACCTTGAGTTGGTGTGAAACATTTCCAAGCACGTTTTCGCTCCAAAGTAGAACTTGTGTGTAGGAATTTCCAAATATCCAACAAAGGAAGTTCCTACATTCCAAAGATAAAATCATAAATCTGCTTATCTAGTTTCTGATCCAACCTTACATCTTTAATATCTGATAGAGAAATTTTGTACATTCTAAAGATAAAATCATAAATCATCTTATCTAGCTTCTAATTTAATTTGAGGTATTGAATATCAAACAAAGAAATTTCCTATATTCTAAAGATAAAATCATAAATTTTATTGGTCCAATTGGAGATCCAATTTTAGGTCGTGAAGCTCCGACAGAGAAAGTTCCTACATTCTAAAGATAAAATCATAAATCAGTTTGGTCCAATTTGAGGTCCAATTGTAAGGATTTTTCTTTTAAATTATACTTTCTGGCATTTTTCTTGATACAAATTGTTACTTTAGAATTATGGTATTTCCTTTCTTCTAATGTTTTCAACCCTCATTTCAGGGAAGATCTCCGAAGATGGTTCCTTTAGATGTAGACTACACTTTTCCGCTATAGGTTCCATCTAGAAACACCAGAAGCTCAGGTACTGTCATACTTAGGTACAATATAGTTTGAGGTTACCTTATTCTCCTTGATACAAAATGTTGTGCTTTAATCCATATTAATCAACATTCACTATTATGGACTTCATCGTTATACCTTTCATGCATTCAATTTAATTTGTTATGTGGAAACATGTTGTTTCTGTCTTTGCAAGTGATGACTAATGTGTAATCTTTTAATCTACATGACTGCCCCTCATATTCAATTATTGTGACTATTATGATGGTTGGGGCTTCTTACTTTTAACTAGACTGTTAATGAAAACTATCTTGGAATCCTTGATGATCAGTTTTTTAGAATCATGGCTATGTTGATAGTGGAATGTTCTTATTAATAAGGATAAATATTTATCAATAAGGAGATTAACCCTTACCAACATACTCCACTATCCTTGCAAAGATTGATCTTTAATGCTTCATGGATGGTTTACTTGTGATTATCCTTCTCAAATGAAACAATAAGGTAGCAAGTTGGGCTCAACCCTTGTGGGAGCCACATTTCATGCCACATGTTGTAACCAGATAAACAAAACAACCTAATTTTATCTATACTTGCACAATGAGAAAACATGTTAGATAAAACTGAGCATATGATAGATATGTTTGATGACTTTCTTTCTTTCCTAGACATCTATGGTATGCAAGTTATTTGAATGCATATGATGATCAAATTATATGTTTATAGATGTTTGCACATATTTTGACTGGTGATCCTTCATTGCTCTAACAACACTCTTGTCACTCAAATGCAAGGAACCTAGGAGCAGTAAGGAAGACATCAACTTGAAGGCTTAAACAAGTGGAAAGACTGAAGATGATGTAGAACAAAGCAACTAGGATTCATCATTGTCCCCTTTCTCTTTATGTGCATTTTTCTCTTTTGTATCTATAAATGTATAGTTTTTTATTATATGCATTCAAACAGTCAGTTCCACAACTTGTGCGGAACAACATACATTTACATTATCAATAAAGACCAAATTTTTGAAAGGATTGTGCAATCTTTCCTATATTATATGCATCTGCATAAGTGCAATATAATAATGTAATCTTTTGATTTTGTTTATGCACATTAATGTAATGTAGTAGAAATAAAAATGTACCTTACTCTTCATTTGAAAATCATAAAATCTCTACCTGATTGAGCTATTAACTTTTGTGTCTTCACAAACATATGTTGATACAAAATGAATGGAAGAAGCATCCAAGTAATCCTAATTTTTTCTGCCAACAATTCATACCAAAGATTGAACAATTTAAGGATATTGCAATAGGTAATTTGTATCGACACAACTAATATTACTAAAGCATTTCAAAGTTTAGGCCATAAGAATCATCATTTTTTAAACATGGATTGTGTTGTAGCCAAAATTCCATCCTAATTATTTTTGCATACTTCCATTTTCACTCATCTCTTACATCCACCATATGCATACAATTCTTGTCATAATAACTTAAATTTGAAAATCCCTCACGTGAGCTTCCAAATAAAACCCTTGATCAAAGCATCAAAGTGTATTCCTCCTTTGAAATACTCCTATGATTGATCATAGCATATCGCCAAGACAACACCATGTCAATGAGAGTCCCTCCAAAGTCTCCCTGACATTAGCACAAAGCACAAATCAAAAATGTAAATGAGACACCCCTATGTTGAAGATACTTATTTATATGTCTCATCGACGATGTAGAATAGTGAATTTCAACAAGATATGGGAATATCGAGGAGAGAATCACTTATGTCACATTGACAAGGTATATCTACAAGTGCTCGGAGAAACACAACTCTTGGATATAAAGAAGTAATTGTCAATGAGATAGTGGAATATCAGCAAGAGACATTAACTTGTCTCATTGACACAAGCAACCAATGTCAAAGGAACATAAGATCTAATGTTGATGAGACATTGAGATATTGGTAAGACAAATAAGATTGTCTCATCGACACTCTTCAAGTAATGATCAAAAGCATACACTGCTATACCACTAGGAAGGTGAGAAACATATGTGGTAGAGGGGTATACACTAGAAGGGAAGGGAAAAACATCGTCATATTGGCATATCGAAGAAACAACAAGCATTTTAATTAAAAGTATCTTTGACAGTTATGAAATGATGATTAGTCTGATTGATGTGGCTAACAAAAATATCGATGAGACTACCTCTATTAATGAAGAACTTGATCATAAAGGTGGCACGAGTGCCATTTATGAACCGGTGCTAGATGAAGTGTCCTGAAATTTGATAAATATGGCCTCAAAGAAGTTGAAATCACTTTGAATTGTAATTGAAGGATTTGGAGAACTAAGTTGGATGGCGGTAGGCGGTTGGAAATTTGTAGCATCTATCCAAGTAAGTGGTCTAGACGCAGCTCAAAGTATTTTCTCAGTAAGTAGATGAAAGCATTGCATGATTAGGTTTGAGATGGAAAAAACCCCAAGCAAATAGAAAGCAAAAACGCAGAAAATTGAAGCTAGGCAATTGAATCAAGACTTAATCGGTCAGTGTCTTGGGTCTGGGCCAAAATCTATAAGAATAGCATAGCTTAACCCATCATGTGTGACATTAGTGGATAAATAGAAAAATCTAGGAGATGTATGGACTCCGTGTAGGGGTTACAACCTCTTTATTTATCATTATAGGAAGAAAGTCTAGCATAGCCCAATGTCAAACCCGTGGAATTTAAATTTGGGTAAACTTGTAGTTCCCAACGTCTTTGTGAATGTACAGTTAATCAAGATGTTGAAAAATAATTACAATCCAAAGATGAGATCAATTCATTTGTTTGATGGGTCATAGTTCATGGTCATAAATCCAAATTATATTTCCATGATTTTTCAACTAGATACTTCCCTGAAAAAAAAATAGCGAATCAAAGACTTGTTGGAGGAATACCGCACCATGGACACAAGTTACAAGAGGTGGAAATTACCTCTACATAGGGTTAAAAGTGTGGGTAACCAAACTATGAGGTTCTCTAGTGAAGATAAAACCCCATTCTCTATGGCTTTGTTTGAAGAATACTTTCAATACACTTATTACTCTGTTGGTCAAGTATTGGGAATTGATGTTCCTAAGAACATGACAATTTCTCCCATGGTTTTAGCCATAGACATCCAAAGCCATAATTTTTGACCCTATGTTTATGTAGATTATTTATCAGAGGCCACCAATAATGCCCTCAATATCATCAAGATTGATAGTGAAGCCATTAATTTCAAGCACTATTATCTTTTCATGCACATGTTATTATACAAAGGGTAGGTGATGGGGATATGGGGTGAGGAATTAAGAATAAAAGAGTTAGATAATGATGGAAATTCAAGGCCTATACAAATGTGGACATCTATGTGGGACAACAGGTGTGGGAGGTCCCACTACCTATATTTTGAGGAATATTTTTTCAAACCACTATACAAGATGTTAGGCCACAAATGTGACTACAACCTCTCCCTAGAGATCTTAAGATTTCTCCGACCAAAAGATATGGCTCATGAAGCAGGGATAAATCACAATTGGTGGGACTGGTACATGTTTGGGGATTGCACTGTTATCAGGGTTTATGGATTTGAAGTTGCACCTTATTTGCTACCTAAGACTATGCCAAATAGAGTTGCTTATTTGGAGACCATAAGGCAATTGTCATTTTCAGCTTTCATGCATTTAAAGAGCTATGGGAGGCAGAATTTCATGCCTTCCACTTTATGTTTTGGTGATTTCACTATTATCTCTTATTCAAGCTATGACTTGGTTAGTGGTAAATTGGATTATTATGGCTTTCTGATTGGAAACAAAAGGGAAAAATTTGATCCTAAAGACTTCATTTGTGATGCCAAAATTTTTTAGAAAGTGAAAGGGTATGAGCATAGTTTCCTTTTAGAAGATTTCATTAGAAATTGTGAAGAAAAACAAAACATGATAAGAATGAATGCCTACAGTAGGGTTATGATGGCCGAGGCTTGGAAGGTAAATAATAACCCAAGCTATGTAGTGGCTTTCCCTGAGGTACATGATCCCATAAAAAGAATTGAATAGTTAATCCTCCATGAAGAAGAACTGATAAGAGATGTGCCACTTGTGGAATTTGAAAGAGGAAGGGGGATCGGTCCTAGGAGGAAAGTAGAAAATATCACACCACTAGATCACTTATCACGTCAGCCTACTCCTGAAGTGATATTTTTAGTTGGTTCCCCATCCATGGAAGAAGATAACATTGAGGAGGAAGAAGAAGTCTCATATTTTAATACTCTTGTTATCCCCCAATATGAGATTCCATTGGAAAGAAGTGTGATCACCTTTGAAGCCTATGATGAGCTATCAGATGATGTGAGGCATCTTGCAAGTTAGTAATTTGTTGCAAATGATAATTTTGTGTAGACCCCTGAATTTAAGTCCTTTATATATGAGTATAAAGGAAGACTAATAAGAGAAAGGTTAAAGGACATTGACCCTGAGAAAGAGGCTTATGCCTTGAAAGAGTTTCAACATGAAGTTGATAGGGAAATGAGAAACATGATTGTTGAGAGAGGAAGAGCATTATTGCAAGAAGCTGGAGTTATGCTCCTTCCTAGGTGGAATATTAGTTCAGCCATTGTGTTTGAAAATTTTTTGAAGAGAAAGATTAAAACTTTTCAAATAATGGATGAAGCAGGTGACAAGGTCTATACAGGGTCAGGGTACAATACTAATAATACCACTTTACAAATTTGGGCTCTTAACCCCCTAGGAAAGAAGCCTTCTCTCATTGAACATGATCAAATTTTTGGACATCTCTTGGTGAGAAGAGTAGGGGAGATAGATCCCTTGGAGACTGCTAACTTGAATGTGAATGTAGCCAAATTCACCAAATCCTAGATCCAAAAGCTAGTAAGAGATAACTAGTGGTTGATAGAGGAAAATGATAGGTTAAAACAAGAATTAACCAACTACAAAGATAGGCTTCCCGCTTCTCCAATACTTTACTCTCATTTAATTGAACATGAAAGAAAAGTGTTAGAGGCCATGTTTGAGACTGCTCAACGGAAGCATAATTTGAAAAGGCTCAAAAGGAACATGAACAACTAAAAAGAAAATTGAAGGCTACTACTTTTGAAGTAGCATCAGGGATAATTTGTATGAAATTCAAAGATATGTGCTAACATGTAGATGGTATTTGGCATGCTCACAGTGGAACATACAAGGCCCTCATGGAGCATGGAAGTCTGCTTGATAAGATGAAGGAAATGGAATCCCATATCAAGGAAAAGGATGGAGATAATAATGTTTTTCTCCAAGAATGTCAAAGCCTCATGAATACACATGAATACTTCTAGAATATCTTGACATAGGAATTGAGTGACTTCAACCAACCACTATATGTGGCCATGCCAGATATCTTCGAAGAAACAGATTTGAAGGATTAGGAAACTTGGAAAAATGAGATATCAAAATATTTGCCAAGAATCCTTGATGACATCAATGATGAGGATGAGGTACTTAGGAAAATGCATAAGCAGCTAAGAAGGATTATTGGATTGGAGAATGTAATGATAGACACTCTACATAATGCAAACACTTATGCCCGAGAGAAATACATTGATCACATGTCAAAGGTTAATTTGTTCCTTGCACGAGCTATATAAGGAGGTAGTCGGAGTTTGGTTGTTGTGGATGCATTAACATGGTGCTTGAGCCTTGGACAAATTTTAGGTGGTTATGGGTGCTTGTTGGTGATTAATTGACTGTGGTGCATCCAAAAATAAACTCTTTTAAGTTTCTATGTTATGTTAATTATGCTTTAGTTAAGAAACGATTTAACTTTTGTGAATGGACCTGAAGCTTGTTGCTTCCCGTAAAAATAGGGAAACCAAGGTCTAATTTTGATCATCATATAATCATAATTTCAATCCATTAGAATAGATACTAGAACATCTCATCCACTTATTCATATCAAAATAACTCATGTTATGTGTGTTTATATTTTGAGCAATATAATGGAGCAGATACATTATAACTTGTAATCCATTTTCAATGTTCAATTTTTGTGTCGATTTTCATGCTTATTTATTGCTTTGTTGTATCCAAAGTGATATTTTCAAGTTGTTTAAATTTGCAAGATTTATTAGGGCACATTTGTTGTTACTATGTGGGTGCTTTGATTGGTTTCTGGTTAGGTGTGAATTAAAGTCCTTTCAAATAATTTACTTTAATTGGCTCGTATTAAGGATTAAAGTCCTCATAGAGATTGGCACCCTCTTATGGTCTAAAAACCTACATTTTTGAGACCCAACAAATTGCAAATAACTCTAAAAATTTCGAAGTCTATGAAACAGTGTATATATTCTATGAAATGGTGTATATATTCTTGTACTTGTATATTCTATGAAACATTCCTTATTTTCTATGAAATAGTGTATATATTCTTGTACTTGTAAATATTCTTTTACTGTTATGTCTATTAAAGAAAATAGAGTTTGAATAAAAAATGCTTCACCCTTTTTTGTGAGTATGTGAATTATTTTTTAAATAAAAATCTTACAGTGTTTACATTTTCAGTTTACTAGTTTAAAATCTTCATTTTCTATGTATATAAAATTGTATATTCTCTTTATCTCTAATGACATAAAACAATAATGTCATCTGAATCGAGGTTTTCAATTTCAACACCATCATTTTCCACACTTTTCATATCGTGATCACTTTTAAGTACAATCATCAAAATTTTATTTTTATTTTTTTCCCCAATTAATCTTGATTCCTTTCAGCGCAACACAGTAGGTTGCATGTTAAATTTCAAACATTTTCTTTGCATTTTTTTGTATATATTATTTTCTCAGTGCATCATTATGTAACAACAATTTCACTTCTGAGATATACAATAAAAATAAATGAAAGCACATGTTTTCTTTGTCAAGGGAAATGTATGGTGAATACCCTATGTCTTTCAGATAAGTGTGCAAGTGAAATAAGACATAATTGATTGAATCTAATTTTCTACCGTACAATTGTTTTTTTATGTGCTTTTTAATTTTTGCATGTGGATTACCCTTAGAAAGAGACTACTTATCTTTTATTAAATGAATCCTTTACATCTCTTGTCTACAAAAGGAATTTACTGCTTGAAAACAGGTTCGTGAACTTCATACAAATTAAGATTGGTGTAAAAGGCCATCCTCGCAAATGTTGTTTGGTCTAGAATTATAATGGAAATTAAAAAAACTTGCTAGGAGAATAAAATAGGTTTTCAATTTTCCAAGTACAGCATAATATTACTAAAGCATTTTAAAGTTTATGCCATAAGAATCATCCCTTTTTAAACATGGATTGCAAATAATTCTGAAATTTTAGAAGTCTTGGTCATTAAAATTATTGTCTGCTACAATGTCATTTAGTGTATCATTGTCAATGTTCATATTTTCTTTCAAGTATTTAATATTATCATCATCCTCATCTTGACTTGCATCATCTTCATCATCATTGAAATTTGACTATAAACCATCTATATTGTTACTAGATGTATTTGGATCATCATTTTCTATACCATCTATATTGTTGTATTCCATAACATCATCTAACTCTGGATTGTTGTCTTCTTGTGCCTAAACATAACCATCTTGATCAACATCATCATGGATGTCAATTTCTTCAATGTTCTCTAATTCCTCTCATTTTGTTGGCCATCATTGTTTTGCTCAATATCCACTAATGTATTGTCAAATACATGCCTTAATCTTTGATCATAATGTATGAAAAATATCCATTTCGGGTCCAAAATATCTTCATAGAAAAATACCTGCACATGAACGACATACATATATTAGATGTATGTTATAATAATTTTATTGATTAATAAACACATGCATATATTCACAATAAGCTATGAATTAATAGATTAATGATCACTACCACTTCTTGTTTGAGTTAAAGAAATACCTGCTCACAATGAATTGGTAGAACATCAGGCTCCTTATCCTCTGGTAGGAATGATGAGGAATCTATAGAAAACAATCCACTATGGTTATCATTTCTTCGTGTCCTCTCAAATGCTTCATACCATCTACACTTAAAAATACAACATTTAAAAGAGCGGTAATCCAAATCAATAATTTCTTGTATTTTCCCAACATATTGTAAATTCCCTTCAATTATATTCTTATCTTTTGAGCTTGATCAACTGGATTGCTCGAAGTCAACCATGATGCCACAATCAAAGGATCGTCTCTTTATGTCTACACTTTCTACACAATAAAGTGGACCATATGCCCACATTGTTGGATATTTCCTCACCTGTGAAAGACCATTTATTTCAATGAAAACAAATATAATAACAAATATTAAAATAGTTAATGCTGTCAAAACTGTAAGAAAAAAAACATTTTGTAAAATTTCAACTATACCTTTCTTTCACATCCTCTAGACATGTTGATTTCATATTCTATTATGTTTGAATCTGTACCTGCATCTTCTATTTGATTTTGAATTTGTTCAGTAACCCATTCTAGTGTGCAATCTTTGCCCCATTCCCCAAGAAGATGAGTGGGAAATGGAGTATTCCTTGGGTTTAATCTCTTAAACTGTCTCCTTGCTTCTAACACTTCTCTCTTTTTATCATACAGATCAATCCATTTGTTCATAAAGTCCATGTGGTATAGAATGAACTTGTCGAGTATAGAAATTTCATCTACACCTATTACATGTCAACATGTTTATTTCAAACTCCAAATGTCATGTTGTTAATTTGACAAATAAATTACAAAGTAAATTAATGATTGCAAGAAAAACAACCACACTAATCATGAATTTACTTACTAATTTGTACTTCAACACCATTAGATTGTGGTTTTTCTCCATCAATAATATCTGATGCATGTTCTTCATACCAAACACGTGAGCCATCTTCAAAATACTTACCAAGGAATTCACACAAGAAGAAAAATGATTCATTCAATACATACCCTTCAGCCATGCAACCCTCTAGATGTGCCTTTTGTCAGACATATCTTTTAAGAGTTTTCATATACCTCTCAAAGAAAAGCATCCACCTCATTGATACAACACCTGCCAATTCAATGTCATCGACTAAGTGTATAAGTAAATGTACTTTTAGCTCCATGAAACTTGTAGGGAGCTCCTTCTCAAATACACATACAATTTTTACAATTTCCTTCTTCCACTTTGGCACTTCAGATTCATGGATCTCCTTGGAGGTCACCCACCTAATATAAGAATAGTAAATTAGTATGAACCTTTAGTCATAAATTAAAATTAAATATAATATCTCTATGTCTCTCACACATGAACATTTCATATAACTACATACCTTGTAAATGCTAACAATAGACTTATGGCATTCCTTAAGTCAACTGTAAGACAAGAATCCACCTTAATTTCCAATGGCATGATGTGCTATCAAACACATTTATGAAAAGGTCATTAGTAATTTTTTCTCACACAACAAAATATCAAAATAAATTTAGTGCTTAATAAATGTTACTAGTAAATATTAAATGTTGATATATAATACCTTCATTAAATTATGAAAATCATGTGTTTTAAATCCTGTGATATGTCCATCAACTGTAAAAGCTTTAGCCAATGATGATTGAATGGATAACATTTTTTAGTTGGTCTAGCTCTTTTTTTTTTCAAAATCCATGGAGCTTCTACATATGTTTCATTTTCCCTATTTTGCCACAAATGTTTTCTATCAAATTTGGTACGCGAAAGAGCAATATATCTCCTCGAAGATAAGGTGTCCTTCTCTTTGCCTAATATATGTCAAAATATAGAATTTGGGACATTTTTGAAGATGTACATAGGATCTAATAAGTGAGATATTAATAGATCCTTCCATTAAGGGACCTCATAAATATGGATTTCCTTTTCATTCCTTCTGGCATATTAACTACAACTTTTTTTGGTTCTTCAATTGAATCACCTTGATCAAAAAAATCCTCCCAAGCTTTCAATTCAGCATCTTCATACTTCTTAAGCCAATCATATAGACCCATAATCATGGGAGGGCCTCTATTTTCAACTTTTCCATCAATTTGATTCTTCAGGTGATTTCTAAACCTATGATCTAGTGGTAGAAAAACCCTATTGTTTGTATAAAAAAATTTATGTAGATATTTAGAATACCGCCCTTGAAATTGTTGTACACATCTTGGACATGAAAATATCCCATTTGTTTGAAGCCCTGTAATTCAATAAGTAATGTTAATAACATAAAAAAATAGTATAAAACTAAGTATGAAAGTTGGGATAAAAATAAATTATGAATGTAAATACGTAAATATTTTATCTTGCCAGAACAAACACCAAGTCCTGGGAAATCATGAATAATCCAACATAGCATGTACCATACAACATGAAGGACCTATTTGATGGAGGATGTGATATTTCATACATTCTTATGCCTTTCCATAGTAGTTGTATCTCATCAATAAAAGGCGCAAGATAAACATCTATGTTTTTAACTTGATGTTTTCCTGGAACAATGAGAGTTAGCATAAGGTGCTCCTTTCTAACACTCATCCATGGGGGAATACTGTATACTATCAATCCGACTGGACAAACATTATAATTTGAGCTCAAGAAAGAGAATGGGCGCACTCCATCAATTGCAAGACCAAACCTGATACTACGGGGTTCATCTTTGAATTTTGTTGGCCATTTTTCCTCTGTGTTTCATTGCTTTGGAGTCCTTGGTAATTTGCATGAATCCATCTTTACTCTTGTTCTTTGCATGCCAAATCATCAATTGTTCTAGTGAATTGCAACAAAAATTTTGTTGAAGTCTAGGTATAATTGGCATGTGATGTAAAACCCTCTTTGGAACTATAGGACCTTGTACATTTGTACAATATCTCTTATCTTTGCATACAAGGAATTCTACCTTGTTTTGATATTCATCTCTGTATAAAATGCAATCATTTTTACATGAATGAATTTGCGTATATTCAATCCCCAACTCAACCAACAATAGACATGCCTCTCTGCAAGTTGATGGCAACACATTCTCTTCAGGGAATATTTTAGTTTTTAGTGCCCTGTAAGATTGTTAGAGATTAAATCAATTGAATGTTTGAATTATGATGAACATGTTTGATATGTAAATCTATACTAGGACTATTTATATAAAATATATTGTTTTAAAATCCCCTTAAAGAAATATAAACAAAATTGATGAATGTTTACGAATTATGTACACCAATTGACAATGCAAAGTAAGAAATAGATTTCAACTAACTTCAGTAGGGTAGTGAATCCTTTGTCTAACCAACCAAATAGTGACTTGATTTCTAATAATATTAATGTGCATGCCAGTTTTGAGGTTCTACTTGCACTCATTTTGAACACGTGTGTCTTTGCTGCTTGCTTGATGGAGTCTTTGATGTTGTTATCATTGACATTATGTTGGTGGTAATTACCCCTGCTATCATCATTATTGTCAACCATATCATCATTATTGTCATAATTGTTTCCATCCCCAAAGAAACCTGTAAGAATTTCATTCAATCCTTCTTCATGCATTTCATTTTCACTATCATGATCATCATCATTAAGGCTAGGTGGCATGTCCTCGGTGTATGCAACTCTCATCAACTCTTCAAATTTATCAAGTGGTAGTGTTCTCTTCAATCTTTCTCTTCTTGTCCTGGTATGGTTTAAATGATGGTTTGGATCATCTCGTCCAAATATTAATAATCCAATTGGATCTTGGGTATTAGTATGTGTTTCATCAAAAATTTCTACCTATCAACAAACACAAGCATTATTTAATGTTTGGAAACAATTGGATAAATCATAAATGTATCAAATTCAAAGAACTATAATCAAATATGGCTTCAAAAATAAAAATATAAATTGTATGACCATATATACATCAATTGAATAATGGAACATTATTTTATAGACTACTTTTTTTATACAATAATTTAAATAAAACACAATTTTGAAAACATAGTTTATAAAACATCAATCCACACTCATTTATTATTCTTTGGTTTTAATCGATTGTAGGAGGCATACTACCGACTAGAAGCTCATCATATATGTAATGTCTTTGTACAATCGCTTGTTTGAATTGTTTCTTTCCATGACATACAAAAAATCCACAAACAACAATTTTCTCAATTATTCATCCCATGTACTATAGTCCTAACCTACCTCTTCTTTAGTGCAATCATTTGTTGTTTCTGCAGTATCCATTGTCATATTCTTTTCCACCAACTTTCGTCTACATGATTTAATAGTTTTAGGTCCACATCCATGTACATATCTTCTTCTTTTGCTAGTTGATCGCTCAGGCTCTGCATTTACTCCAATCTCCATCTAAAATAATCAACATGCATTAATTTATGTTGAGATTGGATAATACATTATAAATTTCAATAATACTATGAAAAAATATGGACATATCACAAAATGCCATCAGATCATTTTTTTCTAAGTCAAAATTTGAGTACCTGATGTCCCGCTTCATCCATTGTGTCCTCATTTGATATGACATGATTTTTTTCCATGGCCTCGTCTCGCTCCTATAATACACAACATAGTAAATAATGTTTAGTACACCAATTATATCATTTCAATGAGTATGCTATCCAACAAAAACCCTCACTTTATTCATATATTTGACATATTGATATCTCCTCTATGTTGTAGCATTTGTGAATTCATAAACACCTTCCTCCTTTGGTTGAGGTTGCTTTCTCTGGTTACCTCTATTGTATCTATAGATTTCGTTGTCTCATCTATTTCCAACCACTTTCCTCTTAGCGATTTAGTATTTCTATGCCATCCACGTCCTCTATCCATTGCCTCCTCTGTGAATAAAAATGCTGCCACATAAGCTTTCACCGCACTACCACCGAGAAGGAAGAAGCAACTTGTGGGACTACAATAAAAACTACTCTACTGCACCAAGCTAATGGAGTCGCGTGACAACAATGGTCACCGCACTACAACACACCAATGGTAGAAGACTTGCGAGAGTCACCACAACACTGCTAGGAACAGAAGAAAGACTTGTGTGTCACTACAGAATCTTTCACCACACTACCATCGAGAGGGATGAAGCACCTTGTGGGACCACGGTAAAAACTGCTCTACTACATCGAGCTGATGAAGGAGCCACGGAACAGTGCTAGTCACAAAAAAAAGTCGAGAGTTGGAATTATTTCCAACACTCTGGATCCTATGATACACAAAAATGAAAATAGTCACTATACAACAATGATAGGCGCCCAATTAGGCGCACTTGGCACCGCCTTAGGCAGCCCAAACAGATTACATTAACGGCCAAAAGTTGGCGCTAAAGTTGGTGTTAACTAACGATGACTATTAAAGTGTTGACTACTAGATCAAAATAAAAAAATTAAAAATTTCCCGCATGAAGGAAGTAATCAGACAACAAAAAAGGAAAAAATGTCACATGAAGGAAGAGAGTAGGGCGCTACCAACAACTGATGAGAAATTTGATTTAGTTTGCGACACCATAGGTAAGGTTGCAATTTTTTTTTCTTGGTTGAATTTGTGATTGTTTACTGCTCTTTGTATTGCATTTGAATTCATGATTGTTTATTGGTCTGTGGCCTAACCTATCCAGGCAACCTCTAAATCGTCCCATCATTATAAATTGTAAAACCTTTGAGAAACCAACAAAAAAATTTACCCTACCCATTTGAGATTTGGCTCAAAATATTATAGCACAAAGCCAGGATGCCTCTGTATTCTTTCCCTAACCTGGGTATCAAGGAAATAGTGAACTGTTTGGAAAATCTGGGAATTGGGTCGGTCACTGCTAAGCAATTACTGAAAATAAACACATAAACCATTTGGTTTTGCCCAGTCGCACCATAGTCACCAATGCCATGAAAAATTCGTGCAAGATTGCATTATGAAAGAGTTTTCATTATAAGGTTATCAACACTAAGCAAACCCAACGAACATGTCACTATTGAGCAACTACTGAAAATAAATGCAAAAACCACTTGGTTTTTCCCAGTTGCGCCATAGTCACCGATGCCATGAAAAATTTGTGCAAGATTGCATTATGAAAGAGTTTTCATGATAAGGTTATCAACACTAAGCAAACCCATTGAACATATTTTCCCAAAATACAAAACTTTCATACCACAAACTAGATGAAAACTTTCATACCTGACAGTGTGTACTTTGTTTGCCTCCACAGACTAGACGGCAATAATTTTATCTAGGTCTCATTAAAATGTCAAGCAATAGAAGGAAGTGAGCATTGTCAGTAGAATCTAGCCACAATGAGGTAATTCATTGTCAATTTATAGATTTGTAAATGTTTCCATTGTTTCTTTGAATTTTACTTTTTAGTTTTTTATTTCAAAATTTACAAGAAGAAATATAATTTAAAAATATATATATAGGTACATGTGACTAACAAAGATAAAGAGGAATGGTAATTTTTAGTTTTTTATTTCTAAATTTAAAAGAAGAAATATAATTTAAATATATATATATATAGGGACATGAGAATGACAAAGATAAAGAGGAATTAGCTTCCATATTGGGGGTAGAGGTAGTGAACAAATTGGTTAATGTGGACTGGACAACGCTTGCCAAATACATAGAAAAACAATCTAGTAACACTCCTCAAACATTGCAAACAAATCAATTGTGTCAAAGGGAATCAATTGATTCCTTAACAAGTCCTAGATCAAACAAAATATCCAAGAAGAAATCAGTTTAAGTAAACTCTAAGAATGTGGAATAAGGAGTAGAGACTTCCAATGTCCTAGCCACTCCTGGCACATAGACTTCTTCCACCACAACATGTTATCAATCTTGCATTGGTAGCGACAATATGAAGATAGAATACGAGGTGGTTTCAGGGGAAGTCTGAATGATGGATGTTGGGAAAATGTTTGTGAATAGGTTGAAGGAATCATGCCTTCAATGGTTCAAATACCATCTACATTTTCCATTCTTAGAGATACCCATGCAACTGGAAAAAGTAGTTATCCATGACATGGAGACTAACTTTGACACAGGTTGGTCTGTAAAGAAGATAAAGCTACAAATGTCTCAAAATTGCAAGAGATTTCAGTGCAACCAAACAAAGAAGATAAAAAAAAATTGTCTTGAGCTAAGGCAGAAAAGAAGGCCAATTGATTTAAGTGTGAAAGTATGGAAAGAGCTTGTAAAAGCATATGAGAAGTCTGATGCACGGAGGAAGTCCGGTGAGGAGAGTATGCAGGTATTTGAATTTTTTCATAATATTATATCAAATTTATTAAACAATATTTAAATTTTATTTGTGCATAGTTAAATTGAATTAGTATATGTTTCAAGACAAGGCCTCCAAGGCTAGGCTTGAGAAACTTCGTGCCACGCATCGTAGTGGCCAGAAAGGTTTACAGGCCTTGATCCATACATTTGTAAGTATATTTAATATTTTAAATGATATGTTTTTTTATTTCCTTGGAAAAAGTAAATGATTGCATATTGATTAGTTTAAGTAGTCCATGTGCCATGTTTTGATAGGAGGAGAAATATGGCCGCTATCCAAAGCAATTTGAAGATAATATGTTACAAAACAAAAAGTGGAATGATTTTGTAATCTGGATGGAGAACAATTTATCAATAGTTGAGTTTCAATAACTTAGTTGGATATTGTTGTGTTAAGATGTCAATATGCATCTCTTGTGTTGATTTGTTTATTGATGCGTAGGATGAGTAAATAAAGCTCAAATCTTATTATTACAAGATGATTGTTTATGTACATGAACACTAGTACACAAACAACAATATATGACTAATTTTGGTCACGTGACCATTAGTAGTTTATTGTTGGTCATTTATAACACGACCAAATTTATGACTAAACTATTTTAATCATTTATTTAGTCATTATTTTAGTCATTTGGTCATTGATTTGGTCATTTATTTAGTCATTTATTTATTCATATATTTAGTCATTTATTTAGTCATATATTTAGTCATTAATTTTAGTCACATGACTTTTAGTAGTTTATTTGTAGTCATTTATAACACCACCAAATTTATGACTAAACTATTTTAGTCATTTATTTAGTCATTGATTTGGTCATTGATTTGGTCATTAATTTAGTCATTTATTTAATCATGGTAGTAATTTGTTTAGTCATATATTTAGTCATTAATTTAGTCATTGATTGTTGTTAACTAGTCATTTATTTAGTCATTGTAGTCATTTATTTAGTCATTACTTTAGTCATACATTTAGCCATTAATTTAGTTATATATTTAATCATGTATTTAGTTATTAATTTAGTCATTACTTTAGTTATTACAAATCAATTCATACTTAATTAATCCTCACAAATCAAATCAAACACCATGAAATGAAAACTAAAATTCTTGAACAAATATGATTGATCAGACACAAACACAAACAGATTACAGATCAAGAGGAGCCACAACACAATATTTATGAGTGGAGAAAAAACCACTCTAAAAATTTACTTTATTAAGTCTCATTGGAAAATCAAAATCTCATTTGTTACATTCAATGTTTTAGTGACATTGTACAACTTACATACACTATATAAATAGAATACTCATATTTTCATATACTTATACTATTTTCCCCTTCCTTAATTGCAGTCCTTTTGGAAGGGCAACGACCTCCTATAGGGGCTTGACCCATTTAATCCCCTTGCAAATCCACAACTTTCCTACTGCTATTAGTTTCGGCTCCTCCAAACTCTTCCTCGCTAGGATTCACCTTTCACTTCTCCAATTTGGAGTTGTGGCCTGAAAATAAGGTTTCAAAATTTGCACATCAAAAACTTAGAAAAGTCAAATAATACAGAGGATAAAATTCAAACATTTTATTTTCTTTTTCCAACTATGGCACCCTAAACTTAGGAGCTAGATATAATGTTTCCTAGTTATCTTTTACAATTTTAAAAAAGATGAATTCATGCAAGATAGCAAACAAATAGACAATATTCAATTAGTGATATACAACTACCTTATTCTTGAATAGTTGATCAATAGCTTGATTATTGATTGTAAATTTGTAATTGATACGCTTGAAAGTGTCCTTGCATGTGTGTGAATTGGAGCTTTGGATGAGGATATGAACATCCATCAAAAGCATATTTGGAAATAGATTTTTATCAGATAACAAAACTCTCACATGAACTATAAAAATACCTCATTATATTCTCAGATCATTTGAGTTTGGTCCATTTAAAGAACCAATCAATCAATCACACAGATACAACAAATGTGCACTAATGAACTATATATAAACTTGTCATACCAATTCAAACAACCAGGAAGCTTCAATCTTGGAGACAACTTAGCAATACTTTCATTAGATTCAACAAATAATTGACACCAAAGAAATTCAACAACATCAACTGATTTTCATAAATACCTCCATTCTGAAATCATGCAACAATAGTCTCTGATTTGATAATTTTATTCCACTGTATCTACTTGTTGTGTATCGAATATCTAATAGCTGGCCATGATTTAAGAATTACAAAATGCCTATTTATACATCAGCATCAAGAAAACAAATCATATTGAGATCCCATGTCGGCCCTCCACAGAATTCGAGCTCCTTTCATGTCAGCCTGCAATAGTATTTTATGAACTCACATGTCAGCCACAGTATTTGAATTTTATTAATCATTAAAGAAACAGTCGCCGAGACAACCCTGCGGTTATGCCGAAGGTAATTCAACCGTTAGTCATCCCCTTGGTTCTACTCGCTTTCGCTGTAACCTTGAGATATCGAAGAGACATCTCACAGATTAGACTTTGCTTCACCAAAATCTTCACTCACCTTGAGTCGCCGTGACAAATTGGTTCTCTCGCCGATGCATTCTTCCATCTCATGTGGGTCACTATAACATACCGACATCGAGGAGACCTCATATAGAGTGCTCTTTGTTTCATCGAAAGTCACCCCGAGCTCACCTTAGATCGCCAAGAGAATTCAACCTTCTCACTGACAGAGACCCCTCGTGCCTTATCGGCGAGACCCAAAGTAGTCATTGAGAGCCCACACCAAATGTCATAACTCTTACCGAAATGTATACCTTTATGTTGTCGGTCAGTATAACAATTCAAACTCGCCAAGACTTTCATTGCACATGAGTCATACCGAAATGTTCCTTTTGTTTTATGCATATCCAAGACATATCAATGTCGGGGAGACCTCTCGGAGATTACACTATGTCATACCGAAGTAGCTTAAATCCACACTCGATCCCCGAGACACAACCAATCTCTTACCGAAAGCCATTTTAAAGAAACCTTTTATGCTCTGTCAGTGAGACATATATACATCGCTATGACCTTTCACCGAAAACTTTTATGTTTGGCCGAAGCGAAACCCCATATGTGACGTCGACGAGACCGAAGGTCACTCACCAAGACCTCATCTCGATAGCTCCAACCCCTACCGATATCCATCCTCCCGCCATTGGTCGGTGTGACAATGTACATTCGCCAAGACATAATGCCAATACCACTTAGCTCTCACTGACGAACCTCTTCATGCATTAGTTGGGGAGACATATTGAATTCGATAAGACACTACCCCGATGACCAAACTCCTGCCGATAGGTCCCTCCTCGGTTGCCGAAACAATGAAAGAGTCCTACCGACATACCTACAACACATGTTAGTACAAAAACAACATGGGTCGGGGAGACAGTCATAGACATATGCTGATAGGAATTGCAATATGGAAAATGCATGACCTGATGGATTCAATGGGGCAATATGGAAAAATATGGGTGAAATATGCACACGGTAGGACCAATCTAGAAATTTATGAGTAAAATCAAACATGTAAAATCATCAAATTTTACAGTTCTAACACTATGTTCAAGTGCTACAGCTGTGACAAGTTGCCAATGAATCAAGGAGGCTATTTAAATCTATACAGTATACACCCTACCATGTTCAAGTGCTACAACTATGATAGGTTGCCAATGGAATCAAGGAGCTTATTTAAACATCCACACCCTTCTATGTTCAAGTGTTGCAGTTGTGACAGGTTTCCAAATGAATCAGGGAGTTTATTTAAACATCCACATCCTTCTATGTTCAAGTGTTGCAGCTATGACAAGTTGCTAATGGAATCAAGGAGGTTATTAAATTAGGGAGCTTATTTAAAAGTCCACACCCTTCTATGTTCAAGTGTTGTGTTGTAGTTGTCCCTCTACATGGGATAGTCCCTCTGCATGGGATCATTGGCTGTAAGTGAAGTCTTATGGAGAAGCCTATCACTCTAGTTTAAATGCTGCTGGTGAATCTCATGGAAGGTGATTATCTTACAAATGCAGAAATTGGCATATTTCCTACAAAACATGGAGTTACTATTTTAGATAATAGGAAAGATAGCAAATCTATAATCACTGGTAGGGAAAGGGACTAAATATGTATTGGAAATTTTGAGTGAAGACTCCTATAGTCATGCAGTGGAGCTAAATACTCCATATTCTCCTGGGACATTTTTTACCATACTAAAACTTATAAAGCAGCACCTACAAAATTTTTTGGAGCCCCTCACCATGGATCCACTAGGTAAGAAGCCCAGTCCCCATTGAGCACACAGAGCATTTCTCTTTGGACAAAAGAGAGGTCTAAATTGGCAGTTATAGATATGCAAAATTAACCCAAAATTAGAAACTAGCATATCAAGAGTGTTGTGTATCCTAGATTAATATCAGATCATCCACATTTTCCAAGCTAGCATAACAGAGAAAACCTGGACACCTAACAAACAAGTAAACTAACCACTGGGAAAAACAGATCTGGTTTGGCTCACAAACCATAAGGTAATGGCATTCTTACCACCCAAAGGAAATGCTCATAGTAAATTGCACCCCTTCCAGAATACCAAAGATTTAAGCAAAAAAGTAGGCTATTTACAAAACACTATGGATAATTCTCTACAGAATTGAAAAAGACTGAAACTGAACAAAACCTAAAATGCAAACAACATACTATTCTCCTTCTCACAAATATGAAAGGGAAAACAAAATTGTGCAGAATGCATACCTTAATGTTTACACAACTTCGAGGTCATGAAAGCAAAGATGCAGGAGTTTGAGCAAAGAAGTCGGTAGCCCCCTTCTTCTTTTTCTAGAAATCCTAGATCGTACTTTTCCTCCTTGCCTTGCAATGCTACATTTGTGTTGACTATTATGACACAAAGCAAAATATGGAGCATAATAAAAACCCAAAAAATCTGAAAGTAATCACTTTGTGAGAGATGATAGCCATGCCAACCCAAGCATAACAAGACAAATTGTGGAAATTTATATGTATTTATTAGTGGTAATTGAGTTGCTTTGGCTCTCGGGTCATTGGCCCTGGGCGACTGAGACTTATCATGCAATTCAATGGATGTGTCACTCTTATTTGGGTCAATAGTTCCTTCTCTATTCAATCTATTTGAACACTAACTAAATGGTGCCATGGGGAGCTTGGGCTTCTATTTTGATGGATCAAGTGGTCCCATGAAGAAAAAAAAATTATGTTATAGGATTTAACTAGAATCTTTTCCTAGAAAATAGTAGCCCCTACCTTTTAGGGCTGCAAATTTCAGTGGGTTAAATTGAGGTGGGGCTAGAAATTTCCCCTACAGCTTAGGAAATTTTTAGGATTTTTTTCTACCACTTGTCTATCACTTAAAATGTTAAATTCCTAAAAAAACCAAAAAAATTAGAGAATTTTTATTTATTTATCATTTTTTATCAAAATACTCAAGTTTGTTCCTTAAATTTTGGAGCTCAAGCTTTTAAGCTGAATTGCAAAATTGAATTCATGGGACCACCATATTTAAAATATTCCTAAAAACTCTCAGTAGCACCCATTGAATTTTTTTAGGAAGCCCCCCTCCATGGGACCGTACCCTAACTGGCCCATACGCTTGATTTCAATTAAAAATAACCCACTTCTGAGTTGAAACTTTATGGCTGTAACATTAGGTGGAGGTCAATACAAGTATAGTCCCAAGTAAAATTCCATCCAATACTCACAATGCTGACAATTGAAAAAGTTTCAACTAATTATCAAAAAAAATCTTTGTTATTGAATAATATGTACATCTTATCATCATCATGTAATGATAACATATAAGAATTACCAACTACAACAATGGAAATCTACAATAATGGTAATTTCATCTTGCTTTAACTACACCAATAGAAGTTTGTTTTCACTTCTATTATCTATCCTCTGCAAAGAATGTTGTGGTATGATAACTTTAACTATAATAGAACAAAATTTACATGGATCATCCATTTACAAGAATCTGATCAAAATGAGTTACAACTGCCTTTGGCATTAAATCTCACAAAACAACAGTAACCCATCGATAATGACAATCACAAATTTAGTTTAGTTTGTCATCCTCACCTTGTGATTGCAGTACTATAGGTTTTCCAAAACAAGGTAACAATTCCATTACACCCAATCCTCATTGGTGACTCTCATTTATAAAATAATTTCCAGATCTCCCTGACATTTGAAGAACCATCTGCAACTTCTACTACCAAATGTGCCGACAAGATGCCTGCAGAAGAAGACAACGATCAATTAGTAGCAGAGGAAAATATAGAAACCAAAAGAGAGTTATCATGCATAGAGCTAAATATTATTTTAAACATGGAAAAAGATGAAACACAAATTAGTCTACTACATGCTTTCTTGAATGTCAAAGTTATTCTATCATGATGAATTGCAGCAATTCCTAGCCAAATTTTTATAGACAGGAAAATTCATTTGCACATCTGGTCAATGCATGCATTTGGTTTATTCAAATATGTGTATTCAAACAAGTTATTTATCACTTTTCTAAATTACTCCATACATCAAATGAGGCAGCAAGTAAAATTATGTAATCATTAATTGTAACCTTGTCAACTGAATTTTTTTAAATGATTACTAGTCATCATGCTTGAGACTTACCATCCTCTTCTACTAAAGATTGGAGCTGCCAAGTTCCTCCTCCAAAATAATGCTTTTTAGTGGAAAAGTAGACGACTCCATATGGTGGTTGAAGACACTACCCACAAAAAGGCACAAGCTCTAATTATGTTTTGAATGTCTCCATATTGCATTGATAGCTCATGCCACAATAAATTATACTGTCAAACAATTTCTTTGAGTAAAACAGCCTAAAGAGAGAAAATAATATATAAATAAAATAAACAACAAACCTTTTTCATGAGACTGTACAAATTTCGCATGGAGACCAAAGAATAGACAGTTTCGAACATCAAAATAATATCATAACCACCCTCTGAAGGATCAGATTCACTAGCTCACTCACAAGCATGACTTCCAAAAAGCTTTCTCTGCCTTACATGTTGACCATGACTAGAGTCCATTTGTGTTTCCTGATTAGCACCACTGCTATTGTGGCTCCTATAATGGTCCAGATATAAATTGTCCTTAGAGAAATTTAAACTGATATCATATGATGCAATGAACTGATTCTACCCAACCACAAATATTACAGTATGCAACTCTCCCCAATCCCCTCCATAGAAGTGGACATCAAGTGATAAGGTAGTTGTTCGTGTAGATGTTGCAGGGCCATCACATTGATGACCGAGTCTCTCATGAGCATTCTAAAGGTTTACATGCACATTTGGTATGGTGAGATATCGTAACACCTCAACATTGAAATCTTGGAAATGGACTATTGATGCACCCTGAATATACACAAGGCAACTTCATTAGGAACCAAGCAATCAATGTCTGCACATGAAGAATTCTACAAATCTTGTTCCATGTGAAAATAAACTATATATACAAAAGTTCATGCAAAATAGATATCTTACCTTAAGGAATGCAAAAATACCAGGTAGACCATGACCACATCCAAGATGCAAACATTAGAAATCTTTTTAAAATATAAATCAGATAATAATACCCCATAAGTCTGAGTGTCAGAAAAGAAAAAGAATTTTGAGATTTAAGGCTCGTATCATGAATGGATTAAAAAATGAAGCAAAGCATTGATTGAATGAAAACAACTGGAATGTTCAACTTCTAATATTCTAGCATCTTAATATTACAAAAGAATTGGTTACAGTGAACTAATTGTAATTTGAACTGCAGCCCAAACAAAATAGTTGAATTGTTTTAAATTGTTTCATGTAATGTCACTTTTCAAAATACTAGATTACTAGCAGATACTTCAGTTCCAGCCTACAGATCAAATCATTTTACTAATTTAATCAAGGGGATTGTTATTCTAGATTAGCATCATAAAGAGTCCTTAAAAAACCTAGTTCAGGGAAAGCTAAAAGGCATGGTTAGGTCAATTAGTCTTTCCCCAACAAAGTAAATAGAAAAAGGGACTATTTTAAAGGAGGAATTAACTATTGCCTCAAACACGTTTTCCCCTGAATGACAACTGACCATCACAGATCTCCCATTTAAGGGTACTCACTAGGTCAAGAGAACTCTCCCAGAGCTTGATAACCCTTGCAAAATATGGACAATAAGTGCCAACGCATATGGGACATAACCTTATCAATTCAATTCTGAAGGGCAATTCCCAAGGGTAACCGTCAACTTTCCTACCTCAAGTGGTAGCACTTTACATACAGAAAAATGCATTCCTCCTACCATGAATGTTGCCTAAATCACACATGATTCTTCCAACCTTTTATGGATCCCTTACCAACATCTGTAGCTTTCACATCTAGTTCCGAACCCAAGGCTGTAGAGTCCAAAGCCCATACATGTATGGGCTCTAAATTCTTCATCCAAAGTAGTAGATTAGTTTGAACTCTTTCATACTACCCTCTTACAACTCCACTCTCTATCTATTCAAAATCCATTTCCCATTTCATTTCAAATAGTTGAAATACTCAACAAGATCAGCAACATGATTTTCCAAAGTCTTTTCATTCAGCTGGGGAGGCAAATTATCATGATTTACAATAATTTCTAACTTGAGACCAGCTTTTCATTACCTTTATCATTTTCAATTTTTTTTGCTAAATTTATCTCCTGAACACTTAATCCAATGGCCTCCTAAATAACAAAGACAGTAAAAAAAATCCAAGAGTAGAAATGAATTTTTTTATTTAACTATGTTGTCGGTCTGGGATCATTTTCAATGTTTAGTTTCAATTGTTCAGTGATTTTTTTTCCTAGTTTTGGAATGGTTGGGTTTGACCATATTATATAATTTATTTATATATAACATTACGTAAATATATTAACAATAAATTTACTATATAATTATATTAGTAAATCATGAAGCACATTTATATCCATTTATATAAATATAAATAAGAAACATAAAATATAATGGGGAAATACTATTACAAAATTGCAGCCTTGAGAGGTTACAATAAGCCATCAGTGGCTAAATATGGAAATTTGATGAACAAAGACTTCTATGGATCTAGAGACTACAAGCAATTTTAAAACTCCAGATGTTATCCGCCCATAACAAAGAGTATCAAGGAAAATCTAAAGAACCAAAGAAGAACCATATGGAGAGTTGTATCTGTTCTATTTTGATGTTGTATTTCCTATATAGAGGCTTGAGTATAGATGGCATTCGAGTAAATTGTCAAAACTTTGTCCTCTGACCATACATTTCAAGTGGCATTGTCAATGAATCAATGGTAGAAATTGGGCCCTAATGTGCAAAATTGAAAGATTGATTCAAGCAGCATGTATAGGATACAAATTCAGGTTGTATGGTGGAAAAATGTGTCATATATATATTGCTCAGAATCCATATGTTCAAAAAAAGTTCCTGCCTAAACAATACATTCTCATGGACATTTATGATTTATGAGACTAGCATACATATATTAAATATTAATATATATAAAATATGCCGAGAGTTATCCTTCTCGAGGCGCCTCATAATGTGAGCTTCATGGAAAGAGCGAGTTTTAACCTTAGAGAAAAGATAGGTATCAATTACTTTAATTGGTTTAACTTTTGTAAGTAATTACTGTGTAATTAAGAAACACTTTTCCACTCAGTATATTGTATTTTTAGTGTCCGCCAAAATAAAATTGATTAAAAATAATTAAATTTACATAACAGAGTAGAATTGGTTAAAGTCATTTTAATTGAAATTAACAAGTTACAAAGTCGGGACAATTTTCTTTCTATATGGAAGAAAATTAGAAATTAAAACCATACACCTACAATAAGAATGACTCCATAAAATATTATCCTTTGTTACATATACTACAATCACACTCCAATCAAACTCATAATTGCTTAATAAAATAAAACTAGTTATGTTGATTTTATGCTTTTCTCACTCTTTTTCATTGAACATCTTTAAGTTACATAATTATTGTCAACTATCATTTGGTAAGTACCCCACAAATAAAAATAAGAAAAAGTATATTGATTGAAATAGTCTGGACAAATTATGATCAAGGCTTCTCAAATATGTAAGGTGGTGGCAAGGTAGAGCTTTTTATTTAAGTTGTTTTGTGTCTTTCCTTTTTCAACATGATACTTATGTGTCTTCCTTTGCATGAAGATTTTGTGGCTATTTGCATCTGATGAAAATAGCCACTAAAGCTTCATGCCATTTGAGATAGCAAAGCTGCAAAGGGGTAATTGTAGTTCCTCCTTAATTTGCATTTAATAGCCATTTGCATCTGATGGAAATAACCACACAATCTTAATGGAATTTGATATAGAAAAAAGGGTAATTACAGTCCCCCAACTCCTTAATTTGCATTTTCTCAAAGCTTTATGAGCATTGGATGTTCAAATATTTTTTGGCCTTTTCAACAACATGAAACTTCTCCAAATCTTGGTGACTTTGTTTCTTTGTTGAAATGAAACTATAATCTGGTAGTTTCTTTAGGAAAAATGGAGATAGGAACACATCATGTATAGATCTATGAGTGATTTTAATGGTTTGTCTATGTTCCTTGGTCTTATGGATGAGAAGAGAAACATCTCCAACTTCTAGTTCTCAGGTAGAGTATACTATGTTATCTTCCACTGGAATAATGGATCCTTATGTGCTCAATTGAACCTCTAAGAAGAAAATTTTGAAGTTGGAAAAAATCTAAACTATACTTTGGGTTTCCTTTTCTTGAATTTTTTGAAGATCAACTTCAAAATTATAACAAGAAGGCAGAAGTTGTGTGGTGCTTCAACACAATTGAAGCATTGAGGGAAATGCAGAGCTCCAAGTAGTGGAGAATAGAAGGCAATTGTTTCTCATGCATCCCTTGCGATAAAGGGAGAACGTTTTGTCACTAGTTTTGCTTGCCACTCTAGACTTGTCTATTGAGCTTCAAGGACACTGTGAAGCATAGGTTCAACTATAAGAACTAGTGTAGATGAGGTGATAATGTCTTCAGAGTACTATATTTCTATAAGTTCTCCATAATATTTACCCCTTTCTTTTTCCAGGAGTTTCTCCTAAGATATTTCCCTACAATTAAAAAACATATTGACCTTAATGATAAAGCAAGCTTTAACCACATCTTCATTGTCATTGTCATGTTCATTCGAACTGTCACAAAGGAAAGGATCTTTATAGAACTCTCACATTATTTTATTCTAGCCTCCTTTATAGAACTTTCAAGTTCCAAGAGTAACTTCTTTGATCTTATTCATAAAGTTCAACATATTCTAAAAACAAGAGATCTTCAAGTTCAAAAGATTCTATAGGTTAAGATTTTCTTATGCCCAAATTTTGATCAACAAGGGCTGATAGACTTTCTATTTCATTTTATGAAATAAGTCTAACATAGTTGGCATTTCTCTGACAAGGCAAAGAAATTGGCATTAATAACATTTCTCTGAGCCTTAAAGTAACTTGCTTTAGCTATTAGAAACCTTAGAGGAAGAAGTCTAGGTTTGAAAAGTTCAAGAAAAGAAGAAATCTGAATCTCAACCATAGAAACAAAAACTTTTGAATGCTCACAAAATTTCTTTCTATTTTTGTTTAAAGATTGGAAAGTACAGAATTTCCATGATTAATCTAATTATGTATAAATAGGAAAGAAATAGAGATATATCACTACTAAAATTATTAATTCAGGCAACGTTGAGAAGAAAATAGTTTTTTTCTAAGGAAGTATATGTGCAGTGTGACAACTCAGGCCAAAAAAGTATCTAAATTCAGTATGATTACATCACTTGATCAAGACTTAGTCTCCCAAATTTGTGCATCAAAACCCCTTCTGACTAACTATGTTGTAATCTAACACCTTAGAGCCTATCTGTAGCAAATTATCAACATAAACTCTCTATTTTTTTATGTTTCCAGTAATTACATTATTTGTTACAAAAACTTAGTATACCTGATTGACATGAGCATAAGCACAAGTTAATGACTCAAAATTCCTAATCATTTTTAGAAACTACCAGTAACTAATACTGAAATGTACTTTCATCAGGTTTTAAAACATCTCTTCATTGTTGGATACAAGTACTAACATTTCAGAAGTATGCTCACCAAGAAGTGTCACTATTAGTTCAATCATAGCATCAATCTTGTGCCAAATTGTTGAATTTTATTCAGAACCTCTCGTGGAATTTTGAAATAGCCATATGCTTTTAAACCAACATGAGATAGCAAAAATAAAAAAATGGACATAATAAAATCGTCATTTAAAGTTATGTTGGTTTAAAGGTACATATAGATAATGTGGAAGAAGTAATCATCAAACTAAATAGAAAAAGTTTAAATCTAAAGGCAACAATCAGTAAATAGTGTAGAAAATTTCTTGTATCAAGCAATCCTTTACCATTATGGTGCAACATATGTATCTAATTGTTCACCAGAACAAGAATTTGTTTAGAAAATATGTGCTAAAAGAATTTGATAGGAGAGATTCCCATCCGCCATGGTGTATAAGCTAAAGGGAATCACACCTCAGGAACAAATAATTTGTAAGAGGTCCAGCCTAACTAAAGTGAAAGTTTAAAACTACACCTCATTTTAACTTGCCTTCCCCACCTGCAAAAATGGTATCTTTTAACAACCATAGGTGTTTCAAGGAATACACAGACAAGTTTGGAAAGTTTCTAGATGCAACATAGAATAGTACAAAACTAAATTTATGATCAGGCTTTAGAAACTTCCAAGCAAATGCAAAATTGGGCACGTGAACAGTGAACAGGAATGTCTCAAATAGATGTCATCTCATGGAAGACGGGTGTGAACTGTTGAACAATACATTCTCATGGACATTTATGATTTATGAGAAGAAAATATATACAGCTTAACTGTGATTGAAAAAGAACATTTATCAGAATATAACTGACATAATTTACTGCATTTAGTTAGTCCTAAATCTGCTTTATTAAAATGAAAGTATTTTTTTTCCAGGGTTCACCCATGTTCGCCCTGCATACACCCAAGGTTTGTACCCATGACTGGGTTTGTTCTAGTTATGTCTGGATGTGATTGAACCATAAAAAATCATTGACAATTCCACTTGATATGCATGGTCAGAGGAATTTTTGACAATTTACTTGAATGACATCTATACTCAATGAATCAATGGTAGAAATCAAGCTCTAATGTGCAAAATTGAAAGATTGATTCAAGTAGCATGTATAGGATACAAATTCAGGTTGTATGGTGGAAAAATGTGTCATATATATTGCTCAGAATCCATATGTTCAAAAAAAGTTCCTACCTGAACAATACATTCTCATGGACATTTATGATTTATGAGAAGAAAATCTATACAGCTTAACTGTGATCAAAAAAGAAAATTTATCAAAATAAAACTGACAAAATTTACTGTAATTAGTTGGTCCTAAATCTGCTTTTTAAAAATAAAAGTATTTTTTTCTGGGATTCACCCATGTTCAGCCTACATACACCTAGGGTTTGTACCCATGACTAGTTTGTTCTAGGTATGTCAGGATGTGATTGACCCATAAAAAATAGTATCAAGGAAATTTTGATGAACCATATGTAGAGCAATATTTTCTCTCTTTGCTATTGCATTTACCACATCAAGTCCTAAGCATAGCTGCTTTTTGAGTGTATTGTTAGATCTTATGTCCTCTGACTGCATTTCAAGTGGCATCGTCATTGAATGAATAGTTTAATTTGAAGCCTAATCTACAAACTATGAAAGACTGATTCAAACAAGTGTAGGATACAAATTCAGTGTATGGTGGAAAATTGTGTCATAGCTATTGCTCAAAATTCATTTGTTCAAAACAAGTTCATGCCTAGAAAAAACCCTCTCATGGATAGTTATCATTTATGAGAAGGAAATTTACAGAGCAAAAAAAATATATTGGAAAAAAATTGACACAACTTAACTGTAATTTAATGGTCCTCAAAATATGGAACTTTGTAATTTTACTTATTTTCATTTCATTTTCATTTTGGGGCTTTTTATTGCATTTTTATGCAGCTGGAGCATGGATTTTTTGTTGATTACTCTGCTTGTTTTGATAGTGTTCCAATCATGGTGGAAATTCAAGATGGTAAAGAAATCTAGTGCCAAATCCTAGGAAAAAGAAGTGGCTATGCATATTCTTTCATTGGGTTTGACCTTATGTGGGAATTGTGGAAATCATTGGAGCTGATGGTGAAGCCTTTGTTGTAGTGCCCCTCCATTCTCATAGTGGATGTGCAGGAAGTTTGGCTTTGGAACTTGGAGATGAAAGTAAAATAATAGAGATATTTAAAGGTATGTGCTAATGATGTTAAACAATTGATATTGTATATCATGAATTTATGGACTAAGTAAAAAGGTTAGGAAATAATTTATTAGATGTGTTTAAGGATATATTTATCATGATGTGTGTGTTTAGACATGACCATTACTACGATGTATGCTATTGACATATTGATGTGATGAAAGTGTTTTGTTACCTTTGGAGTTTTCACTTGATTCTAATATATTATCATTGTATTGTCATATTATTATGATTTTGATTATGGTTATTTTATTATTATAAAATATACTGATTTGTGTTCAAGCTTTGTGGTTGCAAGATGGGGCATGAGCTTCTATTAGTGTTGTGGTGAGTATGATGCATATTGTTATGTTATTGTTATTATACAGAGATTTACTTGGATAACTGAGTGATACAGTAGTATGTTTGTTAGGATAAGTGAAAAGGGTGGCATCGTACCATTGGACGTATGAGAGACATACGAGAATGAGATACGATTGCTAGAGCCTCTTTCCTAGTGCTTCGGCTATTATGCACATGTGCTCTAATTTGTATGTTTAAGTGAATAGGTACTAGGCTACATCTCTGCCTAAATTAGTAGGTCTGAGCGTGCCTCTAATCCCAATGGTGGTTGAGGAGATAACATCTAGGCCCAAATTATAACCTAACCCTGACCATTGTTCTCAATTAGAGACAATTGATGAAAAATGTGTTAACTTTTTCGGGTTGTCATGAGACAATGTCCGATCTTCTTTACCCTATGTTTGGAGTGTT
Source organism: Sequoia sempervirens (assembly GCA_007258455.2). Lineage (NCBI taxonomy): Eukaryota > Viridiplantae > Streptophyta > Pinopsida > Cupressales > Cupressaceae > Sequoia > Sequoia sempervirens. Next base: position 264,133,061 of record VDFB02271358.1, read on the forward strand.
ACATTTATTCGGTTGTTTCTTATGTGATATGTGATTGTTTGATTTTGTTGTCTAACCTTAGTTTTGGATCCCAACCTGTTAGTGTTAAACCCCGTGGTTAGTTGTGTTGTTATGATTGTGATTAGTGTTATTTATCTTTTGATGTGAATGTTGCTTTTTCATGTGAAGTTATTTTATGATTTATATTTTACCTTATTTATGAATTATTTGAGTGAAGTTAGATATTGAATCTATCATATTTATTATTCTGATTTTTATTAATGTGTTTGAGGTGTGATATAATATTGTCCATAAGTGACATTTATTTATGTTATGTTTTATTATGTTATTATTTTGAGGAATAATTATTTAATTATTGTTTATTATTATCATTATTTAGTATTTGATTATTGTTTATTGAGTAATATTTATTTTACTTTTGTTTGGATATAATTTTTGCATTATTAGTCTCTTGATTCATTTTATTAAAATGGTCACTAAATTTATGTTTTATAGAGTTTTTATGTGGTTTTAATGATTTAAAATGTTTCCTATGTGATAGTTTTATGGGTGAGAGGTATTTTTATTTTATAAAATTATATTTTTTGAGTCCAGAACCCACCCTAATTACTTCATTATGAAAAGTGACGAAAATGGAAGTGGAAAGGGGGGCTGGGAGGTTGTCTTTTAGGGGGGAAGTGTTCTCTTTATTCTGGGAGGAGATAAAGGGTTTTCGTGCTGTTGGGTTATGAAATTTTTGGCATGCATGTTGGATTTGGATTGGGATTATTTTTCAGGAGAGATTTTTCTATGCTTGTAAAGATGAAGGAGCAATAAGAAATTTGTGGCAATTTGAGGGTTTTGAAAGTTGAAAACCTTGGGAGCTCAGCATCAAATTTCTGTCATTCCCAAGCGTTGGATCCAGGTTGGATTTTCAGATCTTGTGTTAAATTTTTCTTTCGTATGCATGAATGATTTGATTGATTTCTTTCTTTTGATTTTTAAAAATAAATATTGGATGGTTTTATTTCTGTGTTTGAATGAAACATTTATTCTACAATCAAAATCAATACATATTTGTTATTCTTGTTATTTACCAGTAAAAGGGTCTGATTGCGTTGCTCATAAATCTAAATTTACAAACTGGGTTGGTGAGATTTTTAAAGGATTTTTTCATTTCGTTGTCGTTTAAATCCTGTCCAAAAATCTCAGAAACCTAGATTGTAGTTTGTGAGATATGGTTGAAACATAGGACTGCTGTCAAGTTGCTCCTCTATGACTGCAAATATCTTTATTTCTCTTTGTAAACAGTCAATGAAAGATTGAGATTTTAAATTTATAGGGGTTTGAAATAGCTTAAATTAATTTTAATATTCTTTTTTTTTATATTTTATTTTGGATAAAATCTGGTTGTTAAGTTACTCATTTTGTCATTTGATTGTAATCGAGTATTACCGAAAATAGGGTTTTATGGAATCTGTCTGTTATTTTGCATTTTATGAAATTATTATTCATTTTTAGTCAATTTCTTCCATATTGCTGAGTAGTCAACGTCTAAATCTAAAATGGGTATTTTACAGATTTTGATTTCGAGTTCATATGACTATTTTATGGTTATTTTATTGTTAACAAATTTGACTATTGTCAAGTGAGAATTAGTTTAGTTTTAAAAGTTGTATTTGAGGGTATAACTATATTCTTTGATCTGTATTGTGTTGTACCATTTTTATTTACTTGTGTTTACTATTTTCATATTATAAATCCCTTCATATTTGTGAGATTTTGCATTGAAGTTTCTATATTTGTAAAGATCAATTATGTTAGGGATGTGCATTGTTGGTCTTGATTGTGAATTACTAAACTACAGTGTGTTATTATGTTATAATATTGTGAGATTGATGTAATATACTTTATTGTAGTGTTGTGGTTTAATGATAAGTTTTTTTTTAGTTTTCTATCCATTTGTGTTATGTGTTTGGGTCTATAGAAGTACCTAGAAGTATTTGTGAAGTTATTGTAATTTTCGGTTGATTCTTATTTTGGTAGTTTTCTTGGGATGTTTAGTGTCAGCCACTTGTTATTTCTGTTCTGTTGTTTGCTTGTTTGTGAGGCCTAGTGTTGTCTCCTAGCACGGAGGGAGTGGGCCTCAGGGTTCCACATGGTAGGGTGGTATTTCTGAACCATCAATTGGGATTTAGGTGGTGCAATTCGTGCGCAACATGGAGAGTCTTTATTTTTGCTTCATTCTATAGTTGAATTTATGTGCAGGTGATATTTTCAAAAAAAAATTATGTTTAATGTATCTTATACATATATACCTCTTAGATTAATGAAACGTGTTCATGGTAGCATTCTTGTATAGGAAAAGTAAGTGAATTGATACAATCTTGTTTATACACATTTTTACTATTGTTTAGTATGTAATAGAAAGGTTTAATATATAAATGTTATATTTATAATGCATGAGTTTAATTTAGTAGTAGATATGATATATCTTTATGTACTTATTTTATAACATTGATTAAAAATAGATTTGTATTGGCATAGTGTTAGATGTGGTTGAAGATAATTTCAATATGTTATCATATGTAATTTGATGTATGAGATTAATTTATATTCAAGTGTTAGTAAAATATGGTCATAGTATATCAAATATGTTCTTTAGACTTAATTAGTGTAGGTGTATCTTAGTAGTGACGTTAGGGGACCATGGTGGATAGGTGTGCAAATGGGTTATGTTTAATATTATTTTTAGGTTATAATGTGATTATAATATCATGTTGATGTAATAATGTTATTCATATTAATTGGTTTAGTTGCATTAGTTAGTGTTACTTTAGTTTCTTTAAAAAAATAATAAAAGAAAAAAAAAATTGGCTTGATGTTGATGGCCTTTTGTGTTAATCCACTTGGTCTCTTAGCGGGGCGTTACATTTGTAGTGTTAAACCCTGAACTTTGAGATGCATTTCTTAATAGATTAGATGTAGCTAGAACATATATTGCATTCACTTCTCCAATTTGGTGACCCAGGGTTTTAGAGTATGCTTTTAAAATGAAAATTACGGCCAAGATCCTAATACTGAGCACATTTAAGTTTTCACATGCATCCTTGAAAATTACAAAAGATCCTAATATTGAGCACATTTAGGTTTTAAGATTAGGGCATCCTTTACCTGCAAATTTTGCTGCTTTCCCACCGCTATTGGTTTCGGCTAAGGGTTTAAACTATGTCTATTAAAATGAAAATTATTGGCGGTAAAATGAAAATTATGGCGCTCATAATGAAAAAAATTCCAAATAGAATATTAATAATATAATATAAATATATAATATATTATAATATTATATAATATTTAATGAATATTATATTAAATATTATAATAATAATATAGTATTATATAATATATATTATAATATTATAATATAATATAGCATTATATAATATAACATAATATTATAATATAATATAATATTCTAATATTCTAATATAATATATTATAATATAAATATTATTAATATAATATAATATAAAAATTACATTATAAATGGTCCGCTTAGGTAGGGGTCCCATGAGGGGGCTTATGCTCTATGAATTATGATCGAATTCGAAAGAAAAAAGAATAGAGGAGTAATAATCATTTATTTAGTCATTTTTATTTGTCTGATATTAGTTATTTATTTAGTTATTTTTATTTATATGATATTAGTCATTTATTTAGTCATTTAATTGTGGTATTTTACCTGATGACCAAATTAATCATTTATTTGCAAAATGCTACTAGTGTTAGTGACGTGACTAAAAGTTTTAGTCACATAGTCATTTATTTGCCAAATTCTACTAGTGGAATAAATAGTAGAAGGATGTAGATGAAATCCGTAATGACTAGTTTTCATAGAATTCAAACTACTGAAGGAACAACACTGATCAAGTTAACATTTATGCATCATTTGCATAAAAAATTGAAATGCGTAACAAATGTTAATCAATTCATTGAATTTTGAGATGTGTTGAAATAATTAAAAAAAAAATGTTTTGGGGAAAATATCAGCAGCATGGGGGAAGAAAGCATTAACCCTAATAAAAGCATTTTCTATTGTTCTTGATACACCATCTGTAAGTTTTCCTTGGATGACAGTACTAAATTTCTATATGTTGTACCCCTTAAATGTCCTACATGTTACAAATATGGAATAACAATGCACAACTTTGTATCGAGTCCAAAGGCCAAGGCATTCTGAATAAGGGTAGCCAAACTTGATAAGGATGCAGTTGCTATTACACGTATTGACAATCCAAAATAGTCATGTAAAGACAACCGCCTATGAAAACCATAATCAATCAAATTATGCACATTCAAATCTAAGTTTCAAAGCTTGCATTTCAGTCCATGCATCTAAGTCCTTGTTGAAGATTGAGGGTGTCAACAACAAAGCTAGAATAGCTCTCCTTAAACCATAGCTAGTTTTAAAGTGCAGTATTTCCAAATTCAAATCCACTTCTCAACTAAGGAAAGTAGGTAGGATTTTTAGGTGCTACCTCAAACAGAGAAGGCCATAGAAAACATTGAAATAGAAGATCCAATAAGTGAGATGGCATAGCTGTAGACCATAGATCATAATTCTTGCAATGTATAGATGCTTGTGATACAAAAAAAAATGTGCTTACACATTGGCTAAATATATTCTCATCAAAATGACCAAAAAGAAATTTTGAATTTGTAAGTAAACTATGACAATCAAGAAAAATAGTCATAAAAATTAGAAGTAAACTTTGGAAGACATGTAGGTGAACTTAATTCATCTCACTTTATGCCTCTTGGCAGACATCAGGATCTCCCCTCCTAAATTTTGGACCACATCCATTACCTCCACATAAAATTGGACATCCTTGGTCTTCTTGGTTCCCATTCCATGGTATGGTTAAGCAAATGAAAATGAAGCAAAGTAATCATCTCCTTCTCTGTTGGCTGGAAGAATGCATCTTTAATGTTTTGATACATGATATCAGCTCTCTCTTTTTCTCAAATGGTTGAATACCGAAATCCAATATGGTGGGCCTCCAGAGTTCTAGTCATATTTCACCCTCTTCCACCAAATACTGGCCTGATCCACACATCCCACTTGAATCCTTTGTAAACAATAGCCATATCAAATTCCTTTTTCCCAAGTCCTACTCTCTCAAGGTTAACAATCTCAATCTCACTAATAGTGATTACTAAGAAAGGTAATTCCACCAACTCTACCAAACAGTTTACCATAGGAACAATAAAAGCAGAGGCTTTGAAAGGAACTTCGTGAAAACCAAGCTCTCTAAATGGTATATCAAACTCTAGTTCAAAATATTTTAGATGAGGCCGCTCCAATAGCTCTATTAGTCACTTGACAAATCCTTGTAACTCTGTATTGATTTTATTTTTCATGTCCCTCTCTTGTTGTTCTTCCTCAATTTCATTAGGATCATACATTGAATTTCTTTCCCCTCCTAAAGTTTAGACCACATCCATTACCTCCACATAAAACTAAACATCATTGGTCTTCTTGGTTCCCACATCGTGATATGGTTGTGCAAATGAAAATGAAGCAAATTAATCATCTCCTTCTCCGCTAGTTGGAAGAATGCATGCTTAATGTTTTGATACATGATATCAGCTCTCTCTTCTGCTCTCACGGTTGAATATTGAAATCCATTATGGTGGGCCTCTAGAGTTCTAGTCATCTTTTTTCCTCTTCCACCAAATGTTGGCTTGATCCACAAGTCTTCCAGCCTAATTGGATTTGTTTTTGAAAGCTGAAGTTTGTCCTGACTCACTAGTATTAGTTGTAACTTTTTTGAAATTTTATTATGGTATGTGAACTTTGATATGATGTAATATGATTACGGTTTCATCTCATATGTTGCAATATTAGATATATAAGAGAAAAATAAATTATTGCATGAAATAAATAATAACTTTCATTTTAAATGTTTTTTTTTGCAGAACACGGGTCTTCCAGAAGATCAAGATGATCCTCAACATGATATAGATTCAAAAAATATTGGTTCTTTCGGTACAGATCACATGGTAGAGGATGATGATGATGCAGATACAGAAGACACCAAGGCAGATGACAATGATGATGACAACGATGACGATGACGACAATGACGAAGACAACGACGACGACGACAATGATGATGATGATGATGATGATCAAGATGGTGATGATGATGATGAGACAGTTGGTGATAGTAACTAGTGACATTCATGGATCATTATTGATATATCTTTATGATGACTCTTTTCATGATTACTATCATATGTATCATTTTTACAACTTATTGTACTATATTGTTGAGTTGTATCATATTGACATGTATCATTTTCACTTATGTCGACTATTGGACATGTATCATTTTGACATGTTTTTGATGTTTTGGCATAGTTGAATTTCACTTGTTTTAGTTATATATGATTATGATCTTATCAGTATTGACTTGTCAATTTATATATATTAAAAGTGGTTGATGATTTTTGGATGGATATTTATTAAGTATGATGATTTTAATTTACTGCTTAGGATGAATGTTGTCAAATTCAATTAAATTATAGATATTTGATTCACTTGTTTTAATTATAGATGATGATCATGTTACAATAATTATATTGTTATTTAATCATATGAGTTAAATAATTAAATTACTTACTCTATAAGATTCATATGAGTTATTTAAGAGGCACAATATATTTAACTAATTAAATTGAAATAAAACATATTAAATTAATAAATTGAAGCAAAATAAGAAGCATTTTTAAAAGCAAAAAAGGAAGCAACAATAGAAGCCAAACTAGAAGCAAACCAGAAGCAATGTTGGAAGCAAAATTGGAAGAAAAATTGGAAGCAAAATTGGAAGCAAACCTGGAAGAAAAACTAGAAGCAAAATTGGAAGCAAAACTAGAAGAAAACCTAGAAGCAAAACCGGAAGCAAAATTGGAAGAAAACTTGGAAGAAAAATCAAAAGCAAAACTGGAAGCAAAACCAAAAGCAAACTTGGAAGCAAAACCAAAAGAAAAACTAGAAGCAAAACCGGAAGCAAAACTGGAAGCAAATGTGGAAGCAAAACCAAAAGCAAAACTAGAAGCAAAAATGGAAGCAAAACTAAAAGCACAAGTGGAAGGAAAATCAAAAGCAAAATTGAAAGCAAAACTGAAAGCAAACTTGGAAGCAAAATTGGAAGCAAACTTGGAAGCAAAATTGGAAGCAAACTTGGAGGCAAAACTAGAAGCAAAATTGGATGCAAAATTGGAAGCAAAACTAGAAGAAAAAATGGGAGTAGACATGGAAGCAAAACTGGAAGCCAAATTGGGCACCAATTTCTGTGTCATTTTTCGTTGTTGTCTTCTCAATGCTATTTTAGGCACTAACAGAGGCACCATGATTTTTCGGCGCTAATTACGGCAAAAAATTTAGTGCAAAATCAGACACCAAACTAACCATGCCTGTTTGCACTAAGTTTAATGCCAGCCAAATTGTCCAACTTATGTACTCAAAATACACTAAAATACGGTGCCAAAGTTAGCGCTAATTTCCTGTTGTGCTATTGTGACCTCAAGAAGGATGGACACCTCCAAAACTAGTTATCCTTGCCCCCCAATTATATAGGCAAGGAAAAACATACCAAAGACTATATTATGTTGCTAGATCATAGATGAAATATGGTTGCATATATAAGATTGTACCACCAAGAATTGGAAATGAGCACACACATGGAGATATGAATGCCACATAGTGAGGAGAAACATAATAGGGGAGAGATTATCATTTTACAAGAATAGGTGCATCAATACATGAAAGATTGTGATAGAAACACAATCAAGAAGTTATTGTATTTTATTGTTCAAGGCCTAACATTCATTGGTGGAATGGCCATGCACTTGATGATATGCAAAAAAGTGTTTTTTTAATAAAAATTCTTACATGTTGGAGGAGGAAGAAAAATCAAGTGGGCTTTGAGAAGCCTCGACAAAACATTCTCTTGCTTAGATAGAGGATAAGGAGTAGGAGACAATCCTTTCTATTGTGAAGAAAATTTTGCTTGCTTACCACAAGAGGTTATAAATATAGTAGATGATCGTAAGTGAGATTTAGAAAAAGGAGAAAGTTGGAAACCTAAACCCCTTTCAACAAGGTATGGTGTATACTTTACATTATCCTTGAATCCTTGTTCCTTGTTTTCATTATATCCACTTTTAGAAATAATTTTAAATCTAAGCCCATAACATTGTTCCAACTCAGTGTTACAATTAAGGTGCCATCCACCTTGTAAATCCTATGTCATATTGCATGGTTCCAAAATCCTTGGAAAGTGTCTCTAAGCACTTAGAATGTATTGGGAAAATATTTTGTATTATTAATTATCCCCATTGTTTGTAATATATTCATAAGTGGTGATGGGTCCACTAGAAATAGTAAAGAAGAGTTGAGGACTTTTGTGCCTTCACACTCACGCCCCTTTTTTCCCTTGGAAAAATGGGGACCCCTTCTTTTTTCTTTGTGTGTCTTCATTCCTCTTTCTCCTTTTCTTTTTCTTCTCCTTCCCCTTCATTTCCTTTGCTTTCTTATTTATTTTTTTTACTTTCAAGCTTCAGGGTTTTAGACTTCTTAGAAAGGGTTTACATTCCTTGTTGTGCCTGACCTTGATCCCTTCCTCTAGGCTGTGTTGTTTCTGCATTTTGGTTGTTGTCAGGTTTTGTGGGTCAAGGTTTTGTCTTATCGCATACCTGATTCGGTCTCCTACTGGTGGTGCCTCATTCTATGTACATTTCACATCAAGTCTATTTTTGTGTACGTACTAGCATTTGAATTTATTAAATAGGCACCAAAATTCGATGCATTATGTCTGGGTTTAGTGTGCCATTAGTGTGAAGTATTGGGTGGTTATTAGGTTAATTTATGAGTTATTTTGTGATTGCTCATTTGAAAATTTTTATTCCAAAGGTTCTATAGCTTTCCTAATTTCCTTACTTGCTCTTCAAGCCACCATTGTTGTTATTTTCCCACGTCTCTGGTTTGTTTGAGTGTAGATTTCATTATTGGTTCGTGTTCATGGTGGTTGCACAGAGTCGCTAGTTTTTCCTTTGTGCTCATTGGATCTATGTTTTCTTGTGTTTTGTGCCTTCTCCTTCTATTTTATCACACATTTGTAGGTGAGTATAAATTCATGCCACTCCTGTTGTAATTTCCTTGTTTTCTTTCTTTTCTGGTGCATAGGAATGTGTTTAAGTTTTGGTTGTGTTTTTTTACTTCATCTTCCTTTTTCTTTTTCTTTTTATTTCCTTTTCCTTAGTCTATCCTTGGGAATTGTTTTGTTTTTTTTTTGTACACATTTTTCACCTTTGTTTTTCTAGTTTGGCTTTGTTGTCCCACCAAATTGAGTTCCCTTTATACCACCTTGTTCATTATTTTTTATGATGTCATCATCGAACGTTGGGCCTCAAGTTTCATGACGGTTCTTTTTGTTATGCCTTAGCATGATTTAAATTGAAACTTATCAGAATTTGGACATTTCAAGTTTCCCTTACTTGATACATGAAAACATCTACATAATGTGAGGACAAACTCTGACCTCTAACTCCCAATTGGTCCTTGGTGACCTAATGAAATCTTGATCATGACCTTCAGGTTTCAGCCATCGATGCTTTCCCTTACCACCTTTCTTATAGAGGTGAAAGAGGTAAGGGGTATCCCTAATCTCCAATCCCCAATGATGCACCCCACTTAACCAAAACTTTTCTATTTCCATAATACCTTCCAGACTTTGGGCATCAAAAATACACTTTGCACTCTTCTTTATTGAGGAAGGAAATATGATGAAACTTTAAGCTCCAATATTTGAAATCACAAGATCAATTTCATCCAATAGGGGTTTAATAAGTCTTCAACAAATCCCTTAAAAATTTCAAGTCAAAGTTCAAAAGAACAAAAATCAAGATTTTCGGATGTTTGATTTAATTAATATTGAAAACTTTATAGCAAAAGGTAAAGGGGGTCATCAAACCCTAATTCCTAAAACCTTTCAGAATTCGATGATCATGTTTCCCTCAAAAAGTATGAATGAAATCTCAAGAAAGGAGTAAAGTGAAATCTTGAACCCCAAACTCCGAAAATATCTTTCAGACTTCGTGAGTTGGGGATACCGCTTAAGAAATGAACAATGTCAACAATGTAAGAGGTAGAAGGGATCTTCAATTACCGATGCATGATTAGATGAAATATTAACAAAGGGGAGTACACACTATGAGTAGAAGGTAGAAGGCATCTCCCATCCCTGATGCTTGATCAAACACAATCATGACTTAAGGAACCCTCATTGCAAGTAAGTGGTATTGGGGATCTCCAATTGCCAATGCCTAATGAGGTTAATAAAGATAAAATTGAACTCTTAAGTGTAAGTGCTAATGGTATAAATTAAGAGGTAAGCTTGAAGGACGATCTTGAAAATTTTGTATGAATTCTCTCTAACAAGTTGTGATTTTGAAATAAAGGATGGATTATATAACATGGCTTTTTTGTAGGGTTTCTCTTCTTAGTAAAATATGAAAATGTTAATGGGTGTTGTCATAATAGTGGTTTACAATTCCTGAGAGGAACGAATTTTAGCTGAAATCACATATTTTTTAGAAAATATAATGATTTAAGCCTTAAAAAGTTCCATTTTAAGGATTCCAATTGAAGAGGGTTTGACCAAATCACCTTAGATCAAACCCCCTTGGATAGAACCTCGCTAGTTTTAAACCATACCTATAAATGCGTCTCCTTTACACCTATCAAAATGCTGATAAAAATCACTTTTGATTTAGATTTTGGGGGATCAAATGAATTCATTTAAAATTTATTTCAAATGATTATGGTATTCCTCAGAACAAGCTATCCAATGAATATAATTTTAATATGTTTTGGTTTTGTTATGTATTTGTTTTTAAGTTTTATTAAACATAGGTTTTTCATCGAAAATGAATTTCTTTGTTCTTCACATGTGGAAAAATAGAAGATTATCAAAAAAATTTAAAAATATGAGTGCACCAGATATTGAAGTCCTTGATCCAACAAAAAAATTAAATTAAATTTTGATATATACAAAAAAATTTACGATTATACGCAATATGTCTGAATTGTAATTTGTTTGACTTTGAAACTTGATTGGAAAAAAATATTCAATAAAAAACTATCTAACCAAGTGAAAGCACTAGATATCAGAGTTACAAATCTAAATTTGAAAGAATTAGAATTTTATCCTTCATGGAAAAAAAGTTATGCATTATACGGTAAAATCACTTTTTAAAAATGTTATTTTCTAAAAAAAATTTTTTCGTGGGAGATGGAAAAAGAAGTGCAATTTGATTCCACTAATTTTAGAATCTACAGAAAAAATTTGATGAGACTCTAGTTTGCACCATCTTCAAATTCCTCACAGTTTAGCCGCTATAGGTGCCCAAATGTGAAGATTTAGTTAAAAATAATAATTTCAATGTCCAATTTGGCCAAAAATTGTAAACCACTATTATGGGATCACCCTAATATATGGTATCGATGCTTGCAACAGATATGCCTCCCAAGGATTCATAAGAAATGAAGTATCAATACAAAGGTTATCATCCATCTTTGAAGATGTTCTCCCCATACAACGAGATTGGAGATACATACTTGGGCCATGTCGAAATGGATGAATTGAAATGGAGAATCAGTGATAGTGGAGCTAGGACCCCAATGGTTAGAGCTTGGAAAATTAGGATTGGTGGAAGCTAATGCTTTTCCAATTATATTCGAATCCCTAGAGTTGGTAATAACTTGTGCAATTCATTATAACCACAAGACCTGAAAGGTCAAGGAGGAAATGCAAAAACTATATTGGATGTGAACCCAAAAATGATAGATTTTTTTTTCAAAATCCTTGCCTATTTTGAGTATGAGGTAGTTGACATGAAAAAGGTAGTCAGCTATTTTGAGATAATCTAATTGACAATTTGAACTACATAAATATTAATTTTTTGGAGAAGCAAAGGAAGGTGGCTACTAAATTGGCCAAGGTGTAGCACAAAAGTGAGTACAAAGAGGATGTTAAAGACTTAATTGTGTTATTGATCTGAGTCTTCAAGTACCAACATGTAAAGGAATTCTAACCATGGATGGCGAGGTTCAATAAAATTATTAATTTTTCCAACATGAAGAAAATTGACTGAGCTCTTCTCATAAGTGACACTATCCATGAGCAGTTGAGTAATGTTCTCTCAGCTCACAAGTTCTACATGACTTCCTATCTTGTTTATTTACCATTTCGAGAAGCCTCATTTACAAGACTCACCAAGTTTGGTTCCTTTGAGCTTAGATAAGTAAATATCTATCAACACTATCCTCAATTAGAATTGGAGGTAATCTTTCACAATTTTGGCATTGTCAATGATAATTTTGTGTATATTTTGATCAGAGGGTTGGAGGAAGATTTCTCTCGGAGAATCTCCATTGAAGCTAGAGAGATGATTAAAGAAATTAGATACTAGTTTATCTAGTACGAGACTTTCACTTACATCAAAGTAGTTGGTTTTCAAAAAATTCCATACAAGCTTCCTCGATACCCATCAAATAAGCTAATTTTTTTGGAGGTTTGTAGAAAAATTATAGAAGTGCAACAACTCATTGTTGGAAAGTACAAACATGGGTAGGGCTTTCCCATAAAAATAGAAGTCTACTCTTGTTCAAACACCAAAAATGTTAATGGTTTTGAGATTGAAATGGCAAGATATAATTTTTATTTATATAATTAGGCTTAGGGAAGATTTTACCACATTGGCAATATCAACAAAGTAATGGGCACATATTTCATTCATGGCCCAAACTTGAAGATCATTGGGTCAATTGTGAAGAAGAATTTGAAGTTAGTATGATTGATTATTGTTGACTGATAGTATTTTTTATGAGGCATAGCACAAATCTTTGGATTCCAAAGGAAAAAAAGGAAGACATAAAGCTTCTTGATCTTGCTTACTCAAGTCAAAGAATTTTTGATCAACCAATTTACAATGTTGAATCTTTCATTCTAGAAAATGATTACATTAAGCCTAGAACACAAGGGGTGGTGGACCATTCTATCTGATGGTTTAAAAATCCTTTCCCTATGGAAGACTTCCAGAACCTAGCAAGGGACCAAAGAAGAAAAGGAAAGGGGAGAGCACAATTAAAGATCCCACTAAGAAGAAATAGTCACATATTGTTGGGGAGAAACCATCTTCTAGTATTATTACATACAAGAAGAAATAAAAGGGGGGACATGTTAAGGAAGAAAGAAAGAAAAGAAAAGGGAGGATCCCAATGAATGTTTTCTCTAGTGAAGGTGAAGAGGAACCTAGGGATGACAATGGAATTAATCATAAGAAGGGGATTGAGGAAGCTATTAGAGAATGGGCAACCCAAAGGTTGGCTCAACAAATGTACTCCTTAACTCCCCCTCATGGAACACCTTTTCCAACTCCTCCTTTATCACCCAAAGAAAAAGTTTCTACTCCACCTTCTTAGTGGCTACCATCTACTCCTCCTCCTCCTCCTTGAAAAGATGAATGGCCCCACAAAGAGGAAATTCCTATTGAAACAACACTAAAGGAAGGAGAGATAGAGAAGGATCCTCTAGGAGAAGAAGAGATGCAAAAGGAGGAGGATTTTTTCCTCAAAAATGTTCATATGGATATGCATATTGAAGAAGTGTTTACTAAGGAAGTTAATAAAGAAGAGGAGAATAAAGAAGAAGTTCACACTAAACAACATGTTGCTCAATAAAATGTGCTTGGTGAGCAAGCAACTGATCAAGAAAAGAAAGATGTTGATGAGTTGCCTCACACAGAAGAAGAAGGGAATCAAGAGAAGGGCCTTGAAGAAGAGAAAGCCTCCTAAGGGATTGATTAGAAGGCACTTGAAGATAATATCAAGAGCACGAATGATACTGAGGCCACCTCTTCTCCTCAAAGAGAAACAACTCTATCCATACCGATGTGCATAAATAAAGCAATTCAAAAAAGGAAGAGGTCTTATGTGGAAACTCCAAAGAATAGCTTAAGTGTGTTGTTTGAAGCCTTCCAATCTCCAGGAAGAAGAAAAAAGAGAACCCAAAGAATGTAAACCATTTCTATTGATGAGTAAGGAAATAGGACAACTGAAATAGTTGTCCCCTTGGTTGAAAAATTGGAATTGGAAATGACAGTTGATGACTACAAGATCAAACAAGTGGATATGGTGTGCAGACTAAAGAAGGGGAACAATAATCACTACAATTTTTTGTTTCCACAATACTAAAAAGAATGCAAAAGGATGAGAATACCAAGGAAGAACTAAAGATTGAGGTTGCACAATTGACCACTTGCATTAATAATCTCATCAAGCCCATTGACGCTCAAGATTCTAAGTCTGCATTGCAGTTTGTACTGAAAGGCAAGGTCAAAAATGTTGACTTAGATGGGTAGGTCCTTGCTACACAACAATGGAAAGATAATTTTTGGGAGTTAGTTGATCAAGTTTTGAAGTAGTTGGTAAAGTCTTATCACTCCATCAGTGATGAAGACAACAATGCTCAACAAATTTCTTTGAGTTTTGATGAAGAATTGTTGGTTTGGGAAGAATTTATTCCAATTCTTCACCAAATTAATGAGACAAAAGTAGAAGAATTGATAAAATTTATTTTCATAGAAGGAGAGAAATATTTGATTATAGTTTAGGTGTTAGTAGCAGAGTTCCATGTAAAGACTTTGAATAAGTTTAAGAACATGTTGAATAAAGACAAAATCCAAGTAGAAAAGGCAATGAACAACATTCACCAGACAATAGAAGACTTGGGGTACACTTTTTGGGGTAGTCTTTTGATGGTAAGAGAGCCCATGGAAAATGGTTGAAGAGTTGAAAAACCAAATGCGAGGGTAAGTCACACAAGAAGGCATTGACAAAATAGTCAATAAGAAAGTAAAGCTTCAGTCTCTTAAGGAGGAGTTAGAATCTTTCACTCAAATACAACAACAAATGGAGAAGACTACATTTCACCAAAAGGTTAAAATCTAGTTCCATAAAGGGCCACCTATGGAGAAAATGAATGAACTTATGCCAACATGGTCTAATAAATTTTCCAAGTGATTGGAGATGTTGGTGTTTTTTTTTTTTTTTAACTCTTTTTGTATTTTCACAAATAATCAAGACATCCAACCCTCAAGGATGAAGTGGTGTTGGAAAATATGATAAGTGTTGATAAGTCCATGCCTAGATGAAGGAATAAATGAGGCATTAGAATTTTGAAGACTACTAGTTGGCTTTTAGTTTGAGTCTAGTTTTATTTCTAATTACTTTTGTTTTCTTAAATTTCAATAAGTTAAACTGAACTACAACTGGGGCACTTAGTTATTTTAATTTTAGTTTATTTTTAGTTAAAGACTCGAGTGTTAGAGTTAGCTCCAATTGCTTTTTTATTAGATCCATAAGTTTAGGAACTTACATTTCTATATATTTTTCATTCTGGTTCATTTTAAAAGATCCAATTTTCATGTAATTTTTTCAATACAAATAATACAATCTCAGTGTGGAATTTTCTTGTTGATCTTTGTGCAAGAGTTTAATTTTTTCATCTAAGGATGATGCCTGTGTTGCATGCATCTGGATTTGGTGCAATGGTGATGGATGATCATTTCATTTCAATTTAAATTGTCAAAGTAATGAGATTTTGTCAGTAACTATGGACTTAAGTAAGGTTTTTTCCTAGATCTGTGTATGTTTGATGTCAGTCTAGTTGTATGAAGTCTAAAAATCTTGTGAATTTTATATTTCCTTTGCAGATTGCACTACTTTTAATTGTAGATGTGTGAAATTCTATTTACATTAATGGTTGTTTGAAGATCTCATTTAAACGTACAAAAATTATTAATGAAATATTTTCTATCATTTTCTAATTAGAATATATTTGCATTACTTCTTGGTACCCTACTTCTTTTTACTTTTATTTCAGAAATGGTCTCAAAATTATTTTAAAAGAGAAATGAATTGATATAAATCTATTGTTATAAGTTAGAATTATCTTTTGTGATTGTTATTTTCCAAAAATATTGTATGCCAAAACCATTGTAAACATGTTGAAAATGAACCTGTGTTATACTAACATGACCAAGAACTAGTTATACAAGAACCTTGGAGTAGTTTCACTAATTTTCAAGAGGGGAAAGAAACCCTTATTTCCTAGCACATTGTAAGTGATTAAAACGACCCTCAACATAATTGATGCTATAAGGAGGGCCTAGACCTACAAAACTAGAAAATATTAGGTCATTAGATATAATAGATTTCTTAGATCATCTCCCAACAAAGAATATTTGACTGAATTAGTTCAACATAGGAAAACTAAGAGTGAAAAGGGAAAATCCAGAGGTGAAAATTCCAAATTTATAGCTTCACCATTAAACCCGGGTTCACCGTCCATAACTTTAAGTATGACAACACCCCAGATAGTAACTATTGTTGTACCTATGCCATTACAAATGGATTTCTTCACAATCAATGAAAGTTCTCCGCTCAACATAGCAGGTGTTCTGCATGAATTACCTAAAACCTAGACATGTTTTGTGCTAAATATGTTTATGATGAAGGTAGGACATTAGAGGACCATATAAAAAATTTCAAAGAAGATTCCAATCGGGCCCAGGTCACCCATCAAGATGTAGTATGTAGACTATTCCCTACTCTTTAGGAGAATTCACTTATATTTGGTATCTCAACTTACCCAGGGGAGGAATCACTACCTGGCAAGATCTAGAGGACAAGTTCCTCAACCAATTCAAAGTATATATGGATCCTATCATTTTGTACAACCAATTTGTATCATGTTGAAAAGTGCCAAATGAACCAATCAACACACTAGTACAAAAACAACAATAAACTACTGAAAAACCTACTAAAAACTGCTTATAAATGATTGAACATGGTCACGTGACCATTAGTAGTTAATTGTCAGCCATTTATAATGTGACCAGATTGATGACTAAACCAGGTCATTTATTGGTTGTTTTGATTGATCAGTTTGGTAGTATATTTAGTCATTGATTTAATCATTGATTACTGTAATCTAGTCACTTATTTAGTCATTTTTTATTTGTGCTAATATATTTAGTCGTTGATTGAGTCATTAATTGTTGTAATCTAGTCACATATTTAGTTATTTTTATTCTCTGATTTCTGTCTATTGGTAGTGTATTTAGTCATTAATTTTAATCATCATTTTGATCAATTTGGTGGTATATTTAGTCATTTTTCTTTCACAGGTCATATATATTCACTGTTCACTATTTTTTGTCAATTGGTAGTATATTTAGTCATTTTTATTTCATAGGTCATATATTTAGTCATATTTATTCACCGTTTACTATTTTTTGTCAATTGGTAGTATATTTAGTCAATTTAATTATTAATTGATGTCAATTAGTAGTATATCTAGTCATTTTAATTGGCTGATATTTAAGGATTTAAACATAAAATATGGAAATACACATCAATCATCAATTGCACACAATAAGACAACCATTAAGGAAAAATTGATGAACTTTATTAATAAAAGTAAGGTGTTCTAGTTACAACTTAGAAATAGATTATTACCATTTTTATTTTTCAGTCACAAGATTAAAAATCTAAGTTACAATATTGCACAAAAATGACTGCAAGAAAGAAAATTCTCCAAAAAAAATTTGTAATGATGGAAACACATGCTTAGAGCCCTTCAATGTGAGTACATGACCCTTTAATCTCTTAAAATTTCTACAACATGAGAAATCTTTTTGGAGCAAGTTGTAACATATAGAATTAAAGAAGGAGAGTGTTGATCATGTCCCATATATGAAGCTCTCTCCTTCAATGCAATCAACAATAACCCAACTGGAATATTTCTTCCTTTATATGCAACATGCCATCTGATATGAGCAACAGGGTTTGCCTCTTCTGCCATGAATGAAGTTGTGCCTCAATACAACCAACAAAATTATTGTTAGTCTCAATTCAGAAAGAATAAAAGTGCATTGTATATTGCAAGTTTACAAAATTACGTACAGACACAGTAGAAAGATAAATCAATTAAAAATTTGTAGAAGACAGATCACATCCACAAACATGGGAGAGCTATGAAAAATTGGAGAAATTGGCTTGGCAAATGAAGGCAGTAGGGTATTTCTAGATTCAAGACTTTTACTTAATGTTGTGGAATAGAAGAAAAAATAATCATTTATCTGCCACCATAGTGAAAAGTTAGCAATTGCATTTGGTTTGTTAAACATGGCCTCTAGTACAACTATTAGAGTTGTTAAGGGTAAAAGAACAAACCTATGTCACGCTTTGTAAAGAAATTGGCCAACAACAAAAAAATTTCTAAACTTCGACCACATAAAAGTGGTCTTTATATTTTGAATTTCAAAATGATGTAAACTAATTAAATGTAGAACTTTTGATGAAGTTTATTCTTATATATTTTTCATATTTTTTAAAAAGTGACTTCACGGGCCGTTAAGAAACAAAGTGAAAAAAACTTCATATCTTCCTAAATTTTTTTCTCCAAATAGGTAACTTCAATATCTAATGCATGGAAAAAGAAAATCAAATTTTGATGTATATTTTTCTCGTAATAACATTTTAAAGTCAAATTTGTTAGAATTCAACAATTTTCATGGGGCATCAACTATTGTCTTTTTTTTAATCATTTTCAAAAAACAAATTATACCCTTTTGAAGAGGACTCTCTCCTCTAGTGCCCCATATATTTTTCAAAAAAATTAATATGTTTTACTATTTAAAAAAAAAATTAATCAGCCTCATTTTTAACTTTAACAATCTACTTGCATTATTTTAAAATTAAAATATATTAAAACTAATAAAAATACTAAAAAATTACATATTCGGATTTAGCACTCCAAGCTCTACAAAACGGTATTTATGTTTTTTTTAAACATCATTTTAACTAAAGAAATACTTAGTTGAAGTTGAAAATTGAAAAAAAAATGAGTTGGCTACCAACGAGTATGCCACATAGATAGTTTCAATTAAAAGGGTTTCGGTTGAAACCCTTTCTATAGAAACCCCGCACATAAAATAAGTCAATTTCAAAGTGAGAAAGGGAAAATTTTATTTTTTTGGATTCGGCCGAAACCTATGTGTCACGTATATGCCATATAGTTTCGGTAGAAACCTATGTGGTTGAAAATTACACAACTTTGTGCTTTTACCCTTAAGAACCTTCAAGTATGTTCTGATTTTCATTGTGCATCAAATTCATCTCCAAGATTGTTGCAAGAGAAATTGTTCCGAGATGTGAATCATTTCCATCATTTTAAACAGGGACAATGTTCTTTTGGAGAATATTGGTGATGCTAAATGAAATAATCTAAAAAATAGGCTTGCACTATAATAATGTGCACTACATTAGATATCCAATAATAACGACATCCATCAAAGCATAACAACAGGGATTTTTTTTGTCATATGTTGTAGTTACAAGTTCCTTACTAGACATACATGAAAATGTGGAAGCATAGACAAGGCAAGCAAACTGTTTCAAAACATTCCTCAAAGAAATGTGATATCATAGATACCCACTCTCCCGCAAGCACTTAAACTCATGCCTACAGTGATGCGGGGCTTTCCTGGCATCACTGTAGGCATGACTTGAAGTGCTTGCGGGAGAGCGGATATCAATCAACATTCTTTAGGATCTCAGTCTGGAGATCGACCTTCATCAGTGTTTAGTTTTTTTGTTCACATTCTTACCCTGCACATTAGTTGGCCTGTATACACATCAAGGATCCAACATCTGAGGGGTGCCCAAAAGTTGCCCCTAACTTGCACCTGGCCTCATCCCTGTTTGCAGCCGCACATGTTGGAGCCATACAGAAGCAAGCACACTGATCACCTCTTCAACAATTAAATAATTAAGATATGTATAGAATCGACTACTGTGGCACAGAACTAAGCTTGTACACAACAATAAAAGCTTCTTACCAGCTAGGTATGGCCAATTAAATATTATTTTCAAGATGGGTAGTCACCATGAGGAAAATCTATTCCATCAAATCAAATTCTAACATAATAATACTAGGATTAATATATTCACCCGCTCTCTCGCAAGCACTTCAAGTCATGCCTGCGGTGATACAAGAAAACCCTGCATCACCGCAGGCATGACTTGAAGTGCTTGTAGGAGAGCGGGTATCCATGATATCACATTGTTTTAGGCATTTTTTGAAACAGTTCGCTTGCCTTGTCTATGCTTCCACATTTTCATGTATGTCTAGAAGGGCACTTGTAACTACAATATATGACAAAAAAATGTTGCAAGAGTACATGCCTACACTAATCTATTGATAACGTTTGTTAGTTATCTTTGTTGCTATGGCAGTACCCACTATCAAGCAAATACATGGAGACTTTAGTGGAACACATTGAGCAAGAGTACGCACATTGATCTATTGGAGAATTCGTTCTTTCAGCTATCTTTGATGTTATGATGGTACCCGATATAAAAAACATAAATAATTGATTATTTTTTATTGATTTCAGAAACAATCATTTTGATATTATATGGACTGTGAAAAATTGGTATCAACTATGGGTGTATTCATAAAATTAATTTCATTTCACCAAATTCACTTAAAACTTATCAAGCTTAAGATACAAGATCACGGCATCCAACAAAAATTAATCCTTAATACATATTCATATTGGCATCCCTCTAAATTATTTTGATCTGCAAACATTAACACAAGCAGAGCTGAATTATATATTTAGTTAGTTTTTGTTACAACATTTGTATGCTGTCTTAAGATTTTTATTTTCAATTTTCCTCTTAAGAAATTATTAGATCGCTTTCCCAATTTCATTGACTACTATATTCGGTGAGTTTGTCTCCAGCTGGATATATAAGTGCTTCTACACCTAAAGAGCAAACAGGGTCTTTTCTAATGTAGTTAGATTCTTATCTTAAAACATTTCTGAAATTGAGGGTTTAAGCTTTGTTTGGTGAAGAATACAACACTACAAGGAATTGGGAATTGAACATGGATCATTTCACTTGTAAATATAAATCCACTCTACAAAAGGATATTAATCGATGAATGGGATGCTCACTTTTTCATGCCACACTACAATTCAAGATAGGTTCATATTTTTGAAGCATGAAGTAATGCAATCTATGGTCAGGAACAGTGATTTACACTTTTTTTGATATTTCAATATTTCACAACCCATAACTAAAATTCAATAATTTAAATCTTACTATGTGATCCACCATTATCAACTACCTATTCCTCTGTGCAGAAATTCAAATGTTACTGATATAAATTAAATGCACTATTTTGTAAGCCCACACAAAACCAGATTATGAAAAGATTATCTATAAGTGGTATATGAGATTCAATGGTTTTTAGGGCATTCATTTATGATATATGTTCTTCTTTCAGTCATCTTATTAGGTTATATTCTTGAAGGAGTCTTTGTTGTTTTGTTGTTATTGTTTTGTCACCTCCTACATTGGTTTTCCTGAATCCTACCCAAGAAGCCCTAGATGATTGTGTAGATGCATGTTAAAGGTATATACCATAGTCATATAAGTAAGGAATAATGAAAAAATAATGGAAAAGGAAGGCAAAAAGAGTATGGGATGCTTAGAAAAGAACCTAGAGGACAAGGATAAAAGACACAAAAAGATGTTCATATACAACACAATGAAAAATAATGTGTAGGATATCATGAGATTGATCAGTTTCAATCCAACATATAAACCTAAAATTAATGTCTACAAGTCATGACAATTCCTCACAAGCATGATAGTCCATGGAGAATGCAAAGGAAATGTTACTAAAGGAGTTTCTTATGACAACTCTTCAACCTATGCAGAAGGGAAGAAATGTTTGTAGAAGGTTGAAGGCTACTTGATGAAGGTATAGATGACTATCAAGCATGAATAATAGAGACAAAGTCTTCAAAAAAATAAGAGATAGTGACAATAGCCTCTATCTGTAAGCTGTGAAAGCAACTAGTATAGAAGTGATAGAAGATGCAATATTAGTGGCAACAACAAATAAACAGGTGAGAAAGGCGGATATGATGCAAAAGAATGATATTGGACTTGAAGTAAGAATAATGGACTCAAATAAACAAGTATGAAGAGAGGATAGTGATCAATGAACAAACGAGGATTCAAATAAATGTGGAATAGTGATGAAGAGATAATAATATCGGGACAACAAATAAATATGCAAATGAAGTAGCTAATAGCCACTTGGACAAGCTAGAGGAGATACAAATTTGACAAGAAGTATGCACAATGTGGCACAAAAGAGGGTGTAGAATAAAAGAATCAAAGAGAACCAAGTTTATATGAGGTCTAGAATGTGAGGAAGAGAAGGAAAAGGCAACAAATTCACCTGAGAATGAAAAAATTAAATGTTAAGGAATTAGATCAAATGCTTGTCATGCAATCATTCCAAATGAAGAAAGGCAAAAATCAGCAATGGAATTACACTTGCCAATGCAAACAAGACTGATATTAGGACGTCAAGGGAGTTTGAGACAATTGATGTTCCAGAGCAATTTTCTAAACCATTTAAATCCTTTTTTTGAGGCAATGTAATGATGAAAACAACAGTACACAAAATAAATGACTAAACAATTTAAAAGTGCAATCTCATGGAAGTACAAGGATTGTAGATAAGGACGAGGCTGAAGCTATGAACAAGCAACACGAAAATCTTGCAATCCCTGACCCGAATGATAATATGGTACTAGAAAAGAGAGTTGATATGAAGAGTAAGTAAAGTAAAGTACTTCTAATGCTAAATCTATTCTAGATCAGTCTAATCTATAAACTGAAAACAAAGAAACCCTGAGATGTCAAGTGGCAATATGACAAATCAGGATGGAGATAAAGAGCTGCAAGCATGGTGCCTTCAGAAATGTGATCTACAAGAATTTGTCTTTCCTATTTGTCATGGTATATGCACAAGAGCAATGATCCATGTTTACTCCTTTATCTGATAGGACTAGTACTTTCCTAATGAGTATAAATAACAATGAATACTAGATATAGTAACATAAGTATATCTTTATTCATTTGAAGCTTTTACACAAAAAGAGTAGGGATGATTAACCAATGATCATACTATTTTCCTTGACTATGAGAACTCTATTTAAAGAACCTAAAAGTTTCCAAGCATAACACGACCATCCACAACTACTAATAGCTACCTCCTAAAAAACTACCCACAAGCTGAAAAGTAAAAAATACATAGTTGGATACAAGCAACTTAACAAAACATTACAAAGTCATTTTACAATAACTGCATCATTTTCCCCCTATCCAAGAAGAAAATTTGGATTCTTAGCCAACATATCAAGTAATATTAGGTAAAGTTTGTGAAACTTGTGATGACATTGTAGAGGAATAAGGGCCTTTGGGTTGATGATTCCCTTGTATAGCTAGAATAGCTTGATCATTGCCTAGACATTCTACAATTAAATATGGATGAAGATCTTGGGAATTCAAAGCCTTTAAAATCGCTAACTTGCATTGGTTTTGACAGCTAGAAGTAGAAAGGAAAACTTATGAGGTATGCATTGTTCAACTCACAATATTGAGAATGCAATACATCGTATAGAGAATTTACTTGCTTGTGGCCATACAATTTAATAAACTTCTTGGAAGGGTTGTACAAACAAGTAGACAAATCTAAAAGTTCACATGACTATGGAAAGGCTTCAATTGGTTGATTATTACATCTTGATGATATTTCTGGAACTTGAGAATTATTTCCATAATGAAAATCTTGTTTAGGTTTCCTAGAGGCCAAGGATGTGCCTTCTCTCAATTTACCATATCTTCGAAATGATTCATTCTCTTGGCCAAATTCAGAAGGCCGTACT
Source organism: Sequoia sempervirens (assembly GCA_007258455.2). NCBI lineage: Eukaryota > Viridiplantae > Streptophyta > Pinopsida > Cupressales > Cupressaceae > Sequoia > Sequoia sempervirens. The sequence continues at coordinate 264,156,988 of VDFB02271358.1, forward strand.
TAAAAGATTGGACAACTACAATGGAATAATCACCTAACCATATGATGTGTAGAGGAGGTATGGTGGCAACATAAATCTGTACAATAGATAAAACATGCAGCAGAAATCCAATTTGCAGTAGAAAAATGTATAGCATAAAACTGTTTAGTAGAGAGTTATGCAGCTAGAAAAAGGTACAACAAAATGTCGTAGAGAAAAAATTGTTCAGTAGAAAATTGTACATCAAAAAATGTGTTACTCTTTGGCTGTACAATAGAAGAATCGAACAGGGGCTAGATTGTACAGGAGAAAATGAAGGTGGAGACTATCTTTCCTAGATTGTAAGGTATGGTGAAAGAAATAGGATTCCCTTTGTTGGTTTTATAGAAAAAACAACTCTACAAACTTTAAACTAGTTCAAATTGCAAATCAAGAAGCAACAGAATACCATACTTGGCTGTGCACTTAGCTCAATCACATGTAACTTTGAAGTGAGCTTCCCTCCAGTGATTTTTTTTGAAGCAAATGAAATAAGTATGGAAGGATTTTCATTGCCTGCAATCTATAGAAAAACAAAATCAACGTTAGGAAACATTCCACAGATTTTAGATACAAGATGAAAATGGAAGCACGACAAGAAATAAGCATCTGATATGGTAGAGAAAATAATCTCGAAGAGTGGAAGAGAGTTTTACCTTAAATGATGCGAATGTGGCTGCATGAGCTTCTAGAGCTTGACTTCGCTGCTGCTATACAGAAAACAACTGTGGCTTATTGCAATTTCTTCCTAAGGCATAAATTGACTTTCTAGAAAGATCACTTTCATTTGTGGTTGAGAAACTTGACTCCTTTAGAATAAAATAGGCAATTCATATTATGTATAGAGTTGAGGCTTTTGGAAAAGATGCTAGACTCTTTGCTAGAAGGCACAAAATCAAACAAGATCAACTCCTTGCATTTGCAGAAAGAATCACTCAAAGGTAGCATCTGAATGTGACTTTCCTGGTTTCTTGGATTAATAAAATATGCAAAGTATTGAACTAGAGCCTTTTTTTCTTAAAAACTTAAAAAAGAAAACTTTTGTATCAGGCTATAGGAAGTAAAACCATATTGGTTTAACATTCATTACATTCTCATTGACCTCTATGGGAAATATAAAGAAATATAGATTTTTCCTAACTTTTTCCTTGACAAGGTGGTATGTGGAAATTTTCCCTCCAACAATTATGGAACAAAAAAACTTGTTTTCAAATCAAACAAAGTATAATTCCAAAAAAGAATTACTTGGAAACAAATTTTGGTGACCATCTTCCCACTTGAACACCTTCCTCCAACATTCTGATGCACACAAAATATTGTTGTAAGGATCCAAACCTTATTTTCTAAACAAAAGAAAAATGTCAAGCATAATTATTAATAAAATCCAATATCAAGTAAAACCAACTCTTTCTTCTTTGTCTTGAATAGCATATCCCCAAATGCACGTGAGACAGAGATCTCCCCACAAATTCAACCATTATTAACCTGAAATAAAAACAAACAAGAACTGAATATAAAGTGAGGTGTGGGTAGAGAAGCAACAAATTTATTTCAATACCCCTTGAAAATAGATACTAGAGAATGGTTTTTCACTTATATGAAAAGGTAAGCATTGGTATTATAAAATTCACCTGAGGTTACACAATCCCAGATCAATGACAAGTACATTAGTTTCCACATCAGAGATTATAGCATGCATTCATAGTACATATAAATTGAACCTTGAACATAATAATACTGATTGAGTAGAATATCCTTTATGATTAATCAATAAGCACAAAACAATTGCTTTTACCACTAGAACACAAAACAATCGCTTTTACCACCAACTTTTGAAATTTGCAGATCTCAAGGTAAATGATTTCTTATTCAATGCCTTTCTCTCTATCTATTCATGTATACTTGCACTATTGCTAACAAAGTATTGATGAGAAACTTAACCCCCAAAACAACATTACTCACCATGGACAAGTGCAGCCAAAGTGGGGGTGATGGGAGGAGATAATTACAGACTGACTCATATAGGAACAAAACACAGGTTGGATTTTGAACTCATTCTAGAACACCTATATGAAGCTGAAACTATGCACGTTGACTTAATTGTAACCTAATGTTCTGTGTGTTGATACAATCCCATAATGGTCAGGATTGGTGCTGGAATTGGGGTATGTAAAACAACTTCAACAGTCTCTCCAATAATCCATGGTAGGCATTGAATTAGATCTATGCGGAGTGACTTAGGTTTCCACCCACCAGATAATAGCATGTCTAAATATTCCATTGTTGACTCTCATTTCCCCACCAATCCAACTCAAGTATCTATAGCAACAGTAATGAATTATGCTTGTGACTCATAAGAATGGTTTGTTTAAAATAACTTAATGTAAGATTCTCGTTTTATCCCTTATACGACAGTGATCTCTATTATTATGCTAGCAAAAGGAATTCAAATCCTGAATGTCACAAAAGAATTGTTTCTATCAATACAAATGCTACATCTTTAAGAGACTGGTAACACCATGCCCTACTTGTTTTATCTTGGTTTTATTCTATATTTAATTTTGTATTCTGCTATGATAAATCTCACTCGTGACAAATGAAAGTAATAGCTATTGTGATGATAAGAATAGATCTACATGAATGAAGAAAATTGGAGCTTTGGAATTGTATCTCCTTTGGTACTTAAATTAGTAGCTTTTAATGTGTATCTCATAAGACTTGTAAAATTGATGTCATGATGATATTTGAGTTATATTGTCACTTTCTTCATATTTTTTTAGAAAAGTATTTCTATTATTGTTTATTTATAAGCAAGTTACACAGTGAGGGTTTGAAAGATTTATAAATAATGTTTGTGGTGTGGAGGCACTATTTTATACTATATCTTATATTTAATAGGAGTGGATGTAGAAATTTTTGTGTAGAAAAACATGAGCAAAATTACAGAGCTTGACTCCTAATTTTCAAATGGTAGTTAATGTTAAAATGATGCCAACCATCATAATTGATCTTCTATGGTGGCCTAATGGATACTATGCTCTATCAATCCACTAAAGGGGTGTTACTACCATAAATCATTCTAGCAACATTGATAATTGTGAGCCTCAAAATTATAATGGGGTGTGTTTTACGCAAATAGAAACCCACCAATGGAAAAATTTGCTTCATACTATTCTTATTTACTTGCATATTATTTAAGTTGGTCATCCAAAACTTCACCCAAAGCAACAGAGGAAGATAGTAATTTTAAGGGGAAATCAATTGATGGAAGAAGCTTACCTAATTTACAGTGCCAAGAGAACCCCACAATTGCTTTGGATTTGTTTCAACAATATATACAAGTACCTGAATTTACCATAGCATATGGAGAGAATCAGATTCATGAAAACATAAATAAATTGCCCACCTTGACAAACCTTTCATAAAAGTATAGGCATATAGAAAAGTTGATAAGCTTACTATGAATGATATCACTCCCACACCAAACCCTGTCAATAATCTACCCACATACAACAATGTAGCATCTTGCATACAAAAAAAGCAATAAGATTGAATGAAATTCATGCTTGCAATTGTTGTTTAGAAGCTAATTGCTTCCAAAATCATTTCAAATTTTTCCTTCACAAACATTTATTGCACAATATATTTACAATTTTTTCATTTTGAAAATGGAAAAGTCAAGTTCCATACAAATGCATGATACATTTTATTCATCTAGGTTATACTACATTCATTTTCATCATTTTTTGGCAATTCATTAACATTTATGGCTTATAAGTTATAACAATGATAGATTCAAATCAATTATGATCCACTTATAGGGTTTGAAACATGTCTAAAACAAAACCTTTGAAAATATAATTAGGTTCCATTATGAACATGCTCATGAGAGAGCCTACAACCCTTTTATAAAATGTGCACTTTTAAAAAATCTATGACTTAATAATCATTTAAATACTCACAACTCTCAAAGTTTTTAACCATAGCCCTAACCTTTCATTATGTTTAGGACTAAGGAAAGAGTGTTGGCAGGTTCAAGTGCAAGAAGTGGCCCAACAAAAAATGATGGGTTTACCACAAGCAGATCAAGGTCCTGCCCCTCTACATACTTCCAGGCCTCTTTCTCAGCAAGAGCTTTTGCATATACATACCAAAGTTGCAGGCAAAACATACCCTATATTTAGAATTATGCAGATGTGAATTGAACCTAAGAAGTAAAAGCTTTCATGGATAATTTTATGGAGACATTTTGGGGCTTTTTGTTATTTATACCAAAATGATTAATTTTACTCTTATACTCATAGCAGGAAGTGCTTATAAATTACTCTTGTACAAGCAATTAAATGCTTCTAACTAGTGAAATATTATCTTCAAAGGAGGGTATTTATACTTACATTATATTATTTGCACTATTTTGGATTGCTCCTATGGGACTCATCTAAAAGAGAAAGCTCTTGAGTATTGTAATTATATTTGATAGTTGAGCAGGAGGATGTAAGCACAACTCTCTTTACAGAGGGTTATCTTGAACAAGACTTGAGGACATTGAGAGTCCCATTCACACTAGGATCAATGAAGGCCTCTTGCTTGGAGATAAATTTCATAGAGAATAAAACTAAACCAATTTATGTCATCAAAACAAAAAGAAAAAAGAAAAAATCTAGTGGAGGACAACCTACCATGATGTTGTGATCATTTGGTATTGCAATAGGGCAAGCAATATGAAACACCCCATCCACTCCATTTATTTCTTCATCAAAGTTTCCTTCTTCTAACAAGTTTTATTTCATTATTTTAAGCCTCTACTTTGCACCAATTAGATACCATAGATACCCTATCTTCTCCACATTATCTAATCACAGGAAAATACATCATTTATTTATTTTTTAAAATTAAAATAAATGATTCTAAACCCTATATAGGATACATTGATACTTCAAAAGCATCTGAAGGAATTTGAAATTATGTAAATATATGTCAATTAAATACTTGGATTGCAAGCAATGGCGCGAACAATGTAACCCTTGTTGAGTAGAGCAAGAATGAGATAAGTAACAATGAATCCTATGCCTCCTATCACACACATCTCTTTACCATTCTCCATCATTCTTTATTGAAACACTTCTCCATTTGGTGAGCTATGCTTGAAAATAAGGTTTTGACAAAGGTTTTAGAGTACGTTTATTAAAATGAAAACTCCATTTTGGCGAACTAGGCCTGAAAATAAGATTTTGATGAAAGTTTTAGAGTATTTTGGCGGGTTATTGATTCTTGATTCCTTAAATGATTTATTCAAATAGATTTTGACTGAATAAATGACTAACTATTTAGTCATTTTTATTTGTTTGACTAAATAATTTTTTATTCAAAAAACCAAATTAGTTATTTATTTACTCATTTATAATTGAGTTGCAAAAAAATAGTAGAATTTAGTCATTTTTAGTTGTTGTGACTAAAATTTTTAGTCACGTAGTCATTTATTTGCCAAATTCTACTAGTGACATTTATGACACAAGGTTCCTTATAACATATAAGAAATTGAAAGATCCATACACATACTAGAATTGGCAGCTATGCAAACATACCTTAGATCCATAGATACTTTCACTAGTCTATTCTTGAGAAGGTTTCCTAAGACTAATAGGGATACATTGGACAAGATTTATAATGAAGCCATTACTATTTCCCAACAAATGGAAATTACAAATCTGATAGCTTTCAAACTCCTAAATTTTCTAGCCCAACTAAAGAGAAGTATAGTGCTATAGATGATCTAAAGAAAAATCAAAAGCTAACATCTCAATTTTTGATATGTTGTAGCATTATCCTACTCAAAAATAAGCATTACTAAAATCATTGGATAGTTCTAAAAGTATTTCTATCAACCCTCCCAAAATGGATAAAGGTTAGGCCTTGAGCTCCTCAGACACTATGGCTACAATTTTTAAAGGTAAGACCAAAATCCCTCCTTTTCTATTAACAATACATATGTTTGGGGAAAATGTACATAACTATTTAGTAGATTTTGGGGCATCATGTAATATTATACCTTACTTCATATGCCAAAAGCTAGGAGTAATACCTAGTCCATCCAATAGAGTTGTGGTCCAATTAGGCAAAAAGAAAGTCAAATTCATAAGGGAATTAAAGAACATCCATGTGCAATTAGCCTCTGACCCTAAAGTCCAAGAATATATTGATATACATGTAGTGTACATCCTTGAAATATACAAAATTATGCTTAGCAAAGAATGAACCAAAAATTGAGAGGATGGAACTCTTAACTAACTTCACACAACGTTCGTTACCATGGGGGGGACTAAATAATTAGATTAATATTGATGTCAAGTCTAAGTTAAAACATACAATAACTAAATATAATACCCCAAACGAGGTTGTATTCATAGGGTTAGACTTAGGTGTGTATAAGATGAACAATATCATGATGATATATTTAGCAAAAAATGAACAATCAAATGAAGACAATCCCATCAAAGGATTACAAGAGTTCAAAACTTCTGACCATTTTTTTAAATTTTTTTTAAGATGTATGATAACATGACTAATCTTGGAAAATATGTAGATACTTCCATGCTTTTATTTCTAGGTTGGTGCCACATCCACGATACAAACCATTCCAATTTTTCTTGGCCAACTTCCCGAGATGCGTTGGCAAGAGTAAAATTGATACATCATCTAAGAGTGGAAAGAAGTGATTCAGAGGCAATCACAATATCAAATGATATTTTTGACTCATTAGATTACCCATCTATGGGAGATGAACAAAATACAAATAAGGAAGCCCTTATAATCTTCTTAGAAGTAACTATCACAAAGAAAATCTTGTTGTTTTCAAAAGGAACTTCAACTAAAAGAAAGAAAGAAATAGTAATAGGACCCTCCAACAAGGTGACATTCCAACAAAAAGAGATACCATCAGCACAAGTCCCCAAAAATAAGACCATGTGGAAACTTAGATTTGATGAGTCTAAGTGTAAACATGGGAACGGTGTCAAAATCGAGTTGGTAAATCCCTAAGGGAAGTCATTTCTTGATGCTTTCCGATTACAATTCACTTTCACCGACAATGATATTGAGTACATAACATTGATTAGAGGATTGCTCCTTCCTCACCAAAAGAAGGTAAAGTATTTGTTTGTAGAAGGAGACTCTTAACTAGTAGTAAGGCAAGTTACAAGAAATGAATATTCTTGCCATGATAAAAGATTGTCTTCTTATAGAAATAGAGTGTGGGATATATTTGAGGGTTTCAAGGCATTTAACATAAATTCTATCCCTATAAGAATGAACTATATTGTAGATGCTTTTGTTGCTTCAGCTAGCTAGTTCCCTAGAGCCCATAACTAGTTCAAGGTTGAAATGATTCTCTGTGGAGATGGTGTTAGTCCCAACCATTGTGAATAATATCACCAACTTCCAAGTATTCAAATATGATTAGCAAATCCTCACTTTTATTACTAACTCTAGGATTTTTTCTACTTGGATCATTGATGAAGTTGATAGGGACCCATTTGAAAGGTTAAAAATGTTATAATCTATTTGAAGACTTATACTATCCCCAAGGGGATGGTTTCCTTGAAAAGAATATTTGATCCTAATAATAGGTCAAGGCCTAAAAGGGTTGCCTTAGGTTCAAACAAAGGCAAGTGTGATCTCCACAACTTAGGAGATGAATTGGAAAAGAGAGAAGTATCCATTGGGAAGGTATGTACTTTGGATGAAAGGGATGGTTTAATCTAAGCCTTGAAGGATTATAGGGAGGTAATTGCTTGGAGCTATGAAGAGTTAAAGACATATGACACCTCCATAATTACTCACACTATTCCTTTAAAAAAGGAACCCAATCCTTTTAGACAAAGGTAATGATCGATTAATGCTTTGTTGGAAACATTAATCTAGAAGGAAGTTTAAAATCTACAATGTGCTAGAATTATATACATAGTGCAACATTCAACATGAATGGAAAATGTGGTGCATGTGAAAAAGAAGAACAAAGAGATCCAACTATGTCTGGACTTTCAAAATATGAACGAGCATCCAAAAAGGACAACTATCAGTTGCCCTCACTAGATGAGGTCTTAAAAATTGCAAACAGATCACAAATGATGTCATTCTTGGATGGATAGTCAAGGTACAATCAAGTGATGGTGGATGAAGAATATAAGCTAAAGACTACTTTCACCACTAAGTGGGGAACTTTCACTTACCAAAGAATGTCATTTGGGATCATCAGTGTTGGAGCCACTTTAGAAAGGGAAATGGAGATAGTTTTCAAAGAGATAATTGGAAAGTGTATAATCATATACATGGATTATTTGATAGTGTTCTCAAAAGATAGAGTAGACCATGTGAGTGACTTGCATAAGATACTCCAAAGATACAAAGAATCAGGTATCTCTTTAAATACCAAGAAATAAATTTTTAGAGTTACTAAGGGAAAGATCTTAGGGAAAATCATTTTAGGAAGAGGCATTTCCAAAGATCTAGATAGGATTGTCTGTATTGAAGTTGTCACTACCTAACAACAAGAAAGAACTCAAATCCTGCTTCGAAAAGATTAATTTTTTTAGGAAATTCATTAGTGGGTTTAGAGAGATCATGATTCCATTGAATGACATGTTGAAGAAGGATTCCAAGATCAAATGGACCATAGAATCCAAGAAATCCTTCTATGAAATCAAAAAATTCATCATTCTAACACCCATATTGGCTAGCCCAGATTATTCCAAGCCCTTCCATATATATACTTTTTCTTCATAACATTTTTGTGTAGGTGTTCTCACTCAAAAGGGAAAGGAGTGTGATGAGAGGCCAATTTCCTTTATGAAGGCTCCATTTAAAAATACAAAATTCAGATATCCTAATTTGGATAAGCAATCATTTTCTCTATTCAAGGCTATCAGGAAATTGAGACATTATATTTTGAGGATCAAGGTGATAGCAATTATTCTTGATGTTGTGGTTAAGTCAATGCTAATGCAGAATGAACTTGGGGAATGACATGGAACATGGATGGCCATCCTTCAAGAATTTGACATGGAGATCAAACCTATGAAGTTGGTTAGAGGACAAGGACTATCAAAGACACTAGTTGGGGTAGATCAATAGCTGGTATGCCAATGATATTTTTACCAAGATATCTCATTTGACAACTGGCACAAGGACATTGTCCAGTAATTTTTGGGAAAAAAGCACTCAAACAACATGAATACTGCTCAGAGACAAGCACTGAATATCAAAAGATAGACATATAAGATAAAAGTTTGGATCTTTCATAGAAGAAACTATGAAGGAATCTATTTGAGATGCTTAGAGAAAGGAGATGTCGGTTCAGTCCTGGCATAATTTCACAAGAAATTTGGCACTAGTCATGGATCTGCTGAAGCAACTACCCATCAAATATTACGGGAAAGATATTATTGGCCAACCTTGTTCAAGGACACTTACCATCATGTGAGGGCTTTCCACATATGTCACAAAGTAGCCAACAAAGAAATAAATGCTCCTATGCAACTGCAACCTATACATGAGGTACGCCCTTTCACCTAATGGGGTTAGATTTTATCAAAATGATATATCCTCATTCATCTACATGACATAGGCTCATTCTAGTAGCAACTAATTATTGCAGAAAGTGGTTTAAAGTAATCACTTGTAGACAAATCACTACTACTAACATGATCAAATTCTTAGAAGGCCACATAATGACTAGGTTTGGGATGCCCTTCGCTCTAGTATGTGACAATGCCATTTTTTTTATTCAATTTAGTTTGTACAATGGGAATTCAAGCATAAAGTGGTTTTGAAGTACTCGTCAAACTATTATCCTCAAGGTAATGGAGTGGTTGAGTCTACAAATAAAAACTTAATGTGTCATCATGAAATTATTAGATAAAAACCCAAAATATTGGCACTCACACCTTAAGTTTGCACCATTGGCCAACAGAGCTAGGATTAAGAATGCATTAGGGACATCCCCCTACTATTTGGTCTATGGTTTAGAACTTGTATTCCCCATGAATATCAAAATTATGACTTTGAAATTCATAGAGAGTTATTTGGAGTTAGATGACAAAGTTCAAGTTAGGTTGCTTAAGTTGTTTAATTTAGATGAAAAGAGGAACGTTACCCTTGAGCACATTTCAAAACATCAAGTTGTTGTAAAATAGTGGTTTGAAAAAAGAGATAAAATAATATCCTTTAGGATTTCAGATCTTGTCCTATTATGGGACAAATCCAAAGAAAATAGAGGAAAACAAGTTCAAAGTTTGACAAACTTTGGACAAGCCCTTACCAAATAGCTAAAATCTTAGGGGAAAATACCTTCAAGATTAGTACTATGACTGGGGAACTTACCCCATTTCCTATCAATGGAAGTTCCTAAAAAATTATTTAGGGTCTTGAGAACAAGGGTTATCCCTCCATGTATATTATTAGGATAGGTTTTGTTGTTTTCTTTCTTTTATTCTTTTGTGGGTTTTCCTTTTCTTATTTTTGTGGTTTGTCTTGTTCATGTTCTTTTCTCTTTGTTTGTGGGTTCTCATGAATGCAAAGGCCTAAGTCTCAACCATGAAGGAGATAACCATGGTATTATTGTTTTTAAATCTTTTATTTGTTTAAGTTCAAGGTTTTCTAATCTATTATTAAGCTTGGGAGTCTCAGTTTATCTAGAGTATTAGGCCAACCAACTTCAAAATTTTAATTTCTTGGATCTCAACACCTATAAACATTAAAGAAACATGAACAAAAGTAGTGGTGGAACATAATGACCTATGGATTCAAGTAAATGAAAGGGTATTTCCTTTCTCAGTGATCACCATCCTTCCCAACCCAACACCAAGTAATAGGCTAGAAGTCAAAAGAAATTGCAACAAATGAATTATTGAATTTGGGTGATTCAAATAACCTCTACCAGGGCTATGGACACCTGGTTGGAAATAGAGCTATGTTTGAAGGAATCATAGATATCTCCATCAAGGCTATGGGCACCTGGTTAGGAGTGGAACTATGCACTGATTACAACAACTAGTGTTACGATATATCTAAAAAAATTATAAAGAGAGAAAAGAAAGTGAATAAAACATTTGGGAGAAAGGAAAGATCAAATAAATTGTCTTGATTCATGGGTTGTTATGTTCCATTGGTACTCTCATTCTAAAGGAATAAATCATACGTATGCACATCGAGGCTCATGAAAATTATTGTGAAGGGTGAATTGGTCAAGTACTTGGATACTTGTTGACTCTATCGCTTAATCTTGGGTTTGCAGTATCTTTGAGTTTAAGCCTATTTGGAAACCTTTGAATATGGAAATTCTTTCCAAGCATTTTATTCATTGGTTGCTATTTGGTGTGTCTTCGCACTCACACCCCTTTTCCCTTGGAAAAATGGGGAGCCCCTATTTTTGCTTTGCATGTCTTCATTCCCATTTTCTCCTTTTCTTATTCTTCTCCTTCCCTTTCCTTTCCTTTGTTTGCTTCTATCTTTTGTTTACTTTCAGGCTTTAGGGTTTCAGACTTCTTAGGAAGGGTATAAATTCCTTGTCGGGCCCAACCCTAATCCCTTTCCTTTGACCTGCATTATTTTTTCATTTTGGCTATTGTTGGGTTTCCCAAGTCAAGGTTTTTTCTTATCGCATACCTGATCCGAAATCCTACTAGTGAAGCCTCATTATGCATGCACATCACATCAAGTCCTTTTGCATGTACATACTAACATTGAAATTTAATGCACATGTGCTAGAACTCAATACATTAATGGGTGGGTTTATTCCACCATTAATGTGAAGTATTGGGTTATTATTAGGTTAATTTATGAGTTATTTGTTGATTACTCATTCGACACTTTGCATTCCAAAGGCTCTACAACTTTCCTAATTTCCTTCCTTGCCCATCAAGTCGCCATTGTTGCTATTTTTTTCCTATGTCTCTAGTTCATTTGTGTATGGATTTCATTAGTGGTTTGTGTTCAAGGAGATTGTGCAACATTGCATGTTTTTCCTTCTTGTTCATTGGCTCTTTGTTTGCTTGTGTTTTGTGCCTTCTCCTTCCATTTTCTCACACATTTATAGGTTAGTGTAACTATGGGAAAGATCCTAGGTTAGCAGATTAGTGCATAAACAAAATAACTCAAAGTAATAATGGACCACAAAGAAAAATAACATGAAAAAAAAAAGGAACAAGCTCACCAAATGTCTTCAATCTCCATGGTTCACCTCCATTATACCTTCTCTATTTGCTGGAATATGATATTTTCCCTTAGATTTATGATGAGCAACTATGACTATGCCAAGACCTAAGCAAATGTTGAAGGATTTGAATCAAAATGCAATACTATGCTACTATGCAATTAGTAAGAAAAGACTAAAGTATGTCTAAATGTCAAGAGTGCCTAAAATAAGATTGCCTGAAGAGTAAAAATTCCAAAATATGCAAGCATAAGCTCAGGAGATAATGGATAGAATATGACAAATGAGACTAAAATTGTCTTTTTATAGAAAATTCAATTTTAGGTGAATGGCCAAGATTATAAGATGACAAATACCCTAAGATCAATGGTTAAAATTAAATGTGATAACCCACAATTAGAGTAAGGGAAACATTAGGGTAAAGTTTGAAATGAATGGTTAAGATTTGATTTTAGAAAATCAAATCAATGGACAAGGTTGCATGTGACAAAGAGATAGGCATGGCATGGAAAAATAAAAATTTGGAAAATCAAATAATAATGGAAATTATTTGATTTATGGAGGAAAGTTGACATTTTGAATTAAAAATTATTTTAATTCAAAAGTGGGGCCATATGACAGTAAATAATTAATGTAAATTATTTACTCAGAGAAAGAAAATAGAAAGTGAGACAATTTTAAATAAATGACTTTATTTAAAATTAGAAAAAGCAAGAGTGGATAATAATTAAACAAATCAAAGAGATTTATTTAATTATAGAAAGACATGAGGAATTAATGACGTATTTAAATAAATAAATAAAATTTATTTATTTAAATAATCGGGAAGAATATAATGGACAAGTAATAATTAAATAAATTAAGGAATTTATTTAATTAAAGAGGGACATAGGAAACTAGTGACGTATTTAAATAGTCAGGAGGAATAAAAGACATGAATTAATTAAATAATTAAAAACCATTTAATTAATAGTTGAATTTGGACTATAGACGAAATATGATAAGACATAGAGAAACTGTGGTTTGTGGGTTTAGGACATTTTTTTGTGTCTACATTTTGCCCCTCTTTTTCATAATTTTGTTTATCGCATTGTGACAAAGAAAATAAGTCAAAAGTATGCCCTAGTGAAAAATAGGATGATGAAGAATGATGAGGAGGGTTGTGGTATGCCCCCTCGAGAGGACATTTTGGGTAAAGCAAACACGAGTGTGCTCTCAAAATGAAATGAGAAGACGGACGAAGGGACAAAGATAAGAATGATGAAAATGGTGGCAGGGGAAATGTTAGAGGGGAAAAGAAGAAGGGTGGGAAGGGAAAGAAACCTTCAAAATTTTCCAAAGTACTAATAGATTTTGCTCGAATCATAATTGGGAATTAAAATGACACAAATGGACAGCAAACACCAGTGTATGACATAGACCAAGGTGTGCAAGGTCATCCATTTGCAAAACAAATAGTCACAGACAAGGAATGTCCTAACTCATACTAAGGGCTCAGTTGCTCCAGTCTTTTTGTCAAGACAATCTACAAACAACAATCAAAGAAAACAAAATAGGTCATTAGACATCATCGCACCTCTAAATCCTTCATGGGACATCCTCGAGGTAGCTAGTAACATGACCAAGAGACAAAACAACAAAACATAAGACAAAATAACAAAAAGATCAAACAAAATGGAAAATAGTTAAGACAAAATAGACTAGAAAAGTTCAACAACCATTTAATTGTGTTTTTCAATGTTTGTTTGTCAAAGGTTGATTGAATGGTAGTTTGACAGTTTGACAATTTGACAGTTTTGATAGGTTTCCAATTCAATGATGTTGATGGTTGGACAACACCTATTGTTAGGAAGGACACATCCTAAAAAAGGAAAAATGACATTTTGACGAGGCCCAAGTCCAAGAAGGACACATCTTGGAAGGGACCATAAAGTGACAAGATTGATAGGTAAGTGCACAAAGTTGAGTCCACGAAAAGTGGAAGATTTTTCCTTAACCAAAAAATTGAAATCGGCTTTGAGGAAACAAGATCCCAATTTTAATAAACGGGATCCCGATTTTTAAAAATCGGGATCCCGTTCAACTTCGGGATCCCACTTTTTAAAAATTGGGATCCCATTTCCCATAGGATCTCGAACCAATGGAAAAGGCATGGGATCTCGATTGCCACAAAACAGGATCCCAATTACTACGAAACGGGATCCTGATTACTACGAAATGGGATCCCAATTTCTACAAATCGGGATCCCGTTTGGTAGAAATAGGGATCCCGTTTTATATTGCTATTTATTTTAAAAAAAAATAGAGTTCACTGCACAACGAACGGGACCCCGAGTACTAAGGACAACGACCCCCACAATCAGCTATAGGTGCCTGCCTAGATCCCATTTTTTTGCATTTTTCTATTTTGAATTGAAATTTTGAAGAAAATAAGTGAATTTGAAATGTTTTTTTTAATTTATTTCACGTTTTGAGCTTTTTTAACTATTATAGTAGAAATGAATAATTGTAAAAATAGACAAAAAAAATGCAATGAAACCTGAAGGTTTTTTAATAAAAATGAAAAAATGAACCTTGAATTGTGTTTTACAAACAAAATTTAACTTTTGAAACCTAAATTGTTTGATTAAACCAAAAAAATTGAATTTGAAAACCTAATTGAAACAAAACAAAAAAAATCATTTCAAAACCCTAGAAATGAAATGAAATAAAAACATTGCATTTACAAACCCTAATCAAGCTTTTTGAAACCTTGAATTCAAATCAAACGAAAAAAATTGAATTTGAAAACCCTAGTTTGAATTGAAATGAAAAAATTGCATTAAAAACCCTAATTGTTTAGAAATTGAAACCCTAAATTGAATTGGAACAATTTTTTTTGTTAAAACCCTAAATTGAAATCGAACAAATCATTTTGAATTTGAAAACTAGGTAATTTCGAGCTCAAAAAAATCATTTGCATTGCTTAAATGTTTCAAATTTTATTTGCTTTGTATGGAAAAAATATATATATTAAACTTTAGTTTCAATGTTAAATTATAATTAGATTAGAAAACAATATGTTAAAGAATAGTTAAAATTCATAAAGTTTATCTTGATGTTTGTTTGCAAATTTAGTTAGAAAATTCATAAATCTAAGCGCGTACAATCGATTCCAATTGGCACTAACTTCCACTTGTCTAAATTATGCCAAGGGCCACCCAAACTTCACCCTAAGTTTTCTAAACCCTAGACCCTAAACTATAAAATCTAAACCCTCAACACTAAAGCATTTGAATTTTGTCTTAGGATCTTAAAATGAAATTTGGTTGCCTTAAAAGACCCTCTATTTTCACCATTTAGTAGAGCTTTTTGTAATGTTTTCACTTATTTGAACACATAATATAAAACCTTTTGGTTTCTACAAGTTTATGAAGAGTGGATGATCACTCTCTATGACAATTAGACATGATCATTAGGGTTCTAAATCATTGGAAGAAAATTGAGAGCGTGAGTGAGAGTGCTATGGGTAAAGTTTCTTTCATTGGACATACCTAAAATTATGTAGGTTCAATGTCAAGAATGGGTCTATTTGGTAGATTTATGAAAACTATTTTGAATATCTAGAATGCCATAAAAGTATAATTATAGCAATTCCAATTGGAAACACTTGGGTACATATATATCATATGAAATTTAAATCTAGTAAGGTGTCTATTATATAGGAGAGTTGATAATACATGGAAAGAGGTTTGTATGGGAATATATGTATTAAGAAACACATACATGACCTCTATAGGATTTTTAAGATGTGATCCTAGATAATAATCCACCCATCCTCAATCATAATGGATTCTTTAGCAATTAAGAGAGATTCAATAACCATAAAATTACCTATATTTTGATACTATATAGATTTATGTGGAAGGATAGAAATGCATCAATAAGGAGACCAAGATGGAACCATTTAACACCTAAGGTACACCTATTACATGGGAAAGGGAGGAGGTACATGATGATAGGTTGGAGGAACTAGGCTATTATTACAATTTAGAGATAGGAGGATGATTCATATAAAGAAATATAATTAAATATTTATATTATTTAATATAAATATATTAAATAATATAAATATTTAATATCATAAAATATAATATAAGATTACAATTAAGGATAGGTAATGTTACAATTTACTTGGGGTTTTAATGAGGATTAGGCTTAAGATTCAATTAGGTTTGTAGTAAAGTTAGGTTACAATTAGGAATATATAATAAATATTAATATAATTATAATATAAATATAAATTAATTTAAATATAATATAATTTAATATAATATAATATAGGAATACATTTAAGATTAGGTAAAGGTTATAATTTAATTAAGTTTCAATTAGGTTTACAATTCAATTGGGATATGGTTAGGGTGGGGATCATTTAGCATTCTAATATGGTTAGAGTATGGGTTACATTTAAGATTATTGTTATTTTTGTGATATGTATAGATTGATTCATTTTTAACATGATACTTTTTTTTATTAGAGGGGTAAACACTTTTGACCCAAAGCTAGATGGAACCAATGAGGCTATAGTATGACTAAATTTGGACCTCACTAGACATCTAGATCCCCTTAAGCCATCCTATCACCCTAAATCATAAATAGATTTCTTAAGGGGTCCCAATATGACAAATTTCTTAATGGGATCAAAGAAGTTCTTAAAATTTGGTGAAGTTGCCCAAGGCAACCAAATTTAACAATAATAAGATCGTGCAAGATTATAATATGAATGAGATTTCATGATCTAGGTTGGTCAGTTGAAACAACAGTAGATCTCAATCAACTATTCCACAAGAAAATGTTCTTCACTAACTTTCAAGTTCATTAAATATTCTAAGGGGCACCAAAACTTTACCCTAAGTTTTGTAAACCCTAAACCTTGAACTCTAAAATCTAAACCCTAAACACTAAACCATTTATTTTGTCCTACCCAACACCTTAAAGTGAAATTTGGTTGTCTTAGGAAAATCCACCATATTTCATTCCTTATGCCATGCAATTTTGTCCTAGGATCTTACTACATGTACATCCCCTTAAGTTATCCTATTACCCTAAACTCTAAAGCCGTCTTTTTTTCTTTAAAGGCTCTTAATGAAATTTGGTTGCCTTGGGAAAATTCACCAAATTTTATTCACTTGAGCCATGTCATTTTCTCCTAGGACCTCACTAGACATAAATCCCCTTAAGTCATCATGTCACCCTAAATTGTAATTCGATTTCTTAAGGGGATCAAAGAAGTTCTTAAAATTTGGTGATCAAAGTTTCCATCATGATCTAGGTTGGTCAGTTGAAACAAGAGTAGATCTAAATCAACTATTCCACAAGAAAATTTTCTTCACTAACTTGCAAGTTCATTAAATATTCCAAATTCTAAACCCTAAACCCTGAAGTCTAAATTCTAAACCCTAAACACTAAACCATTTTGTCCTACCCAGGATCTTAAAGTGAGATTTGGTTGTCTTAGGAAAATCCACCAAATTTCATTCCCTTATGCCATGTAATTTTGTCCTAGGATCTTACTACATATATCCCCTTAAGTTATCCTATTACCCTAAACCCTAAACAAAAAAGTCTAAACCCTAAACCCTAAAGCCATCATTTTTTCTTAGGCTCTTAATGAAATTTGGTTGCCTTAGGAAACTCCACCAAATTTCATTCCCTTATGCCATGTATTTTTTTCCTAGGATATTACTACATATATCCCCTTAAGTTATCCTATCACCCTAAACCCTAAACTCTAAAGTCTAAACCCTAAACCCTAAAGCCATCATTTTTTCTTAGGATCTTAATGAAATTTGGTTGCCTTAGGAAACTCCACTAAATTTCATTCCCTTATGCCATGTAATTTTTTCCTAGGATCTTACTACATGTAGATCCCCTTAAGCTATCCTATTACCATAAACCCTAAACTCTAAAGTCTAAACCCTAAACCCTAAAGCCATCATTTTTTCTTTAAAGGTTCTTAATGAAATTTGGTTTCCTTGGGCAACTTCACCAAGTTTTATTCACTTGAGCCATGTCATTTTCTCCTAGGACCTCACTAGGCGTAGATCCCCTTAAGCCATCATGTCACCCTAAATCATAATTCGATTTCTTAAGGGGTTCCAATATGACATTTCTTAAGGGGATAAAAGAAGTTCTTAAAATTTGGTGATCAAAGTTGCCCAAGGCCCAACCAAATTTAACAATAATAAGATCCTGCAAGATTATACAATATCAAAGTTAATTGTATTTTCATTCAAGTAACATGTGCCTTAGACATATAAATGAGGATTACATATAATTTTATCATTTGTATTCAATTATTTTATATTGAATGGTTTAAAGGTATTTCCTAAACATGTATCTTACATCTTGAAATTACAAATCTAATGCAGGTTCACTCATATCTTAAAGATCACATGGATCCATTCAATAATATTCGCAATCCACCTCCACATCATCCATCTCCAACACCTTCACCTCCACCTCGTAACGCCCCACCTCCACCACCTGAAATCAATGAACATGCTCGTTTGCAAGCACAAATCAATGCTTCTGCTAGAACCATCCAAGATCAAATCAACATTATTAAAAATGAAGAATGTGTCACACCTCTTGTGAGGATGTTTGCATCTAGGATGCAAACCCTTGTTGATGATGTCAGGGCTATGGATGGGCTCATAGATGAGCATCGACAATGGCTAGAGGAGAGGAGAACTCCTGATTTTGAAAAGGAAAACACAAAGAAATAAAGATCTATGTAGTAGAGAGCCATAATAATTTATAAATTAAAACAATGATCTTAAATAGTTATGAATTTATAAATTTGGTGAACGATGGATATTTTGTGTGATGAATTTATAAATTTGCTTCCAAATGGATATTTTGAGTGACATGAAATTATGATTTTGGTTCTAGATGGATATTTTTAGTGACATGGATTTATGAATTTGGTAGAATTTATGAACTTATAATGAATAGTATATAATAGTATATATTTTATGACTATCTACTAGATCATGATTTCTCCTACTAAAAAATTGTAATATATACGTGTGTTTGTGTGTTAGACATAAAACGAGCTTTTGTGAATGTTTCAATTTTATTGTTTAGTATGTATGTGCATGTATTAAAAATTTGCATATATAGTTCTTAAATTTTGAAATTTGTATGTATGTACATAGTTTAGTTTAATGATTTGTACGCATGGAAATTATGCATCATATTTTTTATTTTTAATGTACATGTACATACATTTAATTTTGAATTTTGTATGGACATGCTCTTGAGTTGAACAATAAATGTATATATATGTGCATTTCAATTAAATATATGATCTTAATATATATGTTTCTCATCCTATTTCAATTAAATATATGATCTTAATATATGTATGCACATGGACTATTTTGTATGATTTAATGTAGGTGCACATTTATATTGAGCATATCATGGATGATTTTAACATTGATAATATCATCAATCCACCACCTCAGCCACATCCACAGCCACATCCACCTCCACCTCCACCTCCACCTCCACCTCCACCTCCACCTCCCCCTCCACCTAATATGACACATCCAACACCTATCGCATATGACGAGGCTCGCTTGAGAGCATGGATAAATGATCAAGTTGCATCCTTACAAAATCAAATCAATGCTATGCAGAGTCAAAAATTGATTCCTCCACATGTGAGACATTTTGCATTTGTGATGCAAAACGTTGTTGATGCCATCATGATGATCGATTCTGATCTTTATAGGTATCGACGAGACAAAGAACAAATGAGACAATTTTATTCTGATGGTCTCTCTTACAAACAAATATTAGACCTTAAAATAATGAAATCCCATCTAGCCCCCTACTTTCTTGACCCCGTTACTCGACAACCCATTCCACCCAACAAATATAGAATATCCATGAGGTGGTGCATACATCCGCAGATGAGTGCACATTTTTGGGATCGATGGTATATGGTTTTTGATAGTCCCCCACATGCTAATTAGGAGTTCCCATTGTATTTTTTGAGAAAACTATATGTAGAGTTTGTTTTGGGGCAAAAGCCCAATTATTTTGATTTTAGATCATTTCAGGGTGTTGGTGGTAGCATGCCACAACAGAGATTAGGGGCAAGGGTTGATCCCCGATGCCCCATGCATGTGCAACCCCTTGTTGTTGCTCTTGGTCCTCCCATTCCTGCACCTGTATATCATCAAGCTCTAGTCTCAACATTAGGTTCCCTTAGTACACTCGCTGGAGACCTTGATCAACACGCTTCTACGATAGTGAGTGGGGAGCATAGAGACGATGATGATGATGGAGGAGTTTTTTATGGAGCTGGTCTGAGTACCACTTTAGGAGTGTCGAGGCTCGTCCCCCATATATGTACTAGTTGTCATCAAGTATGCTATGGACCTGATCATGCCACACCTAGTTCAGGTGGACAGGGAGATTCTGGTGGTTCATCCGGTCGCATCAGTTCATTTGTAGAGTTCCTCATAGCAAAACATCACCCTAAGGACACTACGACACAGGTATAAATATGCATCTAGATGTACATTCATTTTATAATAATTTTGATGGTTGTATATATCAAAGAAAAGTTTGCAATACATTTTAACAATCAAATTGTTTGGTGTAAAGATGACACTAACGATGCAAGGGAAATCATCTGTTCCACGAGTACATACATCAACACCGGTCATACTCGGCAACCCTTATGGGGTATTTTGATTTCAATTTCTAAAATTATATATGAAATCATAAATTATTTAACTTGAGTTTTAAATTTATAAATGAATCACATCTATGTTTCAAATATTTATGTTGTTTTAGGTGAGTCAATCGGCATCCACGTCGATTCCTCATGAGGGATTTCCAAGCACTCCTCCACTATCGAGCGTCATAGATCAAGGGCAGGTACATTCATATTGTAAATTTGTTTAAAGTTTACATTAGTATAGTTACAATTTTATGAGTTTTGAATTCACTAGATATATGAAACGCATGCATGTACACTTGTAAATATTATAAGCATTAAATGTCTATGTACATGTATGTCTAGGTTGATACCACAATAAGAATGGGCATTGGGAAAACATTTGATGTTGTAGTTACTCATGAGGCCAAAGGTTGTTTACAAAACTTTCTACAAAATGTTTGAATATATATATATATATATATATATATATATATATATATATATATATATATATATATATAAACCTAATTCAATTGTACATGCTTTAATTTTGATCTTGTAGGACTTTGTTAGTGCAACTTTCAGCCCTGACCCGGACATAGTTACACCACCAGGAGGACATGTAGAGCAGGTTCCAGATCAAATGGTAATTTAATTTTTTTATTATATTTAAAGTCAACTATAAATTTTAAATTGAATATATACATAATATGATATTTTTACATATTATTTTTCTTTTATAGCATGAGACACATCTTGTAGTTGAGCATGTACAGACAGGTCTTGGAGAAGAGCCTAGTGCACAACCTCAGAATACGATACAATTAAAATATGATAAATTATAAATTAAATTGAATTAAAAAAAAATTAATTGCAGACTTGTACATCTAATTTTGAATTTCTTTGTCTTGTTTATGTAGATTGATTGAGAATTTAGAGGTTGCTTCAGGTGCACCAGAGCATCCAAACGTAGATATGATGGTAATTTAATTTTATGATGGATTATAAATTAAATTTTCATTAAATAATTTTTTATTGTCTTATATCTAATTTCATCTTTCTCTTATACAGAGTTTTTCAGGTCATCCACATAGTCCGCATGGTGTGAAGAGGTCTCTTGATTATAGAGACAGTACATGACCTAGAAACATGTGATTTTATGTGTTATATTTGTTTATTTCATGGACTATATTTCTTGTTTCTCATGTACTCTGTTGGACTTTATTTCATGCGCTTAATATATTGGTTTCATTCACTTAATATGTTACATAAATTATGGACATTATTATTGTTTGAAATTTTAATTTACACATGTACATTTATGTATTTTATGTTCATAGTCAAGACATTAATATAGGACATTAATGTGAAATTTAGTGATCTCATACATGGATTAATATAGGACATTTTAATATTTATACTTTGCGAATTTAGTGATTTATGTACATGATATACATGATATGTACATTCAATAAATAGCGATAATTACTCAATGAACTTATTCAATTCACGCCAATCAATAATCAGTCAATAAATCACAATTTACAAACAAAAGCAATCTATTTATATACCAAAAAGGATAAATTTTTAAGAAATAAACAATACCATAGAAGATTAGAGAATAAAAGCATTAATAAATACTATAAATAACAGTTCATCTAACACTAATTTATAAGTTGTCAAAACAAATAATGACGTCTTAAGGGGGTGTCTAAAGGGGTCATAATAGAACGTCTTAAGGGGATGTCTTAAGGGGTTATAATACATCTTAAGGGGATGTCTAAAGGGGTCATATATGTCATCTCAAAACAATGTTTACAAAATTTGGATATGCCATCTCAAGAACATCTCAAACTCATGGCTAGAATGTAGTAGGTCTTCACATTACCTGATATCAAAAAGGTACAAGCAATATCAATGAAATCATCAAAACATACATATTTTAATTTATATAAAACTATCTATATGTACAGAACTCAAGTACTTGCATTTAAAAGTATTCCACACATGTTTGTAGGTTGAATCTAGGCATCCTCTCCTTTTTGTTTCAAAGTATGAGATCAATGCAATGATGACTTTAGGATACAAAAAATGACAATAAATCAATTTTAACTATTAATGTCCAAGCAATATCAATATGCAATCAAAACATGTATTTAAATATAATTTAACTAATAATTACCTATTTTTACCAAGTATTCCATGTTGTCTAGGTTGAATCTGCATGGACTAGATCCTTTTTGTGATTATGCCTTAAGGATATATAAAAGGACAATTTAAATCAATTTCAACTAATAACACACTTGACCAATGTCGAAACATGTATTTAATGTATTTAAAAGCACAAAATAAAACTAAAACTATATTTACCTGTATTTACTTATTCCATCATACCATCTGCATCCTCTCTTTTTTTCTATGTATCTATGATTGCCTCATGCTCTTCCATTGAAATTGACCATAGCAATTTTTTTGAAGGTCTTCCACGATACCGCTCAAGTTTTATATTTGTTGCCACCACCAAATGTGAATAATGCATAATATTTTTATGTGTTTCATAGTCTTCGAATGCAGGTAGACCATTCTTTCTTCTCAAGTATTTTCGTAGCCAAGTGCCAACAACCACCACCAATCCTATTGGAAAACATGTTCAAAAACCAACATCAAATAAGTTCTCAAAATTTTCTTAAGGGGATCAAAGACTAAAATTGCTTAAGGGGATCTAAAACTTGTTATCAAAATTTGCTTAAGGAGGTGTCTTAAGGGGATCATCGTACCTGTTGGATAATGAAAGCCATCATCATCTTCTCGAGGTGTTATCAACTTATGTTTAGTTTCCACACAACAAGCCAGCCAATATCATGTTTTCTCTTCATTCCCCTCAGGTGCAATAACAACATACACATGTCTTGCCAACAAAATTCGATTTAATAACTTGTGCATATCCATATAAATAATTTAGTATTGCAAAATAACTTAATAAAGTGAAATAAAATGAAATAAATTAAATTAAAATTACCTTCTTGTACAAGGTCTGAAACACGGTCATAATCTTCAAATGCAAAAAATTGATCATTTTCTTCAATAGTTCTTTCATATTGATTATGTGCTTCTGCAGGTGTCAACGATCTTTGTTCCCACTATTCAACCCATTCTATATTTTCGCAAGCTTCCCAATCTCCTGAGATACAAAACTGGAAAAAAATGCAAGCTCCCTTGTCCAAATAGTCTATGTGCTTGCTGTCGTACTACTAAATGAATGACATATAGTAGATCCACTAATTGTCTCACAATCAACTCTAGATACAATGTTATCTTCTTCCACCAACCAAAAGAATCGATGAACTATAGAGTAATCACTCGAACCAGGTGTAGATAATCTTCTATTACACCAATCCACAATCTCATGTGCATTTTTAAATTTTACTGAATCCTCAAATTTTAATTGTTCTCTAGCAAGAATTCTTTTGACACCACTTCCAGCTCCATCATGTTCTCCTTTACCCATACCCACGGCTTAAAAACTCCATATATGTTGGACATTAAGTTCCTTGTAGACCCTACAACCAATAGAACATTCCTAGCATTTTTGAATTGCATCATTACAATTATTTGTTGACCATATGAGGTGTTCTTTCATATGGATTCCTCTTTCTTTTAAATTTCTATAAAATATACTAAAACAATATTGAACAAACTCTGATGAGTGTAACCAATTGTCACTCAAATAAAAATGATACTCCCTCAAAACTTTTCTATCATCCTCAGTGCTATCATTTGCATGTCTATAAACAATATGGACAAACATAGCTACTTGCACTGAATTATAATATTGAGATTGAATTTCCTCTTGCAGAGCGAAAGTATAATTCTTCACAAAATCAACCACTAAAAGTATAGTACCAATTGGAAATGTGTTTCTACATGTGTGAAATTGGCCATCAAGCCATTGAGCATGTTGAGAGTGCATGACATATTTTAGTACAATCTTATTCTTAAATTCACGCATGAATGCATATACACTAACTTTTTTTGTAACTAAATCCTAGCGCTTTCCTATTTTTCCATCTTTTTAAAGAATAGTGAACATTCCTAAATCTTTTGACATCTACCCAATTGTTGTCCAAAATCATGATCAACACTTTCATGCAAACAAATTCTTAAAAGATAAGAGATTTTCCACAATGAATGCATTGTCCAAAATACAAGAACTTAAATAAAATAATTTATCATTAGATTTTTCACAAAATAAACACGAAATAAACTCTCTTGTGCCGGTGGCATATCGAAAATACCACAATCTGTATAATCATGTTAGTATGCAAGGAATTACAAAATTAATATGCTCCGAAAAACATCATAAAAATAATGTAAAATTGAACATGTATTTTACAACAACAAGATATTCGTTGCTTGTTAATTTTTACATACTAGGGTTTACATTTTTCAAAAGACCTTTGACTTATTTTAATATTACTAGGTAACATTGAATCACTACAAATTTTTCTATAAAATTTAGTTTGTGTTACTATCTAATAGGTGTTTTGGGGGTAGGATGTTGAACTTTGGACCCCACCTTAATTTTAAAACATCTCTAGCATTGATGAAACCCTATTATCAATGCCAATATTTTTCAATCAAGATTTAAATTTCAAGCATTCAATTTTATATGAGACCTGTTGGTCGTCCACGAAACTCCAACATTGATTGATAGGATCATTTCTATACTTTCTCTTCTTTTTCCGGCTCCTTAGTAATGTTTTGGGATGTATTTTTTAAAACTTCACTAATATTGCCCACCATTCTTTTATTCAAAGTTTTTTTATTAACTATAGCAGTAGTTATAGCTCTTCTTGCTATGTTTTTATCTTTAGATTGACTATTTTTCCCAATAGATTGAATGGCACTAGCAACAGTAGACATAACATGTTTTAATGATTGATCTTTTCTTTTTGGTTTAACATAAAAGCCTAACCTTTTCATTGCTTTCCTCATTTTTTGCATTCTCATCAATTGCATCATTAGTTGACATTGAAATGCAATTTTTTTATGATAAAAGAATTTGGTGTATATTCTATTAGCATGTGTTCTTATTTTCCTCTGAGAAATTTGACCAAGAAGATTATCAAAAACACCACTTCCAATTTAAAAAAAAGTATTTTCATTAAATTCAACATCACATTCTAGATTTTCATCTTCATTTTCATCTTCATCTTCATTTCATTTTAGATTTTCATCAACAAAATAGTTTTCATTTTCATTTTCATCAACAAAAGCGGTTTTCATTCTCATTTTCATCTTCATTTTCATCAACAAAATGGTTTTCATTTTCATTTTCATCAACCGGTTTTCATTTTCATTTCATCTTCATTTTCATCTTCATTTTCATCAACAAAATAGTTTTCATTTTTCATTTTCATTTTCATCAAAAATCAGAGTTTTTTTTCATTTTCAAAGAAAATGATCATTTTGATTTTCATTTGCAACAAAAGATTTTTCTTTTTTGTTTTCAACAAATTCTATAAAATTTTCATCTCTCTGAATATAGTCAATGTCAACATCATTAAGTCTAGCATCTTGTAAAACTTCTACATACAAATTTACCATTTCACTAACATATGGATTTGAAGACGTACCTGGATTTGTGCATATTGAAACATTCTCCATAGCATTCAAAGAGGGATTTAAAGACATAGTAGGAATTGTTTGTATAATCATATTCTTCTCCAAATTGAATCCTTGCAAATTAGCTTCATCTACAACCATGGTACCCTCAATGTTTTCATTTTCAATAGTTGTTGAATTGGTTGCTCCACCATCATTCATTGATTTCATTCTCATTCTTCTTTGTCTTTGTCTTTGTCTCTCTTTTTCTCTATTTGCTTCAACTTCTTTAGGAGTCAATGTCTTCCTTCTCTTATTACGAGCTTTATCTCCCATAATTATAAAATTCTCAAGCACAAATGAATGTTAATAGTAAATACATCAAAATATTCAATCCAAATTGGAAGTTGAATACCTATGAGGACAAAATTCTTCCTCTTGTGTTCCTCAAAACAAGTAGAAAACTACCACAATTCCACTTAAAAAATTATTTTCTTCATGCCTCCTTTGAAAAATTCAATTCATATTGCAAATTGAAACCTTTTGTTCCTCCAAACAAGCACAAAAATAACACAATTCCACTTCAAAAATGGTGTAGATGATGCCCTGTTTGATAAAATCAACTAAAAATCAAGTTCACCACCTGTAAATACAATAGCTTATGAAAAATAATTTACTTTTACTGCTCTCAGCCGTACATGTGAAGTTGCAGAATTCACAATAATTTTTTGCAGTGTATTTAAATAAAATAAACGAGATCCCGCTTACTATAAAATGAGATCCTATTTTTAAGAAGTGGGATCCCATGCTATAATCGGGATCCTGTTCGTCGGCATTGAATGTCGGGGCTGTTGGCCGGGAAATGGGATCCCGTTTATGAAATGGGATCTTGTTTCCTTCACAACAGTCTGAATATTGTCGAATAGGGAATGGGATCCTAATTATAAGACGAGATCCCATTTATGAATAAACGGGATCCCGTTTTATAGTCGGGATCCTTTTTAAAAAAAATTGAATTTGTTTTTGCATTGTGGTCGGGTTTTTGCCTAGGTTTTTGGTTCGGGAAAAGCATTGGAAGTCTGAACCTAGGCCTTCCACCTAGTTTGACCTGCAAGTTGAAGGTCCTAACAATGTCAAAGAAAAATACCGACTTTGGACATATGGCTGACAACCTCTTTTGCAGAATTTTCTGACGAAATTAAAACCCATGTTAGATGAAACAATGCAAATTCTAAATATGTAATTTGTTTTGCAATTGGATTATTTTTTCTATTTTTCAATTAATTTCTAATAAAATTGGTCCATAAACTTTAAATATCAGGGTTTTTTACTATTTTAATAACTTTTGATCAACATAAAATTTTGACAAACAGATTGCACGAGAACAAAATTCAGACAATTCTTTTCAAATTTTTTAAAAATAAAAAAATGATAAGTTTAGGTCATCTTATGCATGTTGTACACGACGATTTTTCAAACGGAAAATGCTAAAAATTTAACAAAAAATAAAAATAAAAAATTACAAAAAAATATCAAGAATAAGCTTCAGTGAGTCATAAAACTTTTCCCAAAATGATTTAGAAAAATACGATAATTTAAGTCAAAATATGGATGTCGTACACGTGCATGGTATGGTAAAAAAAATGACTTTTAAAAAGTGGTTTTTAGAAATGCCTCTTAAAACTCAATTTGTACAATCTAGGTATTGAAAGAAATTACATATTTGGAAACTAGACTCCGAGCACTACATTTTATGATTAGTGACTTTTTTAAAGGTTTCATCTCTAAGTGCTTCAAATTTTAAGGTCAAATGTGTCAAATTTTGAAAATCAGGAAAAACACTTCCACTTTTTGGCCAAAAAGTGGACTCAACTTCTTGCACACACCCTGACATTGTTTTGGAAATTTGACTAATTTTGACTGTATGGCTAATTGGACTATGTTGTCTTATTTATTCACGATTTTAACAATGATGTTCCGAATGAATGACTATTTCTGACTTATTTGATTGACACGACTATGTTTGACATGATTTTTTACTTTAACAAACCTAAAAAGACTGACCTAATGTCTCAGGGGTTTAAAGATGAGTCTTACCTATGTAGCAAATGCGCAGAGATCCAACGTAGTTCAACTATGATAATAACTGACACAACTGACATGACAAACTTTGAATTTATTTTTGGCATTTTTGATGTGTTTTGATTTATTTTTTGGATTTTTTCAATATTTTTGATTTTTTGGATTTTGACAGTATTTTGATTTTTTTGGATTTTGACAATATTTTGATTTTTTTGGATTTTGACAATATTTAATGATGCATATGAATGGTGTGATGGATAGACATGATTGTGCCACTATTCAATTTGAATACCAATTGACAGGTGATAATGATGGCATTGTTTGACGAGGGAGGTTGCATAGCAAGATTGGAATGACTTTTGTTCATGTCTAACTTGGATGATGGAGTATCCTTAGACCATTGAATAGGGAAAAACCAAGATAGTCAACAGACGTGAAAGGATGATAGGTGGCCTTGGTAAAAGACAAGAGACATGAGACTAGAGGAATTGGCATATGATCTTCAATGACTATGTTGCATAGGGATAATGAGGCTATGACGACAATGACATGTTATTTCATGAATAGTGTATAACCAAGGGTTAGACATGTCAAGAGTTTTCCCTAAAGCATGAATTATGTTTGTATGTTCTATGTCAAGACCAAGGTAGGTGGGAAAAAGGATGTGTATAATAGGGCTTTAAATGGATGGATAGAGATGTCATAAGAAAGGCATGGGAGATGAGACGACTTTCCCCCAAGTGTAATGGTCCACATAGACAATTTATTTTACACATGATGCATGTTTGCTAGGTTTTCATCATGGTACTTATCCAAAGTGCCATAAGAATGGTTTTCACTATTGGATGAAATTATTTCTCTTTACTATTTTTGTCATTTTTTTTCTTTTTTTTTCTTTTTTTTTTGTTGTCACCAAGACACCTGGTTGCCAAGTTTTCATCAAGGTAACAATTTTTTGGTATTTTCCATTTTTTTGTATTTTTTAATTTTTATATGGACAGGATGCCTTGGAGGCGCACTAATTATTCTAAAGTCGTTGACAATGCTGGTATAGAGATAGGTGCCATGATATGCCAATAATGACCTTTCTGAAGTAGTTTCCTTGTCAGGACCATAGCGCTCGTATATAACGAATTGATGTCATTGTAGTCCTTTTTGATACTAGAGTTGGCCTTATCAGATACACACATCGTGATAGAGTGCCATGAGAGTCCTTGTGATAAAGAGTTGCTACCATGATGCAATGGATTTGTGACGTGGTATTTTTGGACTTTAGGCAAGATGTAGTATGAATTTTGATGGTAGATGTGGAAGAGTTGTCTAGATGTTTGGATGAATCACTTTTTATTTTCCAAACTTGGGAGGGTGGGTGACAAAATTTGGAATTTTGATGGGGATGGCGCTTGGAACCAATATTTTTAGATGCCTTGTTTGATGACCATTTTGAAGGAGGTGGACATTTATTATATGTGCGAGTCCTTTTTTCTTATGGCTCCACATTTTGATTGACTTTTGGATTTGACATATTTTCTTTGGTTGATCCATTTTTCTTTGGGATCCATTTTAACTTCATTTGTCCACTTGAATTTTTGTTTGATTCAATGGCCTTTAACATTTGATTTTGAATTTTTGATCTATATGCCTTTTGTCTTGTTGGTTCCAAACGAAAGGTTTATTCGTGTGGGAATAATAGTTTGTGGTATGGACAGAAGAAGGGTTGGAAAGAATCTTATGACAAGGATTACTCATGGCCTCTATCTTGATGTTTGTATTAGATAATGTTTCCCCCAACATCGAGGAGGTACCACTAACACTGTTTGATTTGTTGATTAAGGAATAGCCAAGACCTTGATGTTTGTAATTTTCTTGAAGTTGTATTGGTTCTCGAATGCCTTGGTCGTGTATGCCTAATCCTTTTCCTTGATATTGCATGTTTTGACAGATTTTGTTTGCAACGGTGTATTTTTCATTATGGAAGCTAAATGCTAACCCATCATTGTGTATGTGGACACTGTTACTTGGAATGTTTTCATCTGTGAGAAAGCTTGCTCTGACAAAGATAGATGATCCTAGCTGATAAGATGTTGTCGCTTCCTTGACATGTTGAACATATTTTTGACTGATATCTTTGGTCTAATTGTGTGACATGTCAGGTTCAGATGATTATATTGGTGCTTCCAAGTCGATGTCGAATCCATCTTCATGGTCATTGTCACACTGTCTAGTGAATTTAGCTATAGCTTGATCATTTGCAAATATGTTCAGGGTAGAAGACACTTGTTCTTGAAATAGATCGTCTATGTGTCCAATGGAAGCAAGTGTCTCATTTTGGGAAATGGCAATGTTCGGGGTTTGGGTAGGATTAGTCTCAAATGTTTGGTCATGAATGTCATAAAGGTCAATGAGTGGATCATTTTGGTCAATGGTAGTGTCTTGGTCAAAGATGGGATTGTCTTGGACAAGATGATTGGGACTGGGATTTTGATCAAGGATAGGTGTATTTTGAATGTTGTTGTTGTTTAGGACTTCTTGAATGGACTTAAAGATAGGGTCATGGGATGGGATACTTTGATCTTGACATGAAGGTGAAGTTATGATGTCATGCTTTGGGTTTTCATCTTCACATGTATCCTCAAATATAGACAATGGAAAGTGACTTTGGATAAGGATAGAACTTTCATGACAAAACATTTGTTGGGACAGGGTGATTGAAAATGATTAGTGGATGAAGGACTAGTATAAGACATGGAGGTTTGGAATGGGTTAGAGGAGGAAGGACTAGGATAGGGCATGGAGGTTTGAAAGGAATTAGTTTATGGTTGACTAGGATAGGACATGGAGGTTTGGATTGGATTGATCAATAATGGACTAGAATATGACATGGAGGCTTGGAAGGGATTAATGGATTGTTGGCTTCCCTTGTCAAGGTTAAGATAAGGAAAATAAGTGGATATTTTTTGTGAATTAATGGCGGGATTTGTGTTAAGTGAGTCTTGACAATGAAGGTATATGGATGGAGGACTAGGAATTATGGATTGTTGGTAGGAAGGACATTGCTATTTGGACTAGATGAATTATCTTTTAAAGTCTATGGCTTGTTGGTATTTACCCTAATGGAGTAATTGTTATTCAACTTGACTAGCAAGCATATCAATGTGGATTGAAGACATGATAGTGAATTCTGGGAAATGAAAATGAAAAGGTATGACTCAAGCCTAAACTATGTTGTTTGTATAATTTTAGACAAAGACCACTAAGGAGGGATGCCTAAAGATAGATTGGAAGTGCCTAGTTTCGGATTTGGATAGTGATGGTGATTTTTCTCAGTGACAATAAATTGTGTCTCAATAAGTCAAATGTGTCATTTAAGGAATTAATTTTGATTCAAAATAGAAAATGTGTTGTTCCGGGTCAAAATTACGTTGCAAAATGGAAAATGCATCAAAATACTGGAAAGATGTTTATTGATAGTGTTTGGACTCAGGTTTTTTATAGTGACTATTTTTTTCCCTAGAAATTACATTGTTTCGGGTCACAGATGCGTTGCAATTTGTCAGATGTGTCGCGACTTCAACAAATGTGGTGCTACATGTTTCAAATGTGACTTAGTAAGGTGATTGTGGCTTTCTGTAAAGAAAATATGATTCAGACCAGTTGAATACATTGTTATAGGGAGAAAATGCATTTTAGCAGAGTATTTGTGGCACAAAATGTCTTAAATTTGATTCGGCGGAGCAAATGTGTAGCAGCAAATATGTTGCAGGAAAAATGAAGGTCTAACTTGTTTGCAATTTTGGAAAAAATGTCAAATTCATTTCAAGTGTGAATGTTTGTTTCTAGGTCTATGAAAAATGTTTGTTTGTTTCAATGTCTTTATCATAACACTTAGCAAACACAATATTTTGTCTTTAAAAATTTGAAAATATGTACAATGAAGACAAGCATAATCCTAGGTTAGGCAAGGACAATATTCGTTAGATTCCACATGGGTTAGATTCCACACGGGTTTCCCCAGCCACACTTATTCGTAGCGGATGAATCTAGAAGCTTGGCCATACAGGCTACCCCTTACAATGCACTCACTTCTCAAGCCAACCAAGCTTTCAGCCCCCATAAAAATCCCATGGCAGGCTAATCACCTCTACTAAGAACTGTGAGAATGTGGATGCCTTTGCAACGACCGTTGTTGCACTAGCAAAAAGATAGGATTTTGGGAATTACACAACAAAATTTATTTTGGGACCCCGTTCGAGTGGCCATACATGGGGAAAGATTAGCTCTGATAAGGAGGAACTCCAGCCTAAAGAAGTTATGCTCAACAGGGTTTTTCGGAGTTCACTTGTGCGTATGACAAATCCGCACTCGTAATCCTAAGTTTTCCATTAGGATTCACATTTATATACCGGTCAGGGGTAGCTCGGCCAAAGAGCTCTATTGTCGGTTTGAGTCACCATGGGGTGAGTAATTTTATCCCACCAAGGAAGGCCCAATTCTTAGAGTTAATAATCATTTCCCTTGCACTCAAGATCGCACAAGCGTGCAAGGGGAGAGGATACTTCGATTTTTGAATCGAGGTGACACATAAAATAGATGGGTCTAATTTTATCATCACCTAGTTTTCACAAGGTGAGAGCATAATCACCTACCACCTTCAAGCACAATCAAGCAAAGTTCTTTAACCCCCTAATTAAATCTAAGTGAGACAAGAAAATGTTCTTTTTAAAGCACTAATGGATGTGTTTTTTAATCTAAAGAAAACACAAGAGATTTCAAAATAATAGCCTTGGACATTTGAACCTACAAAACCACTTGTTAGTAGTCTCAAAAAGATGTCTTGGACCCACAAAAATTCAAATCCACATGCTACAATAGCAAATTAGTAACCAAAAAAGTGCTAACTACTAACTTGAAATGAGAAATCTAAAAATTTTGGAAAGAAAAAAACCAAAAATAAAAATCACCAGACAAATGTGTCATGGTAGAGCGAATGCGACATTCTGCACATCAGATGTGATTCAAGACCGCACACAAGAATTATCCAATTAGATGCATTGATTTGTAGAGTAAATGCGTTGCGGTCATCACATGCGTCGTTCAGGTTCTCGAATGCGTCGTTCCTGAGCAAATGCGGCATTTTGGTTGTCAGATGTGTTGTATCAAAGCATATGTGTCATTCTAGTTGTCAAATGTGACTTAGGAAACAATAATGCAACATTTTGTACCTATACCTGCAAAACACAAAAAAAGTTGTACAAAAAAACAAAAATGCTCAATTTTGGCGTTGGGTTCACCAAAGTAACTATGGGAAATATTTTAGGTTTGGATTAGTGCATAAACAAAATAACCCAAAGTAATAATGGAGCACAAAGGAAAATAACATGAAAAAAAAGAGGAACAAGCTCACCAAATGTCTTCAATCTACATGGTTCACCTCCATTATACCTTCTCTATTTGTTGGAATATGATATTTGCTCTTATATTTATGATGAGCAACTATGACTATGCCAAGACCTAAGAAAATGTTGAAGGATTTGAATCAAAATGCAATACTATGCTACTATGCAATTAGTAAGAAAAGACTAAAGTATTCCTAAATGTCAAGAGTGCATAAAATAAGATTATCTAAAGAGTAAAAATGCCAAAATATGCAAGCATGAGGTCAGGAGATAATGGATAGAAGATGACAAATGAGACTAAAATTGCCTTTTTATAGAAAATTCAATTTTAAGTGAATGGCCAAGATTAAAAGATGAAAAATTCTCTAAAATTAATGGTTAAAATTAAATGTGACAACCCACAAGTAGGGTTAGGGAAACATTAGTGTAAAATTTGAAATGAATGGTTAATATTTTATTTTAGAAAATCAAATCAATGGACAAGGTTGCATGTGACAAGGAGATAAGAATGACACGAAAAAAGAAAAAGCTAGAAAATCAAATAATTATAGAAATTATTTGATTTATGGAGGAAATTTGACATTTTGAATTAAAAATTATTTTAATTCAAAAGTGGGTCCATGTGACAGTAAATAATTAATTTAAATTATTTACTTGGAGAAAGAAAATAGAAAGTGGGACAATTTTAAATAAATGACTTTATTTAAAATTAGAAAAAGCAAGAGTGGATAATAATTAAACAAATCAAAGAGATTTATTTAATTATAGAAAGACATGAGGAATTAATGACATATTTAAATAAATAAATAAAGTTTATTTATTTAAATAATAGGAAGAATATAGTGGACAAGTAATAATTAAATAAATTAAGGAATTTATTTAATTAAAGAGGGACATAGGAAATTAGCGATGTATTTAAATAAAATAAATATAATTTATTTGTTTAAATAGTCAGGAGGAATAAAATACATGAATTAATTAAATAACTAAAAATTATTTAATTAATAGTTGAATTTGGACTATAGACGAAATATGATAAGATATAGAGAAACTGTGGCTTGCGAGTCTAGGACATTTTTACGTGTCTACAGTTAGTATAAATTCATACCACTCCTATTGTGATTTCTTGGTTTGCTTGCTTGTCTAGTGTGTATGAATTTGTTTGGATTTTGATTGTGTTTGTTTGCTTCATCTTCCTTTATCTTTTTATTTTCTTTTCCTCAGTCTAGCCTTGGGAATTATTTTGTTTTGTTTTTTCTATACACAATTTTTCCCTCTTGTTTTTTCCAGTTTGGCTATGTTGTCCCACTAGATCGAGTTCCCTTTCCAATGTTTCATTCGATATTTTTTATGACATCATCATCAAATGTTAGGCCTCAAGTTTCTTGAGGGTTCTTTTTCATTATTCCTTAGCATGATTTAAGCTAAAACTTATTGAATTTCAAATGTCACTAGTTTCCCTTACTTAATACTTGAAAATATCTACATAATTTGTAAGGAGAAAATTTGACCTCCAACTCCCGATCGGTCCTTGGTGACCTAATAAATCTTGATCATGAGCTTCAAGTTTCAGCCATTAGCATTGTTCCTTACCACCTTTCTTATAGAGGTGAAAGAGGTAAGGGGTATCCATAATATCTTATCCCTAACGATGTACCCAACACTTAATGAAAACTTATCTTTTTCCAAAATGCCTTTTGAACTTCAGGCATCAGAAATACACTTCACACGCTTCTTTATTGAGGTAGGAATTGTGATGTAACTCCAAAATTTTCTATCTAAAATCACAAGATCAATTGCATCCAACAAGGGTTATATAATTATGTCTTCAACAAATCTCTTCAAAATTCCAAGTCAAAGTTTAAAAGAATAAAAATTGAGATTGCCGGATGTTCAATTTAATTAATACTAAAAAAATTATAGTAAAAGGTAAAGGGGATCTTTGAACCCCGATCCCTAAAACCTTTCAGACTTCACTAATAAAATTCCCCTCTTAAAGTCTGAATGAAATCTCAAGAAAGAAGTAAAGAAAATTATTGAACCCAAAACTTCAAAAACATCTTTCAAACTTCATGATTCAAGGATACCACTTTACCAATGAATGATGCCAACAATGTAAGAGGTAGAAGGGGTCTCTGATCCTTTATGCCCGATTAGATGGAACCTTAAAAAAGGGGAGTTCACACTATGAGTAGAAGGTAGAAGAGATCTCCCATCTCCGATGCCCGATCAAACATAATCATGACTTGGAATCCTCATTGTAAGTAAGGGGTATGGAGGATCTCCAATCCCCAATGAGGTTAATAAAGAGAAATTGAACTCTTAAGTGTAAGTGTCGATGGTTTAAGGTTAGGGGTAAGCCCGAAGCTTGATCCCCAAAATTTTTGTATGACTTCTCTCTGACAAGTTATGATTTTGAAATAAAGGATGGATATTATCTAACATGGCTTATTTTGTAGGGTTTCTCTTCTTAGTAATATATGAAAATGATAATATATAGTATTGATGCTTGTATGAGATATTCCTCACAAGGATTCAAAAGAAATGAAGTATGAATACAAAGGTTATCATCCATCTTTGAAGATGCTCTCCCTATAGAATGAGATTGGAGATACTAAAAAATTGGGACATGTCAACATGGATGAATTCAAATGGAGAACCAATGATAGTGGAGACAGAGCCCCAATGGCCAAAGCTCTTGCAAAATTAGGAGTGGTGGAAGCTACTACTTTTCTAGTTATAGTCTAATCCCTAGAGTTGGTACTAACCTGTGCACTTCATTATAACCACAAGACCCAAAAGGTTAAGGAGGGAAATGGGGAAACTTTATTATATGTGAACTCAGAAATGATAGAGAATTATTTTTAAATCCTTCCCATTTTGACTATGAGGTAGTTGACATGAAAAAAGGCAGTTTTGATGAGCATCTGATTGACAATTTGAACTACATAAATAATAATTTGTTGGTGAAGCCAAGGAAGGTGGCCGCTAAATTGGCCAAGGTGCAACAAAGAAGTGAGGACAAAGAGGATTTTAAAGACTTAATTGTGTTATTGATCTGAGTCTTCAGGTACCAACATGCAAAGGAATTCTAACCATACATGGTAAGGTTAATTAAAATTATTAATTCTTCCAACACAAAGAAAATTAACTAGGCTCTTCACATAAGTGACACTATCCATGAGTAGTTGTGTAATGTTCTCTCAACTCACAATTTCTTCTTATCTTGTTATTTGTTGGTTTGACAAGCGTCATTTTCAAGACTCGCCAAGGTTGGTTCCTTTGAGCTTGGAGAAGTGGCCATATATCAACACTCTCCTCAGTTGGAACTAGAGGCAATATTTCACAATTTTGGTATTGTCAATGATAATTTTGTGTATTCTATGATTAGAGGGTTGGAGGGAGATTTCTCTTGGAGAATATCCATTGAAGCTATGGATATTATTAAAGAAATTGGATACTAGTTTATCTAGTACAATACTTTCACGTACATCAGAGTAGCTAGTTTTTTACAAAATGCCATGAATTTTTTTGCGGTACCCATTATATAAGCTAATTTTGTTGGAGGTTTGTAAAAAAATTATAGAAGTGCAACATCTCAATGTTTGGGAAGCACAAACATGGGTATGGATTTCCCATAAAAATAGGAGTATACTCTTGTTCGAACACCCAAAATGTTGAGGGTGCTAAGATTGAAATGACAAGATATAATTTTTCTTTATACAATGAGGCTTGAGGAAGATTTGACCCCATTGGAAATATCTGTAAAGTAATGGGTGCATATTTCATTCATGAGCCCAAAATTGAAGATCATTGGGCTAATTTTTAAGAATAATTTGAAGTTAGGATGAAGGATTATTGTTAGTTGATAGTCTTCTTGATGAGGCATACCATAAACCTTTTGATTCCAAAGGAAAAAAATGGAGATGGAAAGCTTCTTGATCCTACTTACTCAGGTCAAAGAATTTTTGATCAAACTATTTACAATGTTGATTGTTCCATTCTAGAAAATGATGACATTAAGGATAGAACACAAGGGGTGGTGGACCATTCTCTCTGATGGTTTAAAAGGCATTTTCCTGTGACAAGATTGTCAAAACCTACCAAGGGACCAAAGAAGAAAAAGAAAGGAGAGAGCACAATTAAAGATATCACCAAGGAGAAACAATCACATATTTTTGGGGAGAAACCATCTTCTAGTATTGTTACATACAAGAAAGAAAAGGGGGAACCTACTAAGGAAGAAAGAAAGAAAAGAAAAGAGAGGAGCTCGGTGAATGCTTTCTCTAGTGAAGGTGAAGAGGAACCCAAGGATGGAAATGTCATTATTTGTAAGAAGAGGACTGAGGAAGCTATTCGATAATGGGTAGCCCAAAGGGAGGCTCAACAAATGTACTCCTTGACTCCCCCTCATGGGTCACCTTTGCAAAATACTTTTTCACCAAAAGAAAAAGTTTCTACTCTGCCTTCTTAGTCACCACCATCTACTCCTCCTCCCCCTCCTTGAAAATATGAACTACCTCACAGAGAGGAAATTCATGTTGAAACAATAATGGAGGAAGGAGAGATAGAGAAGGATGTTTTCCTCAAAAATATTCATATGGATATGCATATTGAAGAAGTGTTTACTAAAGAAGTTATTAAAGAAGAATAGGTGAAAAAAGAAGTTCACACTAAAGAACATGTTACTTAAGAAAATTTGCTTGGTGAGCAAGAAAATGATCAAGAAAAGAAAGATGCTAAGGAGTTACCTTGAACAAAATAAGAAGGGAATCAAGAGAAGGATCATGAAGAAGAGAAAGCCTCCTAAGGGTCTAATTAGAAGGTGCTTGAAGATAATGTAGAGAACACATATGATACTGAGGTATCCTTTTCCCATCAAAGAGAAACAACTACAATCATACTAGTGTGGTTAGATCAAACAATTCAGAAGAGGAAGAGGTCTTATGTGGAGAATCCAAAGTAGAGCTTAAGTGTGTTGTTTGAAGCCTTCCAATTTCAAGGAAGAATAAGAAAGAGATCCCTAAGAATATCCACCATTTCTATTGATGAGCAGGGTAATAGGACAACTGGAATAGTTGTCCCCTTGGTTGACAAATTGGAATAAAAAATGACAGCTGATGACTACCAGATCAGACAAGTGGATTTGGGTGTGCAGACCATAGAAGGGGAAAAACAACCATTATAAATGTTTATTTCTACAATAATTAAAAGAATGCAAAAGGATGAGAATAGAAAGGAAGAACTAATGGCCAACATTGCACAATTGACCAACTGCATTAATAATCTTGTCAGACCCATTGGCGCTCAAGAACTTGAGTCTACATTATAGGTTGCATTGAAAGGTGAGGTAAGAAATGCTAACCCAAATGGGTGGATCCCCACTGCACAATAATAGAAAGAGACTTTTTTTGAGTTAGTTGATCAAGTTTTGAAGAAGTTGGTAAATTCTTATCACTCCATCAATGATGAAGATAGTAATGCTCAAAAACATTCTTTGAATATTGATGAAGAAGTGCTAGTGTGCGAAGAATATATTCCAATTCTTCACCAAATTAAATAGACAAAAGTAGAGGAACTATTAAAAGCTATTGTGATAAAAGAAGGATAGAAAGATGTGATACCAGTTTGGGTGTGATCAATAGAGTTTTGTGTAAATATTTTGAATAAGTGCAATAACAGGTTGAATAATAACAAAAGCCAAGAAGAAAAGGAAATGAACAACATTTTCTAGGCAATAGAAGACCTAGGGTGCACATTTTGGGATAGTCCTATGATGGTAAGGGAGCCCATGAAAATGGTTGAAGAGTTAAAAAACTAGATGCAAGGGCAAGTCACATAGGAAGGCATAAACAAAATGGTCAATAAGAAAGTAAAACTTTGTTCTCTCAAGGAAGAGTTAGAATATTTCACTCATATACAACAATAAATGGATAAGACTGCATTTGACTAAAAGGTTAAAATCTAGTTCCATAAGGGGCCACCTATGGAGAAAATGAATGAAATTGTGCCAAAATGGTCTGATAGCTTTTCCAAGTGACTAGAGATATCAGTGTTGTTGTTAGTTAACTCTTTTTGTGTCTTTTGTAAATAATTAGGACGTCCAGCCCTTAAGGATGAAGTGGCATTGGAAAATTTGATAAGTGTTGATGATAAGATACACACCTAGATGAGGGAAAAAATGAGGTGTTAGAATTTGAAGATTTCCAGTTGTATTTTAGTTCGATTCTTGTTTTATTTCCAATTACTTTTGTTTTCCTAAATTTTAGCAAGTTAAGTTGAACTACAATTGGGGAGCCCAGTTATTCTTTCTTTTAATTTTAGTTTATTTTTAGTTAAAGACTCGAGTGTTGGAGTTAGTTCCAATTACTTGTTTATCAGATCCATAACTTTAGAAACTTATATTTGTATATATTTTCATTTTGGGTCATTTCAAAAGACTGGATTCTCATGTAATTTTTGCAATACAAACAATACAATCTCATTGTGAAATTCACCTTCAATCTTTGTGCAAGAGTTTATTTTATTCATCTAAGGATAAAACATGTGTTGCATGCATCTAGATTGGTGATATGGTGACGGTATGATCATTTCATTTCAATCTAAACTGTCAAAGTAATGATATTTTGTTAGTAATTGTGGACTTAAGTAAGGTTTCTTCCTAGATCTACATATGTTTGATGGCATTCTAGTTGTATGAAGTCTAAAAATCTAGTGAAATTTATATTTCCTTTGAAGATTGCACTAATTTTAATTATAGATGTGTGAAATGCTATTTACATTAATGATTGTTTGAAGATCTCATTTAAACGTATAAAAATGATTAATGAAATGTTTCCTATCATTATCCGACTAGAATAGATTTACATTAATTCTTGTTACCCTACTTCTTTTTACTTTTATTTTAAAAATGGTCTTGAGATTGTTT
The DNA here is from genome assembly GCA_007258455.2 of Sequoia sempervirens. Taxonomy (NCBI): domain Eukaryota; kingdom Viridiplantae; phylum Streptophyta; class Pinopsida; order Cupressales; family Cupressaceae; genus Sequoia; species Sequoia sempervirens. Next base: position 264,197,946 of record VDFB02271358.1, read on the forward strand.
TAAAAGAGCAAAGAATTGATATAAATTTGTTGTATTTTTTAAATGCAATCTACTATTATAAGTTGTTAGAATTATCTTTTGTGATTGCGTGTTATTTTCCAGAAAGATAGTATGTCAGAACCCTTGTAAACATGTTGACAATGAACTTGTGATATACCAACATGACTAAGAACTTGTTATATATGAACCTTGGAGTAGTTTCACTACTTTTCAAGAGGAGCAATAAACACTTATTTCCTAGCACATTGTATGTGATTAAAACCACCCTCAACAAGGACATAAATATTTAATATTATTATCCTCAAATGTGGATGCCTAAAATGGGATAATAACAAATAAGGAAAAGGATAAATGAGTGACTATTGGGATTCTCCAAGTGGGAGCTTGGAATGAGGCAATATGTGTCAATTGGAATTCCATCATTTATTGCATTTAATGTAATGTGTATCTCTCATGTTTGAGCGCCCAAGTTGGAGGGAAAGTATTGGAGCTGAAATCAGTATCCTTTTGCATTCCAAGGAGGCATTCCAAGGGTTGGGACATTTGGAATGAAGTGTTTTCTTTGGGATGCTTGTTTGGGGTTTAAGATGTCTTTACACATTTATAAATTCAGCCTCTTGGGTGTAGAAAACATGAACCACTGCTGGATATAGAGTTCCATTGTATTTATAAGGATAGATTGAGGCATAAGGAGGTTTTTAATAGGAGTACATGTTCTACCATGGTGGATGAAAAGAGGAGAATGAAATTGGTTGTATTGTAATCTCATTTATTTGAAGATAATGCATACTTGGCCTCTCTTCTTGGTGGAGGTTTTTCCCACGAGAGTTTTTCTGCATAAGTATTGTGTTATGTGATGATCTTGTGTTGTTGATTTGCACCTCATTGCTGCTATCTTCTGGTGATGTTATTTGTTATATATTGTTGTCATAAGTTCACATAAGGTGGTGTAATTAAACAAGATATCTAGGCTGATTTTTGACATCATAAAGAAGATGGATATAATCATGGTATTTCGATATTAAGGAAACTTAATTTTCATATTTTCCTATAAGCTTTAGATTTCCATGTTGCTATAATCTAAGCCTTGTATCTCATCCATTAAAGTCATTTTTGGATAGAAGTTAAATTTTGCAATAAGTGGTATAATAACATGTTATTTCTCATCATTTGGTATCAGAGCTTAAGGTGAACTAGTATTTGAGTATTCCTTTTTTTTTTAATTTCTTAACTTGGAAAGCTTGTGGGAATTTGATAGAAGGAATTGGAGGTTGTTGGAAGGGTTTTGGAGCTACAATGAATGTTCTTGAGTTAACTTTGTTTTGCATATTTGTGAGATTGGAAACCATGGATATTGTCAATATGATCTATGTTGGGTATGAAAATCTTAGGAATATGGATCTTTATGAAGTTGGTTATGTTCTGGTCACTTGGAGCTCTTGCTTGATAATATATGTGTATCATCATGTTTGTTGGTTTTGTTTCTTTACCTTGTTGTCATGTGCAGTGAGAAGATGTTCATGTTGGATGGGTAGAGACATCTTGGTCACATGTATAAACACACTCGAGTTGGACACAAAATGGAGTGCTTATGTTGGATTCATGGTTTTAGCCCTTGGTTACATGAAATGACTAGAAGATAAGCCACTAACCTCTTTGTGAGTTGTGAAGCTGATATGTTTCCTATGTTATAATCTCATAGACAACTTGGTTTCCATGTTGGGTTATAGTTTATTTTTGTTTTCAGTTGTGGGCTTGTAGATTCGAGTTCATTCCATTTTTCAGATGACATGTTTGATGTGAATGTCTGAGTGGTTAAATGAATTTTAGTTTTACAAAGATGCTTTTGTAGGTTTTACATATTAACAAAAATATATGGTATGTAGATCTATGTTAATACTATATTCAAGGTGTTTTGGATGAAGACAGTTATAGGTTTACATGGCTAATTGGAGGATTCTTATTGATCTATGGTTACTCCTATGTGGGTTTGTTTGGAAAATCAGATCTATAAATGATTCTAGTGTTTGAGTCTTAGAAATCCATATGTTTATCTCTATTTTGTGTGATACTAGTGTGGGGGTGAATCTATTTTTTAGTTATTTGAGATTGGAGCACTAATTATGTAATTCTCCTTTAAGATGTTGCATATGTGTAGATCTTGTAAATTTGTCTTATGTAGATTTTGTTTGGTAGGCCATATTCTTGGTCGCCATTATTACATTGGTATGATTATTGCAGTGAAAGATGGTTATTGGAAGTACCTAATGTAGTCATCCATTGGAATCTTTAGTAGTAGTTTATGGTGCATGAGAAAATTTTGTTCACTTTTAGTAGAGTGTTGGTAATGATATTGATCATGATGCCATGTATAAATTTGTATCACCATTAGTGGGAGATTTATGTAGTTACATAATATGTTATATCTTTTTTGTTTAAATGTTTTGGTTCTAAGATATTGATGTTACAATGTGATCCATGGATAATAATTTATTAGAAGATGGATGATTTTTTGCAATGATTGTTGTTATTATTAAAAGCTCTTGAATTCTACACTTAGATTGTAGTGATAGTTTAATGAAATATCCGGTTCTATTGACAAAGGATGTGTGGAATTCATATCTTCTTTTTTTGGAGATTGTGGTTGTATGTTACCTTTTGGGAGCTCATGGGGTTGATTTCTTTGATTGTGTTGGGGCCATGGAGGATCTTCAGTTAGGAGATAGTTATCATGATTCTTGGAGATCTTGGTTACACAATTTAGTGGGAGCTTTGACAGTGATGTTATTCATCATTTTATGATGGATGGTTATTTTCATGTGATTTCTGAGGGGATGTTAGATCATGATGTCATGGGGTGATCCCACAATAGTGGTTTACAATTGTTGGCCAAACTGGACACTAAAATTATTATTTTTAACTAAATCTTCACATTCGGGCACCTATAGCAGCTAAACCATGAGGAATTTGAAGATGATGCAAATTAGAGTCTAATCACATTTTTTCTGTAGATTCCAAAAATAGTTTTTTCAAAAAAATTGGAATCAGATTGCATTTTTTTTCCATCTCCCATGAAAACTATTTTTTTTCAGAAAACAACATTTTTAAAAAGTGACACACACCGTATAACACATAAATTTTTTTCCATGAAGGATAAAATTCTAATTCTTTCAAATTTAGATTTGTAACTCTGATATCTAGTGCTTCCACTTGGTTAGATAGTTTTTTATTGAATATTTTTTCTTTAACCAAGTTTCAAGTCAAACCAATTACAATTCACATAGCACGACCAGATAATGCGTAACTTTTTGTATATATCGAAATTCAATTTTATTTTTTTTGTTGGATCAAGGACTTCAATATCTAGTGCACTCATATTTTTTATTTTATTTTATAATCTACTATTTTTCCACATGTGTAGAACAAAGACCTTCATTTTCGGTGAAGAACCAATGTTTAATAAAACTAAAAAAACAAATATATAATAAAATCAAAAGATATTAAAATTATATTCGTTGGATAGATTGTTTCGAGGACTACCTAATTCCAAATGGGTTTCTGAAGACTCCTCCATTTTCATCCTCAACCCAAGCTCTGAAGCATAAAAAATTAGACTTTTTTGTGTCTTGGGAGGGGGATGAGGGGCAAGGGGGGTTTGAATGAACCCCTAGGGGTTTGCTCGAACCATGGTTTGGAAAAACCCTGGTTCGAGCGAACCCCTTCAAGGGGGTTCAGCTGAACCCCTTTGCTATGCATTTGGTTTTTTTTTTTTGCGGCCAAAATTCAAAGGGGTTCGCTCAAACTAGTAGGTTCATACAAATTCCGAAAATCACTTTTTTTGCTTTGGGGTCATTTTTTGTGAGTTTTCCTTCCTCACTTGAATTGTAAACCACTATTGTGGCTTCACCCCATGATATGTTATAGTTGGAACTTTGACAATTGTCTTGTTTGTTCTCTTTGGTTTTGAGTATTAATCATTTTCTTGGAGCTTCATGATTTTGAAAGCTTACATTTAGAAGTTGGCACATATTGATTGGTGGATTCTCAAAGACTAGAGATACTTGGGTGAGGCTAAGAGACCTTTGATTTATGGGATCATATGTTGAGATGGTTACTCTTTTATGAGGATTTTAGAAGAAATACCAATGATTCTACACTTGGTTATGGATGTGAATCCATTATGGACATGAAGAGAATATTATGATTTCTTGGTGTTATGTGCATAGGTTAATCTTGTATCCCACTCTTGGTTTACTTGATAGGTGAATGATCTAAGAGATATTTCCCACCTGATTATCAGATGCATTCTTTATTTTGTATCTTGTCTTCTCATATGAGTTAGGCTTGAATATAAAAAAATTGAATTATTTTTAAGAAGATGTATGGTTTATGGATTTTTCATTGTTCTCCTTGTTTTGGTCTTGATCTATGGATCAAGTTTTGATGACTTATTTGGAGAGGTACAAGAAATGGTTTGTGGCTTTGGGAATATTCCCTTTGTTGTGGGAATGATTGGTTGGTTTGATATACGTTTGGTATGTGAGGTTTACATATGTTTCCTCCATGTTTCATTTGATTTGAATGTTAGATGTTGATATCCTTTTAGTTTGGTAATGGCAAAGGAGATCTTACATTACACAACTTGGGGCATGTTAGTTTGGAACAAGGATATGGTTTGATTTGTAGGTTCTCTCTTTGGTCATGGTATTCTTCCTAGATTTTTGTATTCATATGATTAAATGTGAAGAAGTTGGGAGATCTATGGAGACTAATGGTGAGAGAGGTATTGCAACATATTTGTTTACAAGATTTGTGTATCATTGTAACTTTTTCTTAACACTATGTAATAGAGGAATTAGCCACATCCTCTATGTAAATTACTATAGATAGAATTGATATGCATTTATCTATTTTCAGATTTGACATTACTCATGCAGTGGGAGTTTTTGGATATATGTCTAGTTATCCTCTTTGATATCTTGGTTTGTTGGTTACTGATGTGATAATAAGTTTACATGTTTCATTGGTTTGGAAGCTACAAGTCTGTAATTTTTAGGTGTGCACAACTTATTAGTTGCAATGGGATGACTTGGATGCGGTATGTCTATATCTACAAGATTATTTCAATGTTTATGCATAATTTTTTAGTTGGCCTTGTGTGTGGCCATTTGTACATTGGTATGTTTCATTAAGATATTAGGATGAATATAAAAAGACTTGATTGCAAATTTTGGGTTGGTATGTTAATGGCATGAAGTTCTATCTATGTTTTATATACCTTGGTTTGAGGTATGGTTAACTTGGATGAGTTACAATTTTTTGTGGTTACTATTCCATGTGGTATGAGTAAGGTGGCTACTTAGAGCCTTTATTATCATTTGAATTTTATGCTTGTGTTCATGTAAATATTGGTGCAGGTTTCAATGATAATTGATATGTTTCACCTTGGCATGTTCCATTTTTTCCTTCCATAGGTGGTGTGTTGGAAGATGTGGAGTTTTTTGGTTGATGGTGGTTATCATGGTTTCCTTTGCAGGTATCTTATTGGAGCATGAGATCATGGTGAAGATTCATATGGTACATGATTGGCTAAGGGATTTTTTTTCCCTTTTTTGTGATTCCTTAGTGTATTTACATGTTGATGTCAAGTGGGAGAATGTTAGGATTAAGGTGTCATCCACCTTCTAAATCTTATGTCATATTACATGGTTCCAACATTCTTGGAAAGTGTGTTTGGGCACTTAGAATGTAGTGGGAAAATATTTGGTAATATTAACTATCACCATTGTTTGTAATATATGCATAAGGGGTGATGGTCCACTAGTAGTAGTAAAGGTGGATTGTGGACAAATATTTAATATTGTTTTCCCCATATGTGGATTCCTAAAATGGGATGATAAAAAATAAGTAAAAGGACAAATGAGTGACTAATGGGATTCTCCAAGTGGGATATTAGAATGAGGAAACATGTGTCTCTTGGTATTCCATCGTTTATTGCATTTAATGTATTGTTTATCTCTCAATTGTGGGCACCCAAGCTAGAGGGAAAGTAAATATGGAGCCAAAATTGGTGTCCTTTTGTATTTTGAGGAGGTATTCCAAGGGTTGGGGACGTTTGGAATGAAGGATCATATTTTGGATCCTTGTTTTGGGCTTAAGATTTCTTTGCGCATCTATAAATTCAACCTCTTGGATGTAGAAAATATGAGGCACAATGGGATGTAAAGTTCCATTGTAGGTACAAGGATAGGTTGAGGCATAAGGAGGTTGTTCATAGGTGAACATGTGTTTCCATGGTAGAGGAAAAGATGAGAATGGAAGTGATTATATTATAATATTATTTATTTGAAGATAATGCATACTTTCCCTCTCTTCTTGGTGGAGGTTTTTCTTGCAAGGGGTTCTCCATGTAAATCCTATGTTATGTGATGATCTTCTGTTGTTGGTTTTTGCCTCATTTCTGCTATATTATGGTGATGTTATTCTTTAATATTGTTGTTATAAGTTCACATAAGGTGGTGTAGTTAAGCATTTTATGTAAGCTATTTTTTGACAACATAAAGAAGATGGATCTAATCATAGTATTTCCATATTAAGGCAACTCAATTTTTAGATTTGCATATAAGTTTCAAATTTTCATTTTGTTGTAATATAAGCTTTGTATCTCATCCATTGAAGTAATTTTTGGAAGGAATTAAATTTTCAAAAAATTGGTATAAGAACCTGTTTATTTCTCATCACTCACACGGAGGAGTGAAATTCTTACTTAAATGAGAAGTATGATTATTTACTAAGTGAGGAGGATCAATATTATCATGACAAGAATTGATTGTTTTGTAAGAATACAAATCCTTTTTGAGTGTTGAAATGTTAGAATTAGATATCACCAACACACAAGGGAAAAAATCTAAATATCCCCCATTTCCATCATGGGTTGATGATGCTTGCGAATTTGTTGATGCAAGAGGAGTAGACGATTATGCAAATGAAATAAAAGGATCTTTAGGTTTAGATTTTGATATTTTTTACTCTCCCACAAAGGAGGGTGTAAAATATAATGAATCCTAATAATAACCAAAACATGTACTTGAAGTTGAAGCATTATTTGATCATTATTTACATTTTGAGAAGAGGACTAACAAGATTATGTTGAAGCCATTGAAACAACCTTCAACTCTTTAGGCTTCGATGGTGAGATTTTATACACCCCGATGAAAGTAGGTGCAAAATCTAATGAAACCCAATCATTGTCAAAGAGCACATTCTTAGTATCATTATCATTGGAATGTAATGGTTCAAATTTTAAAGATGGAATCAAAGTAATAAGAGAGTTCTAGAAATTTTATGTTTATCTTGGATGTGTAAATAAATTTATTTATTTTCCTTAATTGTATATATCTTGTTATTATATTCAGATTTCATTATATGGTGAAGACTAAATGGGACTCCCTTCATGGCATGAATTCATGGTCTACCAAGAAGAATATTATACGAAAGAGGTTCCAACATGATATTGATAAGGTTAGGAAAATTTATGGGTCCTACTTGAATGGGTAGTGTGATTGTACCCAACAATTGCCTACGAACATTATCAAAGCCACGAATAACAAGAGCATTAGGTTTAATGAGAAATTCATCCACACCAAGCTTGTAAGTCCTCCAAAATCAATATTTTCACAAAAAATGTGGTGTGAGAGCTAAGAACCAACAACTTGTAGCCAAGAAAGAGTGATACCAAAGCTTGAGAGTGAAAGAATGCAGCTGAGAGTGAGTGAATTGATAAAGAGAGTGAAGGAGAATGTTTAATATTTCAAGAGAGTTCAAGAAGAAGGAATGAATGAGAAGTTAGAGAATTTTAATAAAAAAAAGGGAGGAAAAAGACATGTTTTTCATTAGTCAAGGAGGGAGGAGACATTACACTTCATCACCAATGGAGAAACGTAACACCTCTGTGGATTCTAGAGGTAGGAATCCTAGTAGGATGAAAGAATGGCACACAAACATTCGTAAAATGCACGTGCATCCCCATTATAGATTACTCCACTAATGTGAAGAGACATAGACAAGTGGACAAGGCAAGGTGGCGGAGGTGGAATTATATCATTGGATTTACATTTTTCTAAGGTGGGGATGATGAAATGTAAAATTTGCTTTAGGGTGAAATTTTTTTCCATTACAAGGTCGATGCCACAAACATTAAGATGGGGATTCATTATCAATGAAAGTTCATCTAAACCCATAATGGTTGATAATGACCATAATCATGAGAGATCATATTGATTTTGGGTTTCAAGAAGAGGTACTTCATGTTGAAGGAATGTGATATCCAAGTTCTTTATTTTCATACCATATAACAAGGTTGTTACATCATTCAATTTAGAAGAATGTGGTATCATAATCTTCTACAAAGCCTCTTGGAGCATACCATGGTATGTAGGGAGTGATCCCACAATAGTATGTTACAATTACATTAAGGAAGGTGAAATGCATTTTGGGTGGGAAAAAAATTTACGAGGGTTTGCTAGAAGGGGAAGGGTTCTAGCAAACCCCCCTTTAATGGTTTTTTCTTGTTTAATTTCATTTAAAGGGGGGTTCTAAACCCATTTTTTCCCTTCTCCGCCTCCTTTAATAGTTTTTTGTAGAATTTTACATTTCCAAGCTCAAGTTGAGGATGAAAATGGAGGAAAATTCATAGACCCAGCTAGATGATGGTAGTCCTTGAAATGACTTATCCATCAAGTATAATTTTAATATATTTTGGTTTTATTATGTATTTTTTTTAGTTTAATTAAACATAGGTTTTTCATAGAAAACCAAGCTCTTTGTTCTGAGCATGTGGAAAAATAGTAAATTATAAAAAAAAAATTGAAAAATATCTATACACTAGATATTGATGTCTTTGATCCAACAAAAATAAATAAATTTTGATACATACAAAGAAAGTTGTGTTAGCAAGTAAGCGTATGTCTAAATTGTAACTGGTTTGACTTCAAAACTTAATTAAGAAAAAATATTCAATAAAACACTACAAAACCAAATGCATGCACTAGATGTTGTAGTTACGAAATCTAAATTCTTAAAAAATAGAATTTTATCCTTCATAGAAAAAAAGTTGTGTTAGCAAGTACATGTCACTCTTTAAACATGGTGTTTACTATTAAAAACTAGTTTTCAAAGGAGATGGAAAAAGAAATGCAATTTGATTCCAAATTTTTTTTTAAATACATATTTAGAATCTACAGACAAAATATCAAAAATCACTAGTTTGCATCATCTTCAAATTCCTCATGGTTTAACAGCTATAGGTGCCCAAAAGTGAAGATATAGTTTAAAAAATCCAGTTCAATGTCAAGTTTGGCAAAAAAAGTGTAACCCACTATTGTGGGATCACCCTAGGTGAAGTTTGAATTAAGTCCCAAAGAGAGATTTTAGTTGGAGTATTACAAATTTGTTCAATAAGGTCATGCTCTTTGCCACCATGTTGAGGAAGATGAGAGGCAAGGGGAAGATATGGTTGAGGAAATGGAATGGAGTTTTGCATTTTTTTTGGTTGTTTTTACTTTGAGTGTTATATGTGTGATCAACGACAAGATAATGTAGTTTTTGTGACAAATTTTGGTGTATATAGTTGTTTTCCAAAAGTTAGGATATAATGAGGAGGTTTAGATTGGTTAGAAGGAGGTCCAATAATGCTCGAGAAGGTGTAGTTTGAGGTTGAGGATGATGAGGAGGATAAATAATCAGTTTTGGTTTAGGAACATGATAAAGAGGATAAATAATTAATTATGGTTTTATAATTTTAATTGAGTTAACTATTTGTTGACAATCTTCTATCAATGGAGTATCAATGATTGCATCCTCTTGCACCAAGGTATCTTCACAAGTAGGGAAGATATTGGGAGAGGGGAAAACATAAGTTTCATGATTACTTGAAGAATGAAGATTAGGAAAGGTGTCAATAATTGTATTTTCTTGTACTAAGGTATCCTCATGGGTAAGAAAATTACTTTTCAGTCAACGGCCAGGGTATACCACTTTTGACCATGAAAAGGGGTTTGGGGTAGTGACCCAAATTTTATTTTAGAAAATAAATAATTTTTTAGGAAAAAAAAATATATTTTAAAGAAAACATATTGCTATGTCCTTTTTTTAGGGTGTTGCGATGAATTAGGACCAAGTTGATAATGTACAACAAACTATAGATGTTTTGGGATAGACTGCTAGAAACCAAGATCAAATTTGAGTAGAGGACACAAAGTAGGGTTTCACATAGAAATTTGATGTCAAACTTCTTGGTCAGGGGTGTGGGCACCCTAGATTGCAAATCAAGGTTTTTGAAATCTTAGAACATGTATATGTGTGTAACAGTCTAAGGGTATTTTTTGTGAAAACCTAGGTCTGAGAACTAACAAAGTTCAAAAAAATCATATTCCCTAATCTGATGATTTGAGGCATATGAGGGTATGAATGATGGATTTGTAAGCATTCAAAGGAGTTGATGGATGAAATCAACCTCACACATGAATTCACCCAGGTGGTATGAGGTATGTGAAAGCATTGATAAAAAATATATATTAATGAAAATGTGGAAGAATGTGTTTAGGTTTATGCTTTTACAAGGAAAAAAGTGTTCTAGATGCTCTAATTTTTCAAAGTAAACATGTAATATTTACAAATTAAAATTAAGTAATTCAAATCTAAGCCAAAAACAAGGAAAATCCGATATGAAATTATGCAATTAAATCTAGATATTTTATACTTTTAATGTAAATTTACTTCACCAAGGTGTTTAATGTTTAAGGAATAAAGAGTGTGAATGCTTAATTTTGAAAATGAAACAAATACAAGTCAATAGCAAGGCCTTCAAATAACCTAGGATTTTATCAATTTTTAGAATTTATGCTATGTAAATTAGAAAATTGCAAGTGTAACAAATATCAGATTCAACAAAATGTTACGCAGGAAAGGGATCTAGGGTCTAAATCACACCTTTTCACTTGCATCACATTAGGAGGACACAAAATTGATCATATAAGACCACCTGGCTACTTTCCTCAATGAAGAGCTAGAATGATTGATCGAGGTTTAAGTTCTCTTTTTGTTATTGTAGTTGATTTGATTGATTAGGAATTGAGTTGATTTTGTGAATGTAAAGCTAGGTCAACGATGCAATTACAAAAAAATGATGTGAATACAAAAAAGTGAAGGATTGATGCATATAAATTGATGATAGAAAAGAAGAGTAGAGATAACAATGAACCTAACATATACATTTGGGTTGAACTTGACTAGTTAGGGGAAAATTTTCCCTAGATTGAGAAATTAAGATTTTTGGAATCTCTGGACATGTATCGGTAGGTTGCAATCTATAGGTGTTATCTTGTCAAACTCAACTTCAAAGCTTCATTTGTTGATGAATAATTCCTCTTTCCTTAATTTGATGAATGAATATGCTTGATCTTTGTTAGGAAAAGGTGTGTTGTATACCTTGAAATAATGTATTTAATTTAATTATTCTTGGGGCCACTTAATATTGCATGTAACATTGTGACATAAGTTAAGTTGTAAAAATGTAATTATTTAATATTGGGGAAAAAATAATAAATAAAGTACCCAATATTAAATAAGGGGACATGGTTTTGTAATCTCATGGTTTTAGTCACATAGTTTTGTGTAATACCACTTGGTGGTTTTGTGGGAGCTTGCTTCCATAAAAGCAACCAAAAAGGTAGTCGTTTAAGGTTGGTCAATTGGCAAGTAGCTTTGGTTAGAATTTGTGATGGTTTGAAGCATGGAACAAGATGTGTGGTTGCATGCTTGTTCACATAGATTACTTGGAGAGGACTTTTTGCTTCAATGGTGTTCATGGAGACTCTGAAGATGTGTTGTAATCTTTATTGAGCTAAATAATACATGAGAGATGGATGCTTTTGGAGGCTAGGTTTTTTCCCTCTTGAGGGTTTTCCTAGGGTATATCTTGTGTCATATTTTCATGGGTATGTTTTCTATTGTATTGCATATAGATTCTGAATACTTAGTTGCAATGTTGATTCTTCAATCTTCTCCAAATCCACTTCAGATTTCCCACTTTTAAACATGAAAGGGGAGAAAGGGAACTGTGTGTCATATAGGGGATTTCCTAATTCAAACCATGTTTTGGTGTTTCCACCTCCACAACAACTATGATTATGTTGGATAAAGAGTGCTTACCCTAGGTTGTGTAGAGGCAAATGAATAAAACAAATAATAAATCACAATTGTTGCAACTTACCACTTAGATATAATTTCCTTGATGGATTGAAGTCATGGTCTCATCTCATGCAAGAAAAAAATTGTACAAGATATAAATTAGCTCTATCCCAAGACCACCTATAAAACAATGACAACATTCTACAAGAGAGAATGCAAGAAATGATCTTGCTTGATATTAAGATCTATCAAATATGATGATTAGGTATCATACAAGATTATACAATGACCTTGCTATATAGACAAGGTGTGATGAAGTACGAAAATCCAAAACATTAAATGACCCATTTAATTATTAAATGACATGAGCCATCATTAAATGACCTAGGACACTAATATTTAATAAAAGATAAAAAAGATAAAGTCTTATCTAAACAACTTAAATATTCCTAGGACCTAAGTGGACTTAACATGTAAATAAGACCTCACTAATTACTAGTTGGGAAAATTACCTATTTACACCAACACCCCTTATAAGTGAAACTTAAGGAGAAGTAGTTATATGAAAAGATACAAATATGGGTCCCAACTGCAAGGCCATTTTAGGTACCCATGTACAAATTATCTCTCAAAAATAGAGAAAAGGAGAAAAACCACATAGGAAAAGCCCCTCCAAAAGAGAAAAAATATATACTAACAAGGATGATGCATGGATGACTTAATGATATCCCCAAGGACTAAATCCATCATGAATATACAATCAATGAGCCCCCCATAAGAGGGAAAGAGAGACTAGGTGGCCCTACCATAACGTATATCTCTTTCAAAAATGGAAAGTTCCTAAAGACAAAACATGATCCAATGTCAACAAACAACTTATATCCTTTATGGAAGAAATAAAACCAAGACCAAATGTAGGAATGATTCCCATTTTAGATAGGAATTGAAAAGAATAAGCTTGAAGATATATGATGATGTCTCTGAAATCTACTCATGTGTCTCCTTGTCCATGATAGATGATGATGCCACAATTAAATTAGGTACATGCCCAATCAATGAAGAAGGTGACAAACCATGACCATGTGGAAACTGATGTTGAACAAGATCCAAAGACAAAGATGGTTTGACAAAATTTATGTAATTCCTACCATCAAAGAGGATAGATAACCCCTCAAATGTACTCTCCAAATCTAAAATGTGAGACTCCACAAACAAGGATTCAATGTTTGATAAATAGGAATCCTAATCAATAAGACAATAAGATACCTATTGCAATGAATCACTGGAAGTTCTCAATGAATCACTAACAAAATATGAATAGTCCTATTGAACATGAAATATGGGATTCTTAATCAATGACTCCGCACAAGGAATCACTCAAGGTGAATGATCAAAAACAATCTTTGAAGAAGAAGAAAGAGCATCTAAAGAAACCTTGTCATCCTCATCTAAAGATTCAAAGTACTCCAAATCTTCAAACTTCCAAATAGTATCATAATAATAGGGTATCCATTCTTAAAAATGAAGAGGCACAAGACAATGCGACAAGATCATCTAGGAATGGCTGAGTATCAGGGTCTCCATATATCTCTGAAATTTTAGTCCAAAGAGTATGAGGACACTCAAAATGAACAATAGGATTCAAAATGTCAGCATCTACAAGCATAAAATAACTCCTAAGACATGATCCCTTTTTCAATTCTAAGAAAATTTCTTACTACCAGTACTTGGAGAGGGACCAAGACCATTAAACTGTGGCAAAAAATTAAGCCAAAAAATATACATTTTATGATGCCATCTCTCCATTGTTTATAGTTTCCCCTTTTCAACATAATCAAAGAAAGATTAAATGAAAACCTCATAATGAACTATGATAAATCTCTAAAATTACAAAAAAAAATGTAACATTCAACAATAATTAGAAACCCCAAACATTATGTAGACTGCAATTGAAGCCTTCCCAAAAAAATAAAACCTCTCCAAGAGCCAATATGTCCAAGTAATTAATTGGAATGTAAATATGACAAAATTTGAATAAATGATACTTGGGGCTGAAAAGAGAAAAGTGCATGTGCATAATGATAGAGCTCCTAAATACCTTTTTTATGCCACAAAAATCATGAAAAGTAGAGATGCGGTAAAAAAATTATGAGCTCAAAGGTTCAAATGCGAGATATGACTTCAAAAAACAATACAATATTCCAAGAGTAAAATTTGATAATAATACTTGCACCATTGGAAATTTCTCAAAACCATATTTTCAACGATATCTCATTTTTGAAAATATAATACTCAAGTCAAAAGTTATGGCATTTTTTTAAAAAAATGCCCAATTAAGGCTCGAGGGGCCAAAACTAAACCCCCTAAGGACTAGCAGGTGGTCCCCATGTGACTAGGAGTTGGAATATTATGTTGAGCACTAGTATGATGGCCATTTAATTTTCAAGTTTCATATAGTCCTCTGTGACGATCATTTGGTCATCAACTTTAAGATAGTCACTTGAAAATTAAAAAGAAATAATCAAAAATAAATTTCTTCAAAATATGAAGTATTTTATATGAAATGGGGATTTTTGGGCCTTCCAGATGTAATGGTAGGGTTGATTTTTTCCCAATATGCTTTGAAAAATAAGCTACCTAATGGATCTAGTAACCACCTCCCAACTTCAAACCATTATAGATTTAGAAAAATATGTCAAATTTTGATGAAACAAAAGCCAATATTGACTTTCTCAGATTCCCTAGACTCAATGGTGAGCTTATATTACCTATAACACATTCCAAAAATAACCTACAATAAAAACCCACAAAGAGGAACCCTCCAAAGCTGGTGTACTTTTCAAGTTTTTTATGATTTCCCAAATCATCATAGGCTGTAAGGGAAGAGCATACTCAACCTTACTAAAATTCACCAAGATCTCTCATTAGAAATAGATCTACCCTCAAAACTGAGAAGGAATTTTCAAGGTCATGCTAATACCATGTAAGAGTAAAAAAATAGATCTATCCTAAGACCAGCTATAAAAACAATGAAAACCTTCTACAAGAGAGTATGCAAGAAATGAGATTGCTTGATGTTAATATATATCAAATATGATGATGAATTATCATACAAGAGTGTACAATGACCTTGCTTATATAGAAAAGGTGTGATGAAGTACCAAATGTCAAAACATTAAATGATTGGTGCCATTATTAAATGACATGAACCATCATTAAACGATCTAGGACACCAATATTTAATAAAAAGATAAAAAGATAAAATATTATATAAACAGATTAAATATGCTTAAAACCTAAGTGGACTTAACATGTAAATAGGACCTAACTAATTACTAGTTAGGAAAATTACCTATTCTGGATGCTAAATCTGCAAATGCTCAAAACAAACAACTATTAACATTGTTAGTCAAATTAAGCAAATCAAATAGAGTATCCCTATGAAATAATTAACCATGCTAAAATATGCAAACTAAATAGAACAAAAACAACTAAATGAAAGCACATGAAAACATGATCAAACCCTATCTCATAGTGGATTGGTGCTTTTTTGAGGTGGAAAGAAGCCCTTTCCCAATCCTTGATAATCTCCTAGATGATATGATGAACAAGATTCAAATACTTAAGATTGTGTATCAAGTTGTGGAGTTGTGGAGGATTAATACAATAGAGGACGCCTCTATTTATAACCAAGAAGGATGGAAGAATGCAAAACATGGAGGATGTGGGACAAAACACGAGTCAATGACAAGATGCCACTTGTCAAGATGTGAGAGGATGAAGGTTGAGCACATTTTGACAAATGTGCCATAGAGGGGGAGATTTGGAATTTGAAAGATGGCTTGTTGGAGGGAGAAGAAAGAGTCTTAAATGCCAAGTGGGGGACATGTAAGAGACAATGTAAGAGGATTTAATGCTATGTTGGAGGACAAGATATTTGGAGGGATTTTCAAACTTGAAGGAATATTCCCTTTTTTTATGCCATTTCGAAAGTAATTAGGGAATTATTAAATCGAAGAAATGATTTATTGGTGCAAATTGCAAAATCTAGAGGATTCGGGTGATTAGGATTAAATTAATCGGGATTTGAATAATTTAAGAGGAGATTAGGTGATTTTGACTTTTGACTTAGATTTTAGGATTAAAATAAATCAAAATGAGAAGAAAATGATTTAGAAATAGTTAAATAAAGATTTTGATTTATTTAACTAAAGGGGATGATGTTAGATTAAATTAGATAGAGGTTTAATTTACTTATTTTAATAGAAGAACTTTAGAGGTTTAATTAAATAAAGTGAATTATTTAATTAAAATATAGATAAGGGTATTAATCAAATGATTTATTTAATTAAAGAGGGAAAATGATGATAAAGGAATGATTACGGATGACATGGAATTATTGAATATGGATTAGATGTATGATGTTAATTTTACATGTCTAAATTTTTCCCCTCTTTAAAGCGATGCTCCTGTTGCGTTGATTCAAAGAATAAACTTGCCGAGATCAAAATTAAAAAAAAAATTGATTTTTTCTGGATGCCCCAACAGAAAGACGTATACTAGTACATTGACCCCTCAAGAGATTGAGCAAAAATATTTGATTTGAGCGTCGATCTCGCGACAAAGAGGTTCAAGATGGACATATGGATGATTATGATGATGATGCAAATGAGATGGTTTTAACATGCTTAGAATAACCAATCTACATTATTCTAAACAACTTAAGGGCGGGTGCATGAAGTTGGGTTACACTTTTGTGGCCAACTTCAAAAAAATATTGAAAATGACATAACGCGAGCGCGTTATAATGCGCTCATGTTATGTCATTTTAAAAGAAAAAAAGAGAGTGAAATCTATTCATTTTCTCTTTTCTATTTTTCTGCTCTACCCGCAGCCAAAAACCCTCATTTTCGTGCTTGCATTCTAGGAGGAGGCATTCTACAAAATTCATCAACAATAGTTGCTTTTCATTTGCAAAGATGGCACCATGACAACAAAGAGGTGCAGGAGGTAAGTATTGTTTGCTATTTGTTTTGAATTTCTTAGTTTCAAGTTGATTTTGTTTGTTTTAGGTTAGATTTGATTTTTTTTTTTAATTTCTAGGAGATGCAAATAATCCTGCAAATCTTGGAAAATCCTCAACAAGAAGAATATGAAAATCCTCCTCAACAAAATAAACCTCCCCCACCAATCACTCAACACCCTCCTAGCACTCAACAAAATTTGAGGAGTGAAATTGAAAACAACAAAAAACAAATTGAGGATCTTATTAGTAGGTTGAGTGATCCAAATACTTCAACTGTAGAAAGAATGACACTAGAAAATTCAATGAAAGAGATGTTAAAAAATGTAGATTCAATAACCCAACAAATAACGGGATGGCAAGATAGGAGACATGTAGCTAGGGTATATTATGTAGATAAACTATCATATAAACAAGTAAAAGATTTAAAAATTACTAAAGGTGATTTGTGCTATCTATTCACTGACCCTAGAACAAATCAAAATCTTAGCCTCAATTTGAAGAGGTTTCCTATTCACTGGTGCCACCACCAAGAGATTAGGAACCATTTTTATGATAGGTGGTACTTGGTCTTTGATTACCCACCATGCAACAATTATGGAGTCCCCCAATATTTTCTTAGGAAACTATACAGTGAGTTTGTATTGAACCAAATCCCAAATTATTTTGATATGAGGGATTTCCAGGGGAGAGGTGGGGGGTTGGCTTAGGATAGGCCTAGTGCACAACTAGATCCTATGCAGCAAGGGAGACAACCTCTCACTAGGCCACCTCGTGAGCACATTGTTATGCCTATTGTTGCGAAGGAGAGTGCTGACGTAGAGACATTCCAGGCGATCAACACTTTGACCTAGAGTTTCATCCATCATACTAGCCCTATTGTATAGCGCCATCCAAGGGAGTCTTCGGATGGTGGCCTTCGAACCCATGTGTGTCAATATTGCAGGGCGACTTGTTCATATAACCCCACCGACACTCAAGAGGCTACTACGCAGGATCTGTATGATGCTACGTAGGATCCGTATGCTATTTCACATGATCTATATGCTGCTATTGGGATGGAGAGGATGACTGATATTTTGGATCATGCATATGGAATTGATAGTTGGGTAAAATTTAGCATGTTCATTGAATTTAATTTATTAAATTTTGATTCTAAAATGCATGATTAACTAATTTAGTTTTATTATTTTAATAAAATTGCAAAGTCATAGTGTTGAGATTGGATACACCAGTCCTCCACCTACTTATTTCTATAGTACACCTACCAGTGGGGTATGTAACTAGTAAACAATTATAAAAATTTTACATGTTAATAGCATTGTCTTACAAATGGTATTTTAATACATGTGATTTTGGATGTTGAACAGGCTAATATTGGTGGTTTCAAGCAAACACCTCCTAGTGCTAGTGGATTCACTCAAACATACACGAAGGTAATAGAATAAAGAGAGCTTAACTAATGAATTCTACTTAATAGATTTGTGTAGTTTATATTCATATTGTTGGTTATGTTGCATTACACATCATTCAAACTCAAAGCATTACTTCAAATTCCATAACTAATAACTAGATGTTGATAGATGACAAAAATTCCCCCAATCGCATTGGCCACATAGTTGTTTAGAAAAGTCGGGCCACAAGTTCTGCAAAGGTGCAATTCACCATGAAAACTATGGATACTTGGAAACATATATGAAACTATAATAGGCACAAGCATAGGACAAGGGTAGTTGGTATGCATCATATCAAAACACTCAATCATCGTATACATCCGATGTGGAGTATCCAACAAAACACCATCAACACATTTCTTTCATGTGGATTTCAAATCCTAAAATAGAACGTGAGGAAGATTCCAAACATATAATTACCTGTTCCACTTTTCATTCAACCAAAATCCACTCAAATTCTCTTAGCCATTCCATAGGCCATCATTCATCATTTCACTAATCAGTATTCCAATTGACTCATTCAAATCAAAAACCATATTAAAGAAAAAATTGACTTAATCAATTAGATTCACATCATTCTCAACTACCATAAAAACAACATAAACCTGATTATTGACACTTGAACAATTCATCCTTTCATTTATTCACCAAGGAAACAAATCAACTAAACCATACCTCACTATTATCTGTCCATTATCAAGCACTTTACTCACCATATTTTGACTGCAATATTCTATTTACAGGTTACAAACTCCTGCTACAACAAAATCTTGATTATCATCTTGTGGTTAATCACCAATTTGCTCAAAAGGATTCATAGTACTCACCCATCCAACCATCAAAGTCACCAAAAATGTCTTATACACCTTAACAAAATTTAGTAACATCAATCATATCATTAGTTTGATAGTAACCAAGCACTCAATATCATCCTTTCCACTGTTTAAACAAACATCTTTATTTTGATCAGACAATATCATATTCCTCTAGTAGGTCTTTCAACAATTGAATCAGGTAGTTACATTCTTATCTCAAATCTTATTAGAAAACTCAACACACATTTAGAAACAATTTCTAGCACATCACAACATATCAAAGTTCTTAGACATTTGACATAAAGAAAATCATCAAATTTTAGACTGTCCTATGAAGAAAGGCTAGTAGATTAGGCTTGTTTTACAAAGGATACCCCTTCAAAACCATTCCAAATCACTCAAAACCTCAAAAAATTCTTCAAGAATGTCTTATAACTTAATATTTCACCATTTATAGGGATTGAAAACCATGAAAATGTTTTGATCCAATAAACCCTCATTTATAGGGTGTAAAAGCACAAATCAAGGAGGGTTTTGTGAAAAATATTCTTGCAAACCTCTATTTCTCTGGACACCACATGGAACATGATTGTTTATGCCTACCAAGACCTTCTACATCATTTCCAATCTTCTGCAAGCTTTATTTATTCATGACCCATGACTGTAGCATCACTTTGTGTAGGAAAATCCTCTATTTTCTAGTGTAGCAGAAACTCCACCATGGTATTCTTTCTTTTCTCTACACTTACAATCATCAAAACATGCAAAACATCCTAAGATTAACCTACTCCACCAATTTAATTTACCTACATTGGTGGAGTAGTGAAGAAAAACCCTATTCTCAAACTTGCTTCTAAAAGGACTCTATTGGGCACTAAAAAATGCCTCTTATTCTTTTGTTTCCTAAAACTAACCAAGTCCAACCATTGAAATTGGAAACTTAATCCTCTTTACATGTATTCACACTATGATTTAACTTTGGGTGTTCCTAAATTACCAACACAATAAAACAAAACAACCCAGAGTAATGATGCAAACTCAGAAATAGGGAATTTTTGTTTCAAAATTTAATTACAAGAACACAAACTCCTTCTTTTTCTCACCTTTACATGCCTTTTAAAGATATTTAATTTTCCATAACTATCTTTCCATTGGTTGAAACTACCCCTTTTAACCCTTAATATGCCTGATTTCCTTGTTTTTGTCAATTTAACAACTTTTAACAATATTACATTATTGCATTGTTTGCATTTTCCCACTTTGACCACCTAGAACTTACCCATAACCTTAAATGCATTCAAATAAGACCTCATATGAACTTTAACATTCTTTACATCATTTTTCCATGACCTCTTGTGATTGAATGCATACAAATTTGAACACTCATCCCTTTTGCAAAATTGAAAAGTATTTAATGACCTAGGTGCTCCTACACCAACATCTGACCCAATTGGATTAGGAGAAGATCAAATTGAATAAACAACTAAAATTTCTCTCTTTTCATCAAAAATCACATTGTTTCATTTGCAAAACACAAGGCAACAACAAGCCAAATCATTTCAATACTTCTTCTTATCATCCTCAAGCTTCAAACATCTTATTTATCAGCAAAAATGACTGATATGTGCATAAGAAACCTAATTAGAGTCACTAAACAATCAACTCTTTCATAATTCACCAAGGCACCCTTCCACTCAATTTTCTTTACCTAGAAAAAATAACCAAAAACCAATCTTTCATGTTACAACCTATATCCATCAGATCCTAATAGGACTTTGTCATCATCAATTTATATGAATTCAAAGCAAAAACCTGATAAAGAGCTCTGAATCTTTCAATTCCTTAAAAAACTCACCAAATTTTCACTTTTACCAACTAGTTCCACAAGACCAAGATACTACAATCAACCATTTACACCTCAATCATTTCATCTGACTTCCAAGAAATTACTCACATCATGTTTATTAACTAAGCTTATTCTATGCACAAATCAAGTCCTACAAAGGAGGGTTTATTGCATAAGGTACTTAAAAACCTTAAATACTCCTACCACCACCACAAACACCATGGAAATAGCCTGCATAAGCTTTAGAAATGATGTAGAGTGGCAGGGAAGGAAAAATCACAATCACAAATGGTAAATTCACTCCACTGAATGCTTCTCTCAAATACTCTCATGAGTCCTAAACTCCACTATTCTTTAAGAGATCAACCCCACACACCTAGGGTTCACAAGTCAGATCACTCACAAAGCCTAAAAACATTTGGATCATGTCTCATTAAGTAAAAAAATGGTTTAACAACCCTCTAGCATTTAAGTTTCAACAAACACCCATCTCTATGGTGACTTAGACCTCACTCTCTCTTAAGGCTTGCATCTCTTGCCCAGTAGGACAATCAAAAATTTTTTTAAAAAAAGGAAGACCGTTAAGACACCAAACCTATGGATTAAGACCCCTAAGATGGACCCCTACAAGGTTCCAAAACCCTTCCTCTTGAGTGTCAAAACATCACTCACAATGGCCCTTTCTACCGTTGCTCTAAAAGGCCTAATTCACATACCTACACCTAGGTCTTGACTATCTAGGCTCTCCCCTTCAACCCAATGCCCAAATTCAGACTCCTACAAGTTCTCCACACCTATTTCCACCATCCATAAGTGCATCTTAAACAAATTCTTCAAAATCAAGAAAAAACTTATATTTTTTGCTTGTCAATTATGCTTGCCACATAGAGATGTCAAGCCAAAATTCATGCACAACTTCCAACAATGAGCCTGTCGTTCTCCAAAACATTGAGTAAATGATATTACAACCTTATATCTTCCATCCCACTAAGATTTAGCAATTTTACAAGTGGGAATGGAAGAAATATACATTTTTCACCCAAAACCCTATTTTTAAGGGTTCTCAGACTACCCGATAGAGAAACTGAAATATCTCCCTTGATACTCAATGAAATCTCACCACTCCAAATCCAAAGGAAATCTTATTCAATTACCTATCCAACCATTATGGTCTTGGAGCATGAAAGTGAACATAAAGTCCATACCAAGTATGGGATCAACAAATTCTTTAGAAAAACACAAGAAAAATAGCAAACTTCTTATTGAAAATTCTTCAAAACATCAACATCAACCTTGCCTCAACCAAGAGAGGAATATTTGAAGTCTTAAAAACTCCCTCTTGCAACTGTCTTTTGAAATGAGAGACATTGGAAAACAACTAATATCATGCTTTGACTTCTAATTTCCTAGTTAAGGCAATGTGAGCAACTTCTACCAACTCGAACACAAAGAGCCTTCCAAAATGTGTCAAAGGAATTTAAAACATTGTCAAAAAGTAAGGTGACTCCCCTCAAGTGTCTAGATTCAGAAAGACATCCTTTTTCCTTATTTTTCCAAGATGCACTAGACTTACAAAGGAGGATGGAGACCTTGTTGTACAAAGAAGTTGGTCACCAAGACCAAAAACTCAACCAAAAACCTAGAAGACCTACTACAAAGCATTGAAATGGTCCATAAGACCTTATTCCATCCATAAACCAAGAAAAAAAACATGAAAAATTATTCTAGGTCCCTTAGACCCATGGGTGCTCCTACACCATACTCCCAAGCAAGAAAAAGATCTCAAGTCCTTTTTGAGATTAGGTCTTCTACAGTAGTTCCATGTTGTTTAATATCATTTTTTGACATTGATGTTCAATCCTCTTCAGGTAGACCTTTCCATTTGACCAAGTATTCCTTGTAAACCTTCCTTCTAGTCTTCTTTGTCTCCTTTGTGTCTAGGATGCATTCAAGAGTCATAGGTTGGCTGGGGGGTAGTTCCTTCACCCAATATTCATCCTCAATTTTTGTTGTACCTACTCCATCACTTGCATTCATAGAAGCTTTGAAAGGATACACGTCAGAAATTTTGAAGATAGGAGAGATTGCCACCCCAGGAGGTAGCTCTATTTCATAAGCATTTTGGCCAAACTTGTAGACCACCTTGCAAGGTCCTATCTTCTTCATCATGATTTTGGTATACTTTCCTTTTTGAAGTCTCTCCTTCTTCAAGTGTGCCATCACCAAGTATCAAACCTTGAATTGGACATTCCTCTTCTTTAAATCTGCCTTTTCCTTATACTTCTCAACATTCTTTTGAAGGGTTTTGTTCACTTGTTGATGAATATCCCTGATTGTAACAACAAAGTCCTCACCTTGAGCACTTATCCTAGCAAATCCTTGTAGATCTCTTAGTTCATAGAACCCTCTAGGGTGCATGCCATAGACTACTTCAAAAGGGCTTCTACCAATGCTCCTATTCATGGAGTCATTATATGCAATTTTAGCCTGAGGTAAAATCAGATCCCAAGCTTGTCCATGCTCCTTGGTAAGAAATCTTAAGAGGTTTCCCAATGATCTATTCACCACTTCAGTTTTTCCATCTATTTGTGGATGGTATGTTGAACTAAAGGATATATTTTTTCCTTGAGTTTCTTCCACAAGGTCCTCCAAAAGTGAACCAATGAATTTAGAATACCTATCAAAAACAATGCTTAAAGGCAGTCCATGTATCCTAGAACAATCTCCTTAAAGAAGATAACTGGTATATGAGATGCATCATTGGTGCATTTTCAAGGAAGAAAATGTGTCATCTTACTAAATCTATCAACTACCACAAAGATACTATCAAAACATTTTTGGGTTCTAGGCAACCCCAAGACAAAGTCCATACTTACACACTCCCAAGGCCTATTGGGAATGGGCAGTGGCTGATAGAGTCCTGCATTTGATGAAGTTCCCTTTTCCATTTGACATATTGTGCAGCCTTCCACATACCTTCTCACATCCACCTGCAACTTTGGCCAATAGTAAAATCTCCTAACTTGTTCCAAGGTCTTGTCAAGGCCAAAGTGACCTCCAAGACTCCCACTATGTTTCTCCTTTATGATATTCTCCCTCATTGAGCATTTACACACACAATTGGCTTCCTTTGAAGAGAAAACCATTTTGCAATAAAAAGTTAGAGAATTTAAACCTTGAAAAGAATTCAAATGTTGCTCATAAAAATTGTATAGCTCCTTCAAATCTGAATCTTCATGATACATATCCTTCAATGCTTCAACCCCCATGCTTTGGTGTTGGATCTCTTGCACTACAAGTGCCCTTCTACTGAGAGCATTTGCCACCTTATTTGCTTGGCCCTTCTTATGCTTCATTGTGAAAGTATAGGCTTGCAAAGACTCTACCCACTTCATGTGCCTATGATTGAGTTTGTCCTGTACATTAAAAAAACTCAAGGCATGATTATTAGTATAAACAACAAATTCTTTAGGTAACAAGTAGTGCCTCCAGTTTTTGAGGGCTTGGACCATAGCATAAAATTCCAAATCATAGGAAGAATACTTCCTCTTTGCTTCATTCAGCCTCTCACTGTAAAATGAAACCGATCTGCCTTCTTGGCTCAAAATAGCCCCTATTGCTTGATTTCTAGCATCACACTCAATGGTAAAAATTTATCAAAATCAGGGAGCAAAAGTATAGGCTGTTGTGCTACTCTCATTTTCAGATATTCAAACCCTTTATCAACCTCATTGGTCCAAGTAAACTTACCTTTGTTACCTCCTTTGATGGTGTCCAAGATTAGTGCACAAATTTGGCTAAATTTCTTGATGAAATTTCTATAAAAGCTTGCAAGTCCATGCAAGCTTCTCACATCTCCCATGGATTTTGGTGTTGGCCAAGCAAGAATAGCATCCACCTTTGAAGGATCCATCTTCAAACTTCCCTTGTAGATGACAAAACCAAGGTAGACTAGTTCTTCTTTCATGAATCCACACTTTTCCATGTTGATCAGCAGCTTCTCCTCTTGTAACCTCCTTAGTACCATGTCAAGGTGCTTCAAATGTTCTTCTTTAGACCTGCTAAACACAAGGATGTCATATAAATAAACTACAACAAACTTTCCAATGAAAGGTCTCAATACCTTATTCATAAGGTGCATAAATGTACTAGGGGCATTTGATAACCCAAAGGGTATCACCAACCACTCATAGATCCCTTCATTAGTCTTAAAAAATTTCTTCCACACATCCCCCTCTCTGATCCTTATCTGATGGTACCCACTCTTTAGATCAATCTTGGAAAAGTAAGATGCTCCTAATAGACAATCCATGAGGTCCCCCATTCTTGGCATTGGGAATCTATATCTGATTGTGATCCTATTAATGGCTCTTGAATCAGTGCAAAGCATCTGATTCCCATCCTTCCTTGGTGCTAGGATAGTAGGAATAACACATGGGCTCAAACTCTTCCTCACTAGCCCTTTATCCATCAACTCTTGCACTTGTCTTGCAATCTCCTCATTTTGAGTAGGTGTCATCTTGTATGCAACCTTATTGGGCAATGTAGCCCCTGGAATCAGATCAATACGATGGCTTATATCCCAAATGGGAGGTAGGGAACTAGGTAATTCATTCATCGTTATTTCCTTGTACCTTTCCAAAAACTCTTGGACTTCGTTTGGTGCATCTTCCTTCTTCTTTGTGGGTAGATTTGCTTCACTTTTTGGCTTCATAATCAAGAAGAATCCTCTTCCTCCTCCACTACTAAATTTGACACCATTTTCTGATAGTCGTTCATCGGTCATTCGACAACTGTTTGTCAAAAAAGTGATGAAATTGAAAAAAAAATTGCGTTGCTATTTTTTCGTAGAAAGGTCAATGATGAATTAATTGTCAAAATAACGGTGAAGAATCATTGGGAATCAGCATCGTGAAATGGCTCAGACGTTCGTCATAATATTGATGAACACTTTTTGTATCCACTGACAAATTACACTAGAAGTTTGTCACCAGTTCGATGAAATGGGCAAGGAGTAGCGTTGAAACAACACTAGGAATTCGTCACCATTTTGACGAAATGGGCGAGTAGCATCAAAAAAACACCAAAAAATTTTCAAACATGCGACTAAATGGGCAAGTAGTAGCATTGAAACAACACCAGGAGTTCGTCAAAATTGCGATGAAAAGAGCAAGGAGTAGCGTCAGAGGAACACCAAACGTTCGTCGCAATTGTGATGAAAAGAGCAAGGAGTAGCGTCGGAAGAACAGTAAACATTCATCAAAATTGCAACAAAAAGAGCAAGGATTTATGACGAAACCTTCGTCGAAGCTATAGCAACTTTGTCGAACCTTTTCATTGATTCATTGGTGGGTATCGTCGAAATTGTGACGAAGCATCAATTTTTTATTTTTTTTAAATTCATAGAAATGCACCATTGCGGAGACTGACGACTGATCATACATACATATTGCATATTGGTTTGATGCTTCAAACGATGCATTTCTTATATTGAAAAGTGCATTACCTTATTGAGATTCTCTTTGTTTCGAGAATAGTTTAATATTCTCTACTTAACAGGGCCAACCACGTGACGGTGGAAGCTCATTTGGCCCCTCCCCCCCCTCACACATCACTCCTCTCAATTCCCCATACTCGATCATATAATATTAATCATTCATTCATCCATTAATAACATATAACATTCATTCATTCATCCATTAATAAAATATAACATTCATTCATTAACATATATAACATTCATTCATTAACATATTCACATTCATTCATTAATATAATATTCATTCTTTCATTTTTACATATTATCAAAAATATGGTTGTCATGATATGATTACAACTACTTTTTTTTTTGTTTTTTAAATCTACATAAAGCTGAAGTGGGAGTA
>VDFB02271358.1:264228301-264355785 GCA_007258455.2 Sequoia sempervirens
AGCTTTGGTATTTTCCTTGGAATACAAACCCAAAGGCTTCGAGGGCATTCCCAATGACTAGAGATGTGTTTTTTTCAAATTCTACAATTTTTCATATAATAGGGTTCGTGCTCACCGTCAAGATTGCATCCGGTTCAATATTGACAAAATCTAACACATGGGTAATGTTAAGTTCTCTCTTAGCTTTCCAAAAATGTAAATTTTTCACTTTCTAACAATGTTAGGCCTTTCATCCATAATTTATTTTCTTTGTATGTCTATTTTTTTTCAAAAAGCAGCGTTTCATTTTTTTTCGTTATAAATTAACCGTTCATCAAATTTTCAAATAAATTACATTTTTAGAAACTAGACTCCATTCTACAAATTTTAAAAAATAAAAATTAAAAAAAATATATTACTTTCTAAAATTTGTAGGGCGAGCACGGCCAAAATTCTGCTTTTTAGGAAGTGCCCACTTAGAAAACTAGTAAAAATTCAAATATTCATTAAAAAATTATCAGAAAAATCATGCATCAACTAGATACTGTTAGCTAACTTCTGACGGTAGCGATTTTAAAAATACTACAAAAAATTTCACCATGCTAGGGTCGTACAAGAGTTGCTATGTTACGTTTTTCTGACAAAAACAATAGCAATTTCTATACATCCCTCTTTTGAACCCCTTAATCTCAACCATTTTCAAAATAAATTAGTAGTTTTGAAAGTAGAATCAGAGAAGTTTGATCCTTGTTTTTGTTCCATCTCAAAATTTTGAGTGTAGCTATCCTCAATTCCACGTCCAAGGTCAGTATTTTCTGATTTTAGAAAAAAAGTGGCCACTTAAGCCCCTTTTTTGGGAACCATCTTGGTGCACTTACCCTTAAATGATGATGTACTGCATTAGAAGATGGATGATGTGATATGCTATGATTATGAGATTTATGTATGCTAATGATTTATGAATGAAGGATGGATGCATTGGCGATAATGATTAACTATTCTGGTATGATGATAGCATGAAAAAGAAGAAATGAGATGATGAAAAGAGGATTCAACAAGCCAACTTTATGATGATGAGAGATGAATGATTTTCTTATCAGTAATTGGGACTTTAAAAGGGATATTTACCTTATGTTTGATAACAAATGTAGGCATGATGCATCAAGGTATAAAGAACTAGGATGGTGTTGCACCTAGTGTGATGGACTTTGACTCGACAAACAAATAGGAGTATTATTTTTCACACTTGACATAGAAAAACCTTGCTAGGATGCACCTAAAAAAGAAAGTATTCATCAAGTTATATTACAAGAACATCAAACAAGCATAGTAGACAAAAAGATAATGATCAATGCACCATTCCTTTCTCTCTAAATCGATTTGATTAGACATCATTGAGAGGTCATTGGAATGAGCGCAATAAGATAAATCAAAAAGAAAAGATCAAGCACACAAACAAGTCAATGTTCTTCATACCTCTAACCAAAGGGATTTGTTTTGTTTAGGATAAGAACCAAAATGATTGCCAATAGATAATTCCCATTGTAGGAATGATACATCCTAGGACATGTTAGTGGATGGCGGCAAGTCGTTTTGTTTATCCCAAGTGTTTTGCCAAAGATAATGCCCATTGTAGGAAGGATGCATCCTAGGACATGTTAGTGGATGGTGGCAAGTTGATAGGTTGCTTGGAAAGGTTGTTGATATAAGGTCGATTGACATGTTTGTGAATGATCAAGAGTTTGATTTTGCATTTAAAGTTTGTTGTTTCGATTTTGATTTTGTGTTTGAAGTTTGCTTTTACTGATTGTCATGCTTGTTTATGTTTGTTTTTCCAAAGGGTGAGGATGGCGATTGTTTATTATGAGTGATGCTTATTTCTGGTGAAAGCGGGATGGGGATGGATGAATTTTCAAATATTTGGATGTTTTTGATGTTTTGAAATGTTTTGAGGCTGTTTTTGGTATTTTCAAGATTTTACAAATGTTTTGATTTTCAATTTTTTGAATGTTTTGGGGTTTTATGAGATTTTATGAATGTTTTTAGATTTTTGTTTTTTTTAATGTTATTGGATTTTTTTGTGTTTTTTTATGTTTTTGGATTTTTTTTCTCGGGGATTGATCAAAGATTAACCTTGCCTATGTTTAAGCTTGAAGACGACGTAGTTCAGATAGCATGTTTTTAATGTCTTTCTAATTTTTATGACTATTTTTTGATTTTGATATGTTTTGAATTTTTTTTGGATTTTCTAATTTTCCAATGTTTTGGAGTTTTATGAGATTTTATGAATGTTTTTGGATTTTGATATGATTTTGGATGTTTTTGGATTTTCTTGGTTTTCTGAATGTTTTTGGATTTTTTGATTTTCTAAATGTTTTTGATTTTCTTGGTTTTTTTAATGTTTTTCGATTTTTTGCTTGATTTTGACGATTTGGATACAAATATGTGTGATGATATCAATGCTCTATTTTAGGATTTTTTTGAAAACCAAGCTAAGATTGATTGATTGGATCAATGGATTGATGATGATAACATTGTTGAGGATACACAAAAATGCAAGGATAGTGTTGAGCAACAAAAGGATTAGGATGGATATCCCAAGATGGTGAGGGATTGATGATGATAACATTGTTGAGGATACACAAAAATGCAAGGATAGTGTTAATCAACACAAGGATTGGGAAGTATATCCTGATATGATGATGGATTGATGACAATAACATTGTTGAGGATACACAACAATGCAAGGATAGTGTTAAGAAACACAAGGATTAGGATGGATAACCCGAGATGATGATGGATTGATTAGATTTGATTGATCAGGATTGTGAAGCTTGATTTGGAACAAAATCTATTTCGAATGATTTGATTCGACATTGAAGTATAAATTTGATGTAATTGATATTGATTGTTTGGATTGATGTGCCATGGGCTAGTGATTTGGATTCTTGCTCACAAGTGCTTTGACCAATTTGATTTTACATTTTTCAATGTTTAGATCATCATATAAGTTGGAGGATATATGTCAAGATTTATTCCCGAAGAAAGATGTAAATATCTACCCCCAGTATCTAGCAATGTTTGAAATATCACAGGTGGATTCTTGGATAGGTGTGTGGATGTATGGATGTGGTAAGCATGCAAAGGATGCCAAGGATTATCTTGTGATAAGATAACAGGTTCAGATAGAGGATGGTCACTTGGATAGCACTTCATGGCTTATATAATGTTGGGTAGGATAGGATCAATGAAATGACCCATGTTAATATGTTTACCATAAGCAAGTGTAAAGTGTGAACTAAAATTTTACCAAGATAACTCAAGATAATGTGGAAGATGGATGCAGATGGATGAAAATGAATTGGATCAATGGTTCATGGATGAATGGATTTATTATGGCAATATGGATGGAATGTTGGATTTATTATGGATGGGATGAGATGCTTTCACCTGAATTGGCTCAGGTAGATGCATGATTCTACACATGACGCATGTTTTCCTGGTTTTCATCATGGTACATGTCCAAAGCACTTCCTATGCGGTTTTTACTATAGGACAATTTTTTTGTTTTCAATCCTTTTTTTAATTTTTTTTAGATTTTTAGATTTTTTGATTTTTTTGGATTTTTCTGAAAGGTTTTAAGCTCATGCTAAACCACTTGGTGGTGTCGATGTAGATTCTTATGTCATAATGTGCAATCAATTTCATGCTTGAAGAAGCTACTTTGCCAAGTTACGTGCACTTTAATACAACTTTTGAGATTCCTGATCTACTTTGTTGATACCGGAGTTAACTTTGTCTTTGTGTGCACATCACAATGGAATGCCTTTTGAATCCTTATGATGAAGTGTGGCTACCAATACATGGTCAATATGAGAATTGGATATCATGCGTGGAGGTGTGGATGGAATGTGTTTAGGGATAAAAGATGGATTAGTTGATAGTTTGGAACCTTTGACTCTCCAAACTTGGGAAGATAAGCAATGATGAGTGGATACGAAAGTGTACTTGGAATTAGGACCAACTGCTTGATACACTTTGTACATCACTTGAGAAGCCTTATTTTTCCTTTGTGGAAATCTTTTATGGATACTTTTCTCTTTTTTATTTTTTCCCATAGTTTCTTTGACTAATAGAGTTTGATAGGGATAATCTTTCTTTGTATTCTTTGGTATCCACTTGTATTTGATTTGTCCTTCATGCTTTGCTTCTTTTTCTTTGATAATGCTCTTTGCGCTTTAATTCAAATATTTCTTTTGATGTTGGTCCTAATTCGTGGATGGGGTGATGGGTGGATGAAGATTCGTGATGTGACTAGTTGTAGTATTGGCATCATTTTCATCATAAGGATTCTTCATTCCCCCTATGTTGATATTTGCTTGAGACATAGTTTCCACCAGTATGGTGGTATTAGCACCTTTTTTCCTTGATTCTTCCTATTTCAAGAGTTCTTGTTTAGTAAGCATTCTCTAATAAATGACCACTGTAGATGGCATTATTTCAATTTACTACTTTGCTAACTCTGGAATACTCAATTCTATCTGATTTGTTTCCTTGAGTGGATAATGTTGGATATCTTCATACGTGATGTCCTTATTCTAAATTTTGGATATATCTGATCCTAATGTTGAAAACTCGGTTTGACTATAGGAATCAATAGCCTGCTCTTTTTGTGTAATAATGTCAGGAGTAAAGGAATCATGTTCTGAATGTAGATAATCTACGTGTCCATCCAAAGAAATCATCTCATGGGTAGATGGAGGATTATGTTCTATGTGGATGTGATCATCTTGTATAGATAGGAGAGTATCCATTAGATCATTTTAGTATCTTGGAGATACAAACTCTTGATCTTGATTAATTTCGGAATTTCTTTTGACATGCTTTCGATCAAGTTCTTGACATGGGTCAATTTCAAAGGATGGATTACTTACAAAGGGTTCTTGGATATCTTCATTAGGCATGGGAAGTGGCTCAATATATTCTTGATATTTGAGTGGACTTGGATCAAATGTTGAGTTGAGGATCCCTTCTATAACCATGAGATCAAAGGATTTCAATATGTCTTGGGAAGGACCATTGCTAGACTTTGGTGAAAGATGTTGATCATGCTTTGGAATAAATCCTTGAGATATGTCCTCTAACTCATTAGATAATGTAGAGACATTTTCAACATGATCATTGGTCGATGGATCGTGGATTATGTCAATAGGATCAAATAACTCTAACACTCCTTGAAATAGATGACTAAAAAATGTTTCTTGATGTATAGTGAGTTGGTCATCGGATGACGTGGAAACATCTTCAATGTGCTCATTGATGGGTAGGTCTTGACCATTGTTTTCAAAAATTGTGGTGGAGATATTTTCAATGCTATCGCTAGTGGTTGAATCTTGATCATTATCCCCAAAAATGATTATCTTTTGATCAATAAGGTCTTGGATGAGATTTTTGAGCTGAATACAATTTGATGTTATGTGTCCCTTTACTTTGTGAAAGTCGGAAAGGTGCTTCTCATTATAACTTGGTGGTTTAACTAGGGGCTCTTGATAATTCTTATAAACGAGGAGTTTGATGAGATTTTCTTGTACCAACTGTTGCATGACCAATTTGATTGGCCTCCCAAGTGGTGTGTACTTTTGTTTGTTACCTTGTGAGACTTGTACTTTAAATTGACCTTGTGACATGATTGATTTTGGAGATGTGGTGATTGATCTTTGAGATGTGGAGGTTGGGTTTTTTTTATGTTGTTGATCTGTATATCCAACTTCTTGACATTAGAGATATTGTTCTTGACATGGTTGTGGACACAACTCAATGCTTTGATGACATGGTTCAACCGATGGAAGAGTGTATCAATTTTGGGGTGGAGATGTTTCCTGGCACAATGAGTCAATTGTTTTGGCAAGTGAAACAATTTGATCTCAGAAAATTTGATCTTGATTTTGATCTTGACACCCTTGATATAGTTGATTTGGTTTTTGCTCAAGTAGATTTGGAATGCCTATGTGTGGTGTTTGTATGGGATCATGGACAAATTGATGTTGGACAATGTTTTAAATTGGGATGATGTTTGGATTTGGAATGATAGGTTGAAATTGAACATTTTTTGTGGTTGGGAATCACATTGCCTTGATTTAGGTAACTTTTATTTTGCATGGTGTTATCTTGACTTGGATCAATACATGGAGTCATTATCATCTTGTTTGGACTTTGAACAACATTTGTATGATTTGAAAAAATATCTATCCCAAATTTTTCCAAGTGTGGATTTTAAATGTTCATGCTTGGTAAACTTGTACTTGGTATATTCACATTTGGCATGTATGGATTTGGTGGGACAATGTTGTTCATTTGTGGAAGACTCATGCATTTGGTGTTTGGTTGATAGATTTGCAGGTTTGGAATTGGATTTAAATATATCATAGGGAAGGGTGTTCCAAAATTTAGATTGGGAATACTCACATTTTTTGTATCATTGAGGTTTGTAGGAGATAATGATCTCATGTACGGATTGTATAAATGTGAGTTTTGATAATCAATCAACATTGTAAGGCTTTGAAAGTTTGGTTGGTTTAGACCACTCATAATGTATAGATCAAGTTTATATTCCATTTTCTTCTTGTTTTTTTACCTTGTTGCAAAAGTGACCCCTAAGGTGTTTAGGACCAATGATGAGATGAAGGATGAAAGGAGTGAATGATATGGGTGCTGAAATTTTAGGAACTTTGTATCAATGCTAGACTTTAGGATTTGATTTTGATCGTTTTGATTGGACAATGAACTTGTAAAACCTAAGATGTTGGATGTGACCTTAGGATAAATTTTTTCAAAGAGATGATAATTTTACTAAGTGTGTGGGGAAGGATTCATCCACACATACCTAACTAAACAGATGATTTTGATTTGGTTGAAGGACGTACCCAAGTCTAGACAAGGATGTTTCCAAAGCTCTAAAGTTGTTTGTGACATGGGATGATAAATATTTGGGATGGATGAAGTGTTTGATTTGATTCTAAATGAACCTATTAGGGACCTTGTTTACAAGACCAAGATAGTGAAGAACATGCTTTTCTCTAAGAGTAGTTCAAACCAAAAGACCAATGTTTTCATGAAAACCATATGACCAAAAGATACCAAGCACATGTGTGGGGTCCAATTTGAGTTAATCTTGGTTAATGAATTGTTTTTACCACATCCACACTTCTTGATTAGGTTTTTGAAACTAGATGTCCAATGTCTTAACTTCTTCAAATCCCACAAAGTGTATCATGTGGAAATCAAGGAAAAAGTTACCTAATGTTGACTTTAGTAGGAGAAAATTGAGATGAAATCCAAATGCTTAGAAGCCTCTAAGGATGAGAATCCCAAGGAAAGCAATAGCATGTGAATTCATTCAATGATATTTACTTCTCCTAAAGGGTTTGAGATTTGATGCTCATGATGAGTTGAATGTTTTTTTTCCAATGTTGATGCTCATGTTGAATGTTTTTTTTCTAATGTTTAGGAATCCCCACTTGGACAAGTCTAGCTACGCCTACTTTTGGAAAATGGTTAGATGCTTGACCACACAGGCTCCCCCTTATAGTGCACTCGCTTCTCTAGTCAGCCAAACATCAGTACCCATGAATCTCCCATGGCATACTTTCCATTTCTACTAAAATTCGTAAAAGTGTTGGGCGGCTTCAAAATGACTGTTCTTGCACCAACAAATAGATCAAGTATTTTGGCCTTTCTACACAAGGGTTTTAATGTGGGTATTCTGCTTGTGGGGGACCATCCATGCGAAGAGAGACCATTTATTCCCTTCTCATTAGAATAATCCTCATGATATTGGCCTTTGTTCCAATATCTACACTTATATCCTAGGTGGAAGTCGCTTGGCTTTAACATGTTCTTGGTTGGGTCATTCCCATGGGTGATTAATTTTTCCCACAAGGCATGCCCTCTAAGATAAATAAAAGAAAGTAAACATATTCGTAACTCAATCAATCTTTGTTGTGAACCAAAGAGAGAATTTACGCAACATGCTCCATCACACTTGCAATATTTGTTCAATTTAAGGATCCAAATTGAAGTGTGTATGCAATCACTTACACAACTTAATATCACCAAAATCCTTTTGATTCTGAAGATCGTTGTGAGGCATGAGAGAAGTGCATATGTATTTTTGATGATATTATTTTGGGTAAGTGATTACAAAAAAAAAGATGCACATGTTCATTTTAAATCCTCAAAGCAATGATGTGATTCCTTTTAAAGCACCAAAATAAAAGATGAAAGTTGATTGTTCAATTGTTAACCTTAAACAAAATCTAGTAAGTTTTCCTAAAGTTATTTTTAAGCCCTTTGTAGCAAAAATGAAAGCTTTTGTAGTGTTCTTTTTAGAATCCAAAAATACATTAGTTGGCCTAAAATAGAAAACAAAAGCATAAAATGGAAACTCTAAGCATTTAAAAATGCTTTGTCAACTTCAAATTTAATGCTCAATTCTTCAACTCCAATATATTTGTGTTCTTTAATTCCAATGTGAGAGAAAAACTATCATTGTCTCCCGATGCCAACCTACAATGTCACAAAACAAACACAAACAAGTTTTAGGCATACATTGAAAAATTTATAAGAGTATGCACAAGGCATGTCAACCATTGTATTCCACAATTTTAAGGCATTTCGTTTATAACACTTATGCACCTTTTTGCAAGTAGTATGGCTAATATTTTAGCAAAAAAATTAATATAAGACTGCCTAAAATCTTAGATTATGTCATTATTTTGGTGTTATTAAGCTGTGTAAGTCAATTTTGTAAATCAAATAGAGCATCCCTATGAAATAATTAACCATGCTAAAATATGCAAACTAAATAGAACAAAAACAACTAAATGAAAGCACATGAAAACATGATCAAACCTTATCTCATAGTGGATTGGTGCTTCTTTGATGTGGAAAGAATCCCTTTCCCAATCCTTGATAAGCTCCTAGATGATATGATGAAAAAGATTCAAATACTTAAGATTGTGTATCAAGTTGTGGAATTGTAGAGGATTAATACAATAGAGGAGGCCTCTATTTATAACCAAGAAGTATGGAAGAATGAAAAACATGGAGGATGTGGGACAAAACATGAGCCAATGAAAAGATCCCACTTGTCAAGATGTGAGAGGATGAAGGTTGAGCACATTTTGACAAATGTGCCAAAGAGGGGAAGATTTGAAATTTGAAAGATGGCTTGTTGGAGGGAGAAGAAAGAGTCTTAAATGCCAAGTGGGGAACATGTAAGAGACAATGTAAGAGGATTTAATGTTATATTGGAGGACAAGACATTTGGAGGGATTTTCAAACTTGAAGGAATATTCCCTTTTTTTATGCCATTTAGAAAGTAATTAGGTAATTATTAAATCAAAGAAATGATTTATTGGTGTGAGTTGCAAAATCTAGAGGATTCAGGTGATTAGGATTAAATTAATCAAGATTTGATTAATTTAATAGGGGATTAGGTGATTTTGACTTTTGACTTAGATTTTACAATTAAAATAAATTAAAATGAGAATAAAATGATTTAGACTTAGTTAAATAAAGATTTTTATTTATTTAACTAAAGGGGATGATGTTAGATTAAATTAGATAGAGATTTAATTTACTTAATTTAACAAAAGAACTTTAGAGGTTTAATTAAATAAAGTGAATTATTTAATTAAAATAGAGATAAGGGGATTAATCAAATGGTTTATTTAATTAAAGAGAGAAAATGATGATAAAGGGATGATTAAGAACGACATGGAATTAGTGAATCCGGATTAGATGCATGATGTCAATTTTGCATGTCTACACCTATTTACACCAACAAAATTGATACTTGATTGAAGGTCTTGCAAGTGTTAGTACTCACAAAACAATGAACATGAAACATAAAAAAATCTTACACATGAATTTGATGATGCATTGCTAATAGAAAAATATTGATTGATGAAAAGTGTTGTAAAATGTTACTTATTCTGCCCTTGAATTGTCTTGATTGCTTTTTAGGATGCTTAATTGATCAAAATTTCATCTGGTGTTTGAATGGTGAAAAGGACATACTTATATACATTTCTTTATTTCTCACAACATTAAGTATGAAAGGCCGAAAAATGAATTTTAATTTGCAAACATAAATATATTGAAAATAAAATTAAAAATTGGGCCAAAATAGGCTAGTCAAAGGTGAATTCACCCTAGAAAAGGCCTATTTTGATATTTTAGAACCATCGTTAAATAAATAACTTATTTTAATTCTCAAATTTTTTTTTTTTTTTTAAAACAATAGTAAAACAAGAAAATAATTAGCACAATTAGGTTCAAACACATAAGGGGAGCCAAACATAGTGTGAAATTGTCAAGGTCAACAATTTACAACGCTAAATTTTGCAATATATATGAAACTAACTTTTATAATTTAGGTATTAGAATAAATTAAATTTTGAAAACTAGACAAAAAACCTACATTTCGTATTTTTGGACCATGTAAAAATTTTGTGTAAGTGCTTCAAATATTTACTCTAACCATAAAAAAAATTGATTTTTAAGAAAAAGGCTTCCACTTTTTGGCCAAAAAGTAGACCCAACTTCCTACACTAACCCTAGGTTTGGGTAGCATAGCATGATTTAAGGTTTAAAAATATTTGTGGCTCTTATATTGTTTCTATTTTTTTTTTAATTTCATTTTGTTTCCACTAGTTCTTTATTTTGCTTCAATTTGTGCTTTGTGTGCTTGTTTGATAATTTCTCATTCAACCCTTGACATGTCATTATACCACAATTCAAATAAGTATGACCTTAAAATGCATTTATAATTTATAACCCCTTACATTTTTAAGGCATAAGAAATAAAAAAATATTTTGGTGCCTAGAAATAGGTATTTAATAAGGATCAATTTAAGGCATCAAATTATCAAACATGTACATATTTACCTCAAAAACTATTCTAGTTGGTCCCCTTTTTTACCAAAATTCATGAGATGTATTATTTTGTCCACCAAGTTAAGAAAGATATCTAATGAGAATATTTGAAATTTTGCAAAATTTAAATCATGGAAGGAAATCTAATAATGATCACTATATATTACTTTATAGCCTTTTGGTGATGAATTATTTTATGGGCATTACCACACATGCTTAAAACTATCCATTCAACATCTATCTTTAAGTAGCAAATAAAAACCAACCATATGATCTTGTGCTACCACATATAATATCCAGCTAAATTTAAACCACTACTAGAACCACAAATCCAAAATCTAAATAGAACTTAGAAAATATATCAAAATGAATAGAAAACACAAGGAAAACTAAATATATATTTTTGGGTGATGAAATATTACACAAACCTTAATATATTATTGCATCAATAATATAGTCCTAGACAAGAAGAAAAGGAATATAAGGAGAGGAGGATAGGAAATATGGTTAGTGACTAAATGAAATTTTCCAAGCATAAACATGTGGTATACCAAAGTAAAAAATGAGAAAAAAATTTCCTCCTTTGTGTCCTTGAGATTTTAGGGACCAAAATCCTTTTTAGCAAAGGGGTGTGATTCAAATTTGGGTCAAATTTAATGAACTAAGGAGATCAGAGTTACCATTTCAATCTAAGGATATGTCTCAAGACATGGAGAAGGAATTCATTTGTTGCTAATGTGTTTCATTGTCAAAGAGTCTAGTCTCATGTCTATTACATGTGTGGGTGATATGGAATGTCTTATAAATGTCTTCAAATAAGGATTCAAGTCACAAAAATAGTAAAAAAATCAATGGTTATAACACCAACAATTTTCATAGTTGGTGAATTCAAAATTTTCCAAATAATTATAAAGTTTTCACTTTTTCATCTTTATTGTTATGAATTCAAAATTTTCTTACTATTTTGAAATTGCCTATTTATGGTAAGAAAAGATATTGGGACATCATAAAGGACTTATAAAACATGTTTGAGTGGTTGGCTACCATAGTAATTTCCATTTTATGTTCACTTTTGTTGTAAGTTCTTGGAAAGGGTTTTCATGGTGCAAAAGCATGTTTCAATTGTTTCGAGCTTATTGTAACCCTTGTTGAAGCTCCAATTCACCCTAGAGACATTATACAACACTTGCATTGGATTGGAAGATAGTGACACAAGGAGTAAAATATCACTCTTATTTTATTTTTCTTCACTTTTGAGGGATTTTCCAAATACAACGATGTATCTTAGTCTGTGTATGTTTGTTTGCATTAGTTTCATTTGTTTAATAACTTTTAATATGATTGCATTAATATGAATGTGTTAGAATATAACTACAGCCTTTGATAGATGAGACTATTTTGAAGGTGTTTTGTAGGGTTGACAAGAATGAATTTACAGGTGAATGCTAGAAGAATATCTTCAATACTTTATTATCATCTCTAACAAACAAAATAATTCCATCAAAGATAAAAGTGTACTGGTTAGACTAAATTATAGACACAATCAAGTCCTATACATTCAAATTATTTGATCTTTAAATTACCTCATATTATTGCTCCCTAGTGTAGTTTTGAACATCAAATTTTAGGTCTCTATCACACTACCTTAGAAGTTAGAACTCACATTAATTTAAATCTTATTGCAATAAAATTAAACCAAAGCAATATAAGGTGGGAAATGATTTATATTATTCTCAACATCATGAACTAAGAAATTAAACTATGGTGGGATTTTCACACTTGAGTATTTTTTCCAATTCATTAAGTTTATAGTGTGTATTGAACTTTTTAAATCACCTAACCAATCCAAAAGAAATGAATGTAAGATAGTTATTCAAATCAAGTAACATGTTCCTTAACCATTTTTATTACAATAGAATTAAACTATAAAAATATATTTCTCAAATTATCATTTTTTTAATTGTCTCAAATATTAAATTATTTTAATTTATTATTAAATTAAACTATTAATTAATATAAATACATTTTTTCTCTACAATAATATAAAAAAAAATTCCTATTTCTAGAAAAAAATTAATTTACTACTTAAATAAAGAGAAAAACTCTTCACTTGTAATCTTCTATCACCTCACTCTTTATAATCTATAACCACCATAGAAGTTAACGTTAGATATTTATATAGCCTAAAGTTTATGTTAAAAAAATATGGAAGTCACTATCAAGAACATATGCAATTCTCTTCAAATGCCATCATAAAAAATGCAATGTAATTAATATCTATTTTGAACTCATATTCAACCAGGAAAAAAAAAATATAGTAATCTTGGCCAAGTCATCTGCATTCAAATTTAGAATAAATCTTTTGCTTTTCCATTGATAGATAACTAACTTATCTATCTTAATATATTAATCTATATATTATACACCGAGAGGTATCATTTTCGAAGTGTATTTTTGCATTAATTTGAAAAAACCAAAAGAATATATTAATGAAAAAATATGCCTCAAAAATGATACCTCTCAGTGTATAATATATAGATTAATATATTAAGATAGATAAGCTAGTTAACAGCTATAGCACAACTATCAATAATATTTAAATATTCAATATTAAATGAGATTATATATATATATATATATATATATATATATATATATATATATATATATATATATATATATATATATATATATATATATATATATAATTGATACTATTAAATGGAATTATTAATATTATTATATTATATATTATGTTAGTATTATCAATAATATTATTTTATTGGTAAGGTTAGGGTTAGGATTATGGTTTTCAAATATTCAATATTAAATGATATTTACTATATATATATAATTGATACTATTAAATGCAAATATAATTAATATTATTATATTATATATTATGTTGGTATTATCAATAATATTATTTTACTGGTTAAGGTTAGTGTTAGGATTATAGTTTATGGTTTAACGATAGGTTAACAGTTACAATTAGTGTTTCATTTACATGGTTAGGGTTAGGGATAGGTTTATGGTTAGGATTATGGTTTAGGAATTTTATTGTTATGATTAGGGTTAGAGTTAGGGATAGGTTTAGGGTAAGGGTTAGGGTTATAATTAGGTTAAATTTATGATATTATGGTTAGATTAAATTTATAATATTGTGGTTAGGGTTAGGGTTAGGATTACGATTAGCATTAGTGTTATCATTATGAATAGGGCTAGGTTTAGGATTATGTTTAAGATGAGCAGTAGGGTTAGGGTTGGGGTTAGAATATATAAAAATGGTTACCTAATCCTAATAATATCTCTAACCCTAACCCTAACCCTAATCCTAACATTAATTGTACAACACTAATCCTAATTCTTTTTCTAACCCTAATTATCACCCTAATCCTAATTAGATATCTTTAACCATAACCCTAACCCTAATTCTTACACTATCTCTAACCCTAAACCTAATCCTAACACAAACCCTAACACTAATAATTTAATTTCTATCTCTAACAAAAACCCTAACCCTAATGCTAACCCTATCTCTAACCCTAACCCTAATCCTAACCTTATCTCTAACCCTAACCCTAACCTTAATCCTAGTTCTATCTCTAATCTTAACCCTAATCCTAACCCTATCTTTAACACTAACCCTAATCCTTACTCAAACCCTAACCCTTATCCTAATTTTATCCCTAACCCTAACCCTAACCCTAATATTGACCTTATCTCTAACCCTAACCCTAACCCTAACCCTAATCCTAATACTAAACCAACCCTAATCCTAATCATATCTCTAACCATATCCCTAATCCCAATCCTAACCCTAATCCTAATTAATTTAATGTTGGATCCATCATAACCCTAAGGGTAAACCCACAAAAGTGGTTTATAATTCCAATGAGGAAGGAAAAGTTGTAAAAAATGACCCCATGCAAAAAAATTGGGTTTTTAGGGGTTCAAATGAACTTTTGGTTTGAGGGACCTACAGGGGGTTTGCTAGAACCCCCTTCGAGTGAACCCATTTAAAGATGTGGCCTACCATTCCTGTCAAAAAGCTAAAAGTGAAGGCTTGTGGAAAGGGGGTTCACTCAAACCCTGGTTTGAGTGAACCCTAGTTCGAGTGAACCTATGGGGTTTCAAGCAAACCCACTTGGTTTGCTTGAACCCCCCTTTTCCCCCTACTCCCCCTCAGGCACCAAAAAAGTCCATAATTTTGCACTTCAAAGCTCAGGTTGATGATGAAAATGGAGGAGACTTCACAAACCCAACTAGATGATGGTAGTCCTTGGAACAAGCTATCCAATCAATATAATTTTAATATGTTTTGGTTTTACGTATTTGTTCTTTTAGTTTTATGAAACATTGGTTTTTCACCAAAAATAAGCTCTTTGTTCTGCACATGTGGAAAAATAGCAGATTATAAAAAAAATTGAAAAATATGAGTGTACCAGATATTGAAGTCCTTTATCCAATGAAAAAAAAAGAATTTCGATACATACAGAAAAAGTTACGCATTATATTGTCTGCCTATGTTTGAATTGTAATTAGTTTGACTTTAAAATTTGATTAAGGAAAAAATATTTAATAAAACACTATGAAACCAATTGGAAGCACTAGATATCATAGCTACAAATCTAAATTTGAAAAAAATAGAATTTTATCCTTCATGGAAAAAAAGCTATGCATTATACGGTGAGTGTCACTCCTTAAAAATGTTGTTTACTGAAAAAAACTAGTTTTCAAAGGAGATAGAAAAATAAGTGCAATCTAATTCCAAAATTTTTGAAAAAAATATATTTAGAATCTACAGACAAAATGTCACAAATCACTAGTTTGCATCATCTTCAAATTCATCACGGTTTAGCTGCTATAGGTGCCCAAAAGTGAAGATTTAGTTAGAAAAAAATATTTCACTGTCTAGTTTGGCCAAAAATTGTAAACCAATATTGTGTCATCACCCCTAACCCTAATTAAACCATCTTAAATCTATTTGAACCCTAACCCTAACCACAATCCTTGCCCTATCTCTAACCTAACCCCAACTAATCCTAACCCTAACCCTAATTCTATCTCTAATTGTAATGTAACCCTAATCTTCACTCTATCTAGATAACCAAAACCCTAACCCTAAACCTAACCCTAATCTTAATTTGATCTCTAATCTTAAACCTTATACTGACCCTATCTCTAACCCTAACCCTAATCCTTACTCAAACCCTAACCCTAATCCTAATTTTATCCCTAACCCTAAACCTGATCTTGACCCTATCTCTAACCCTAACCCTAACCTTAATCCTAATGCTAACCCAACCCTAATCCTAATTATATATCTAACCATAACCCCAATCCCAATCCTAACCCTAACCTTAATTAATTTATTGTTGGCTCCATCATAACCCTAACCCTAACCTTAACCTTAATTAAACTATCTTAAGTGTATTTGAACCCTAGTCCTAATTGTGCCATAAACTTAACTCTAATTGAACTCTAGCCCTAACTTTGAAAGACATTTCTCCCCTCACAAAACCCTCAATCCTAATCCTAATCCTAATTCTACCTCTAACCCTAACCCTAACCCTAACCCTAACCCTAATCTTGGCACTATCTCTAACCTAACCCAAACCCTAATTCTATCTCTAATTGTAACCTAACCATAATCTTCACTCTATCTCTAACCAAAACACTAACCCTAAACCTAATCATAACAAAAACCTCAACCCTAAACCTAATTCTATCTCTAACCCTAACACTTACCCTAATCTTTACCCTATCTCTAACCATCACCCTAATCATAACCCTTTTTGTAATGCTAACCCCAACCCTAATCATAATTTTATCTTTATGCTCAACTAATCCTAACCCCAACCCTAATCCTAATTTTATCTTTATGCCTAACCCTAACCCTAATATTAGCACTAACCTGAACCCTAATCCTAATTCTATTTCTAACCCTAATCTAATTTTATCTCTAACCCTAACACTACCTCTAATCCTAACCCTATCTATAACCCTAACCCTGAGCTTAATCATAATCATAATCCTAACATAAACACCAAACCCAATCCTAATCCTAATTCTAACCCTAACCCTAACCCTAACCCTAATCCTAACACTAACACTAATTGCAACAATAATCCTAATTCTATTTCTAACCCTAATTATAACCCTAATTCTAATTTTATCTTTAACCCTAACCCTAACACTAATCCTTACACTATCTCTAATCCTAACCCTAACCCTAACCCTAATCCTAATATGAACACAAACCACAACCCTAATCCTAATTCTATTTTTATTGCTAACCTGAACATGAACCCTAATCCTAACCCTATTTCTAACCCTAACCCTAACCTTAATACTAGTTCCCTAATCCTAATTCTATCTCTAACCATAACCCTAATCCCAATCCTAACCCTAACCCTAATTAATTTAATGTTGGCTTCATCATAACCTAACCCTAACCTTAACCCTAATTAAACTATCTTAAGTGTATTTGAACCCTAACCCTAATTGTGCCATAACCCTAACTCTAATTGAAATTTAGCCCTAACTATGAAAGACATTTCTCCCCTCACAAAACCCTTAATCCTAATCCTAACCCTAACCCTAATTGAACCCTAACCCTAGCCCTAATTGAACCTAAACCCGAACCCTAAGCCTAATTCTAATTTTATCTTTAACCCTAACCCTAACCCTAATCCTTACACTATCTCTAAGCCTAAGCCTAACCCTAACCCTTATATGAACACAAACCACAACCCTAATTATCCTAATTATATCTCTAACCCTAACCCTAACCCTAATGTTGGTCGTATCTCTAACCTAACC
Organism: Sequoia sempervirens; assembly: GCA_007258455.2. Taxonomy (NCBI): domain Eukaryota; kingdom Viridiplantae; phylum Streptophyta; class Pinopsida; order Cupressales; family Cupressaceae; genus Sequoia; species Sequoia sempervirens. Next base: position 264,246,044 of record VDFB02271358.1, read on the forward strand.
CCAACTAATCCTAACCCTAACCCTAATCTTTACTCTATCTCTATCCAAAACCCTAACCCTAAACCTATTCATAACAAAAACCTCATCCCTAAACCTAATTCTATCTCTAACCCTAACATTTACCCTAATATTTACCCTATCTCTAACCATCACCCTAATCGCAACCCTATTTGTAATGTTAACCCCAACCCTAATCCTAATTTTATCTTCACTCTATCTCTAACCCTAATCATGACCCTATTTCTAACCCTAACCCTAACCTTAATACTAACCTGAATCCTAATTTTATCTCTAACCCCAACCCTAATCCCAATCCTAAACCTAACCCTAATTAATTTAATGTTGACTCCATTATAGCCCTAACTCTAACCTTAACCCTAATTAAACCATCTTAAGTCTATTTGAACCCTAACCCTAATTGTGCCATAATCCTAACTCTAATTGAACTCTAGCCCTAACTTTGAAAGACATTGCTCCCCTCATAGAAACCTCAATCCTAATCCTAATTCTATCTCTAACCTTAACCCTAACCCTAATGTTGGTCGTATCTCTAGCCTAACCCCAACTATTCCTAACCCTAACCCTAATTCTATCTCTAATTGTAACCTAACCCTAATCTTCACTCTATCACTAGCTAAAACCCTAACCCTAAACCTAATCATAACAAAAATCTCATCCCTAAACCTAATTCTATCTCTAACCCTAACCTTTACCCTAATCTTTACCCTATCTCTAACCATCACCCTAATTATAACCCTATTTGTAATGCTAACCCCAACCCTAATCCTAATTTTATCTTCACTCTATCTCTAACCAAAATCCTAACCCTAATCTTCACTCTATCTCTAACCAAAACCCTAACCCTAAACCCAATCATAACAAAAACTTCAACCCTAACTCTAATCCTAACACAAACCCTAACCCTATCTCTAACCCCATCTCTAACCCTAAACCTAACCCTAATTAATTTATTGTTGGATCCATCATAACCCTAAATAATTAATTTTAAATGTAAATTTTGTTATTTTATGCATCATTTTTTTTGGTTAGATTGTATGAGGGACATTGATGAGTCATAACTTTTTACTTGGGAGTCTGTTTGACTTGCAATTTAATGTGGAGGAGTGTCTTGAAGAGTTGATCTAAACTATTCAATTGGAGCACATCTTCACATGTTTTCGTTTCAACCATCTAATTCCTCAAAATGGTATATTTGTGTTTGTTCAAGAACTTTCAAATTTTGGTTTTATAGATTTTTGAATATTTTTCATGAATTTGGAAGTTTTAGTTCTCAATTAGTCTTACTTTAGTTAGATGCAAACAATTGGATTTGATAGCCAAACGAGAAAGTATGTAGTAGTACTAAAAATAGATAGATTTTTAGAAGAGGTTTTACTAGTTAAGGAGGAAATTGTTTCAATTGGAGAAATAGAATTGAATGAGGATGAAACAAAGTTAACTGAAAATTTTGAGTAATTGTATTCTTGTTTAGAATAATATTCATTAATGAAATCCTTACTATGAATGCGATTACATCACATTTTCTTTCAGTTTAAATAAACTTCTTACTTGAATCTTTGTGTCTTATAAAATTAAATTATACTACATGATTATATTCTAACTTAATGAGAAAAAATATGACAGTTACATGGGATGCTCTCCTTTTAATGTGTAACAATAAAATATAACACTTTATATTTATAAGTATTTATTGTATTACAATATTATATTATTGTATAAATTATACCTTTAGTATATAACATTTTGTTTTAATAGGTAAGCTTAGTTTTGTATTGATTGAAATTTCAAAATTATAGTGTTTGCCTTCATGGCATTACAATTAATGGCCAATGGCCATCCTTTTCCTTCGGCCATTCAAAAATTACAGAGAGACAAACATTTCTGAGCCTCTAGTTTTAGGCATTCTTTCTACGTATCTGTTGGATGAAGGTATTTCACAAAACTTTACGCCACGTTGTAATCTCGCCACACGCTTGTTGCTTTTCCAGAAGGAGCAAACTTGACCAAAATCTTGACAGAAAACGGAATGCTCGCTGGGCATCATGCATCCCTGTCTAAGATGGGAAGGAGAAATTCTGCAAAATCCTCCATCCACCCCCAATCTTCTTAGGACTCCGGATTCAAAAAGAGCTTGAGAACTCTGCTATAGTTTTGTGCCTCGTCAATTCTGCACCTTTGACGTCGAGAAGAAATCTCTATCTTTTTAACTCTTTCTCCCGGAACCATGAGCAAAGGAAAATCTTTGGGGCGAGGGATGCCCTCACCCAACTGTGACCACACCAGTATGTCTTCAATATCCCCAATGAATTTTTCGTTGATTACCAGCCGTGCCATTGCAATTATCACCCCCTTGGAGATTTGAAGATCCATAAATGACGCCACAAAGCGTGACGCCAAATTCGAAACTTGCAGATTGCAAGCATACCTTTCAATGTGAAAAAATATGCATAAACTTGTCATCAGATCTATGGAAAAATAGGAAAATAACTAACGATTTTTTATATTCAACACCTCTCTTGTATATCTAATTGACATAAATGCATTGTTTGTTGTCCTCCACCATTCTAATATCGCTTTTCCTGAAAGCAACTGCAAACACAATTAAGAAATGAAAAATTGAATTGCATCCTTTTTCTTTCCCTTTTTAAATAAGTAATGGCGTCGCGTGATTTTCCACCATTCCTTCCAATAAACTGACAAAAATGTTGATTGGCATGCTTACCATTTTGGGTAAAGCATTAACAGTGTCAACCTCTAGCACTACCGTCAGTTACAAATTCTTGACTCTTCATTTCACAACGCACATCAATCTATTGCACAAACCATCAAGGCAGCACGTCATCCATGAAGACAGGAGAACGTCAAAATAAATGCTTCTCCAAAAAATGTACACGGATTGTTGATGCCACTGTAGGACACCTCTCGACGTAATAAAAACAAAAATTAAAAAGAAAATTAAAAACGGTTCCTTGTGAAGGCAGTCATTTTCATAAGGGATACAAAATTGGATGAGCTGGAAAATTAAAGAGATTGCCAAACTTTCGTAAACTTTGCAGTTAATTTTTGTAGTAACTGACAAAAAACAGCAAGATTTACCGGCGGAATTCATGATTATGGAAGCACTTATTTACTATTTCGGTTCATGGAAAATTAACAAAGCAGAACACAGAAATCTTGGAAGCATAAATTCAATCATAGTAAAATTAGAGTAGAAAATTCTGTCTAGGAATAGGAATGGCTCAGGTGGCTGGTGCGGGCCCCTTTAATCCAACTCGTTTGCCATTTGTGATCGTTGTTCTCGTTCCTATTAATCCTGCCCAAAGTTTTAACCTTTTTAAACCATTTTCTCCCATCCGTATTATCCCCATCAGCAATAAACAGGTTTCCAACCCGAACAGATTCATTTGCACGCATACTCGCAGCCTGTACCAAAATGGAAGCATTGGAACAGGGCATGGGCGTCCATCATTACTGCCGTAAATGCTCTGGTAGACATGTAAGCAAAAGGGACGTGAACTGTTTGCCAAGATACCTCAAAGAAACGTTGTCTCATTGAATGCTACGATTGCAGGATATGTTGTTGAAAAGGATTTAGAATCTTTCAATCGAATGTATTCGGCAGGTTTAAAGCCAGACTCCACAATATTTTCCATCATCCTCCTTGCCTGTGCCAAAATGGGAGCTTTGGAACGGGGTATGGACATCCACCACAGGATAAGGAATGGAGTTTTGTCAGATGATGTAGCTGCAACTACCGTGGTGGACATGTATGCAAAATGTGGAAGCATAGATAAGGCACGTGAACTGTTTGACAAATACCCCCAAAGAAATGTGGTCTCATGGAATGCCATGATTCCAGGATATACGCAAAAGGGATTTCTTGAAAAGGCTTCAAAAAATTTCAAGCAAGTGTAACTAGCAGGTGTAAATCCAAACTCCGCAACCTTTACCAGCATCCTCCCTGCCTGTGCCAAAATGGGAGCTTTGGAACAAGGTATGCAATTAAAGGATAACAGACAAATTTCTTATCATATGTATAAAGCTTAATGGAAGGGGGATTTTGCTCAGATATTATCGTTGGAAATGCTCTAGTAGACATACATGGAAAATGTGGAAGCATAAACAAGGCACGTAAACTGTTTGACAAAAATGCCTCAAAGAAATGTAGTCTCAGGGAATGCAATGTTTGTAGGATATGCACAAAATGGATTTTGCAAGATGCTTTCAAAATATTTGAATTAATGAAGTACTTTGAAATATATCCGGACACTATAAATTTTGCTTGTGTTATATGTGCATGCAACCATGCAGGGTTAGTGAATGTGAGTTGTACATACTTCAATCATATGGGTAACCCTTATTGCATTACATCTACAATTGATCATTATGTGTGTTATTGATCTACATGTTCATGTTGGCTATCTTGAAGACATCCTTAATTTTATCATCACGATCATGCCAATTAAACTTGTGATGGATGTGTGGATCTGTTTTCTTGCTGCTTGCAGATCCCGTATGAATACAGGCTTAGGAATATTTATGACAATGCTATTTTTTATTTGTATCTTAAAAATTATGTGACTAATGTTCTTTCAACTATTTAGTAGTGGGCAGGTTGTGTGAGAAAATGGTAAGAGTATTGATGAAAGATAAGAAACTCAAAAGCTCCTTGGATGTAGTTGGATTGAAGGTCACAAAATTATACATGCTTCTTATGTAGGACATGTCACAATAAATATATGCAAAGTTGGAGAAATTGGTTTGGGAGATGAAGGTAGCAAGTTATTTTTGAGATGCTAGACACTTAGTGGTGTGGAAAAGGAGGGGAGCAAATTATTTCTTTGCCACAATAGTGAAAAGTTGTCAATTGCTTTTGATTTTCTAGACATGCCCCTTAGAAAAATTATTAGACTTGTTAAGAACCTTTGAGTGTATGTAAATTGTCATATTACAATGAAATTTGTCTCTAAGATTGTTGCAATTCCTACTTCTAATTATTAGTTTAGTTGATTTCATGATGAAGAAATAAACTCACTTGCATACACATTTTTCTATGGATTAGTCCAATGTCTCATTAATTCATGAAAAGATTAATTTCTTATATGAAATTATTTGAAAAACTTTAATTATGATAAACCTTAATATATGGGTGTAACAACTGATTTTGGCACCCTAATCCTTTCTAGCAGTTTTAGGTTTTTCACCTAAAAGGAGAAAGAAGGGCCAAAATGGGCAATTGTCACACTCAAAACTAATGCAAGAGTAGATGAAATATGGATGAAGTATGTCAATGTAATTATTTAAATGCAATACTGAAAAAGTAAATGAGTTACTAATGCAAAACCTAGAAATGTAACTTATTTGAAAACACATTGTGATATGCAAAAAAACCTAAAAATGAAGGCAAACTGTAATAGAAATGAATGAAACTAAATGTGTACACCTATGAACTTGTTGAAGACTAGGAATGACTTTTGAAATACTGTTGATGCTGAAAATTTGGCCTACCGGGACTCATTCACCAGTCTGGGAGAATTAGTCCTAGATCTAGGAAACTATTTCCAAGCCCGTTTCAAACAAATGGGTATCCAAAAATGCAGAAAACCCTTTCTAGGCCTAGCAGTGGGACTCATTCGCCACTAATGGTGAATGAGTCCACTTTTGAATTTCTAAAAATACAAAAGAGGAAACAGGAGCCCTCAATCTGCACTTTAGTTTCTGACAAGTGTTTACCTCTAAAACTCTAATTTTTGGCACTGTAATAGACTTTTTGTATATATTTTTCCTTAGTCTACAAGGAGAAATATTCAAAAACTTTGCAACTCAATCCTTAATGATTTCCAATTCTTCAAGATTCCTAAATTTGTAAACACACAAGAAAAGGAGAAATGTTTGATGTTAGGGCATGGGGGTTTGCCTTGGTCAAACTCCTTTTTAGGTAATCAAACCAAAATGAAGAAATAATGTAAAGAAGCATGAAACAATGGATTTAGACACTTTCCATGATGATAGATCTTGTTTTTCTACAACAATAGATGAATATTTTGCCATTGAATGTCTGAAAATGCTATCTTAATGACTTGGAATGATAAAACCCTAGCTTGCTTGACTTGAGAAAGAAGATAAATGATGAATAGGATGAATATATTATGAATTAGGGTTTAGAAACTTATATTTATAGGAAATTCATCTTATTTTCTCGTTAATTGGATCCCTAAGGCTGACATGGAGAAAAATTAAACTTAAAACCTACTTTTCCCCGCTTAAACCCTAAAAATGGCTCAAATGCAACTCATTCGCCATCAAGAGTGAATGGGTCCCATCTAGATAGGACTAATTCACCCCTAATGGTGAATGGGTCCCACATGGGCCATTCTACTAGATGGAATGTCAGGAGGTAAGAAAATCAGGTTTATATGATGACTTAGTTATTTTATCAAATTATGCCTCGGGATGCATAATATGGGTCATAGGGACCTATTAATGATGATGAAAAGGGTGGATAAGGCCAAGGAAACAAATTTCAATGTGAAAGTGTGATTAAATACACTTTACAACATTAAAATAGGGTCCATACAGCCTAGAAAGGCACAACATCCAATCTGAATGTGTAAAACACATTACAACACTAAATTAAAGTCAACTTTGATTTACAAGCCTTCTAGATTAATGTGATAATGTAATTAAATATATTTTTCAATGTTGATTTAAGGGGAAAATAGGTACATGAGACTTAAATACTTGATGAAAGTCTAGAAAAGTGTTAAAGTGATTCACAACACCTTTACAAGACATGCATTTTATTCATTTTGCTAAGTTCTAAGACCTGATGTGGATGTGTAAAACACTTCACAACATCAAATCAAGACCTCATTAAGTCTAATTTATCATCAATTATTCCCAAATCAAGCAAGCAAAAAGGGATACTTTTTCTATGTCCACAATGAGTTCTTATGCTAGTTTGTTTATCCTAGAGTGTTTATGAATATTCTCTAATAAAGTTTCCACTTCTTTATGTCTTGCAACACCATCTCTAATTTTAGATGCTTGTCCTTTTGAGCCTTTACCTTGCATGTCATTCTTATTGAAAGGAATCTAGTGTGCTTCTAATTATTTTTAAAGTTTTATTTTTTGTCTATAGAGTCCCTCATTGATATTTGATTAAAAATATATGTGTCCCTATAGTTGTTATATGATATCTTTGTCTTGCCCCTTTCTAAGTGATGTTGGTTCCTATATTAGTAAGTGCAAATTTATCTAAGTTGAGTGTCTCATTTTTTAATAGAACTATGTTTCAACCATTATTTATAACCAATCTAAGAATTCCTTAATAGACCCCCTTATTAAAAAATGTTCTTGTTGTAGTTGTTTGTCTTTCATTGTACTTGTCACATGCCTAAATATCCTAAACTATAGAAATTTCTAATTATTAGGGATGATTGTGTTTATTTGTAGCCTTTATTTGGTTTATAGGTTTCCTCTTGCTAGTATTATTTCCCTCCATTCCTTGAAACTGAACATTTACATTTTTTGTTTGAGACCTTTGGTTATTTGTCTTTTAAACTTCTCATTACCTAGGTACTTTATCATGGATTTACCCATGCTTCCACTCACTCCTTTGTCTTTTCCTTTGGCCCTAGGATTTTAGGTCTCCATGTAATCATGTACTTCTTAAGCTATAAGACTAATCCATGAACCTTAATTATTCTCCACTTGCAATTTTAAAAGTTTTCTCTCCTTTAGCATTGAGTATTCACCATCCTTAATTCCTAATTTGATGATCCACTTTTTCCTTTAAGTCTCAAAATTTTGGGCTCTTAGTATTTTCCCTACTCATTTCCCTCAACCCACTTCCCATCTTCCTTCCTCCTTGTAGAACCCATACTTTTAGGATTACTCATAGCATCATAGCAAAAGGGATAAGGTATGTGGTAAAACCAATCTCTAAACTTGAAAGTCTTCCATATTATTTCCCTTGCTATTTTTTCTTCTAGCACTAGACACCCCACATTATTGATCCCTAACCCATTTCCATTCACCTAATGTATGAACAAAATAAAATTAAATATATGTAAGATGACAAAAAGTAGGAGGAATCAATGAAATATTATGAACAATTATTTTGAAATGTGTTTAGAAAGCTAGAAGAAACCTTGTCATAAAATAAAAGAATTGAGTTTTATTTTCATTTTAACCTCTCACATTATAGTAGAGTAGAAGAGAATATTTCCTCTTCATGTAAGGATGTAGTAGAATTGATCACTAGAATATAATCCTAGTCAAAGATAGGGGATAATGATTTACTAGGAAAAGATGAATCTGATAATTTGAATTAGAGTTAGACAACGTAATGTTGAAGTAAGAAATTATATTGTAAGGTAAGAAAGATGAGACTTCTCCGCAACCTGGAAGAAGTGAATTTTGGTTTAATAATTACAGTAGGGAAGAACATCTAAGGAATGAGTGTTTGATAATCAAAGACATAAAGAGGGCTACCATACTAAGAAGGGAACTTGGGAAATTCCCTAGAAAGATAGTAAGCATATATTGTAAAGTATAAAGCAGGACAAGCATGACACAAATAGGTGTCCAATGTTACTTCATGAAGAAGATGAATATGATTTTTTGGATATGGGTAATGGATAGAACATGGGGTTTAGATATAAGAGCATTCAATTTTTATTTGGCACATGGCTAGTGGAAACTTCAATTCGAAGAAAGTGTAAGACCACCTAACAATATACATTATATGGTACCACAAATTCAAGATATATGACCCTCCATGAGATAGCATGATAACTATTGAGAAAGAGGTGGTAGGGGAGGCTACCACAATAATAATAGAGGTATTGAAGAAAGAAGGAACAAAAGAACAAACTATTATAACTATGGTAAACTAGGCCATTATGCTAATGATTGCAAAAGGAAAAAGGGAGGAAAATTCACATGTTATTTTTATGGTGATCTAAATCACATGATATTAATAGTTTTCCCAAATTTAATAGTTCTATAAGAATGTGTTGGCACCATTGATTAGAAAGAAAATAATTGTCTAGTCCAAATATAACCTATGATGCTAAAGCAGTAATGAGTAACTAAATCAGAGGGGAAAACACATCAAATATAGAAAATGAATGTAGAATAGGAGAAACATCATTGACAAAAGAGAAATTGGAAAATAATACAAAGGAGAAGAAAAGGAAAAAGTTAAGAAAAACATGTCATGTAGAAACTTAAGAAAAAAAGAAAAAGAAAAAGAACTTTAGTAATTACTAGGGTTGGATTAATAGAAGCATATCCTAGGATAATCTTATGAAAGTGAAGAAAAAAATAATATCTAGGTAAAAGGGAACATGATTTGGTGATAAGTGATTCCAAAGAGCTAATTAAGAAAGATAAAAAGGAGATACTAATAATAAGGCATGTTTCATAGATAAATAGGTCTATATACTAAAAATAATTGGTAAAGTTGGTAAAATAAGAAGAGGTTTGGATTCAAGAGTTGGATAGGATGAAGTTGGATAATGTTTTTTGAAGAAACTCATGAAAGATCCAAAACTAGTTTTTTTTCTAGCTTCATCCAATTAGAGTTAGCTTGTGAATGAAGATAGTAAGTTTAGATGATGAAGAGGAGTAAGGAAAATTTGATTAGTTTAGTTGATTGTTAAAGTTGGATTAAGGAGAAAATTATAAGTTATTGGTGTTCTTCTTTGTAGAATTATTGATTTCTTGAGAAGAGGATGGTGTTAAAAAATAGATGCATCAAGGTCAAAGAGATGACCTTAAGGTGATCTATCACCTATGTATAATTATACAAGGTGGTAAAAAGTGTTATAAAAGTTGGATATTTGTGCAAGAGAACTCTATTGTGAATCTTTTGGAAAATATTCTTAATAAATACTCTCTTGATATTAGAGTTGAGAAGAAGATAGGAGATCTATGAAATAAGGCATTAATAATAGAAGATAAAATCCATTGGCTTCTCATTTGCACCTTGATTACAATGTATAACATTGATGAAATTGGCCTACAATCCTATGTTGACTTGAATGTGTTCCATGAAAAGATAAGTGAGATAGAGGAAGTAACCCATAAAATAGGTAGATAAAGAGTAGTCTAACCATTTTAAGGTTTTTTCCTTAATGAATAAAGAAAAATCTTAGCAATGAATTGATCATCAAAGTAATAATCAACACACATTGATCTATAAGGTATTGAATGTGTATCTTAGGATTGCTTATACAATTATACATGTATGCCAATGATGTTTAGCATGATGAACTATGGTTCTTGTGGATGATTTATTATAGCCAAATATACTATGTTGTGGAGGAGGTTTAAGGTTCCATCCCCCAAGGTAGAAGATGATGGGAGAATAAATAGTTAGCATTAAATTACTAGGATTTCTTGAATTAGATGGTAAATGATAGAGTTAGAGGCATAGGTTGTTACAAGTATGTGTAGATTGGTGTTGTCATTGATTTCAACAAGCTTGTGTTGTCATTGATTTCAATAAGCTTGTGTTGTCATTGATTTCAATTGTATGTGTTGAGGGATATTGGTGTTGAAGATGAGTAGATGGTGTTGTCAATGCTTTGATTTGTTCCATTATGTTGTCAGTAGTTAAGCTTTTGGTGTTAACCTTTAGTGTTTCTTTGATAAGCTTCTTTCTATGGATGTAGTAGTGTTGAAGATGATGTGGATATGTCTCTGGTGCTTAGTTTCCAAGTGCATTTGAGAAAATTTAATAAAAAGAGGAAACAATGTGTTGTAGTGTTGTTCTAGGTTATAGAGAGATGTTCTAGTTTTTCTCTACATTTCTTCTAGGTTGAAGATCTACCTATGTGATTTGAATATGTTGGTGAGAGGTGCTCAAAGGTGTTATATTCAAGAGATGATATGTTGGATCATTGTACAGTAGAAGTTGTGTTCACCAGTGTGTGACCGTGCATTCAAGATGTGTCTCAGGGGATAAATGTTTCTACTTCACATTTCTCCATAGTTTTGCTTCAGGTCTTGCAATTCATTTGGGTTGACCAATGCACCAACCACATTTTAGTCTTGCATGAATCGGGTATTTATTTTACAATTTAGAAAGTTTGTGTTGGTCTTCTTTGATGACATCTTGATTTTCAGGATTTGAGGTTTGTTTCTTTGGAAGATAAGTTTTCAAGTAACAGTGTATGGTAGAGTTGTTTTCAGAGTGTACTAGGTTTGTACATCCATCAGGTGGAAGATTTTGCAAAGGATTTTGTTGGATTTTAGGGTGTTTGAGGAATATTCTAGATCGTGTTCAAGTGTGGTGTGTGATTTTCAAGTCATCCTTTGGTTTGAGGAAGTGTGTACTTCAAATTTTAATGGTGTTTGCATAGGTAACAATAGACCTAGTGTTTAAATTACATGAAAAGTATAAATATTGTGTGTGGTAGCATGTGGTTGAGTGGTGTTATTGATTTGGGTCCCAATTAAGTTTTGATGTGGTCTACATTCACTTCTATCCACCACAAAAAATTTTTGCTCCAACCTAATTTGAATTTGCACATTTGAGGTGCATAACTGACCTTGGAAAGAGTCTCAAGGTTGAGGATGGTATAAGTATGAGTTAAATTGTTGAAGGAGGATAAGATAGATGAAATATAGATGTGTGTGATGTGAAATGATGTGAGGTGCAGTGTGTTAGAGTGCAGAATTGAGTAGAGCAGTGCAAGCTTTCTAGCATTCTAGTTTACTGGATGTAGTGAGCAAAATGTGACTACAATCCTTCAATCAGACTGCGAAGGTGTAGAAGTCATTATGGTGGATTCCTTGTTGCATTGAGATGCTTTTCTCTATTTAACATTTCTTCTCTATCTTCTTTTCTATTTTGATAGTGAGCCTTTTAGTAGTGAGCTTTTTTTTTGGGGTAGTGAGCCCTACCGATAGTGATCCCTAGTATTGTATTCAATGTTGATATTACTTATATTGTGAGCTAATCCTTGTCATGGTTTTTTCCTTCTTGGACTGTTTTCCACATAAATCTAGTGTTCTCTTGTGTTTGGTGTTGAGTTCTTTAAGTTTTTGTTTTTTTTTTTCATGCTTAATTTATCATAACAAATTAAGGGGTTTAATGAATGAATATGGATATGAATGTTAACAAGGGATTTGAGGTTTTAAGTTACAACTGATTCACCCCCCCTCCCTCTCAGTTGTCTTGTGCATTTCAACATAGGTTGGTATATTGAGGGTAAGAGATGTTAATTTTTTCATGTTATGATAAGAGTGTGGCAAGGGTTGTGAGGTTAAGGGTATGATAGGAGAGGGATTCACAATAGTGGTAAGAGAGGATCAAGCAAGAAAAGTGAAGGGTAAGGGTTCAAAAGGTGACATATAGGAGTAGGATTTAAAGCACTTGCTTGAAGGGACATGATCATAGTTAAAAGGAGGAATGGGGAGAGAGAGAGAGAGAGTAGGAATATGGATTGGATGAGTGTATAAGAAAATTTCTAAGGTGAAGGAATATTGATTGGTGGGAAAAATAAAAGAGATTGGCTAGAAGAGAGGGATGAAGGTATGAGCACTAGACTATAAAGGGACATGAGTGTGGATAATATATCATATACCTTGTATAACATCTCTAACCCCTCAATATGGGTAATGGTGACATTTGTTAAGGGGTGTGCAAGTAAAGAGATTTAGGATTAGGTGGCGTTATCAAGCAGGCTACATTGGGGGAGAGACAAGAGGTGGTCAATTTTGGTGAGTGAAAAACTTAGAATCATATAGTAGGGGTTCATTATCAAAGTGGTCATATTTGTGAGACATGTAGAATGGGACATCATGTGGGGTGGATGACATTTAAGGAAGGGTAATGAAAGAAGGAAGAGGAAGGAAAATACATGAATAGGTTTAGATGAGGGTTCCTAGAAAATATACATTTGTATGAGGAAGGGATGGTGAAAGAAGGAAGGATAATAATTTCTATCAAATAACAACAAAAATAATTCATCCTTATATATTATACGAAATTTGAGTAGAAAATTTATAGTTTTTATTTTTCAATGAAAATAATAGACAAAGACAATAGTGTAGTAAATGGACAATAACCTAATTTTGATAAGGTCTATATATGTTGCAATTTTTTATGATTACTCAAAAAGAATTTTTGTTGAATAATTATAAAATTAAAAAATAAAAGTCGAATTAACTAATTTCCAAACATTAAAATGAGAGTTGTTATTTAGAGAGAAAATTTCTTTTGAGGATGAAGAAAGGAATAAATAATGAATGTTAGGATTCACATTGAAAGTACACCTCGAACACAAATAGACTAATATATAGACAACCTACATAATTTAAATGTAGGAATTCCTTTTCAATTATCTATCTTAGGATTCAACCAACAACTTATCATAAACAAGTTTACTTAAATTAATACAAACACACAAAAAATTTCTACCAACTAAGTAACAAATTATTTTTCTTTCTAGTTAGATTGTTTAACATGTCTTATAGCAAATTATTAATCCAAATGCAAATCAGTTGGGAAATGATAAAAAAATAAGAAATTGGTTGATTTACTATAAATTAAATTTATGAATAACAAGATTGTTAAATACATTCAAAAAGTAATAAGAATGAAAGATGGAAATTGTATAAGCTAGTTGATGGAAAATAATAAGAAGGCACTATTGAAAAAAATAGGCTGCTAATAAGAGGAAAAATTTTCATTTTTGATATAAGGATGTTGGTACACTTGTAAACTATGACCATACCTTTATTACATGCATTTTTAGAAAAGGTAGAATAGATAACAACAAAAAAAAGAATGCTAAATTTCTTGAGAAACAAAGAATAGAATAAGGATGTAGAATTCCTTGTAAACAAGTATGAAATGTGATCTTAAAATACTTCGCGCCCCTTGTCAGATGCTTCCACATTTTGCATACATGTTTACTAGAGTAGTTGTAACTACAACATTTGACAAAATTGCTTTATCCTTTATGATTTGATGGATGTCCATACCATGTTCCAAAGATCCCATTTTGGCACAAGCTAGGAGGATGCTAGAAAAGGTTGTAGAGTTTGGCTTTACACTTGCCAATTACATTTTCTTGAAAGTTCCTAAAGCCTTTAAAAAAAAAAATGTGAATAATCTACAATAAGGGGAACCTTGAGAACACTTTTCTTTGAGGCATTGTGTTAAACAAATCACATTCTTTGTTTATGATTCCACATTCTACATATCCTACAATCATGACATTCCATGAGTACACATTTCTTTGAGGTATTTTTTCAAGCAATTTATGCTTCCAAATTTTCCATATATGTCTACTAGAGCATTTCCAAAAATAATATTTGACAAAAATATTCTTCTATTAATATTTGATGGATTTTCATACATATGAAAAAATCCATTTGTCTTGTATCCTTTGATTGATTGTGTAGCATGTTCTAAAGCTCCCATTTTGGCATGGGTAGGGAAGATGTTGGCCAAGGTTACAAATTTTGGATTTACACATGTACCAATTGTATTTTATTGAAATTTTTTGAAGCCTTTAACAAATACCTTTTGTGTGTATCATGCAATCATGGAATTCCATGAGACCACATTTATTTGAGGCACCATATCAAGTAGTTCACATACCTGTCCATGCATCCACATTTTGCATACATGTCTATCAAAGCATTTCCAAATGTAATATTGAAATAATCCCAATTTCGTTATGCTTTGATGGACATCCATACCCTATTCCAAAGCTCCCATTTTTGCACAAGCTAGGAGTGCACTAACAAATGAAAATTGATTTGGTTGGAAATCTATTTATTTGCATGTTGTGAAACAATGTGACTATGTGGGAACAATTTGAATGTGAATGATGAACAAGAATGATGGAAAATAAGCAAGACAAGTTAAGTGGGTACCACATTAGCTACCTATGAGGTCAATGCTTAGAGTGTGTTGGTAAAGGAAAACCATAGAAAAATTTTGGAGGACAATATGAAATAGTACCCTTTAACTTACAGCTAAAACTCAGGCCACAGGTGGTCAACTTCCAATAAAAGTTGTTGATCTTCTATTTAAAATAAAATAAGATATTCCTTTATGGGTAATTTAGGTTAATTAATTAATTGGAACAATCAAGCATAAATAATTTCAGATTGAATGAGAAAATAGAGTGGATTGTATTAAATTAGGTAATATTATATAAAAAGTACAATTGCACTATAAATAATAAATCAAGATTGATATTGTTTAGTTTTGTGACCAAAGAATAAATGTTAATTGATGAAGATAATGTGATTTGTGTTTCCTAGGATCTTGAAATGTTCTAGATAGTCATGTATACATATCAAAATTAAAATATCATTCTTTGCTATATGTTAAATTGAGTTCATAGTTCTAGATCTAGACCACAACCATAATCTCACTCTACACCCAAAAAAATAATCTTTTATGATCTTTGGATTCTACTTAGAGATTCTTAGATAAATAGACTACTAAATAATTATATCATCTTTCATAGTCTTAGGGTTTTTCTATTAAGGTAGTATTTAAAAATACCTCAATATAGATAATAAACTTCAAACATGCACATCAATTCTAGGATGATTACTAGGTGATTCACATGCACTAGGATGGGTGTGATTAGATGTGCAATATTTCTTTCTTGATTTTATAATTTTAGTGTAGTTTTAAATTATTTTTCTTCTAATAACTAATGGTTCTTTATGTGATTGAATGAGTACAATTTGATGTTATTTTATACATGAACATTGCATTGAGTTCAAAGATTGTACATAGTTCGCTTAGGACCAAAGTGTAAAGTCAAGTAGATGGAAAAAATGTTTGATTATTATTTTGCATTTTAGTAAATGAAGATCACGATTAAATGAGGACACCCTTGTAACCATGTACAAATTTGGGTTAGAGAACTAGGTATTAATTATTTGAATTAGATAAGTAAGTTAATTGGACTATGATTATGTACACATAAGCATAGAAAAATAACTATTTGAAATTTAGCTCACAAAGACATATTGCAATAGCTGAAATGGGTTACAATCACTATAAGAGTTTACTAATAGAAATTGAAAGCTTCTTAATGCAAGGACTATTTCATTTAAGGAGAAAAAAAAGGGACCCTAGAGGGTAGATTAATCCAAGAGTAAGAATATTCATGTTTATTGAACTATCTAAAATTTTCTTGAGAATTCTATAATGAAATGTTAATAATTTCTTATAATGACAAAACATAAAGTTTGTTAAATCAAGATATAAATATGATAGGGTAAAAGCACAATCCTGTGTCAAACTTTATAAAGGAATCAACCAATACAAAAAAAAATCTGAACTTCGACCACATAAAAGTGGTATTTATGTTTTGAATTTCAAAATGATGTAAACTAATGAAATGTAGAACTTTTGATGAATTTTATTTATGTAATTTTTTAGATTTAAAAAAAATTGTTTTTATTACTTTTTTTTATCAATTTAAGAACAAATTTTGGAATGCTGATTTTTTTTAAAAAAAGTGACTTCACGGGCCATCAAGAAATAAATTGAAAAAGACTTCATTTCTCCCTTTTTTTTTCTCCAAACAGGTAACTTCAACATCTTGTGCATGAAAAAAAAAATAAAAATTTGATGTATATTTTTCTCATAATAACATTTTAAAGTCAAACTTGTCAAAATTCAATAGTTTTCATAAGTCGTCAACTATTGTCTACTTTTTTAATCATTTTCAAAAAACAAATTATACCCTTTTGAAGAAGACTCTCTCCTCTTGTGCCCCATATATTTATTTAAAAAAATTAATAAGTTTTACTATTTTTATGCCGAAGGTGTGTCCCTATTTGAGATTTCAGAGCTCAAATTCTCAATCAGCGGTTTAAAAGCACCCAGAGGGCCTGGTTGACAGTCTGTTAAATTGCAGCCGTAGATCTCTGTTTGAGACCCTCATCGAAAACAAAGTGAAATGTGAAGTCCACTGTAGTTGCTCCACCGTTACTCAACTCAGAATATGCAAACTGGACATGTCAAAAACAAATCAAACCTATGTAAACTGCAGATCTTGACCTTTGGGGAGGCCCTCGTCAAAAACAAAGATCAGTGTTTTGCACTCGGAGACCCTCCTCAAAAATGAAAGTAAACATATGTAACTGCAGATCATTGCAAACTAGGAGAGCCTTGATTAATAAAATTCCCGCCATTCATTCTAAATGCTTGGAAAATGACAAATGAAAACTGGAGTTCACTGGCCTTATCCTTGCAATTCGCATACCTGATCCTTATCTATATGCAAAAAAACACTTCAATAACAACACCGTCATTCTGCTCAATTGAAATTAACAGCACTGCAATTGCTCTGTGAAAGCTTTCGTTTAGCCCATTGCTCCTGAAAAGCTTGTGTTTACCAACAAGTGAAGGAGATTGAGATTGTCTCAAATTTGTGCAGAATCTCGAGGTAAATCACTAGCCGTTGTTTTACATGTAGTTTGTTTACATGGGGAATCTATTGTTTACATTGTTTCCTAATTTATTTAGGTTCTTTTGTTGATGTTTAATGGAATAACGGTAATGGGAAGGTAATAATTCTTCAAACCCCTTAAATGAGTTCTTAATGGCTAAATGTAAACAAGTGTAATTGCTTGCTGCTCATAAGAATTCTGGTACCCAAAATGAAGTATTTAATGTATTAAGCAGAGCTTATCATTTTTGAAAAAAAATGTGTAGAATGATTTAAGACATAAGAGCACTGTGTTATACGAACACTTTTGCACTGTATAAATTTACTCACATATACTTGTGTTCAAATGAAGGGAAATTTTAAGATTCTATTGTAAAAAAGAAAATACTAATAATAAAATGGTTGTGCTATAGTAGGAAAGCAAAAATGTTGTTGATATATTCTTAACACAAGCCAATAAGGATGTACTGTATAGGTGATATAGAGAGGAACAGAAGAGACGGAGAACCTTTTATTTACCCTCCTTTTAAAACAGGACTAATATCTACTATTTTTACATATTCAGCTCAATTTGGTGCTTCCGACAACAGAGAAGATGCACAGAGGTGGTCAAAGAAGTCTAGGAAGGTGAGTAATTATTATTCGTTCTTATTATTTCTATTTGGTTCTCTATTTATCTGGCTTATGCTGATGTTTATATACCATGCCTTGGCAGACTGGTGAAACACTTCAAAGAGAAATGGTAATGACATCAACAGAGGCCTCTATGCAAAATAAACGGTTACCAAAGGGATATGCATATGTTCCTTTTCTGGATCTTCAAAATGCTGGGCCACAAGGTTGATAATCTTTATCTAGGTTCTGGTTGTATTATGATTGAATTAGTCCCCGTTTACGTGTCTCCTCAATCACTTTGTCTCAATTGTAATTTGCTTTGTCGACTCAAATTTTTATGTTAATGGTCGCCATATTCATGCTTGTACAATTATCAGGATTTTTAGGGAGAGGATGTCACTGAATTGGATGAAAAAATAAAGCAATCCATCTCTGCGAGTAGAGATGCTTTTGAGGTTAAGGAAGTTTTGACAGGGAATTGTAACTATATCATGGATGAAGTTGTACAAATGAACAGAATATTTCCCTCTGTAATTACTACGCATTGCTAGGCTTCTGCCTAGTGGAAATGCAGAGGAATCTGCATCTTCCAATATTGTATTTTTAACAGAATGAAATTCAAAAGAAATAGCTGATGTGTCCTATTGTGTAAATCACACGTGTAATTTTTCTAATGATGCTTCTCCACTTGCTGAGATCCATGTAAACAATCAAACTCTGATGGTATGCTTTAGCGAGTTGTAAATATTCTTGTTATACATAATTCTGTAAAACATATCCACAAGCAAGGGAAATGAAATTTTCTGAGCAAGTTCAATTTACTAGTCCAATGTTTTTCAGAAACCAAAATCATTTAGCGGTGAGTCATGATGGTGGGTTCATTGCTGAAAACCCCAAATGGACTTTATGTTTAAGTTTACGTTCCGTTCTCAAGTCTCAGGAGTTTGATGCATCTTCATATTTATTTTGCAAAAATATAATTGCTATGCTTACTATTGTATAGCCGATGGGAGTAGGTGGACATGAATAACTGGATGGGTTTTACATATGATTTTCTTTTCATCTTTGATTCTCAATTTAGACGACTCTTGGTCAGTGGTACTGAACATGTCATTTTGCTGTTACTTACCTTGATTGCCATGAAGAATATTCTTCTAAAATCAAATATGGCACTAAGAGGATGGAGTTTCTCCCTGGAAAATAACATACAGGCTGCATGAGTTTCTGCTCAAGAACAACCCAGGAAAAAAGGTTTATGGTTTTTACACGGCCTTGTAAAAGAAATTACCTTTGAAATAAAATGGTTTTACAGATTTATGTGCAAATTCTGTATTAAGGATTACACAAGCATAAATAATTTTGTTTTCTTATCACGCTGCTATGAAAGGTATTGGCCCATGTTTAAGATAGATATTTACACGGTAGAATATTTTATAGTATATATTGTCAAAGATTTTGGTGGTTTTAAGTCTAATCTTTAATGAATCTGGTGATCTAATTAGAGGAGAGGGCCCAGTAGTCGTGCGGGGTCCAATAGTCGCGCACTCAATCGTAATTATAATACCCAATAGTTGTTTACATAATGTCTGATAGTTGTGATTTGACTACCCATAATTAAACAAAATGTATGCTTTTGATCTAAAAAGCTACCAATCATGTGATACCACATCAGCGCTCAACTACTCATGATGTAGTGCGCGAGTATTGGTCTCGCTATTTTTTTGGGGCCTTTTTGGACACCTTGACAAAAACCATGCTGATGTGGCATCATATTTGATGATGTGGTCCTGAAACCTTAGTTATAAGCAGAGAACTTGCCAAGTAAGCTGCTGTAAAAAATTGGGAGTGATTTGAAATTTTGACGTAGGATAATTAGAAGCGCGAAGTTAGGGTGCACAACTATAGGTCCTCTCCCCTAATTCATCCTCGAGAAAAATGTGGTCAAAATTTTTGGACAAAAAAGTCATGTGATCACTGCAAATGTTGTCGTAGTGGTGGTTATTCCATTAGAGATTAAATAATTCTATTATCATTGTCCTTTCTATTGGGACAATTACGACCACCCATTGAATTACTACCACCTCTATGCTCACTTAACCCCCCCAAAAAAAATTCACTTTGATCCATTAAAAAACTTTATTTTATTGAATAAATAATTACAAAAACACCAATGGTTGCTCATTAAGTGCTAAAGTGAATGAGACCCATTCACTTTTGAGTGGATTTGAATGATAAAACAATTATAATTGATTGAAATTATAGTGGGCGGATACTGGAACATTAGATGGCAGCAAACAAACGGCCCTCGCTGAGTCCTTTCCCCTATATGATATTTTCGTAGTTTATTATAGTGAATTAGAATGTTTTCAGGGAAAAGAATGTGATTGAGTAGGATTATATATATTTTTATATAATTTGTTTTTAAATGTTAGTTTTTTAAAATTTTATAAGGAAAAAATGAAATTGCATTGTTTTTCCTCTTTAAATATGTCTTATTTAAATGTAATAATGTAAAAGTAGATAATAAATTTTGTATTATAATAATTATTAAATTAATAAAAAAGCAATCTATTTAGTTTTGTAAATGATGAATAATATTCAATTGTAAGTGAAGTTTATAATAATTATATTTGTATTATGTTAATTTATAATTTTTTAATAAGTCTCTTTTTTTTTTAATTTTAAATATAAAAATTATAATTATAATTTTAATATATTAATAGGTGAGGTCACAAAGAGGGGACTCATTCTCAACAATTACACTTCATTGGGATTTGTACTTTTCTCAACATTTACACCTCAATGGGATTTGAACTTTGATGACAAGAATAACAACACAACTTAACCATCACATTATACCACTATTGACAAGTAATTTTATTTGTTAATAATGAATTTATTTTCAATTAATGTTAATATTGTTTGTAATATAGTAATTATATTTTTACTTAATAAATTTATTATTTATTATTGATTTTTAAAATCATTTGTTATTCATATTTGAATTTGATATATTTTAAATTAGCATTTAGTTTATTATATTCTAATTTTTACTTTAGATTTAAGTTTAAATTTTTTATTTTTTATTTTTTTTATGAAATCATAAATAATAATTAAAAGTTATCACAATTAAAATTTAATTTATAATTATTTTCTTATTAAAATTTTAATCATTGTAAAATAATTATATTTTGAATTTTTATTTTAATTTATATAATAAAATAAATTTCAAACTTAAATTCTAAATTAAAAGTAATATATATATATAGAGAGAGAGGGACTAACTTCTAATCATTCCCTATTTCTCTATCTCTATTTTTATCTTTCTCCCTCTCTCTCTACACCTCTCTCTATTACTTGTCACTCTCACCTTCTTTCTCTCCCACTATCACACCCTCCATATATGTCTCCCTATATCTCCCTCTCTATCTATATCTCATTATAGCCACCTCTATCTCTTCATCTCTCTCTATCTCTATCTATATATCACCTCCATCTCTACCTTTATGTATCTCTCCCTCTCTATATATATCTCTTCCATATCTATCTAGATCCCCCCTCTCTCTTGTGATCTCCCCCTTCTTATCTCCATACCTCTCTCCTTCTCCTTCTCCATATCCATCTACATCTCTATGTCTATCTTCCTCTCCATCTCTATCTCCTTACCCCCTCTCTCTTTCACTCTTCCCTCATCTATCTCTCCCTCTTTCTATCCCTAAATCTCCCTCTATATTGTAAAACATAACATCAGTTTGTTGGTAATAAAGATTTATTATCTTCCCAATTCAAAGGTTTTGTTTCAATCATCTTTAGATCTATGTAAGTAGATGCATAGTTCATTTAAAGCTATCACTTCTCTATTGAGACCTTTGTTGCACAAACAATAACATTTGCTAAATGACCTACCAATTTTCTTCACGCACTACACAAATGTTAAAATTACCAACCAATTTGATATCATTTTCTCCCTAATTAACCTTCCATACCTCTTCGGCGTACCAAATTGCACACAAAGGTACGATTGCTAGTTTTAATTTATAATCAATCTCTTTTTTAACTTAACAACCTACTTGCATTATTTTAAAAATAAAACTAATCAAAAAGTTAAAAAAATTACATATTTGGATTTATCACTTCGAACTCTACAAAAAGGTTTTTTTTTTTTTTAAACATCATTATAACTAAAGAAATATTAGCTAAAGTTGAAAGTTCCAGAAAAAATTTTAAAAAGTTGAGTTGGCTACCAACTAGGATGCCACATAGATAGTTTCGATAGAAACCCTGCATAATAAAATAAGCCAATTTGAAAGCAGGAAAGGGAAAAAAAATATTTTTTTGGATTCAACCAAAAACCTGTGTGCCACGTACAAGCCACGTGGTTTCGGTCGAAACCTATTCGACCAAAAAATTTATGGCCGAAATTATTACGCTCAAAACTATTTATTTAGCCAAAAGTGTGACACAACTTTGTGCTTTTACTTGATACAATTCAATAAATAATGATAAAACATACTTAATGCATAACATTACAAAGATCACACAATATCTTAAAAAATAGCATAAGAATTATAAGTATGGTGAATTAAAATGAGATATTAGAAGTTTATATATAACTTTGTGTGGGGTTTCAAGAAATAAATAGTAACACAAGGAATAAAATTGAATGTTGAAGATAAATTGTTGACACATGTGACATGGAGATTAAAGAATGTTAAGTGTACAACTATAGATTGAGTAATAATGAACAAATAAAAATACATGCTAGACAAAATTGTATGTAAACCTAGCTTCATAGAGAATAGGTAATTTACAAGAGTTTAGAAGCTCCCTATAGTGAAAACATAGCCATAAAACATAACAAAAAATCACATAAGTCCAAAATACATTGGGTCGATTATGGAGCCCTAAGGTAAAGGCTATGGAGATTATGCAATCCAAGCATAACACATGCTTTGAGGCATTCTGTCAAATAGTTTAGGTGCCTTGTCGATGCTTCCACATTTTGCATTAAGCTTTGTACATATGACAAAATTCTTCTATCCTTTATCCTTTGATTGATTGCATACCTTGTTCCAAAGCTCCCATTTTGGCATAGGTAGGGAGGATGTTGGAAAAGGTTGGGGAGTCTGGATTTACAAGTGTTAGTTTCATTTTCTTGAAATTTTCTGAAGCCTTTTCAAGAAATTCCTTTTGTGTATATCTTGCAATCATGGCACTCCATGAGACCACATTTTTTTGGGGTATTCTGCCAAATAGTTCACATGCCTTATCTATGCTTCCACATTTTGCATACATGTCTACCACGGTGGTTGTAGCTACAACATCTAACAAAACTCCATTCCTTTATCCTGTGGTGGATGTCCATACCCCATTCCAAAGCTCAAATTTTGGCACAAGCAAGGAGGAGGATGGCAAAGATTGCAGAGTTTGGCTTTAAACCTGTCAAATACATTCAATTGAAAGTTTCTAAATCCTTTTCAACAACTACATTTTGTGCATTCTGCAATCGTAGCATTCAATGAGACAATGTTTCTTTGAGGTATCTTGGCAAACAGTTCACGTCCCTTGTCTATGCTTCCACATTTTGCTTACATTTCTACTAGAGCATTTATAGCAGTAATGATGGACACCCATACCTTATTCCAAAGCTCCCATTTTGGCACAGGTTGAGAGTATGCGTGCAAATGAATCTGTTCAGGAAACTTGTTTATTGTTGATGGGGATAATACGAGTGGGAGAAAATGGTTTTAAAAAGTTAAACTTTGGGTGGTATTAACAAGAACAGGAATGGCGATCATAGACAACGAATGAAATGGATTAAAGGGGCCCACATCAACCACCTAAGCGGTCAACGCTTAGAGTGTGGTTAAGCCCAGCCAATCCACAGACTACAAGGCTATTTCCCTTGCAATTAGGCAAATAGGGAACATAGGTTCAAATTGCAAGCTCTAACCCCCTGTCCCCATGCAATTGCTTAATCGTGTTTTCTACTTAAATTTCAACAGTTTAAGTAGTTGGAGTATTTCCATGTGCAAAAAAAATTATTATAGGAAAAGGATAATTTGGAATCTTTTTGAACAGCTACTACATAAGAATTGAAAATAAGTTGTAAAAAAAAAGGGATGCATAATGTCAAAAATGCTACATGGCTCCACAAATTTATTTTCCTTTTTTTTAATATTTGTTTTCATTTTTTCTTTTCAATTTTTAATTGCGCAAATTATAATTAAATATTATAAAATACAAATTTAAGTTGACTACTTAAAAATAAGCAATAAAATTAACTGGTCATGGGGTCACCTATTCCACAAATAACTCCTAAATAAATTACGTAGTGGCTGCTAGTCAAAATAAGCTAAGTAGCCGCATGGGGACCTGCCCTAATTCCCAATATGAAGGGATTATTTAATTTAAGCATGCAAACAAATGGAGGATATGGACACCCGCTAAGGTTTCCTGTAGCATTCACAGTGATTATCCATCGCTATATCTCTCGTGCCACCATATTTGGGTTCTTTACTATTTTAGGAGTCCTATCTTGCATCGTGTATTTTTATAGTGGATTTGATTCTTGGGACCTTTGAAGCTTGGAGCTGTGGGAAGTTATAATAGTAGTGTGGGAGATTATAATAGCAGTGAAAGAAGTATGGCCGGTGATTCAAGGCAGCAGAAGAAGTTTGGAGGCGTGGGAGATAATAATAGTGGTAAAGGAACTATGGTTGATGAAACAGGGCAGCAGAAGTAGCTTGGAGGAGATTGGTTTGTGCTGACAACTTGGAGGAGATTGGTTTTGGTTCGTCTCATTTTAAAAAAAAATCTGCAATGGCAGGGTTTTGTAAAATTTTCCTACAAACTCTGCATAGTTTTTCATCGACATTGTTCACAGCATGACACAATTTGTGCATAATCTTGAGGGAAGTCACTTGCCATGGTTTCACTAAGTTAATCTGTGCCTCTTTTCTGCTTGTCTGATCCGCTGTATATTCACAGGGTATCTTATTCTCCAGTACTAAATTGGAGGAATCGCTTCTTGGAAATATCACAAAAGCTTTAGGAATGGCCGAGCTTTCTACTAAGGCAGAGCCGCACCGCCACGAAAAGAATAATCTACGAAGATTCGTAATGAGAAATCTGCGAAGCGCAAGCTACAACGCAGCCGTGTGTAAGACGCGGTGGGAGCAAATGAATGGGCATCCTCCAGGTCTGTTGCTCTGTGTCTTCTCAAACCCCAATTTATTTGAATATTTGTTGTCATCTTTGGTGATGCTCATCTTGATCCTTTTTTGGTAATACAGGCGACTACCAATTCATTGAAATATATATAATATACTTCTATTTCTTATTGAATCTTATTCCTATATGTCAATTTTCTTGTTCCCACATCTAAAAGCTCCCTACTTAAATTTTATTCTAACATCAATGTTGAACTCTTGGAAGGATCCTAAATAGGGCAACTGGTGGATGGAGTTTGCAGACAGCACGTTGGTGGGCTGCTGGCCTTCTAAACTATTTAGTCATCTTGCAGATCATGCAAGCATGGTGGAATTCAGAGCTAGGAGATGAGCATTGAGATGAGTGTATCTCTGCTTGTGTAGACCTAAACAATTATGCAACAAATTCTTAAAAACTATCACTTATATCTAGCAGAAACTTGAAGGATATAAGTTCCATAATACCCATCAGGCACATCAGTATTCCAATTACATAGTGTGGAAAAATGCATAAGATAACTACACCAGTTTACAGGGGTGTAATTGATTTTACATGTTGGAGGCTTTTGTCAATGGGCTTTGGTATGCCCCATGTTGTTTCTTTCCTCTACTGACATCAGCTGGATTGTCTTTTGTTTTTTGTAACCTTTTGTTTGGCCTTACCATCCTACGAGAGAAAAATAAGCTATGGTTCTGTTTGTTGGAATAAAAAATGTTGTACACATCTATTTTGGTGTCATGGGGTTATATCTAGCAAAATAGAAGATCATGTCTTTCCCTCTCCTCGCTGCCTTTGCTGACTCTCTCTCCGCATATAAACATCCCTATACATATATGCATTTCTTTACCCACATGCTTCTTGTTATTTATCAGCCTACTTATTCTCTTGTGCTTTGTTATGTTAATTTTGGACAAGGGGCCTTGTTCACATATCTAGAAGGGTGGTGGCATGCATATATAAGTTGCTGGTTAGCTATACTTTATATAAATGCTTTCATCTTCTAAAACCCTCAGGGGCCAAGGCCCAAGATCAATTAGGACATTTATTTCATTCTTGTGCATAATTTTATTTTGTAGTTCAATGTTATTGATACTGACCTTAGACCTTCTATTTTATGTCGCTTTACCTCCTGATTTAATATAACAATGTGTTTCTTTCTTCCTCTATGCCAGTAGTAAATGAAGTTCTTCATGTGTGAGACGGAAATCTGTTTAGCTTCTGGTGGTACAAGACATGAATGGTGAAGTATCTCAATTGTATTGTCTGCTTTGCAAAATCAGAACACATACCATCAAATCTCCAGTTGTGGATGAACATGGGGTGTGGTTTGTGTTTACTAAAATCCCTAATTAATCAGGTTCTTTCTGAAAAATTGCAGTTTGAGTAGTTTCCCATAAAAAAAGTTTATTGAAAACCTACGTAATGACTTTTATAGTAATTCACCAAAAATAATTTGTTTTTGCTGTTCTTTTTCATTTTTTTTGCATTTTCCTACCTATTTTTAATTGATTTTGTTGGTTTTTCTCATGTTTGCCAAATGCCTATTTATTTGCTTTTTCTTGTCAAATGCAAGGAATTTTTAGCATTTTATCATCTGCCAACTTTTTCTTATTACGCCGAAGGCGTCCTACGCTTAGTATTTTGAAGCCATTTTTACCTCCGACGGTGTAGATTGCTCGACAGGCAATCGCCTACGATGAAATCCATCTCAGCCGCTCGCCATTTTTCTCGAATGGAACAGAGTTTTATGTCGAATGGTGTAGATTGCCTAACAGCCCATGGACGATGACGAAACGAATCTCAGTCGTTCATCATTTTTCACCCCTTTTTGCTGCTTTCCCCGCCGCTATCTGTCTCTTCAACAATTCAGTCTGATATTTAGGTTTCTAACAATGCCTGTTTACTGAACTAGAGGAAGCGATCACGGAGTCGATTCTGCGACTCTGCGCAACACGAGGTTTCTTGAGGAGGATGAAGGTGGAGGAGTCGGAGAAGGAGGAGATTGTGCAGACTGCGAAAGCCACGTTGAGAGGTCCACTTCTTAGGACAAGCTCCCTGTTTCGGAAAGGCAGCTCTACCAGGTACTAGAGATGCATTACCAAAAAGCACTGCAGATATTTTTAGTATTACCCATGGCTGTCATATTTCCTTTAAATGATTCCTCTTTTCTGCTTGTTTGATCCGCTGTATATTGACAGGGTATCTTATTCTCCAGTACTAAATTGGAGGAATCGCTTCTTCGAAATGTCACAAAATCTTTAGGAATGGCTGGGCTTTCTACTCAGGCAGAGCTGCTTTCTACGAAGCGCAGGCTACAACACAGCCGTGTATGAGGCGCAGTGGGAGCAAACGAATGGGAATCTTTCAGCTCTGTTGCTGTCTCTTCTCAAACCCCAATTTATTCGAATATTTGTTGTCATCTGTGGTGATGCTCTTTTTTATCCTCATTTTCATCCTGTTTAATTTCTTTCATTGGTTTTTTAAATTAGGTACGAATTACATGGAAGAGGATATGCCTATAATATTTTGGGACTCGAGAAGCTAAATACACCAGGTTTTGTTTTCTATTTATATTTTATAAAGGAGGGTGTCAATTTTTCCTACTGTTTTTGCCCTTTTTTGCAGCTTTCCCCTCTCCTCCAAATTCTTCCTCACTGGTATTGACCTTTGAATAAAAATGCCTTTGAAGTTTTATCGGCTAACTTCAACATCTAACGGTGTGCAATACCAAATAGGGGATGCAAAACGATCAGAGTAATCTGATCTATTCATCCTGAAAAATGAAAATTTGATGACGCCTATCTGCCTTTCTCTTTGTGTTTGGAAAAAACATCAGCAACTCTGTTTTTTATGTAGCTGTGGAAGGTCTGTTATTTTGCTCTCAAACCCTAATATTACCCTGGTTTCATTTGCCATCGTTTCTCAGCCTACATGGTTGGGTCAATTTTTCTTCAACTTAGTTTTCTCTAAAATAATTCTTCTGTTATCTCTGCCCAGGTTGGAATCCGTCGGTGTGGCCTTCATAATATTGCTCCTGCAGAATCTTGTGGTAAGTCATTTGCCTTCCTTTCAATTTGTATAAAAAATTGCCTGGACTGATACAAAAATGTTGTTTTGTATTCCTCGTCACACATTTTGCAACCCCCTCTGTTAGCATATCCCCTACAAAGTGTGGCGGCCCCTACTATGCCTCCACCATCGGTTGCCCCTGCCCCTGCCCTTGCGTGTCTACTCACAAAATCCATGTTGGGGAGGGCCTGTAGGTAGCGGGTGTGATTCGCATTCAGCTTGAAACACCATCTCTAAGATTTAGTATTTTGCATAAATATCAACCCCTATTTATATAGCTCCCATATTGGTGTGGACAAGAGGAATGCTAGAAGCGGAGTTTGATGTCATTCTTAGTAATGAAGTATTTGGGTATTTTGCATAGCTTACATTAGAAGGATCTCTCCCTTTATCTTCCCATATACCCTCTCTCCATCTCTCCATCTCTATTTACTAACATACTAAAAAGTTGCCTAAAAATAAATAAAAATTCTTGACTTCATTTACCATTTCGAATCAAGTTCAAACCAATGATAGGGATTTTCATTTATGTAAAAATCTAAGTTTGACATAAGTAGTAAGTAGTTGTGTCTGATAAGAGATTTTGATACACATTTCAGTTTGAGAGACGGTTATCTATGATAAATAATTTCACAGCATAAACAAACAAATGTTTCACAGTAGACGCATGTTTCACACTAGACAAATTTAAATCGGTTTTCAGAAATTCAATGGATTCTTTTCTTTTTCAGAAATCTTAACAAGCCAAAATTGCCCAAGCTAAGGTGATGTCTGTATGGTACATGCTTACTTCATTTTCACGATTAAAATTGTTGTGATCCAAAAATAACTATGAATATAAACATGGAGTCTGAAAAAGTCAAAAAAATGATTTAGCATGAAAGAGTGTCAGCAAGTTGGAATAGGATAAATCAAAGCAGACAAAAATTGACAGTTTATAGCTTCTTTGCCACCTTATACTCTTTTCCCAGAAGCATCGTTGGCAGGTTGAGATCTAGAGCTCTTATCTCTACATGTGAGCAGACTGTAGAAGATCTAATTTCCCAGCTCTCTATCAAGTTGAGTAGCCAACTCTTGTGGAAGAATCAATCATCATAACTCTGAACTGAAAATTTGATGCTTCTTTAAATTTTCTGATCATTTTTAAATTCACCTGAGTAGCTAACTTTTGTGAAAGAATCAATGATCATAACTCCTAACTGAATATTTGATTTGATGCTTCTTTAGATTTTCTAATGGAAAATGGTAAATTCATAAACATTTCTTTTGAGTGAAATGAAAAAACATGAGATTTCTTTTAGTCCAAACTTTGATCAGTCTTGGTAACTTGTTGTAGAGACAGTAGCCAGTTATTTTGTCTGACTGAGCATCTATGAAGAGTTTACATATGCTTTTATTATCAAGTTGCGGATAGTGGAAGGACTTTTAAAGCTACCTGGAAACAGAGAGTGCACAGATTGCAAATATAGGTACTTGTTCGATAAATTTGAAGCTAATTCATACTATGCAAGGTAGTGCCACATCTGTGATACTCATTGTTAATGTCTACAAATAAATCAAAAAGTACACAATTTTTCTTTTTCTTTTTTCTTGTATTAATATGTTACATGCCATTTGGGTCAAAATAGGAAATTTGACCAAAGAAGCACAATAGAAAGAAATTAGACAAAAGAAAAAAAAGTTGCAGGTCCAACAACAAAAAAAACATTATAAAGATTAGAACCAGAAGACAAAATGAGCTTGCAGTTACAATAGTAAAAAAGAAATGAATATTGTACACTTCGTCCAATCTTTGTACTTTTCAGTACTTCCAATATTTGGAGTTTGTAGTCTTTGCAATTTTAATTTGTATCCTGTTCAATTATTATCAATTATAATCAATCAAATTCATTTCCCAATTTACTACAGACATACGGTTCTAATTGATCTCAAATTTAAAATAACTCAAGGAATTAATTTCAATTTACCAATCTTTCAATTTACATAATTTACAGACTGCTTCTATGAATTTATTCTTCTACAGACATCCTTCCTTTCCCACACATCTGCCTCTATATGCACATAACTCCATTTATCTTTGCTATCCAGCTCTTTCTTATATTTGTCTTTATTCAACTTAAAACCAACTGCTGCTATGGTATGGCCTGTCCAAGTTTTCAACCCGAACTTTACTTATTTCATCAAAATTTGCACTAACTTGCAGCGCCCTCCATTACTCCAAGTTGCAGCCCTCTTTGTTTTCTAACGTAGCCCTCCCTCTTCTAATTCACACAGCTGCTTTGTATTTTAAAATATTTAACTTCCCACAGATGGTGCAGCTGTTCATTTTCCAATTTCCATTGTATGAATTCTATTTTGCTTTTTCCATGCGCCCCTTCCTATCTTGCATTTTATCTTATTTTTGTCTTCTTCTAATTCTAGCGAATGGTCTTCCCTCCATGATTATCGTGTGTTGGGCTTTTGAGAATGTTTTGCTGCAGCAAAAATTTGAATGGTCGCCCATAAAAGATGTATCGAGCCCCTCTAATGAGATCTTATGCGCTAGAAGTGGTGATTCATTTCACATTTTTAATCTTTCATTCTATGGCCCACACAATGTCAAAGAATGTAGAGTTTTCAAATACCAAAAACATGAAAATCCATCCTGCCAAATGCCCAATCATGGATTTGGAATTTCAAGCATGTATGAATTCTAGGGCGAACTAAAATGTTTTTATTTTTATTTTTTGAGATTATGAGTTCTAGGTTTGAAGCCTTTGGATCAATTGTTTTGAGCCCTATGACATAGATTGAGATTATGGGTTCTAGGTTTGAAGCCGATCAATTTTTTTACCCCATGTCATTTGAAAAAAACCATTAGAGATTGTTTAGGTGAATATGATTACTCAATCCTTGTTCGAAAGTTACACTATTAAGGAGGCCAATATGGAGATGGACTAAATTTATGGGTGGTAGCATGATCCACCCTAACTCAACTCGTTGCAATGCCTAAAAATATTGTGTAAGCCATGACAATAGGCAACAACATAGTGATGGAATTGGCCTTGCTTGAATATTTGGAGAGTGCTTCAAAGAAACTCTAGGTTTACAAATTCTAGGTTACTTATGGCACGAGGAAGCATGGTTGTTTTTTTACTGTTGTCAAATGATTGTGAATATGCATAGTTCATACTATGAATTTGGTCGTCAGTTAGTAGTTCAAATTAAAATTGACAATATGCTCAAAATACATGTCAAGAATATGTAATAGATATTAGATGGTTAGCTTCTATTTTGTAGTGTTTAGCTGCTCTTTGTGGAACTTGCTTGTTTATGCTAAAATCTCTAACAAGATCTTTGTTAGAATCTCCAGGGTGACATTCAAATGAATTATCAAATGCACTTTGTCATTGGTAGCGATTACTGCTCTATGTTAAATGTAAAATCTAGATTATGTAGTAGCTTTTTCATGTAAAATATGGCTTATGTAGTAGCTTTTACATATAAATCGCTTATGTTATATTGATTTTGATGAATAAAGCATTTGGTTCTCCGGATAAATGTTGTATATTGAATGTCTTTGTAGGATTTACTATGTCCTTGTTACTTACAGCCTTTCCATAAGAGTAACTATGTTTGTAAGGCCATAGAAGACAATAGTTAGATTAGTGTGTTTGTTGATGATGTTGGTATATTGTCCCACTATTGTTATTTCATTTTGTTTTGGAATATTAGGATTACAAAGCTATGTAGTCTACTGGAATGAAGGCTAGTGCACTGATTTAATTTACCTTGTTGATTTAGGCACGTATTGTTGCATTACTCCCATCTTTTGAGTTTCTTTAATGTATCAAAGAGAATTTGGAGGATGTTTTCTGTTGTCAGTTTATTGCTTAAACGATTTTGAAGGCAAATTGCATTGACTCAACTGTTCCAGCAGATGTAGTTTTTGCTCAAGAAGTTGCAAAATGATGGTTCATCCGAGCAGAGGACACTAGAACCTTTTGAAAGAGATCATGCTTGTGTTGTACGAGAATATAGGGTGCCAAAGAAGCAAAAATCAATTGTTGCTACTTAAAATTGTTTGATTAAAAAATGGAGTGGATGCCTTATGAGAATGTTTTGGTTCTATTACTAGCAATTGTCTAAGACTTTATGGGTTTGCATTATATACCAGTATTTCATAATATTGATTTTGATGATCTCTTGTTGATTCTTGGCATTTTCTGCATTGTCTCATCTATGTTAATTTTATGTACTCTTGTGACTATTATATCAGAGGTTCTTCATCCAGCAACTCAAGAATATTGTCCAACAATGGCTTTGAAATTTTTAGGTTATAATCACTGCTACACTGCCCTAATGGACAATTTGTAGTTTACGGCTCCTAGGAGTTTTTCCCATTTAATAATAAACCAATTCAACACAAAATTAACTAGTATGTCTTCGGCGTACCCATTGCACACGAAGGTGCGATTGCTAGTTATTATAAATATCATAATTTGACATGAAAATACTTCCTACCCCGTATCTACAATATCAATAATTTCCACAAACGACCGACCGACGACTTGCTGGTCGTCACAAAAAGTCGAGAGCGGGATCGCTGGTGGGTTCCTGGAATTAATATCTTTTGTTATTGTCCTTGAGCGCTCACTGTCATATACGGGAAACTCGTGATAAATAGGAGGAAATTTGGCATTTTTGTTTGATCCGTCAAAATCGGTGTTAGAAAATGTGCAAAGCGGAGATATGGAGAAACCAACGTCTAATTTCCTTTCATCTTCATATTTCTGTGTTAATTGGGACCGTTGACGTGATCAACTTCTAAGACCCGGTCGGAGCGTAGACCCAGAACTAGCGGGTCTCCCAATCCCCTTAAAGCGTACGTTACCCGGAAAGTAACTCCCACGCAAGCAGAAATATTACCTTTTTTGTTTTAAGCGAGGGAAGACTTTTTGAAGCCGTTTCACTTTCTTGAAGTGTCATCAAATTTAAAATAGTTATTATAATATTTGTTGATTTAATGTTCAATATTTTTAATAATATCGGATTAATAGTTGTGAGACTTTAAAGTTGTTAGTGTTGATGATGACTAGGGGATAGGGGTCTATTGTGGAGCACCTTAACTTTGTATTTCTCAAAATCCTACGGGGAAATTTCAAATCACTCACAATTTTGTACAATAGTTTATTTGGCAACTCACGTGCTTCTATATTTCATTTTAGGGCCACATCAACATGGCTTTTGTTTAGGTATCCAAAAAAGGCCCAAAAAAAAAAGTGAGACTGATAGTAATGCACTAAGTCATGTTTTATTGGTGCGCTGATGTGGCATCGCATGATTTGTCAGTTTGTGTACTTTATGGATAAAAAGTGTTTTGCTATTAGATATTAAGGTGCTTCACTATGGGACCCATTGAGGACTACTTCTATCCCCACTATTGGACCCCGCTCCACTATGGGCCCCTCTCCCCTCCTCATAATTGAATGCAATGTATTTCTTGGATCTAAAAAGCAACAAATCATGCGATGTCACATTAGCGCACCAATAAAACATGGTTTAGTGCACAAGTATCAGTCTCACATTTTTTTGGGCCTTTTTGGACACTTCGACAAAAAACATGTTGATATCATATTTGATGATGTTGCCCTAAAACCTTAGTTATAAGCAGGAGACTTGCCAAGTAAGCTGCTATAAAAAAGATTGAGTGATTTGAAATTTCCACATAGGATTTTGAGAAGTGCGAAATTAGGGTGCTCAACTATCGGGTCCTCTCCCCTAATGGTTTTATTTCCTCTTAATTTTTTATATTAAACTCGATTCCATCTGATTTGGGATATTATTTTATTATTTTAAAAGTTATTTGATATTAGTTAGTTTTTATTTTATTTTTTAAAATTATATAATATGAAAAATTAGATTTTAGTATTATTTATGTAATGTATAATAATTATAATATTTATATCAAGATTTAATGTATAGTTTTTTAGTTCAATTCACTAATTTATATTTTATTAGTAATTCATAGGAATCCATCTCTTATAAGAATGAAGGGTCCACTTAACATTCATTGCATCTAAGTGATGTTCACAAGGGTGAAACATCAACTTTTTGGGATGGCGATCCATCCTAATACTACTTCAACTCAAGTGCACTTAACCATGATGATTCTTCGAAGATCAAACCCACAATTTGTGAAGGACCTCAAGAGGAGGAGAGCTCAAATAGTTAAAACAATTCCAAAGAGGAGGTAGTGTTGAAGTGGATGTTATACATGCCAACATACATATAGAGTTTATATGATGGACAAAAAACCCAATCTTATCTTGAAAGAATCACTAAATTCAATTAAGGATTTAGCTAGCCCAAGGCCCGGGAATGTCAGGCCTTGACTTACTAGGTTAACTCAAGGTTTGTTGTTCAAATATTGCTTTCACATTGGGGGCCTACTTATAAATTCTTAGAAGTAATCCCATAAAAAAAAAGTGATGTAAATAAATTAATGAAACCAATCATTCATCACTTTTCATACTCCATTTCATTTCAATTCTCTTTTCAAAATAAATTTCAAAAGGTCAAAGGTAAGAAGAGGAAAAAAGCCTAAGAAATTAAATGCTTTCAAATATTTCCCACACACATACTGAAAGATAAGTAAACTAAAGCAAAAATTATTTTGTATTTTCACCAGATTGCTTCATAGCTACATATAAAATAATGCAAGAATTTAGAGAGTAAAATCATTCACTAACGAAATAGCTTCAAAATGCACCCAAAAATGGTGCAACAAGTTGATTATTCACCAAGTACAAATTAAAACAGAAAAATACGATAGGTGAATTTCCCAAAATGGAAAAGTGGATCCAAAGAGGGAAAATGGGTCCTACTTCTCTAATTTCATTAGGAAATGAGATCCACACTATGAAATGACTGCCAATCTTGAGGTGAATCAAATCAAAGTGTGAATCTACTGATTTCCTTTTTATGCAAGGATGGGGGCCCTATTAAACAACACTTTGGGGAGAAAGGTTAAAACTAACAAATTAACTTCTAATTGCATTCTATAAAGTGAATTTAGATGATTAATCATAATACTTATGGAACCTATAGACTTTTTGGAGAATTTGGAAGGGATAAATCTTGTGTACCTCTCACAAAAAGTGTTTTTTCAAAGCCAACTAAGGACTCATTCGCCCTATGGCCAATGGATCTTAGTTAGGGCTCTTGAAAAATGGTTTCTGGGTTTTGTTCTCCTGTGTTTACACTCCTAGATTCCCAAATCTCACATCAAAAAGCCAAAAATAAATCATGTGGGCCAACTTCCATGACATTGCAAGAATGGTGACAACTTTGACAACTTTGCAAATTTTCTCTTCAATAGATCTTCCACCTAAAATTTGAAAACACACATCAAGAGGGAAAAATATTGTTTTTTAGGTGAATGGGGGTTTGGCTTGGTCAAACCTTGTTTTGGTAATTAAACCTTATAATGAATGAAATAACATGAAGGAATTATGAATGAACAAATGCAATGTCACAACTCACCAAACCCTTGTTTGAACCTTGGAATATGGATCTGCAACTTGCATGAAATGGCTTCAATTGATGTGGATCTTGATCATGAAACTTGATTTGAAACAATGCCTTTGAATGCTTGAATGGATCTTGAACACTACATCAACATATTAGCTCAAATAGTATGCATGATGCAAGAATACTTTGACATGCTAATATGATCTTGAATGCTGCAATAATATTCAATAAATCTGGTCTTGAATGCCTTGAAATTCTCATAAAATGCTCTTGTGAAAGTACTCTTGATCTCATGAAAATCTTCTATGTGAAACATAGTGAAAATGACCTCTTATTTAAACATATGTTAACATTAATTCTCAAAATTCAAATAACACAAGCCAACATGTGAATATACATTGAAATAATTGGAATACCACCAAAAACATAATTTAAATTAGGGCCCTAGGCCTAAGTGAGGACCCATTCACCCTTGGGAAAATGGGTCCTAGGTCACTCACCTAAGACACACATTCTCCAATGTTAAGTGTTATGTTATGGCATTTATGAATGTTGGGTTTTACCCTTCAAAAAATATAATTAATTAGGCTTGGATTAGAACTAAGGGGGCCAATAAAGGCCAATTAACCTCAATTGATTAATAAGGCCCTAGATAAGTGTGAAAGTGTAAAGGTACACCTTACAACACCACAAATAAGGAAAATCTAATAAGATCCTAAACTTAATGCCAATCTATAAAATACATATTACAACACTAAATTAAGGCATGATTTAGTCCTTGTATTATTAATTATTTACCAAATTAAGTGTGAAAAAGGGATACTTTTTCCTACACTATAATTATAGTCATGTATGATATACGATCATGAATGACCTTTTAATTGCTTCAATATTACTAACCTCTATAGTATGTACAATTTTTTACTGAAATTGAACAAAAAACATGAAGTAAAGAAATAATTTGGTGATGTTCCAATTTAAGCTCTACCATCTCAACATATTTTGATCCTCTAAAACTATGCAGCTCACTATCTTTTATAGAACACAAGACAAGAGTTCATTACAAGATGACACATGGACAAAGAGAAACAAGCTAATCACCATTAGACACATGGCACAAAAATATCTTCTCTAAATATGAAGGAATGAGCAAATAGTGTCAAAAGAATTGGTCAAGTTTATGCTCCATTGACTTAGTCTTCAATAGTGATTTTTTAATCCTTCAACACTTTAGATAATCTTTACAAAATATTACACTGATCTTCAAAATACTTGTGGCCAAACTTGTTTTTCTATCGACATATCTCAAAATCCCTATACTTGAATTTTTCTATTTTTGACTTTCGAAAAACATCCACTATTGTCATCAAGAACTACTCCTAAATTATACAACCTTTAAGATTACCTGCAACTTTATTTATTGATTACTCCATATTCAAAACTTCTAGGACAAGGTTATTGATTATTCACTCTCAGTGAATTCTTCAATAAGGAAATCATCTCCCTTCTTGAATATGTATTCACTGAAAGCCAATAAAACCCTATTCATATCCTCTCTAGGAACATTTTGTGTGAGATTCCATTGAAACTTTTCCTGAGCATAAACCTCAAAAATATTCTTGATTTCATTGTTCCTTCCTCTCATTTCAGCTTTGTACTTCACAATGATGTTACTAGTCTTTACTATATCCTCCATCAATTGTTGATTCAACCATGCAACAAGATCACTGACTATGTTTCCAACCATGGCTTTGAAACTATTTACCTCTACATCTCTTTACCCCAAATTGTCTTGGTCGACTATTTGTTGCATAAGAGCCTCAATGAGATTTAGGTCTTTATCTATCATTTTCTCAATCTTTCCTATGAGTTTTTCCATTTCATCTCTACACTTATGTAAGGCAATTTTCTCCCAATTCAGCTATAAACCTCAAGTATTAGCTTGAGAACCTCTTGTTTATTTATCACATTTTCTTCTAATAGCCACTCTTTCCCTATATTCTGAATAGCCAACGTCCATTGCAATTCAATATCATTTTTCTCAAGGTGGTCCTTGCACTTTTCCATTAGCTCTGTGAATTTTTTGAACCAATGTTGAAATTCCTTACATTTTCTTATAGCTTCCCTCATAGCTTCTTCACCTTATTTCATCACATCTCCCACCCAATTGTCTAACACACTCACTTTACTCTTTACACCTTTAATTGCATCTACTTGTTCTTTAGAAATTATTATGGGGTTTGGAGGTAATTTTGTCAATGACTAACTTGGTTGAGTCATAACTTTAAGAAAATTTAGTAACTGAGCTATGTGTTCTTTTAATTCTTTCTTCTTTTGTTTATCTCTTCTCATGTGGGTAGCAATTGCTTCTAAATTTATCTTCATTTCTTCAATTTCCTACTCTCTTAAAGCATACCCCAAGTTAATGGTAGATACTTGATAATCCTAAGTAGTGATTTCATGTTTATCTTTTTCCTCTATAGGTGTAGCAACCTCTATAATCTTTCCCACATCCACACTTCTCCTTATTGCATGTCTAACCCTAGCCTTGACTTTGGGTTTTGGCATTTGCACCTCTTGCATTACATGTTAAAAGTCTAGAGGTACCAGTTGCACCTGCATTGGTGTTTGTAACTACTTGGCCAACCATTTTTGTATATTATTACTTGGACCTGATTCGCGTATACCTTCCTCTTTTACTTGATCCTTCAAATCTGAATCCCCATTTTTTGACACTTGCTCTTTATCTTCTTTATCTTCTAGAATTCCTTATATACTGAATTCTTATAAAAGTAAGTCTCTGCTAACTTGTTCTTGCTCAACATTCTTTAGTTCTCCCTAATCCGCTTCACTCTTCTCTCCCCCTACCCTCTCATGTACATCTAGTTTATGAGGTTATAGGATATTTATCTCTATGCTTTCAACATATTTATTTTCAACTAATCTTTCCTCTTGTAGAGATTTTGACGAATATATTTCAACTAGATGATCTTGTGTGACATTAACTTCTAGATTTGAGATCGTTCTTTGATCATCTCAACCTCTACTATATTGTCATTCTGCACTTTTCCTTCTTTGCTTTCTAAAATATTAGAGTCTTGGTGCTTGTTTCCGTCACGTTCTTGTTGAACTGAAGGCATTATTTATATCCCTTCTTCAACTACCATTTCTTCTTGTACCATCATTAATCATCACCCTTGACAATTTCACTTTATATTTTATCCCTCCTTAAATTATTGGACCTAATTGAGTATTTAGTTTCCTAAGTTATGCATTCTATGGCCCATTTTTAACATTTTTTGATGAATCACAAGCAAGAAAAAATTGCTTCTATCTAAGACCTTGCCCCTGACACTTAAAATCTTGAAAAATAGAGCAAGGAAACTCATGCCTTGAGCATGAGTGTACTCCCCATATTTTGGCTCCAAATTCAAATATGTTAGTGTCGACAATTTAATATTTGCAACTCAAGTGTCTAAGGAAACCATTAGGATTTAATTTTTGGGAAATTAAATAAATTCCTATAAATGCCTGGTTATTACATCATTTCAAATCCAACTAGAGAAAAATAGCAAGATGTGAACATTAAAAGCAATCACTATTATCTAGAGCATTCAAGAGCAACATTTTAGAGCTTTATTGCAAAAATTCTAGATTCTAACATCATGTAAAATTCTATGTGAGTTTATGTGTGTTCATGTTGTCATTGTTTTGTGAAGGCTAAAACTTTTGTAGGTCTCTAGGAAATTCAAGAATTCAAGAAAATCAAGAAAGTAAGATCCAAGACCTTGAGGTGATGTGCATGACTTCAGTCCTTCAAGGAAGCCATTGAAGGGTGGTGAGTTACAACACTATGATTTCATCATTCCTTCCTATCAATCGTCCATTTATCATTTACATTGCTATTGTGGAAGTGGAAACATATGCATAGGGCTTGACTGAGGAAAGCCCCTAAATGGCACAACATTTCCTCTCTTTGTGAATGTGTAGATCTTAGGTTTGAAGATGATTGAAAGGATCTTGAAGGAAATTTAATCATTGTTGCATGTGAAACCCTACATCTTGTCAACCCACAAAAACTGTGTTATAGAAATATCTAACTATGTTCTGATAGATTTGCAAGCAAGGATCCAAAGCTTAGATACAACATTAGAGGACTGTGGAAATAGAGTGTCATGGGCATTTGTGCCCTCCATTTTCTACCTCAAATTTGAATCATAGGTGAAAAATGTCTTTCTCTACTCATTTATGTTGTTCAAATTTTTCTATGAATTTCTATGTCTTCTGTATTTGCATCAAAATAGTAAATTGCTTCATTACTCTAGTTAGATCATTACATTTCATCATTAGGACATTTCTAGATTTGTTCAAGGGTTGG
Source organism: Sequoia sempervirens (assembly GCA_007258455.2). NCBI lineage: Eukaryota > Viridiplantae > Streptophyta > Pinopsida > Cupressales > Cupressaceae > Sequoia > Sequoia sempervirens. The sequence continues at coordinate 264,286,298 of VDFB02271358.1, forward strand.
TTGACTCACCTATTAGGTTGTAAGTAAATCACATACCATATTCAAATCCATCAAACCCTCATTCCACCTTTACATTCCATTCCAAATGAATCCATTAAAATCCATACATATATATATGTAGAAACATTTGGGAAAGGTGTCAAACCATAAGGTGAAAACTCAAAGGTTTCCCTTTCCCATTGTTTCACTTCTCTTGTATGATCTTTTCTCTCTTCTCGATCAGGTGAAAGAGTTATCACTTATGGGCCTTTATGGATACCTCCATGAACACCTTATTCTTATTCAATTTCCGTAGATGATGTAGGCATATGTATAGTTCCTTGTCTCTTTATCTAAAACCCTTATATTAACTTATCTAATCTTTCTATTTATTTCATAATTTGATTCATGGTTATGATGTCTTCTCCTTCATTAGGTGAATATGTCTCTCCCATGGTCTGTCTCATTAAAAAAGTTCCTACTGATGGAGGAGAAGCAAATATGGTGAAATAGATGCTCTCATTTGAGTATACTATTGATTATCAATTATCTCTTTTGGAATTATAAATTTTGCATGGGTTATCATTGATAACAAAAATGCTCCTACTGATTTACTCTAAAATTTTCCTAGCAAATTTGTTGGAACTTCCCTTATCTCCTGATGGGGATCCTCTAGCTACGTGGCTACTAAAACCCCTTGACTCGTTGTTTCAATAGTCATTTCTCTACTTTATTCAATAGCTCTAACTTCTATAATTCTCCTCTTTTTATTCATAGCATCACCATACCCACTTTCTCCTTCTACCTTTTGCTTTCTTTTTCTTCCATGGGAATATGTGATATGTACTCCTTTCGACCTCATCTTTTGGATGTACCTATCAAGCTAAATTTAATTGAATTCTATGACCAGCTTAGTTATCTCATCTAGTGATGTGACTTCAAGTTCTTTCCAATTAGGATGTTGGACAAGTTGATAAAAATTTCTTTTAACATTGTACTTCAGATTCAACACTTCCCCATTATCATTTGTCACTTGTGTAGGAATATTATGTGTTCCTAAAGTATTTATTTGATCTAATGTTAATCTTTCATGTGACATTTTTCTGACTTCATGTTCATCTGCAAAATAATTCTAGTAGAAGACCAATCAAATAATTCATTATAGATTTCACTTAAACTTGGAAGAGAGATATAAAACTTAATAGATTTGAAACTATGGCCTTGAGTATGGGCTTACTCTGTTGGTGAAATAAAATTAGATGGGCAGGAAAAAGAATTCTGAAGGTCGACGGCTGGAGCGATGGTGTAACGAGGGCGTCTGATCCAGAGGCTGGATTGAGGGTCTCATCATTTTCCTGGTGGGGGAGGCCAAGCCCTCCCCCACAGAGGTAAGATTCCTCTGTGCCCTTCGATAGTTGTCCTCATTGTTTGCTTTCCTTGTTGCGTTGGTTCTAGGGTTGTTGTTGTTCTGGTTTGTGTATTTGCTGGTTCCTTCTCCGTTCTTCCCTGGTTGAAGGGCCTATTGTTCTTCTTAAACTCGATGGAGGGGGGTACACCCCCCCTCGCTCCTTCTAGGGACTCTGCATTTTCTAGTGGGGTAGTTAATAACGGTAACCACCCCAAATCTTTCAAGGATGCTGTTGTTAATGATTTCCTGAACTGTTTGGAGACTGCAAAATTCTTCCTCGACCCCGTTGGTGAAGGAGAAACATCTAGTGCAAATGGAGGCCCACAAGGTTGGATTCCTCTGGATACCACTTTGGTTTCTCCAAATAAGGATATGCTTGATTCTATTCATAAGGAGAGGGGTAGGTTATCTGAGGTCACAGTCTTCATGGCTACCGTTGATTTGGATAATCTCCCATCCAGAAAATACTTAGATAGCTGGTTCAACTCTGTTTGGAACAAGAAACTAAATGTGCAAATTTCCCTGTGCCGTATGATTCAAAAGGGTCTGTTTTTAATCTTCTTTAGAAATCATGAGATGCAAACCAAAATTTTGAAGAAACCCTACTGGAGTGTCGGCAAATCCATCTTTAGGGTTTTGTCCTAGAAATTGGGGGCAAATTGTGATGAAATCCTTGCCCTGTCCAACCCTAAGTGGTTGTTGATAAAAAATATTCTGCAGGACTTGTGGTCCTTTGTTGCTCAAATTATGGAGCCATTTGGCAAGGTGATCAAGTTGGATTGGCCTAAAGTTACTTTGCCAGATTTAAATGCTCGGGTGCTTGTCTCCCTTAACCCTGGGGTGGTTTTGCCTGAAAATATTGGAATCAAAATTGATGGCTCTGTCCTGGTCTGTCCTATTGAAGTCCTCAGAGGGATGGGTGCTTGTTACCTCTGTAGGAAAGAAGGGCATTTGAGAAAGAATTGCCTGTTGATCCTCGGGGGTCTCAGCTGGCACTCAGCAAGGGCCTCCAAGAGTTCTGAAAAGCCATCCTCGCCGGCTGATGGTGGGGTTTCATCGCCCTCCGGTGGCAGGGGTATTCCGCTTGATGTCACCTCTCCTTTTCCCTTGACCCTGTTGTCTCCTCCCCTATCTTGTGATGGCCCCCCCGCTACTTCTAAGCCTCTTGCCTCCTCCCTCTCCCTATTGTCTTTTGATCATTCATTCCCCGCCCATAGCCATCTCTCTCCTTCCTCGGTCCTTCCCCCTTCCCCTCCTCCTTGCCTTTCATCCCTTCCTATGCCCCCTGCTCCCAGCACTTGGCCTGACGCTCTGCAAGACATCATGAAAAAAGGTGGTAACATGAATAAGAATGCTCAAAAGAGAATTGAAGTTATTAAAACATATGTCAATGGCATTGTGGTCGATGAAGAAACTGTTATTTCTGATTGTCATGTAGGTGAAAATAGAAAATGTAATGATGCTTCCTCCTTGGACAAGACTCCAATCTCTGTCAATGAATCTATTTAGCCCTCCAAAATTCCCTTTGATTCTAAAACGTTGGATCCCTTAATTGGTGAGAGCTCTGTTGTCAAGGGGGTCGTAGGTAGGGTAGAGGAGGCCAAGGCAGGAAACTATGGAGATTCTTCCCCTACCCAAAAGGATGACTCCCTTGATTCTTTGGCTAAAATGGTTTGTAGAGGGTTGGTGGAGATGATTGATGCTCCACTTGTTGGGGCTTCTAATCTCTACCCGATCAGCGGTCCTGCAAGTCCTTTTGGCTACCTTGATGGTGAGGAGACCCCTGGTAGTACAGTGGACCTCCCTTGTAATGACATTATAGAGAATAGTGAAGGTAAAGATTCTGGAAGTAAAACTGAGATAAGTCTTCAAGGCTCTGGCACCATTGATGGGGATTCTAACCCCCCTCCCCCTAAAGAGCGTAAAAAGAGGGGTAGGAAGAAAGACATCACCATAGCCATCTACAAGAATGGGACTGTGATCTCCAAAAGCAAAAGAAAGAATACCAGCATAGTGCTGGCTGTGCCTTCTCCTAAGAGATTGGAAAATGAGGAAAGTGCAATCAAGATCTTTGAAATGTTTAAGAATGCTAAAGAGCCCCCTACCCCCAAGTGCAATAATGTTGATTAACCTTACCTCTTGGAATGTCAGGGGTCTAGAGTCCCCTGACAGAAAGTATGTTGTCAGACGGTTTCTTAATCTTGATCAAAACAAGGATTTTGTCTTCTTGCAAGAGCTCAAGGCTGTAGGCTTTATGCTTGAAACCAATTTAAAGTTTATTTGGGGGAACTCATGGTTCATGGCATCCAAGCATGAGAAAGGCAGAGGGGGTGTTGCCATCCTGGTGGCTAATAAATGGAAACCCTAGCTCACTAACTCAGGGGTCTCCCCATGCAACAGGGCAGTTTGGGCCACCTTTGAAAGATGCAATGCCAAATTTGGTGTTTGTTCAATCTATGCTCCAAATGACTATCTAAGTAGGAGTGAGCTCTGGAGGTGGCTTGTAGGGTTGCCAGATGTACCTTGGGTGTTAGGTGGGGATTTTAACATGATTAAACATCGAGAAGATAAAAAGGGTGGTGTTGATATGGACTAGAAAGGAAATGAGAGGCACTATTGGCTCAGAATGAAGAACAGGCTCAATATTATCGATCCTCTTGAAGGTCTTAAGCAAGAAAGCAATGGTGTGTGGTTTTCCTGGTGTAATGCTCAGAAGGGTTGCAAAAGAATTTATAGTAGATTGGATAGATTCTATGCCAATAAAGATGTGTGTTGTTTTGAGCCTGTTAGTGAAGGTAATAAATTTTTGGTTTATCCGTACACTCTGTCAGACCATCACCCTATTAAAGCTAAAATAACTATAAATTGTGGGATCAAGATTAGGCCCAAGAATAAAGATAATTTTCTGCTCAATACTAGTTTATTGAGAGACCAAGATTGCATTAAGGCTGTTAATACCTTAAGGGGTATCAATAGGTGGATGATGAAAGACCTTAGCCCTATTGATAGATGGAATCAAAATGTCTTGTCTTGGAAATGTATTTTTCTGACAGTTGGCCGGAAAATAGCTCTAGATAGGAGGAGGGAAGAAGATCACCTCCAAGAAGTTTTACTTGCTGCTGAAACAAGGATTCAGGAAAAGCATTCAAATGAAAAGCTCTATGAGGAACTCAACAAGGCCAAAATCTCCTTGAGGAAGCTGCAAACTGATAAGATTCAGGGGTTGAAAGTGAGGGCAAAACTCAATTGGCTTAATAACGGGGATAAAGGGACAAAGTTCTTTTTCAGGTATATAAAAGAAAAAGGTATGAAGGAGCAAATTGATCAGATCTGTCATAATGGTGTGACCCTATCAAATCAAGAAGACATATTGCAACAGTTTACTTTATTCTACAAGGACCTCTTCAAATCTGAGGATGATGGGGCTGATTGTTTGGGGGCTAGAAACAAGCTCAAGAGGTTAATGCCTAGGGAAATCTCTGAAGATGACAGTATACTATTAGCAGCTGATATTTCCAAGGATGAAATCAAAAGAGCAATCCTTGCCATGAGTAATGATAAATCTCTGAGGATAGACGGTCTCCTCGTGGAATTCTATAAGGTCTTCATTGACTGGATTTGTGAAGATCTTCACCAGGTTTATATAGATGCCCTTACAAAAGGGTCCTTGGGGCATGAAATTAACCAAGGCCTAATCAAATTGCTGCCTAAAGAAGGTGATAAAACTCTAGTTAAGAATTGGAGACCTATCACTCTGTTGAATGTCTCCTACAAAGTACTTGCAAAAGTTCTTGCTATGAGGCTCACCAATATCCTCCCCAAATTCATAAACTCAACCTAGACTGGGTTTATCAATGGGAGATACATTCTTGAAAACTTGATAACTAGCTGGGAGACTCTTGATTGGGCCAAAAGATCACAACAAAATGTGGCAATGCTCTTACTAGATTTTGAGAAGGCCTATCATAGAGTGGAATGGTCCTTTTTAAAAATGACTCTGGAAGCTTTTGGGTTCCTGCAAGGCTTCACCAGGATGATTAGTACCCTCCTAAATGATGCATCTGCTATGATAGATGTGAATGGAACTAGGTCGGAAGCCATTAAGTTGGAAAGGTCAATTAGGCAGGGATGTCCTATTGCCCCTGCCCTGTTTGTCATTGCCTCGGATGCCCTTCATTATCTGTTAAGGGACAACAGTGTTTCTCCTAAGGTGAGAGGGGTCTATCTTCCTGATAATAATGAGCTCCTTAATATTCAATTTGCAGATGATACTTCTATTTTCTTGGATTTAGACGAGGAAAACTTCAACAGATTACTAACCAAGTTAGATTTTTTCTGCCTAGCCTCTGGCGCCAAGGTTTCAAAGGCTAAATCTATTGTGCTAGGGTGGCTTGACAACCCCCCTAGCTGGCTGCAAAAGTTTGATCTTAAGTGGGGAGGCCCCCAGAAACAGGTAAGGTATCTGGGGATTCCATTTTCTATCTCTCCCAACCTAAAAGAAATGTGGCACTGGTTGAAAGAGAAAATTGATAAAAAATTGAATAACTGGAATAGGCATTACCTATCCCTTGCTGGTAGGGTGCAAGTTTGCCAGAAGATTCTTTCTTCTTACACTCTATACTTTGCCTCTGTTTGGTTCTTTAATAGCTATCAGGTCGATGAAGTTCAAAAGCAAATCAGAGGGTTTCTCTGGTCCGATGGGAAAGGCAAGAAGAAGGCACATTCTGTCAATTGGGCATGGTGTTGCCTAGAGAAAACCTATGGTGGTCTGGGTCTAAAAGACCTGAAAAAACATGGTATTTCCCTTGCAGCGAAGTGGATCATAAGGGCCTTGGATGGGAATGAGCCTTGGAAGGTCCTGATTAGGATGAACATTTCTCAAGCTGTCCCCAAAATGGCAAAGTCCTGGAAGGCACTGCCTTTCAGTGATCTCCTCATCTCCAAATATCCTATTGTGCCTGCAGGATCGCTGGTCTTCAGAAGTATCTAGAAGGCCTGGGAAGTTATCAAATGTAAGTTCTCTAGCCCTCTCCTGACTGATTCGAATAACTTTTTGATCCACCCTAGCAGCTCCATCTAGTGGAATTTAGAGCATAATGGTAAGCCCTTAGCTCTTTTGCAGGGTTGCTCAGCAAAAAAATGGAATCTAATGGGAATTAAAACTTTCAGCAACATTATAAGGGGTGGATCTTTGGTTTGTTGGGACCAGTTGAGAAAGGACTATGGAATACCCTCCTCCAACTACAGAACTTACTCTGTTTTAAAAGAAGCTTGTAACTCTTGGCTCCCTCTTCAATTGGAAAAATGGAAAGATGAGCCAATGGTCTTACAGTGGCTTGGCACTCTCCCTCTTCAGGAGGTTAAAACTAAAACTATTTATAAAGAGCTCCTTGCACCTTGCATTCCCTCTGATTACCTGAATAAGGTCTGGAAGACTAATCTTGATGATAAATTATGGCAAAAAACTTTTTCTTATTTGTGGTATAATGGAATTGATGCTAAGAAGAATTGTTTCAGGTGGCTTGTTTTACTTCATAAAGTTCCTTTTAAATTAAAAAAGTCTGATGTTGCTATGTGTGATATCTACAGAGTTCCAGAAAATATCTACCATATTTTTTTTGACTGTCTTTACTCTAATGAAATTTGGAATATGTTTTGGCATGATCATGACTCTTGGTGCTCATACAGGAAGCTCAATTGGAAAGAGATTCTAATGGGTTTTGATGTTAAACTGAGTAAAGAATTTCATCTCTTTTGGTTTATTCTAACAACTGAAATTTTATGGATTATTTGGAAAGCAAGGAATGAGGACAAGTATAGTGGGGTCCGGAGGAATCTTACTGAGTCGAATAAAAGACTCAATTTTTTTAATGTTGCTTTGCAGGTTGTGGAAATCATGAAGTTAGCAGAAAGTAACTTTCCCATGCTAATCCACAGTGGCACAATGCCTGTTCACTGGTCACAAGGACACCCCAGCTTGGCTGTTTTCACCCAGGCATTGAGGATCTTCAAAGAGGAGTACGCTGATCAAGTCAACAAATTGAAAGCAAGTTCCTAAAGATGCTAAAGGATGGTTTAGTCTACTTCAGCTAGCATGAGATCAAAGATGGGCATTACTGGCAACATGTCCAGCCTAATTTGTCAGCCTTCATGAGAGCTTTAGAGGCATTTCAAAATGAGTTCAATGATGAACAAGCTGCTGCTAATAAGACCCACATGACTAGAGCACCCAGATTCCATTCAAATGACAGCCTAGAGACCAAAATGGGGATCTCCAACGATGAATTGGAAGCCTTAAAAGCACTGGAAAACTCGAACAACATGGAGACATCCAATGTATAGGCTAGTTGTAAGGCTATAAATCAGCGTTGATTTGTATATATTAAGTTATAGGCTGCTATACTACATTGATATGTATAAGACATTGTAAGGGGTATGGCGGACTGTACAGGCTACAACTGGACAACTCTATTTTTTTTTGGTTTTGCGTGATGCTAATCTTGTTGTTTTGTAATGTGTTTATTCTATAATTAATACAAAAAAAAAAAATTATAGTAAACTTATAGATGGGGTTCATGAACAAATATCCTATTAATCTATTTTATGAGCCTTCCAATTGGGTCATATTTTTCCTTGTTCAATTCAAACGTCTCCAATCCATACATTTGCAATTCAACCTCAATTAATCTGGCACATTTTGATGTGATACATTTGTATCCTCCCATGTAAATGGGAAACTTGATCTATCCTTTCTTGTGTTCTTGAAATAAGGCATCATGAGATCCCATCACCTGCCTTGCAAACTCTAGAAGTAGCACCTTGTCTATAGGGTATTTGGGTAATATATAATAAATACCTAAAAACCCTTCAATTATGATATAAATCAACTCCAAATCATCTTGTTTGTAGGTCTACAAGGTATAGACAACCACCTGAAAGGTATTCACTTAATGATTGGAGTTATATTTTTTCCTTGAATAATAACATGGATGAACCCAAATCGGTAGAAGAGGCATTAGGTATGAATGATGTGGAATCGTAGAAGATTGCTATGGATGAAGAAATGACATCTTTGAAAAAGAATGATACATGGGAACTTGTACCATTTCCTAAAGGAAGAAAACTCGTTGGTTGTAAATGGATGTTTAAGAAAAAGATTGGTTTAGATGGAGGTATTGAGAAGTACAAAGAAAGATTTGCTACAAAAGGTTACTCTCAAGTTGAGGGTGTTGATTATGTTGAGAAATTTTCTCCTATTGCAAAATGAAATCCATTAGATTTTTTATTTCTATTGTTGTTGCTTATGATTTAGAGGTTGAGCAAATGGATGTGAAAACTACTTTCCTTCATGGTGACTTGGAGGAGGATATTTATATGACACAACCAGATCCCTATGTGGTGAAAGGTAAAAGTGAATTGGTTTGCAAATTAAAGAAATATTTGTATGGCCTAAAATAAAGTCCTAGGATGTGGTACTATAAATTTGATACATATTTTTTGAGTTTGTGATTTGAGTGTTCTAAATCAGATCATTGTGTTATTATAAAACTGATGGTGATCATTTCATGTTTATTACATTATATGTTGATGATATGGTATTTATTAGTAAAGGGAGAGGTATGATTTTAGAATTGAAATCTCAACTTGTAGCTAAATTTGAAATGAAAGATCTTGGAGTGGCCAAATACATTGGGATAGAAATTAGATGAGATAGAGTGAAGAGAAAGCTATGGCTTGGAAAAATTAAGTATGCAAATTCAATTTTACAGAGGTTTGACATGCAAGATTATAGACCATTGTGTGTTCCTTTTTCAGTTGGAACAAAGTTATCTATTTCATATTGTCCAAAATCCCCATCAAATATGGAAGACATGAGTAGAGTGTCTTACTAGAGTGCAGTCAAAATTTGATGTATGCTATGGTTTTTACTAGACCATAAATTTCCCAAATAGTGGGATTTATTTCTAGATATATGTCTAATCTTGGTAGAGTTCATTGGGATGAAGTTAGAGTCTTCAAATATTTGTGTGGTACCATAGAGTATTCCTTCTGTTATCATAATAATTTGATTGAAGATGAGAGTTCCTTTGATATTCATGGTTATGCGGATTAAGAGTGGGTAGGTGATGTTGATAGCAAATGATCCATAGGTTCTTATGTGTTTACTTTCTTTGGTGGTGCAATTAGTTGGATGAGTAAGCAATACATTGTGGTTGCTTTGTCGACTATTGAAGTTGAGTATATGACAACTACTCATGCTTGTAAATCTAATCCATTTAGCTTAAAAGAATATGTTTAGATATTGGAATAAAACAAGGTGCAATGACAATTTATTGTTATAGTTAGAGTGTGATCTATCTAGCTAAGAACCCAAAATTTCATTCCAAGACCAAGCACATTGATGTACCGTATTATTTTGTTAGAGATATGGTCAAAGATGGAAGGGTGAAGTTGGTTAAGGTAGAGAATTTGAAGAATGTTGATGATTATTTAACTAATCCTATAGGCACAAATAATTTTAGATGGTGTTCAAAGTCTATGAGTCTTTTGGCCCCTAGCAATTAAGAGATGATGTTTATAATCCCTCCTGTTACTCTTGCAAGGTGTTCGACAAGTGGGATATTTGTTGGGAAAATGTGTCTCAACCTTGAAAATTATATAAGGTTTACTGTTGATATGTAAGTGTGGGGGATGCAAGGGGGTACCCCCTATAAGGGGTCCGGTGGTTGTGTGCCCTAGCGTGGGTTTGGGGGAAAGGCTCTAAAAGCAAAATTTTACATGTATATTTTATTATTGTAAATATGGACCGTTTATCATTAGTTCTCATATATGATGGTCAATATTTTGTTGTCTTGACTTTCCCTAGAAGGGAAACCTATTTTATGTGGGAATTGTATTATGGATATGAACTGTGATGTATTCTAAGAGTCTAATAGCAGTCGAGGTTCCTAGAAATCTTTGGTTGGGGATACTCCTATGAGAAGCTTTCTCTAAAATTATATTCTAATCTTCATGATTTTTGAATAATATATTGGACGAGTTTTGGAGTGTGGGGTTTTTCTCCCAAAAGGGATTTCCCCACGTAAATCATTATGTTGTGGTATGCATGATATTTATGTTTATTTTTTTTAAAGTTTCTATAACTATTGAAAAGATCTATAAAGATTTGCATTACCGTCCTCTCAAGATTAGTGTAGGAAGTTGTTCCACTACCTCAGCTTCCTTACATAAATGGATGGGTTCAAGATAAAATTAAGGTTAGATGATAGGGATATTGCATTATCAAATTTAATTTATCTAAAGGGGAGGTTTATGGAATATAAAATTGCAAAGGATGTAATTTACAATATTATATTTTGTCCCCACTTTAGCGAGAATATGTATTCTAGCAGATGTGAGCTAAAGTAGAGAGATAATGAGTAGAAGATAATATACTTAGGATGAAGAGGACATAGGTCTTCAATCCGATATATGTTATTGAAAAGTTGAGCTAGGACAAAGAACATGGGTCTTCTATCATGTAGAGTTGACTATAATTTCACCACAAACATGCTAGTTGTAGATAAACATGTTAGGAAAAAAGTGAAAAATAGATGTGATAAATTTGATCAGATATAAAGACAACATTGATAGGTATGGATATAAAGATTTATTATGCTAGAGACAATATGAAAAGTTGATATACCTGTGGCTACTACAAACTATATTGTAGTATAGTCACATAAAAGACAAGTCTAGTCAGGTTGCCCGCAAGTTAGAGGATGAGATCAAGATAAAAGACAAGTCTAGTTAGGTTTCCCCCAAGCTAGATGATGAGATCATAAGACATCAATATTTTAAAGACTATTTTGGAAAAATAAGAATAAGCTGATATGATAGCACCCCTTAGAATGATACGTGCTATGTAAAGGAGCAAGAGTCATTCTAAGGAGAAGGGAGATGTTGTGTCATGACATACATAGCAAGATGTATCCATGGAATATTATCACATGAGGGATAACATATAGAATCCACAACATCAAGAAAAATAAGAGATTAAGAGATTAAGAGAATAGGGTGATCTAAGTATTTAGGATCAAAATTGATCATAAATGTATATATATAGTGTAAATCATATGAATTGTCATCAACACCCAAATAGATTAGAAAGAGAAGAAGAGCACATGAATACAAATAAAAATATGGGCCAACATGGAAGAGGCCTAAATTCCCCGACACTTCACATTATCCCCGGTGTGAAAAATAAATTTTATAACAAAGTGAAGAATGATAAAACATAAAGAAGTTTACAAAAAAAATTCCCTCCTATATCCAAGTACATACAAGGGTATCAAGGGTCCTCTAGGAGAGAGAAGAAGCATAAATAGAGAAGTATGGGGAAAACATTTAAACATGAATCTACTCTAAAGATAAGAAGAGGTGAATTGCTCTAGTCAAGTACCTCTAACAAGCATCCTGCTCCTAGTCGAGATCATTATAAGGGGAAGAAGGAAAATATCATAGAGGGAGGATATCAAGAGAAATCCAAGGAGACTGCCTCAACATCCCCATTGAAAAGATCCTATGAGGTTAACTTCATCAATCCAGTAAAGATAGATGAAAAAGTCAGAATATCCTCCAACAATTCAAACATGCACTTCTTTGGTATGAAGTGTAGTGACTGAGCAGGAGGAGGTTGAGACACCAAGGAGTCATTACCAACCTTTGGAAGAGGTGCAGTGAAAAAATCCAAGGAAGAAGGTAACTTCTCTGTCACAAGAACAACATAAGCCGATCTAGAGCAAGGTGAAGAAGACAAAGAAGTATTTTTAAGATTGTCGTCCAAGAGGAGGTCATGCTTTGAATTTTCTTGAGAGGAGGATGTGGAATCCTCATGTCAAAAGTAGAAGAGAGAGAAGCAAAATGGGCCACAATAAATATGACCTTTGTGTGAGGCATATCTATTGCCTCAAAAAAAAGGAGGAAGATTAGGTAGAGAGGTGATTAAGGGATGCTCCAAACAAGGAGTGATGAAAACTTGTAGCCACTTAGGGAAAGGTTCATTGGTGTCCATCAAGGAAGCTATAAGAAAGAATAAAGTTATAGAAATAGAAATAGAAATAGGAATGGAAGTGGAGGTAGAGACAAAAAAAATAGAAACATAAGAAAAAATAGAGATAGAAGGCTCACCCTTAGTCTTCTACAAGGCCTCATTCTCCTGGGCCAATGCCCATCATTAATGATTACACTCATGCACAAGTTGGTTTTGATGGCTATGACCATTAAGGACAACAAGCCGAGAATATTTTGGGATTTCTTGTTCCACCAAAGCTAGAGTAAGCTCCCAAGGAGGAATAGGAGGTGGCATGAAAATAGGAACTTGGGTCTTGACCATAGTCTCCTTTACTTTTTCTACTTTAGAGGAAAGTGTTGGAACAAGAGGAGACCTTAGGCACTAAGAAGTAGAAAAATAACGAGAAGGACCAACTCTAGTCATGTTCTTTTCATTGCCATAAAGGGTAGGGTGAGGGACCATAGACAACATTGGGAGTTGGAAAAATTAAGGTTTAGATTTCTTCAAAACAATTGTCTTTCCTTTTCCTATGCTAGGCATGAAATAGAAGGAACAAATGACACCACTAAAAGTTGCACAATCCCAGAAGAAGAAGATCTACTTGTGGGAGCACGCTTGTCTATGGCCTTCAAGGAGGGAGGCATATAGGATGATGCACACTGCTACACACACATAGTAGCCTTAATGAAGATGGCATGATAAGAAGGCAGAATGGTAGAATTAGGGGCTGAAGCTCTCTTCTTATACTTGAAGTAAGCCTTGTAGAATAAGTACCCATGAGGTCTTAAAGGTCCAATTGGAGTAGGCTAGAAATGATCCAAGGAAAATCCCCCATGTGACACAAGTGGTTTGTAACTGTGTGAAAGTTTTTTTTACTTCTAAATATGCAATACAAACTAAAAATTCAATGTAAAGAAACAAAAGACCACTTCAAGATTAGCCTAAGTTGAACATAAACAAAAGAAAGATGGAAGAAATATTATACCTTTTCTTGTGTTGATCTCGTTGGTTGGCCCTTGGATATAGCTTGAATATTTACTCCTTGATGGAAAATGTGATGCAAGTGGATGAAAAATTATCTAGATGATATGGAGAGTGCAATGGAGGATATGGGTATTAGACTAGATGTGTGAGATGAATGCAAAGAGAGCTTCAACAATGCAACAATGGTGGATGAAGGTAAGTATGAAAAAATGGCTTGAGGAGAGTAGAATGCTTGAGAGCTTGAATGCAAAAATGAGTGTTATGTTGAATGAAATAAGAAGATGAGTCTTTTATATGAAAAGATAATTCTCTAGAGAATTCAATGTTTAAGATTGAGCCAACATGGCCAAGATAGAGGGCTATGGTGATTTGAGGACTCACAAGCCCTCACATCTTGCCATATGGAGATGAGATGGAAAAGAGGACAATGTGAGGTGGAGGGGGTACAAGTGAGGTGGAGGAAGGACAAGTATCTTGGAAGGGGAGAAGATTTTCCTTAAAAAGGAACTTCTTGTCCCGAAGTGGGAATGATGATGACATGTGAAGAATTTTAGAATTCCTCACACATCATCATGGGGAAAAGAGAAGTGGTTGGGATAATAATGTGAATTTTAAATTCACATGATTAGGAGTATCTCATGGATAAGAAAAGGCTCCCAAAAAGTAGGACTTTGACCCATGTGAGTGATGAGATTTGTCAAAGATCTTCATGGGGAAGAGAAATGAATAGGAGAAATAAAAGTGAATTTTAAATTCACATGGGGAAGACAAAAAGGAATTAAAAATTCCTTGTGGGATGGGAAGAGTTTACTAAAGGGGGTGATTAGACAAGTTGATGAGGGATTAGAGGAGGGTTGGGTGGCTAAGAGAGATTAGGAGCCAACTTGAAAAAGTTGGAGGATGTGACACATCCTAATCATGGATTAAGAATGTGCATATCCCTAATGATGGGATTAAGAAATGGATTAGGACTAGGTGAGCGGATGAGAGATAAAGGGAATTAAATAAATGGATTATTTATTTAATTCCTTGAAGAAAGGAATAAAGGGTAAGAAATTTAATTATTTAACTCAATACCTTAAGGATTTATAGGAATTTAAGGGTATTAATTAAATAATTTCAATATTACTTAATTAATGCAAATGAGAGGATATTTAGACAAAAAGGGATAAATTTGGATCAATGTAAGTGTCCAAATTTAGGTGTTTACAGTAAACAGTGTCATGCAAAGTATGCACTATTCCATCGCAAGGGAATTTCAAGAATTTGTGGACTTCTAATGTGACCACATTCATGGTAATATCCATGGAATGCTTAGTATTACTCTGAATAGGTCAGATTCAAGAATCATAACAAATGGAACATCAATAGATTTAGGCCCAACAAGGATAAAAAAATAAATAGAACCAATGGGAGGTATAGGTAGGGCATTGTGAGTACAGAGTGTGACCTTTGATTCCTCATATTTCTCCTTATGCAAATTGTTAATAAAAAGGTTATCCTCCATGATAAAATTGACCCAATTGGTAGAGTCAACCATAACACCGGTTACAATATTACCATTGACTTGAGCCAAGATGTAAAGAGGATAAGACTCCCTATTAAGGGGTAAGTCATGTGGTGTAAATGTTATATAAAAAAATTATCAACATGACTTGTAGGAGGAATAGGAGTGAACAAGACCATTTTCACAAAATTGAAAGGACAAGGATCAAAGGAGAAAGAAGTAGATGTTATTAGATTGGAAGAATGAGAAGGAAAGGGATATGTGTAGATCTCTAGTTGACTATTAGCCTTAGCTACATATTTGTTTGAGTTTTGTGTTTTTTATAATCAATTTAGATGGAACTGCCTTCTAGGTGGTCATGGACTACATGTTGAAGATGCACACAACGTTCAATGTCATGGCTAGGGACTCAGTGATATTGGATAAACTTTTGTGCATCATACTAGATGGGATAAGGTTTTTCATCGGGTAGCAGTATGATTTCTAGAAGAGTCATTAGACCATCTTTTAAAATTTTTTAAAGAAAATTGGCATAAGATTTAGATAGCTTTGTGAAAACTCTATTACACCCTATTAGCATGAACGGGATTTTCTTTATAAAAATTAACTAATTACGTACTCCATTCACCCATTAGATAAAGATAAAGTTATTAACATTTGGGAGAGATCACCATTTCATTGGTGATCTTCCTCTGAATTTTAACAAGCTACAACTCCCTCAAATGGTTTAACTAACCTTATATAAGTATGATTTTCACCAAAAAGCAAAAAAGGTAGACCAAAATTAGTTCATAACTATGATACTAATGTGATAGAACTTCAAATAAGTGTTACCAACATTTCAATACAAAGATTAAAAAATATCAACAATTGAATAAATGATTTTCAAATAGGATTTCACTCGATTCCAAAGAGGATAAAAATATCATAGTAAATTATTTGATTCACAAAGGAAAGAAAATTTAGATGTTTAGTCAAGTTAAAAGCCTCATGCATAAAAAAAGAAATACATTCAAAATCCAATGCTCACAGTTAAAGAATAACTCTAGAATGAGTGACTTCCAACATTTCCCTTCTTTATTTTCCTCTACAACACAATGTGATTAGTAAACCAAAGTTTAGAACCAATAGATGTCCTTGAAATATGTATTTATAGATCCTCATTCTTGGAAATTTTCAGTTACTATAACTATCATTATTCCAAGTGGGATTTGCACAAATCATAACCCAATTCTTATATAACCAAGCCTTATGAGTATTTATGACCATTTTTAGAAATGTCATAATTGCATCACACTTATATGAATTTTATTTTGATGAGAAAGTACATCACCGCTCCTTGTATGCAAGACATGTAGCTTCCTGTATGTGTGGGAGACCTGCAACCTTCAAGTTTTGCATTTAATTACATATCCCCTATGATCATACTCATACTAACTGGTCTAACTAAGCAATTTCATCTGAAACTAGGCTTATCCAACTAGAAATCTAGCTGAAAAACTTGTCACATCATCCACTAAGCTTGTTAAATTCAAGACAATTGATAATGTTCTTGCATTGCTAATTGCTATCAAGGAGATCTCCCACAATTTATCTTGAAAATATGAAATCTACCCCTTTTCTCTATAAATTAGAGGAAATTCCTTCACTTTTCACTTACCAACTTCATCAACTCAAGATGTTGACCACATCCAACGACACTACTTCAAAGAGTGATTTTCTAGTAATTGAGGGTGTAGAGTGTAGCTTGGTGAAGAAAATAGTATTATATTATATCAAAGAAGTATTTATCATCAAGAGAAATGTGAAAGAAGGGGTTATAGAAATATCCTTGAAAAGAACGTCCTCTCTCAGGTGCATGCTCACAATTCTACACTTTTGGAGCATTTTCTGTACAACATCACCCGTACCTCCAGAAAGTTGTAATGGGGGCCCAAAGCTATAGAGTTCTTGGTAAGGTTGGCCTATTTAGCTAGAGTGGAGGCTGCTTTAGGGAACCTCAATGTGTACCCATGAGTGGGCTTGGTGGGAGATTCCATATGTATTGCTACGACTCTTTGGCATGAGTTAGCTAAGCAATTTGTCTCTCTCCTTTCTGTTGGGTTGGAGAGAAATGAGATGGGAATGTTTTCCCACTTTTTTAAATCCAATGAAAAAAATATATCCCTTACATAGATAAAGAGGCTATAAGAGGTGGTGGAAGGTATTCATATCTTGCTATTTATTCTTTTCTTACAAGGATGTACTAAAATTTCCCCTTTTTTATGTAAAATAATATATAAATATATGCATATTCTTTACATTTAGATTATTTTGTGCAATGTAATGAATTTGGCATCTTCTTCTATTACTTTCTGTAATGTTGTAAAATTACACCTTGGGGAAAATTTCACATTTTTGCATTTGACCTTGCATTTATTGGACCTAATCACATTTATGGCAAGAACCTTGTGAGTTGGAATCTCATGATTTCAACTCCATGGGGAACAATGATGAAGTGATAGTAGTCCACCACCTCATTTCTTGAAAAACAATGAGCTAGATGCTTGTGTAGCACATGGATGTCCATGTGGCATGCTAGTGTCCTTGCATTTTTTTGAGGTGAAGTGAGGAATCTTAGAATCTTTGATTGACGCAGGTGTCTTTAGGGTCAAGTTCTCAAAGTAATGTCTCCTCTTGCCCATTTAGCAACACAAAAATCTATCTTTGTTCTCATTGTGGGGGTTCTCTCATTATAACTTCTCTCTCTCACTTTCACTCCATTCTCTTCTCAATCTTTCTCTCATGGAAAAGCTCTACTAGACTGAGGTCCCTCCAACAACCAAAGCTCTCTTGCAAGCATTCAATGGTGCATGCGTCTGATCAAGAGGGGGTCACAGACTATTGGTAACACTCTCTTGTTTCTTGTTTATTTGTGAATAGATAACTTGTTACTTTGCTATCTCATGATATGGGTTTTCCTCCTTGAGTGGGGATTTCTTTTATCACTTTGCATTTGTTTAATTTGTCCACCTTTTTTTATCTATCTGGCTATTCGTGGAGGTGGGAGCACCAAAATGGGGGTTTGACTACAGAAAGCCTTGAAACACCCCCAAAATTTTCCCTCATTCTTCTTGTGTGTAGGTTGTCCAAGTGAATCTTGGAGGAAGATCCCAAGCGTAGGACCCTTTGTAAGTTATTTCTTCTCTCTCCTTTGTCTTTTCTCATATTTCCTATTTTTTGTTAACCTATTTAGTTGAACATACCTCATATCTGAGTACACTAATAGGATTATAGTATTTATATCTGAGGGTTTATCACTCTAGTTGTACGGTTCCTCATCTTGTCTCTCGTATTCCAGTGCATCATGTTGGTGTCTTGATTTTTCATTGTAGTCTTTTGGTCAAGAGTCATCCCTTCTATGATAGAAATCTTGATATTCTGCTCCTTTTGATTCTAAAGTAGTCTATTTGAATATTATTTTTGATAAATTATCCTTTTCAATTTCTTTATTATACCTTCTATTCCTATTTAGTGAAGCATGAGGTAGTTTAGGGTAGTCTATTCCCTGGGACTCTCTTGGAAAGTGAGAGACTTATGAGCAACAGATCACCCTTCTCTACATTTTGGTGAACCTGACATGAACATATCAAATATTTTTTTACAATGTTTTAATGTCTATAATAATTCTTTTTCTAAAGAAGATTTCGGTATCTTATATGATGCTCTGGATGATTTCTTAGAAGCATCTTCTCCTATCCATAGATCTTTTGAGAAAATATCTACTTCCTCTTTGTAAGTTGAGAAGTTGGTGAATGCTATTGTAGTCTTTGTGGCTCCTCAAAAGCATAAGAGACATGTTGTTTACTTGAATCTAGGTAGCCATTCACCTAAGAGAATTCATTCCATCCGTGGTGTTCCATATCATAATGAATAAATAGATTTGTATACAAGGTTTTTAGAAGCTACAAATTCTTCTTCTTATAATGTCATGGGACACACATATAATACTAGAAGAAACCAACAAAACTTGAATCAACAATCTTTTTCATCAACATCTCAACCTACTTTGGTTCCTACTTCTTTACCACCTTCTCAACCAAGTCTTCCTTCGGTACCCAAACTCATGACTAAAGTGCTTGGTGATTATGATCTTTTCAAGCAACTTTGTGTTACTCTGACCAAGATCTCACTTCAGGACTTGCTTTAGACCACATTGGTTTATCAAGGTATGCTTTAGGAAGCCTTACAAAAGACCCTCTTTCCTGCCTATGCTAAGCCAAAAAATAGTAATGCACTAATGGCTCATATTTGTGTGGATACACTAAATATCATGTTTAGTCTATAGTAATTCCTGCCCTCGAATGTTGAAAAACAAGTAGACCCTTTGAGGCTTATAGTTTGTGTTAATAACATTGGTATTAGGAATACCCTCATTGACACCAATTTGGCTCTCAACATTTGTGGTATGGATATTTTACCTAAAATTAAAGTTGATTCTTCTTCTTTAGCTACTTTTTCTTTGTATATTCATGGATTCAATAATGCTAGGCATCAATCCCTAGGCACAATAATCTTTCCTTTGCAGCTAGGACCTATTACCTTACCCACTCTAGCTTATGTGATTCCTTGCCCCTTACCTTACGATCTTCTTTTGGGAGGACCTTTGATTCATGCTATGGGAGGTGTGAATTCTACTTTGCATTGTTCTCTATAGTTCGTAGCTAATAATCAAGTGGTTGCAATTAAGCCTGACCTCAAAATTGTCCACCTTTGTGAGTTGGAAACTATTGGTCAAGCCTTAGTTGTTTCTACTCTTAATAATTGTATTCCATAACTAACCTCTGATGCATTGACATTTTCTTCCATAGTGCCATCTATAGAAACTACCCCAAAAATGAGTTTCCCTAAAGAGGAACAACCAAAAGCAGAGAGTCTTGTGTTTTCTTGTTCTTCCTCTTCTAAATCAAATGTGTGTCTTGGTGGTGATTGGGGGTCTTTGGAGTTTTCCAAATCCTTTATTGAAGAAGTGAGCCCTATCCACCTTAACCTTCTAATAACTTTGAATACCTTTGTTAAGGAAGTTGATCAGCCTCTCATTGAGAAGGAAAGTTGTGATCCTATTTAGGACCCTAGTTGCTCCTCTAACGAGGAGGGTAATCATACTTCTACTAAGGAGGCCAATGTTTGTAGTCCCTATAAGAAGAATGGTTGTAATATCATAGATGTGTTTGATACCCATTGGTGGAACAATTCTCTCCATGTAGAATCACCTTCCTCCTAAGATTTATAAACATGTTATGGTCTTGGATATAAGCTCATTTCTAAATATAAATATGAGCATAAAGGTCTTGGGCATATCAAAAAAGGAATTCAAGTCCCTATCCAAGATAGGCCTCATAAGTGTCACTTGGGCCTAGGATGCACTCCTAAACAAGCTATGCAAAAACCATGGTGGAGTTTTAATATAATCTGAGTTGAACCTCTCAATTTAGTCCATCCTGAATATATCAAGGATAAGGTAGGATATAATGAATTTCCTCTATATGTCTTCCCTTCAGAGGAAGCACGAGAATAATTCTTAGTTTCCTACTCCCACCTACCTCCCTTTCACCATAAGTAATGATTTTTGTACCACTTCCATAAGCAAGTGTACTTTTGGAGAATCCATCTTGAATATGGACGAGGAGGCTCCTCTATCTAACATACATGATGATGTTCCTATACCTCACCCTAAAGACTGTAGTCCTCTCCTCAAGGGAGATACTACTGAAGTTTTCATGGACCCTAAATCTTCTGAAAAGGTGATTAAGATTGGAAATTTCCTTTCTTCAAAGGAATTTTAGGAACACTCTGATCTATTGCACTCTTATCCAAAAATCGTTGCTTGGTCATACAAGGATATTCTCGGTATTGATGAGTCCATAGTGGTCCAAAATATCATCTTATGTCCCAATGCAAATCTTGTGAAACAAAAGATCTGAAATATGAATCCCAAGGTTGTATTGTTGGTTAAGATTGAGATAGAGAAGTTACTAAAAGCATGCTTTATCTTTCCTATCGACTATTCACCTTGGATCTCGAATATTGTTGTTGTTAGCAAGCCTGATGGTCGTATTTGTGTGTGCCTTTAATTTCATGATCTTAATAAGGATTCTCTTAAAGATGATTTTTTATTACCTAATATCCATATGATTGTAGACTCGACCATAGGAAATGCCTTGCTGCCCTTCATGGATAGCTTCTTGGGATATAACTAGATTCGTATTCTCAGAAGATTGGTATAAGAAAACCTTCACTACCCCTTGGGGCACCTTTTTCTATGTGGGCATGCTATTTAGGTTAAATAATGCAGGCACAACTTACCAATGGGAAATGACACTAATCTTTCATGAATTCATTCACAAGATTCTTGAAGACAATGTTGATGAAATCTATAACTTGTCAAGATCACGTATGGAATCTTCATCTTATGTTTGAAAGGCTCTGACTCTATAAGATGAGACTAAATCCTCTTAAGTGTTTCTTCGGCGTAGACATGGGAAATTTTTTTAGGGTATATATTTTCTCATCATGGAATTGAAGTCAAAACTAATATGATTGATGCAATTGTTAATATTCCTTCACCTAGAAACATCTCTCAATTATAGAGTTTTCAAGAGAAGATTCAGGAAATTGATAGATTCATTTCTCAATTGGTTGACCATACCCTTCCTTTCACACAATTGCTAAAGAAATATGTTCATTTTATTTGGGATGAGGAGTGCCAGAAGGATTTTGAGTCAATCAAAATTTATCTAGCCAATCCTCCTATCCTAATGTTGGCTATGCAGGATAGACCCTTTCTACTTTATATCACTCATCAACTTACAATTTAGCATCTTTGCTTACTTAGTATGATGATGATGGTAGAGATAGGGTGGTATATTACATTAGTTGTGTCCTTGTTGATTATGAAACTCGTTATTCCACTATGGATAAAAAATTCCTTGCTATCATATTCACAACAAAAAAGCTAAGGCATTACCTTCTTCATGTTGAAACTTATGTAATTATGAAAATTGATCTTTTGAAACACTTATTCACCATAATAGACCTTGTTGGAAGGTTGGTAAAGTGGGTAATGTTTCTTTCTAATTCGACATAAAGTTCATAACTCAAAAATCAATAAAGGGTCAAGCAATTGCTAAGAAATTAGTAAATTCTCCCTCACCTCACTCCTTCCCTAGTCTAGACGTATTTCCTGATGAAGACATCTTTGCAATTAGTCACAATCTTGCATGGGAGATGTATTTCAATGTATTGAGATGTAAAAATAGCTCGGGGGTGGGTGTATTCTTGATCTCACTCGAGGGTAAAGTAGTCCCTCTCTCCTTTTGATGATAATTTCAATGCACTAATAACATCGCTGAGTACAAAGCCCCTATTGTTGGCTTGTGTATTGCGATTGCATTAAACATAAAACATCTTCACATAATTGGATACTTCAAACTTATTGTGAATCAAATGACGAGGACATATCAAGCTAAGTAAATTGTCTTGGTATCAATATTTGGCTTCTATCTTATTTGATCAATTCTCTTCTTTCACAATTTAGATAGTGTTCCTAGGAGAGAAAACCAACACACAAATGCCATTCCGAGTATTGCCTCCCTGCTACCATTGGATTAGGACATAGAAGAATACCAATTTTTGGGTTCATATTCTCTACTCTCCTACTATTTCTGATTAGCTTGAATCTAATGCTCTCATGTGTGCTCATGTAGACTTGGAGGAATGGTATTCTAAAATTTATAACTATCTGAAGTTTGGAATTTTTTTGGATGATGTGACAAAGAATGATCGCACTCAGATATGAAAATTTTCAATCTACTATGTTGTACTATCAAATGTCCTTTATTAAAATTCCTACAATGGTTTTCTTATTTAGTGCCTCACTAAAGAAAAAATACCCCTTGTCCTTTACGAAGCCCATTTGGGCTTTGGGGGTGGAAATTTTGGTGGTAAATCCCTGGTACAAAAAATGATTCACATGGGATACTTTTGGAAAAAAATGGAACAAGACTCCTTCAATTTTGTCAAGAAGTGTCCACAATGTCAACAACATGGCCATCTTATTCATGCACCTAGTCAATAGGTCCAGAATCAGACCTCTCCTTGGCCATTCACAAAATGGGGGTCGGATATTATTGGAAAAATATCACCTCCTGCTTCTAAAGGACATGTCTTTATCATTATCGCTACTAATTACTTCATGAAACAGGTTGAAGCCATTCCACTTCAATCCACAAACACTGAAGCCATCAGTAGCTTTCTCCTAAACAATATTATTTCTCACTTCAAATTACCTTCCACCTTTGTTTCTGAAAATGGTACACCATTTCAAAACAAATAAGTGAAGCAATTTCTAGAGAACTTTCATATTCAATATAGTTTCTCTACACATTATTATCCTTAGTCCAATGGCCAAGATGAAATGTCTAATAAAAATCTTGAGCTCATTATTTGGAAAACAATAAATAAACAAAGTAAATATTGGCATATTGATGTAGGACCATCCTTGGTTGTAAAGCAATCTTGTATCAACCAAAAATAGTTATTTTCTTGCATTACATTCAATAGTAGTTTCATAAGTTCATTCTACATTTTACCACATTATTATTTCTTAGATCGCAGAGTAGGATATAACATCTACACATTGAAATATATCACATATCCAAATTTTACATCATTTGTGCATATGTCTAACAGAAGTTATTGCTCCCAAAATTTCATTGTGATTACTAGTCAGAGCATTTGGGGCTGACTTGGTCTAGTTTCTTAATGCAAACCTATTCTAGATCATGCAGAGCCTAATGGAACACCTTACAATCATCTTGGGTCAGTTGGGACCTATCTTGGAGATTCAAGAGTTAATTAATTTCACATGTAGTAAATTCTTCATATTTTGAGGTCAACATTCACTCATGATCATTCACCGGGTTATTAACCCTTACAGCTAGCACAAACCTATATTAGAGCTTGAGAAGCATATTTATACACATTGTAATTCATGATATATTATCAGATATAAGTTAGAAGATTTAGATCATTACATTTTTGCATAAAAACTTTGGGGCATGTAATAAGGCTTGTTGGCCAATTGTATTGTTGAAAGTCCTTATGACAGGCCAGTGAGCCTCATATATTCACTCGTGAGGCATATGTTGCATGTAAGATTATCAATTCAATGATATTTCATGTTTGCATATCAATTTTGTGTTATTTTTTCTATGTTGACTCATTGCAACATAGTTTGGACTATTCCTTCTGGAACCTCCTACCGTGACTACACCAAGTGGTATTAGAGTGAGTTTTTTAATTTTTGAAGGTATTCCTTGAGGTGGATTGACCTAAGGTAGACTAATTTCATTTTTAATCAATCATTGATTGTGAGGAAGTTGAAACCCTTGTAGCTAGATCACCGAATTGAGGTAGTTGCATCGATTCAAGGGGAGATATGTTGTCAAGGAGAGCACTTGCTATGGTGAATGTTGCTGGGAGAATGGATTAAATGTTGGAGATGATGCGTGAGATGCGAGTTAGGTTAGATACCATTGAAGAAGATCAAAGGTGAGGCCTAAACCCTAGAAATAATAATGAAAGTGATGATGAAGCCGAACATGCAAATAAAATTACAAAAACCCTAGACAAAGAAGAAGAATAAAAAAAAATCAAAATGTTGAAAGCAATCTCAAAGACTGGCAAGCGACCTAAAGTTGAAATTGTTTGGTGTGGAGCTTGATTAGTCTCCAAGTGGGAGATTGTTGGTATGTGACAACTGATCATGCAAATACTGTACACTCATAACATATCCTCACTAGGGTTCGAGGCCAAGTTGGGCCCCAAGTGGGGTTTTAGGGGCGGTATCTCCCAATAGTAGGGGTTAGGGGGCACAACCCCCATTTTTTTTATGTTAACACATCAAGGTTTTCCCGCTAACACGTCAAATGAAAAAATGAATTTGTAAAATCCTAATTTTGGAAGCTTCCAAAAAGCTTGTTAAAAGCGACTGGGATGTAAGTTGCATTGTGGGTAATTCATGAGATTTTAATCTATTTTGCACTGGATAATAAAATCATTAGGTGGCTGAGTTTCTATGGATGTAGCCCATATTTGGTGAACCATGTTAAATTTCTATTTTAATCTCTTTTGTGTTATTCTTCATTGTTATTTCTGGGTTATTTAATCTTGATGTAATTGTTAATGTTTATTGCTCCAATATGCTTGAATCTTAACAATTAGTATCAGAGCAGTGTGTATTTTGGTTGATTGGGAGGAAACCTCTAGATTTGAGTGGGAGCAATGGAAAAAGGAAAATTAAAAGTTGAGAAGTTCAACAACCAAAATTATCATTTATGGAAGATACAGATGGAAGATTATTTGTATCAAAAGGATCTATGGTGACCATTATAAGGAAAAACCAAGAAAGAGGCTACTATGTCTGATGAAGAATGGGATATTCTAGATAGAAAGGAACTGTGAACCATTCATTGTGCCTGGCACCATCTTTGGTGTTCAATATAAAAAAAGAAAAGACAATAGTGGATCTAATGGAACATTTGGCTAAATTATATGAAAAACCCTTAGCCTCAAATAAGGTATTTCTCATGAAGCATTTGTTTAATCTAAAAATGATTGAAGGTGGATCCGTGATAGTTCATTTAAACAAGTTTGATACAATTACCAGTCGGTTAACTTCTATAAAAGTGAATTTTGATGAAGAGGTGAGGGATCTCTTAGTTTTATGTTCTTTTCTAGAAAGCTAGAACAACTTGGTAATGGTTGTAAGTAACTTTGTCTCTAGTTCAAATACATTGAAATTTGATGATGTTGTTGGTGTTATCCTTAGCGAGGAAATGCAACCAAAAAGCATAGGTGAGACTTCAACATCGGGTAAAGCTTTGATTGCAGAGAATAGGGGAATAACAAAGGAGAGAGGAAAAATCCCAACAAATCATGGGAAGTCACAAGGGAAGTCGAAGAAAGGAAGATCTAAATCCAGAGGAAAAATGGATTGCTAGCACTATGTAAAGCTAGGACACTTGAAGAAGGATTGTCGGTCTCAAAAAGGAAAACAAGGAGATGAACAACACAATGATAGTAAGGAAGATAATTTTGTAAGTATTAAATTGTAGGATGCTTTAATTCTATGTTTAGATAATGTTAATGATTCCTAGGTAATAGATTTAGGGGCTTCATTTCATGCCACACCCCATAGGAAATATTTTGTAGTTTATGTTCAAGGTAATTTTGGATAGGTATATTTGGGTGTGATGAACCCTACTAGATTGTTGGGAAAGGAAAAATAAAAAGAAAGTTGCAAAATGGAAATGAATGGCTACTAAAGGAGGTAAGGCATGTTCCAAATTTGAGAGGAAATTTAATCTCTGCAGGACAATTGGATAGTGAAGGCTACATAGTTACCTTTACAAACAAAGTATAGAAGGTCACTAGAGGCACATTAGTAGTAGCTAAAGGTGAAAAGGTAGGAAAATTGTATCTATGTACTAGTAATACTTATTCTACCTTATCTACTACATAAATAGTTGCTACTCAGATAGTTAGCACTTGCTGTAGGGACAAAAATAGAATTGTGGCACCATAGACTTAAGCACATGAGTGAGAAAGGGATGAAGATCCTTCACTCTAGAAAGTTTCTACCAAGTCTAAAGCAGATTGACTTGGAGTTCTACAAAAAATGTGTTTACAGAAAACAAAAAAGAGACTAATTTCTCAAAGTTGGGAAAAAGAAGAAGAGTGAGAAATTAGAGCTTGTGCATTCATATGTATGGGGACCAGCTCAGGTATCTTCTCTTGGCGGATCTTGTTAATATGTTACTTTTATTGATGATGCAACTAGGAAAACATGGGTGTATTTCCTAAAACAAAAATCATAAGTATTTGAAACTTTTAAAAATTGGAAAGATTTGGTTGAGAATGAGACAAGAAAAAAGTTGAAGTGTCTTAGATCTGATAGTGGAGGTGAGTGTTGCAGCAGAGAATTTGAAAATTATTGTTTATACAATGGAATCTATAGGTAGAAAATGGTCCCTAGAACCCCACAGTAAAATGGTGTGTCTGAGACAATGAATATGACCATTTTGGAGAGTGCAAGGAGCATGAGATTTCATGTTGGACTACCCTTACACTTTTGGGCAGATGTTGTACATATCATCGTTTATTTAATAAACAGGGGACCTTCAAATCCTTTGGATGGTGGCATTCTAGAGGAGGCATGGTAGGGTAAAAAGGTAAACTATTCATTTCTGAAAACCTTTGGTTGTGAAGCTTTTTCCCATGTTGATATTGAGAATAGAACCAAGCTTGAGGCTAAGTCTAAAAAATGTACCTTCATTGGATATGGGGTAGATGAATTTGGTTATCAGTTATGGGATTATAAAAATCATAAAATAATTAGGAACGAAGATGTTATATTCAATGAGAAGATCATGCATAAGAATAAACTACAGGAAAAAAAGAGTGAACATTCCAAAAAGGAATATGTGGTGCTGGATGAGATTCTAGAAAATAAAATGCGAGTGGTACCTAATGCTCAATAACAACAAGTTATCACATAGACTCTTGCAAATGTTAGATGTTCTACAAGGATAACTAGACCTCTAGAAATATTTTCTCCATCATTATATATTCTATATTATTAACTGATTCTAGTGAACCTAAAGGTTATGAAAAAGCAATGTAGGTAGATACCAAAAAGCAGTGGGAGCTAGGCATGAAAGAGGAAATGGATTCATTGCTCTAAAATCAGACTTGGGACTTAGTCCAATTGCCTATAGGTAAAAGAGCATTGTCAAATAAACAAATTTATAGGTTGAAGGAAGAAGATGGAGGAAATAAAAGATATAAGGAAAGACTCGTGGTAAAAGGTTTTGCACAGAACAAAAGGTATAGATTTTGATGAAATATTTTCTTCAGTTGTAAAGATGACTTATGTTAGAACTATTCTAAGTCTTGTGGCTGTGGAATACTTGCATCTTGAATAGCTAGATGTGAAAACAACATTTCTCCATGGGGATCTGGAAGAGGAAATATACATGCAACAACCATAGGGATATGAGGTCAAGGATAAGGAGGAATTTTTGTGTAGGTTAAAGAAGAGTTTGTATGGCTTGAAGCAAGCACCTCAACAATGGTATTTGAAATTTGATAGTTTTATGGATGAACAAGGTTACAAAAGATGTCATTTTGATTATTATGCTTATTTTAAGAAATTGGATAATGGTAGCTATATTATCCTATTTCTTTATGTTGATGACATGCTTGTTGATGGACCGCATAACATGTAACATTAATAAACTTAAACAAAAATTAGCAAATTCATTTTCTATGAAGGATTTGGGTGCAACAAAATAAATCCTTTGTATGAGGATCACAGGGACATTAAAAGCATAAAATTATTTTTTGTCTCAAAGTGAGTATGTAGAGAAGGTGTTGAAAAGCTTTAACATGTAGAATGCAAAAGAAGTTAGTACACCTTTGCCTAGTAATTTTAAGTTGACTAAGGAGATGTGTCCAAAGACACAAGAGGAGGAAGAAAAAATATCTAAGATACCATATGCATCAATAGTTTGTAGCTTGATGTATGAAATTATATGCACAAGGCCAGATATTGCACATGTAGTGGGAGTTGTGAGAAGGTATATGAGCAATCTAGGAATGAAACATTGGAATGCAATAAAATGGATTCTCTGATATTTGAGAGGTACTACTTTATAGAAACTATGTCTTGGAGGAACAAATTCTGCTCTAAAAGGGTATGTTGACTTTGATGTAGTAGGTGATATTGATAGCAGGAGTACTACAAGGTATGTTTTTACTATAGGAGGTACTACAATCAGTTGGATTTCAAGATTGCAAAAGGTTGTTGCACTTTCAACCACTAAAGATGAGCATGTTGCTGCTACGAAAGGAAACAAGGAGATGATTTGGTTACAACAAGAAGATATCCCTTTGTACAATTATAGCCAAAGTGCCATTCATCTTGCTAATAACTCAAATTTGCATTAAAAAACTAAGCACATATAGCTTAGATACCAATTCATCCTGTTAATTTTGGAAGATGGGCAGTTGAAGCTGGTGAACATTCACACAAGTGAGAATCCTACAGATATGTTCACAAAGGCGGTTACATGGGAGAAACTAATTTTCTCATTAGTTTTTGTTGGCCTAAATGACTAATAATGGTGGACTTAAGAAAACAGGTAGACTTGTAATCCAATGGGAGCTATAAGTGCAACTGTGTCATCCAAGATCAATCTCCAAGTGGGAGATTGTTAGTATGTGGTGACTAATCATGCAAATATTGTACACTTGTAATGTATCCTCACTAGGCTTCGGGGCTAAGTCCAACCTTGAGTGGGGGTTTGGGGGAAACAACCCCGAATAGCGAGGGTTTGAGGGAGCAACCCATAATTTTTTTCTATTAACATGTCAAGGTGTTCCTGTTGACATGTCAAATGAGAAAATGACTTTGTAAAACCCTAATTCTAGAAGCTTCCAAAAAAATTGTTATAAGTAGCTGGGATGTAAGTTGCGGTGTGAGTAATTTATGAGATTGTAATCTATTTTGCACTGGATAATAAAATCATTGGGTGGTTGAGTTTCTATGGATGTAGCCCATATTGGGTGAACCATGTTAAATTTATATGTTGCTCTCTTTTATGTTATTCTTCATTGTTATTTTCAGGTTATTTAATCTGCATATAATTGTTAATGTTTATTTCTCCAATCTACTTGAATCCGAACAAAAATTCAAAATTACATAGGAAATTTGAATCTTGAAGAATTGTTTGATTGGATAAATGAGATGGAAGAATACTTTGAATATGAAGAAATTGAAGATCCAGAAAGAGTCATATTTATAAAAACAAATTTGAAAGGTCATGCAACATTATGGTGGAAAGAAGTTCAATTGGACCGAAATAGGATAGGAAAAAAAATCATCAAATGGGATAAAATGGTGAAAAAGTTGAAGAATCAATTCATACTAGCCAATTATGAACTTGAATTGTTGAAAATATTCCAGAACCTGAGACAAAATGAGAGACCTGTGAAGGATTACACTAAAGAATTCTACAAGATGATAATAAAAATTAGTCACAGTGAATCAAGCAAAGATAAGGTTGCAAGATGCATCAATGGATTGAGAATGAAGATTCAAGAAGAGTTGAGCTTGGTAAAAATGACATCAGTTGAGGAAGCATACCAATTTGCATTGAAGGTTGAAGAGAAGTTGAACAAGAAATTCAAACGAAGGAAGAGAAGTGCAAGACGAATATTTCAAAAGAATGGAACCTAGTCCAGAGAAAGAATACCATATGTGGAGTAGAATAAAGATCTAAAACCCTACCAGAGTGAAGAAAAGGAAGCTAAACCATACCACAAAGGGAGAGAAGACAAAAATTTCCACCACAATAACAAAGGAGGTCATAATTCTTACCATAATGATGGATACGAGAGAGATGAAAGAAGATCTACGAGAAGAACATTTGGATGAAACCTTTTCAAGTGTGGAGGTGAAGGACAAAGCATTTTAGTGTCATCAAGAAAGTACCTAAAAGAAACCTAAGAACACCGAAAGAGCAACTTATGTGGAGGAATAATGTGTTGGATCTCCTAATTTAGTTGGGAAACTTGAGAAAGGTGAATCATTAGTGATGAGAATAGCTTTGATGAATGAAGAAGCAAATAAAGAACCACCTTAAAGGAAGAGTCTATTTAGAACCAGATGTAAGTATGAAGGAAAGGTATGTAAAGTTATCATTGATAGTGGTAGCACTGATAATCTAGTTTTAGAGGAGATAGTAACTAAGTTGAATATGAAGAGATTGAAACATCAAAACCCCTATAGGATAGCATGGATTAAAGATGAGCATAATATATTGGTGAATGAACAATGTTTGGTGAAATTTCATATTGGATCATATAGGGATGTAGTATTGTGTGATATTATGCCTATGGATGCATGTCATTTACTGTAAGGAATACCATGGAAATATGATAAGAAATACATTCATGATGAAAGGAGGAATAATTATACTGTAACATCCAATGGAAAGAGAATCAAGTTGATACCTTTGGAGGAAGAGGAGAAGACTAAATTTTATGGCACTACCAGACTATGTTTGGTAGATGGAAGGAAATTCTTGGATGGATTGGAGCATGTGAATATGTGTTTTGCATTGATTCCAAAGAAAGGAAGTAGTCTGGAGATAGAAAAGAGTGAGGATCTACCACAAAAGGAGGTTGTAGAATTGTTGACAGAGTATGAAGACATCATGTCAGAGAATGTACCAGATGGTTTACTACCATTCTAGAGCATTGCTTGTCATATAGATCTTATACTAGGAGCATTTTTCCAAACAAAGAAACACATAGAATGACACCAGTAGAGAATGTAGAGTTGAACTAGTAGATTCAAGAGTTTTTGAGGAAAGGAATGATTAGAGAAAGTTTGATCCTATGTGTGGTACCTAATTTACTTGCACCAAAGAAATATGGAGAGTGGAGAATGTGTACCGATTCAAGAGCAATCAATAAGATCATTGTCAAGTATAGATTTCCATTGCCAAGGATGGGTGACATTATGGACTATTTGAGTGGAGTAAAGTATTTTACAAAGATTGACCTAAAGAGTGGATATCATCATATCAGGATCAAAGAAGGGGATGAATGGAAGACTACATTTAAGACTAATGAAGGATTGTATGAGTGGGTAGTGATTCCTTTTGGATTGACCAATGCACTGAGCACTTTCATGCGATTGATGAATGAGGTATTGAAGAAATTCTTAGGTAATTTTATCATTGTTTACTTGGATGATATTATGATTTTCAATAAGATTAGTGAAGAGAATTTGTTGCACATCCAACAAGTATTGCAGAGGTTGAGAGAAGAGAAATTGTTGATCAATGTCAAGAAGTATAGTTTCATGAAGATAGAGTTAGTATACTTGGGATTTTTTATTTCTACTGAAGGATTGAAGATGGATACGGAGAAAGTGAAAATAGTTTTAGATTGGCCTACACCAATAAACATTGGAGAAGTTAGATCATTAGATGGATTAGCTAGTTTCTACTAGAAGTTTATTAGAAGTTTTAGTAGTGTTTGTAACCCCATCAAAAAGACAATGAGAGGAGATAGGAAATACATTAAGTGGACATCCAAAGAACAAAGGAGTTTCAAATTGTTGAAGCAAAAGGTGACATAATAGACAGTATTAGCATTACCAAATTTTGATAAGGTATTTCAAGTTGATTATGATGCAAGTGTGAATGTAATTGGAGCAGTGTTGAGTTAAGAAAGAAGACTTCTAGCTTACCTCAGTGAGAATTTGATTGATGCTAGAAGAAGATACTCGGTTTATGATCAAGAATTATATGCCATAATTCAAGCTTTGAACAAGTGGAGACATTATTTTTTTCCTAAGGAATTTGTGTTATATATAGATCATCAAGCTTTGCATTATTTGAAAAGTCAAGAAAAGTTGAATTAGAGACATATGAGGTGGGTTGAGTTCTTGAATTTTATGTTGAAGCATAAGAGAGGTAAGTCAAACAAATTTGTAGATGCATTGAGCAAAAGGAGAAATTTGCTAACAAAAATGAGAGTACAAGTATTGGGATTTGAGAAGTTGAAACATAGATATAAAGAGGATGTAGATTTTGGTGAAGCATGGAGGGCATGTAAGGAACTAGTAGCAATAGACCAAAGCCAGTGGTTGGACTATTTTATTCAAGAAGGTATATTATTCAAAGGAAACCAGTTGTGTATATCGAGGAGTTCAACGAGGGAGAATTTGATCAAGGAAAAGCATAGTGGAGGCTTAGCAAGACATTTTGGAGTAGATAAGACAATAAGTTTAGCGAGTGAACATATCTTTAGCTGCAGATATAGAAGAATGTAAGGAAGTATATTCAAAGTTGCAAAATTTATCAAGTTGCAAAAGGTAGTCAGAATACTGGATTGCACAAGCCTTTGATAGTACCAAAGAGACCTTGGGAAGATTTGAGCATGGATTTCATTTTGGGATTGCCAAGGACTCAAAGAGGTTATGATTCTATTATGGTTGTAGTGGACATATTTTCTAAAATGGCACATTTATTCTTTGTAAGAAGAAAAATGATGTTGTGCATGTTGTTGATTTATTTTTAAAGAGATTGTGAGATTGCATGGATTACCTAAGAGTATTATTTCATATAGAGACACTAAATTCATTGGATATTTTTGGAGGAAATTGTGGAAGAAGGTGAAGACACATTTGAAGTTCAATTCAACATATCACCCATAGATAGATGGAAAAATAGAGGTAGTGAAT
The DNA here is from genome assembly GCA_007258455.2 of Sequoia sempervirens. Classification (NCBI taxonomy): domain Eukaryota; kingdom Viridiplantae; phylum Streptophyta; class Pinopsida; order Cupressales; family Cupressaceae; genus Sequoia; species Sequoia sempervirens. The sequence continues at coordinate 264,319,587 of VDFB02271358.1, forward strand.
ATAAGTTTGTATAACTTATTGATTGATATGTTTGGTTTGTGATAAAGCAGGAAGTTGGGATATTGTTTTACCATAGGAAGAGTTTGCATATAATAATTCAATAAAACAGAGTATAGGGAAGACACCATTTCAGATTGTTACTGGAGTGAATCCTAGAAGAGTTGTAGAGTTAAGGGACATTAGTATGGAGAACAAAAGGAGTCTGGAGGTAGAAGAGTTTGCATATTTCATGGAGACATTGGATAGTCAGGTTCAAAAGCATTTGGAAGACATGAATAGTAAGTGTAAGGAGAAGGTAGATGAGCACCAAATTCATAAATAATTTTCTATTGGGGATGAGGTGATGGTATATTTGAGGAAGGAAAGATTTATAGTTGAAAAATACAATAAGTTGAAGATGAGGAAGTTTGGACAGTGTAAGATTCTAAGAAAGTTTGATTCTGGAAATGCATATGAAGTGGAGTTACCAAAGACATTGGGTATATCACCTATTTTGAATATTTCAGACATATATGAGTTTCACAAAGGATAGTCGAGTGGAAAAAGTGATGAAGTATATTTGGAGAGAAGTTACCACATTAGGAACCAAAGAAGATTGACCAAATTTTGGATACTAGAACTTGAAGAAGCGCTAGGAACAAATGACACAAAGACTATCTTGTGAAGTGCAAAGGTAGAATAGTAGAGGATTCATCCTGGATTTCTCAAGCCGAGGTGGATCATCTTGGTTTTCCTCTTAGCATTGGAAAGTGAGGGACTCACTTTTCTTCCAACCCCAAGTATCTGATGCAAGAGAATGTAAGAGAATCATTGGTTGTAAAGCAATCCCTTATCAACCAAAAATAGTTATTTTCTTGCATTGCATTTAGAAGCAGTTTCAATAGTTCATTATGAATTTTACCACATCATTGTTTCTCATCTTGTAAAGTAGGATATAGCATCTACACATTGAGATCTATCACATATCAAAATTTTACATCATTGCATATGTCTAAATGAATTTATCACTCTCATAATTTCACTGTGACTACCATTCAGAGTGTTTGGGGCCGATCTAGTCCAGTTTCTTAGTTTGGATCTATTCCAGATTGTTCAAAACATAATGGAACACCTTACAAGAATCTTGGGTTAGTTTGGATCTATCTTGGAGATTCGTGAGTTAATTCATTTTGCGTGGAGTAATTTTTTTCATATTTTGAGGTCAACATTCACTCATGATCATTCAAGGGGTTATTAACCCTTGTGGCCAATGCAGACCTATATTGGAGCTTGAGAAGAATATTTATATGTATTGTAATTCATGATAGATCATTAGTTCTAAGTTGGAATATTTAGATCATTACATTTTTGTATAAACCCTTTAGGCGCATGTAATAAGGCCTGTTGGCCACTTGCATTGTTGAAAGCCCTTGTGGTAGGCTTGCGAGCCCTAGATATTTTCTTGTGAGGCATATGTTGCATGTAAGATTATTAATTCAATGATATTTCATTTTTTCATATCAATTTGCTATGTTATTTCCATTGTGTTGACTCATTACTCCACAATTTAGACTGTTCCTTCTGGAACCCTCCTACCATGACTACACCACATATTTAGTTAGCATATGCTTTGTGGGCCTATTACAAAATAATTTCTACAACAATGAGAATGATGCCTTATAACCTTGTGTATGGTGTTAAATCTATAATGCCTTTAGAGTTGGAAATTTCATCTTTGTGGGTTTCCCTTAAAGGGTTAGTTGATGATGAAACTTTCCAATCTAATCATTTACATCAAGTTGAGTTGCTCGATGAGCACCGATTGTAAGCCCTCAACCATCTTAAATATTATCAATGATTGTTATCTAGACAATATAATCAAGGTGTTCTTCCTAGATCTTTCAAGGTAGGGGACCTGGTTCTTTATGAGAATAAGAGAAATATGAATGCACTGCCTAATCAAAAGGGGAAGTTTTGTCCTAATTGGTTAGGCCCTTACATTGTCATCTCCATGTATGGTTCTAGTGCCTAGGGATTTTCATCTATGGATGGGATGCCTCGAAAAGAGCAATTTAATGTGATGCACCTTCATCGATACTATGTGTAGTGTCTATATGTCAAGTGTGAGACACTCATCCTTCGTAGATTGTAGTGTATCATATGTTGGTATTGATTCATTAACACATTATTAGATTTGTGTTATGATGTGACTGTGTGTGTGAGAGGCATACATACGCATGTTTTACTATGTTGTGTATCCATGTATTACATTACATCTTTTGGTTAGGCAATTCGATCATCATCTTATTTAATTAGCATACAACCTTGTGTGTTTATTAGATCATGATAAGCATCTAATCTAAACATACATCCATAAGTATAAAATCTATCGCATAATCATACATGAAGTTAAAAGATAATACACATAAAATAATGAACACCATGATATTGGAACCAACATCTCATATATATATATATATCAAATGTATGTCATGTGCATGTATCGTGCCACTATCATAAGAAAATAAGTGTTGAATGTATATGTGTATCAAATGTCTATACAAAATAATGCTATACTAATCATATGCGTCATTGGTACAAAAATGATATACAAAAATAAGCATCTAGCCCTTGAGTGCATGGCTGGCTGATCCCTCTAGCCCAAGTGGTGGCTAAGATTGAGGCTTGACGGTAGAGATAGAGCAATATCTATGCGATCGAGAGACTGATACTACTACATGTAATCCTCTGATATCTTCCTACAAGGAGGATATACATAGCTCAACTCTCCTCAAGGCTTCTTGTAGTTGGGGATCACCTACTAGCATCATAGCTATTGCTCACCCTCTAAGGTCATTGAGTTGGCTCTGAAGAGCATCATGTTCCTCCTCGACACTCTCAGCTCTTGTCATAGCCTCATATCTCTCAGAGAGTTCATTTTGCAGCTCAATTAATAGTTGATCCCTTTGTCCCATGGTGGCAGTGGCAGTGGTGGTCCTCTATATAATATGCACCTACCCCTCCTTGTATGTCATCCTCATATGTGCAACTGACTCAAAAAGATGGGCATGTCACCTCATTGAAATTGGATGGTATGCCTCAATAATGACCCCCTAGATTGGCAAGGTGGGGGATGCCTCTAATATGCATTATGCTATGAGTGCATTCCACCCCTATGTGTCCATTACAACCACATAGAGAGTGGATTCATTAGTACCACAAGATAGATATACATATACATATAAACATATACATGAGATGAAAATTGAAATTACTAAAATGAAATGGCATAAATAACTCCCATACCTGGGTCCTCGTCTTGCTAGTGTGGGTCAGGGGGAGTGGTGATGCTAGGTCTTGCACTTCCCATGCATGGATGCTACCTCTAGTACTGCTAGGGCCACCGCTAGGTCGATAGATGTTGTCGATATCGCTGTTAATATTGGGACAGTGGTCAGAGGAGAGGAAATCCTCCATCGACACCTCAAACTTTCCTTTGTGGTGCCTCCCTCCTCACCTCACCGACACACTATTCTATAGGCTTGGATCCCACATGGGGACATCCATTGAAAAACTAGTGCATGATGGTGCACCATCCACCACGTGAGAAAGCTACAAGCAATGCCTACATCATCTACAAGATGCGCTCGAGGCTAGTCTTGATCGGCTACCTCATTGTCCAAAGGGATGATGTTGGTGATGGTTGGCCACTGACAGTCACTCAACTACGTAGTGCTCCTCACGACGTATATGTAGGACGAGACTATGGGAGGGATAGTATGAATAATATTGTACTATAGTATAAACCTTCACCAATAGGAGAGAATAATAATGTAATCCATGCGACCTAGGAGAAAATGGTTGCGCTATAGATTCTATAGATATATACATTCATCTACCCATCTAAACCATCTATATGGTCACCATTGAATCTGGTTGACCTGCAAAACATCAAACCATAACTACCAAAATTGTAAGTCTTCATGCCTCCACTATGGCACGAGCTCATACCAATGAACCATGGGCACTAAATAGTCCCTCACTTGGGGGTACCCAACTAGCCAAGTGACTGTAATATGATAAAATTCCCACACCTATAGTAGGGTGCATGCAGTAAGTCTTGAACACTCATAATGAACAAACATGCCTAGCTCATGGTATAGGTACACAAGCATGCTACAACCCCATGCAAAGATCATCATATGATCCTCCATCGCCCTAATGGTATAGATGAGGCCCTCATGAAGGTGAGAGCCCCACCCATTCATGGTGATGCACATGGCCACAGGGATGACCATCATTCACCATATTAGGGGAACCACTGTGCCACCCTGCTTGAACCAATGAATGTAGATATGGCCAGTCCCATTTCCATCATCATCATGATTCAAGTAGTATTAGACTCCCTCTGTACACTCGTGGGTAGAGAGTGTGTCATCAATAGTCACCCACCATCCATGGATGGGGAGACTAGTAATATGATATACATCCTTGAGGGTGATGGTCATCTCACATGTCAGTAACTAGAATGTAGAAATGGTGGCATCCCACCGCTCCATCAAGGCCATGAGCATGCGATTGTGAAAAAAAATCTCTAGCATGGTTTATACATACCATAGCCCAACTCATTGTAGATGCTCCTCATCCCCCTAGGCAAGGCACTAAGTCTAATCTTGGATAAGCCAAAGTACCCACCAACCAAGATTCTCTCTAATCTTAGGATAGTCCTACAAAAATGAAAAAGACTCAAGTCAGAACACTCAAAATAAAAAATTCTATCTTTTGCACCAAAAAAATTCTAAGTGTTTCCTTTGAGATGTCGGTGCACCACATGGATGTCAGTCCGATGTGATATCACCTGAGGTTTGCTACTAATGGTTGGTTGGATGCTAGCACACTAGATGAATGGCAATGTGAAAATAGGACCCTGATGTGCGAGCAAGATTCCAATGCACCAATGGGACGCTTTTGCACTACCATGACACATGTGCTATGTTTTTGGGCTAAAATCTATCTAAAAATCTCAAAAATGCACAAAAAACAAGGTTTTTGGACTCACTTGGGTGACCTCGTGGCCCTTGACAACTACCTGTTATAGCTAGTCGATCCTAGGCTCACCGTAATATCATTTGTGTGGAATTTTCTTGGCTTTTGTCTCACAAAAGACAGAAAAACTCCCATAGCTAATAGTGAAAATGACCCTTCTTGGGGCCCACCTAGGTATATAGGCCCCTTGGGGGAAAATTTTTCTTGGTGATCATGTTCCCACCATTTTTTCTAATTTTACCCCACCAAGCTAGAGGTAAAACCAAGAGGGGGAATATACTCACTCCATATTTTTCTTCTGAATGACCAAATTTTTCTTAAGCATTCTTCTTACCTTGGTAGCTTCTTTTGATTTTTTAGCTAACCTTAAAATTTGAATTTTTCAAGACAAAAATTTTGCACAAGCTTTCATGTTAGATGCTATAATTTTTCGTTGAGCTTGATCATCGAGAGCATCATGAGTACCTGCCTACTCAACCTCTACAACCTATAGGGTATCCTTTTGGCACACAAATCTATAAAAAAATTTATTGCTTTGTGTGATCTCTTCTCTACTTTAGTGTGGCTAATTTTTCCAAAATTAAGCCCACTAAAGTGGGGGAAAAATGTAATGTCGTAAAATTGCACCTTGGGGAAAATTTCACATTTATGCATTTGACCCCATATTTATTGCACATAATCACATTCATGACAAGAACCTTATGGGTTGAAATCTCATGATTTTGATTCCATGAGGACCTATGATGAAGCAACAGTAGTTTGCCACCTCAATTCCCAAAAAATTATGAGCTAGACACCTACGTAGTGCACGAACGTCCACATAGCGCACTAGCATCCTTGAATTTTTTTGAGGTGAAATGAGGAATCTTGGAATATTTTACCAAGGCCACATGTCTCTATGTTCAAGTTTCAAGAGTAATGACTCCTCCTACCCATGCAGAAACACAAAACTCTCTCTTTGCTCTCATTTTTGGTTTTCTCTCATTCTAACTTCTCTCTCTCTCTCTCATTTTCACTCCATTCTCTTCTCAATATTTCTCTCACAATGAAGCTCGGTTGGACGGTCCCTCCAACAACCTAATATCTCTTGCAATCATTCAATGGTGTGTGTGTCTGATCAAGAGGGGGTTGTGGATTGCTAGTAATTCTCTTTTGGGTATGTGCAGGATCATGATGGGCCAAAAAGTGGTGATATGATGGGTATGTGGCTAACGATTTTTTTTACCCAAAATTGATGAAACGAAAAGGGTTTTTAAAGGATATTCTCAGCTTTCCACCACTATAAATTATGCTTTACTTTGAATTTAATAAATAATTATTATTCATTTCCTATTTGAATTATGACTAAAGTCCCAATTGATAGGCTGATTGAAAAACATCTATAACTTTCAAACAATATCACATTTTTTGAATATGAAACATGTGTCACATTCTATGCTTTGCATACTATAGGATTTTAAAAAAAATGAGCTTCATGAAGTTTTGACCAAGTTAAGGTGGTCAGACATACGATTTTTTATATTTTTTAAATGTTGTAATAAAAAAATCATAATTAATTATTTACTTGGAAAAAAATAACAAAAAAATATGCATCACATCAGGACATGATTCCTCTACTTATATCTAAAATATTATAAAATAATATTATCATTTTATTGTGGTTAGGGTGAATTAGGACATCACTACTTATTTTTTCCTTGAAATTTAAGTACCACTACATTGAAATTTTAAATTTTCACCAAATAGATTTCTTTTTAAAAAAAACCTAGTAGTTTAGAAACTACATTCAATTTCCTATAGATTCTATTATTACATATTTTTGAAATAATATAGATAACTTATTCAAAATTTTATGTCAAGTTTCCTAACTTTGATTTTTTCTAAATTTTTTTCCACTTAAGGGCTTATTGTTTCCATGATGATCTTGTACATACCCTTTTTTCTTTCCTATTTGTGAATAGATAAATTGTTACTTTGTTATCTATTGATATGGGGCTTCCTCATTGAGCGAGGATTGATTTTATCACTTTGTATTTGTTTACTTTGTCCACTTTTTCTATCTATATGGTTGTTTGTCGAGGTGAGAACACCAAAATGAGGGTTTGACTACTACAAGCCCCAAAAATAGCCCCAACATTTTTCCTCATTCATCTTGTTTGTAGGTTTTCCAAGTGAAGCTTGGAGTAAGATCTCAAGCACAAGACCCTTTGTAAGTTAGTTCTTTGCTCTCCTTTGTCTTTTTTGGTATTTCTTGTTTTCTATTAATAGTTGAATAGACCTCATATTTGAGTACACTAGTAGGATTAGAATATTTATGTATGAGGTTTTAGCACTATGGTCATATGGGACACCAACGTGTCTCTCAGACTCTAGCACACCGCATTGGTGTCTTGATCTCATGCTAGTCTTTTGGCTGAGAGTCATCCTTTTATGACAAAGATCTCGACATCCTGCTCTTTCAGATCTTGAATTAGTCTATTTGAATATTGTTTCTGATAAACTATCCTTTTTAATTTCTTCATTCCACCTTTTGATCCTATTTAGTGAAGGACGAGGTAGTTTAGGGCAGTTTGTTCCCTGGGACTCTCTTGGAAAGAAAGAGACTCATCAACACTATTATTTTTCTTGATAGAACTTTAAAATAGAATATAATGGCTCCAAGAGTAATGTGAATGAACTAATGTCAGTTCCCAATAAGGTTTTGATAACCTCATTAGAATCCAATAGGATTTTGAAAACCTCTCTTTCCATTGCTTCGTAGCCTTTTAGCATAAGTTGAAACACTTAGTCATTCTCTAAGGAGGGAATTTAGAGATGAAACAAGAAAACCCTTTGTTTTCAAAGATGGAATAGGTTTTCAAAACCTTGTCAGGAATCAAAAAAGGTTTTGAAACCTTACAAATGTCTCAAAATAGTGTTAAGTCCATGTATTGCTTTAATTTTCTCCTTCTAGTCATGGCTCGCAATGGTTGTGAAAACCTTGATGAGATCTAATGTTTCTTTCACAACTTGACCAAAATGACAAACTTTAAACTTTACTTTAAAATTTTGAACCAATGATAGGTTATGAAAAAAATTTTGGGACACGACGAGGTTTCACAAACTATAGGAAAGAGTGACAATGTTAACATAGGAAAAAATTTCAAGATTGGATGTGGTTTTAGGGAGGTGGTGAAAACCATGGTAAAAATGGCTCTGACTAGGGACGGGGACTATAAGGATGAAGAAAGGGATCCATAATCATAACAATAGATTATTATTTAATCCATTAGGTTTAGAGTAAAAAAGAATACTAGGAGATAGGACCAAGGAAAAGCCAAAAATGGGACAAGTGAAAAGACACCTAAGCTAATAACACACCAAAATTTTGAAGTATATACAAGGCAAAGGAAACCCTACCTATAATGGCTCCAAGGTGATTATATAAATCCATTAATATGGTAGGAGAAATATCTACATGTATGAAATAATTCTTGGTGAATGAGAAGTACCTACACAACCAAGTGTTCACTTGCGACTACCATAATAAGAGAATTAAGAATAACACCTTCTAGAAACCCTTTGAACAGAAAGTCATGCTCAAAAATCCACTTTATGCCATAATCCTCTATAATCAATTGATTATCAAAAACTACTTGTACAACATTAGATGCAACTCCATCATGCCTCTATCTTCCTATATCAGAAGAAGCCAACCCTCAAATTAGACACCCCTTATAGAAACTAGGAGATAGAGATGCCCCATGAGTGTCACCTATTAAAGTTCTTTACTCTAATGCTTTATTATTTATACATTTTAGACTACAATCTTTAGTTTATGCCTCAACAACTTCATCTAAATTGAATTTTGGTTCACCCATCTCAACTTCTCCTCCATTTTCCTCCATCTCATATAAAGGTTTAGAAAATTGGCTTGAATAATTTGAATCCTATATAATATTTTTTCAAAATGAAAAGAGTCAAGAATGGGATAATTTATTACCTCCTCATCTACTACCTTTCCCTCAAAAAAATCATCAATAAATTAGAATGATTCATATTCAAATTGCATATATGATGAAGGATGGATGTTTGATGATTTTCCTTCCTCCACTTGGAGTTGATTTTTAAGTTCACCATTATCCACTGCACAACATATCACATTTCTATCAATATTATTAAAGGTGAAGAACTCCATTTCCCAAAGAAAAGAATAAATATGTGAGGGCTCGCTTGAGATTGTCTCAATTGTATCCATGATAGAGAAGGGTCATTCAACAATTATTGCATTTTTGGTTACATTAATAGAGCTCTCTTCTTCTAAGATTAGTGATGAGTGAATATGAATATTAGAAGCCTCTAAACACCAATTTGGAATGAAAATTGTATAGTTTTCTTCTTGATGCATCATTCCTTCACTTTTTTATTCAAGCTTAAGTTACGTTTCAATCTAAGAAAAAATACCCGATAAATCATTTGTATATTCTTTCTCTGCGAGTTGATCTTTTATAGTTATATTAATGAAAATATTTTCATCAATAATCTCAAATGTGAAAGATTGAAATTTTGGGGCATATAGAGATGTTGACAATTGTTTATTTTTGTTCAAATCCCAAATATTCATGCCAGTAGAAGATTTTCTAGTGGTTGTTGCTAAAATGAAAGATGTCATACTTATTGATTGTATGTGAGGAGAGTAATCTTCTTCATCACTTAAATATTCAAAATCATTTTTATTTACCTCATCGATGAAGTTATATATTTCAGCACCATAAGATTCAATTCCCACATCACTTAATCTCTTATTTTGAAAATGTTGTTGATAAAAAAATAGTGAGATTAGAACATTCCACTAGAGGACATAGGAGATTTGATGAACACATATTGAAAACTCAAGGTTTTATACTTTTTTATAACACCAATTTGTGCATATTACTCACCATGATTCTTCTTCCATAACCTAGATAGAATCAACTCATCTTCAATGCTAAGAACCTCTTATTGTGCTTGCTCAAGATCACACACTTTATCTTGTTTCAAAATAAACTAGACATCATGATGCAATGCATCAATAAAGATACTAAATTAGTTTTTCTTACTCAGTTGATTGGAATGAGGAATCTACTTCAATATTTTTTTGAAATAGTCTATGAAATCTCTGATTGGTTCTTCTACTTCTTTCTAATTCATCTAGAAAAATTTCCATAAAAAAAACCAACATTAACTACAAATTTAAATCTTGCAAGAAATCTCCTCCTCAAAAATATCCCAATCCATTATGCATCCATATTCTAAGTTCTAAAACCATTCTACAACACATTCAGTGAAGATTTTCACAAAAAATCTCACAAACACATCTTCTTCTTGGACTTCAAGCATTCCACAAGCAATAATAAACACATGAATATGATTATTAGGGTCTTGTGAATTCTCTTTGGTGAACTTTGGGGAATTTCTTCTCGATCTTAGAATTAGAACTACATTTTGAGACAAGGCTAGGGGTCAAAAATGCATTCCCCAAGGTTGAGGTACAACAAAAACTATGATGTAAACTAGAATCTTTTACTACAATAAATTTCATAGTCACCAACTCCCATTCAAAGGAATTAACTTCTTTCTTTGTGGTTGCCTTCCTTTATCTTCAAACTTCTTCATGGGTCAATTCCTAGGTGCATTTTGATCTCGAGGGAGATCTCATTGACATTCTTGATTGCATTGAGGATGGGAATGCCTCTCAATGATTACCCTAGGAAAGCTCTCTATATCTCTTTCAAAAACCACTACTACTCATTATGCAAATTCTTCTTCTAGGAAAATATTACCCTCATATACTCCTCCAAAAAATTTCTCTTGTGTCTCTAGGATAGGGTATTTAATTGAGAGATAATTCCCTCCTACTTAGCATGAACACAATCAAGATCTGGCTGCAACAAAGGGGAAAAGTTCTCATGCGGTAAAACCATTTTCACTCATAATAAGGTAACTGATTCAACTTCTCTCTCTCTCTCTCTCGGTCCCTAGTAGAGTCACCAAAAAATTTGTTAGTGAATGAATTTGTATTTATAAAGATCAACTGATTATAGACTTCATTCACCCCATAGATAAAGATAAAGTTACTAACAGTTGGGAGAGATCACCATTTTCATTGGTGATCTTCCTCTGAATTTTAACAAGGTACAACTCCTTTAAATGGTTTAACTAACCTTATAAGTATGATTTTAACTAGAACGAAAAGAAGGTATACCAACAATAGTTCATAATTATAAAACTAATGTGACATAACTTCAATTAAGTGTTACCAGCATTTCAATACAAATATTAAAAAATATCAGTAAACTGAACAAATGATTTTCAAATAGGATTTCACTCGGTTCCAGAGAGGATGAACATAACACAATAAAGTATTTGATTCATAAAGGAAAGAAACTTTAAATTTTTATTCAATTTCAAAGACTCGTGCATAAACAAAGCATTACATTCAAAATCTAATGCTCACAAACAAAGAATAACTCTAGAATGAGTGAACTCAAAAATGTTCCTTCACTTTCCTCTACAATACAATGTGATTAGAAAACCAAAGTTCAAACCCAATAGGTGTCCTTGAAATATATATTTATAGATCCTAATTCTTAGACCTTTTTAGTTATTGCAACTGTTGTTATTCCAAGTGGGGGTTTCACAAATCATTACCCAATTCTTACACAATCTAGCCTTATGAGTATTTATGATAATTTTTAGAAATGTCATAATTGCATCATGCTTACCAATTTGATTTTGAGGGGGAACATCACTACTCCTTGTATGCAAGCATCATGGCTTCTTGTATGCATGGGGGACTTGCAACCTTCAAGTTCTACATTTAATTACATATCCCCTACAATCATACTCATGTGAACTAGTTTAATTAAGCGATTCAATTTCAATGTTGGGCTTATCCAACTAGAAATTCAGCAAAACCCCATGACATCATCCACTAATATTATTAAATTTAAGAAAATTGCTAGTTTCCTTGCATAACTAATTGCAACCAAAGATATCTCCCACAATTTATCTTGAAAATATGACAACTACTGCTTTTCTCTATAAATTAGAGGATGTGCCTTCACTTTTTTCACAATTTTGCACTTCTATAGAATTTTCTATACAACATCACCTGTGCGTTTGGTAATCTAGAATGGGGTTCTAGAGATACAAAGTGCTTGGTAAGGTTGGCCTATCTAGCTAGAGTGGAGGCTACTTTGGGGAACCTCGTTGTGTACCCATGATTGGGCTTGGTATATTGCTATGACTCTTTGGGATGAGTTAGCTAACAAGTTGTCTCTCTCCTTTGTGTTGGGTTAGAGAGAAATGAGATGGTAATACTTGACCACTTTGTTGAATCCAATGAAAATAAGTTCTCTCCTACACAAATAGAGAGCCTGCAAGAGGTGGTGGAAGGAATTAATATCTTGTTTTTTACTCTTTGTGTTTAAAAGGATGCACTAAAATTTATCCTTTTTCATGTAAAATGATAAATGTAAATTTATATATGTATATGCCTTACGCTTAAACTATTTTGTGTAACTTGATGAATTTGGCATCTTTTTCGTTTACTTTCATGAATTATATTCTAACATTTTCCATTTCTATAATCAGACAAGCTTTGGTAGTTTTTGTTTATGGTTTTCACTTCAACACTATTATTTTGCTTGATAGAACTTTAAAATAGAGTATAACAGATCCAAGAATAATGTGAATGAACTACTATTGGGTCCTGATGAGGTTTTGAGAAGCTATTTGAAATCTAATATGGTTTTGAAAACCTCTCTTTCTACCACTTCATAGCTTTTTAACATAAGCCAAAAGACTTAGTCATTCTCTGAGGAGGGACTTTAGAGATGAAACAAGGAAACCCTCTGCTATCAAAGATAGAATAGGTTTTCAAAACCTTGTCAAGAACCATAAAAGGTTTCAAAACCTTGCAAAATTCCTGAAATAGTGTTAACTTTGGGTGTCACTTTACTTTTCTCCTTCTAGTCGATGCTCACCAAGGTTGTGAAAACTTTGTCTCGAGCTTCGACACTGCTTTCACAACTTGATAAAAATGGTGAACTTTAAACTTTACTTTGAAATTTTAGGTCAATGAGAGGTTATGACAACCTTGTTGGGACCCAATGAGGTTTTAGAAACCATAGGAAAGAGCGTAAAATTTAACTTAGAAAAAAATTTCAAGATTGGACATGGTTTTAGGGAGGTGACAAAAACCATCATAACATGCCCTATAATGTTCTTTTAAGTAGGAATATAAAACAAATTTCCTACTTCCTTATTCTTTCTAGACTCCCTAAAAATAGACAGTTGTCTGACTATCAAGATGGAAGAATGAGGAGGAGCCCCTATACTATATCACCATCTACTAGTAGTCTCAAAGTGTCATACATAGATGTACAACAGAGGGGTATTTTATTAAGAGAATTTTTTTTCTCAATTCCAATTGTAAATTCCCTATGAATACATGTTGGGCATCAAAACCAGGTAGGACAAAGAGATATGAGAAAATAAATATTGGTAGTGAGCAATAAAATTGATCACCTTCTCGTGAGCCCCCTGATTACAATGGATGAGATCAGTAAAGGTGACCTTCGGCCCAACGTTAGCCTGGAACTGATACAAAAATTGATTAATTAATTGCTTGAAGGAGAAGATACAATTGTTAAGAAAGGAGAAAAACTATTCCAACATAGTATCCTTGAGGGACCATGGAAATAGTTTGGCTAGCAACACACCAATAAAGAAAGTCACTACATATGGTAGTAAATGATGAGACATGGGTTTGCAAATCACCCATACCATTGTATTTGTTAGAATTTGGAATTTCTACCCCTTGAGAGATGGTAACATTTAAGATTCTTAGAGCTAAAGGACTAAAGTGATAATAGGGTTGCAACATGGAATGAGAAGCGGTGCTGGTTAAGTTGGTCAATTATGATTGTATCTGACCCATATTTTGCAATAGGGTATTCAAAATAGGATTGAATGGTGAAGGTGGGTGAGATTGAATAGTCATGACAATAGAGGTTCAAAATATAGATTCAAGAACCTCAAACCCCAAAGGAATGTGATTTATGTTGACTTAAGGATTAACAAGGGGCATAGTGTTTTTGTTATCAATAGAAGTGAGAGAAGGTATAGAGTGATTAGTATCCACCATCTATAGAGACACCTTTGGCATCAATAGATTCAATTGGATACTAGTGATCTACAATTTGGTATCCTAAGGGTGTCTTAAGACTATCGTGTATGAGGGTACATGTGAGTATTTACTATATTAGCTATTCCATAGAGCAACTCCAAACCCTTGCAATTTGAGATGAATAGATTTGTCAAACCAAAAATGATAGGAGCATCTTGAGTATACAAGTTATCATGGTTTATAAAATCTTCAAACTCTTTCAGCCTCTCCTCCAAAGACTAGACTTGCTCAAAGGGAAAACTAAGAGCAGCTTCATGGTCTATAAGAGAAGATAATTTAGATGGGGCACTAGGTTGAGAACTAATTTGAAAACTTGTAGACACATTAACAAAAATGAAAGGCCGAGTATAACTAGGTGATAATCATGTAGTGAACTGCTCAAAATTAGGATCTTGGAGAGTTGGATTGAATTTTCATCTTGAACTCATGTCTAAGTGTTGAATGCTTCTTTTCACTACATGCTCAAAGGTTGTAGATTGAGTTGTGAAACTTATAAAATTGTCACAAAACTCAGTCCAATAAATGTCTAAAAAGAAGAGAAGAAATTTTTAGTAAGTGATTAGAGTAAGGATAGGTTCACATTGGGTTCACCAAAATGTAGAGGAGGAAATTCGACACCCTAAAATGACATGATATCAAAGAGAAAATGCTCCTTGACTACCTCAAGGATAAAATCTAAAATGATGGGATGAGATAAAGAGGAGGTTTATTTGTATTTTATGCAGAATAAAAATGGGAGAGTTTCAAAAATTGAAAGAGTAGGTTGCAAAGGTCTTCTAAACAAACTGGCAAGCTCTAGACCAAGGATAATAGTGCAACACACAGATTTCCCCATGGTGTACAATAGTCTCGTGCACATCAAAAAATGAATTTATCTTAGGAAACTACTAAGAACCTATTGAAAATTTTGATAGTTAAATGCTAAAAAATGTACTAAAATAACAAATAAATAATAAAGAAAAATGTAAACTAAATCAAATGAAAAGGAAGTGATAAAACAAAGGAGAAACGAGACACTCACAAGAGGTCCAAGAATGAAGACTCCAACAAATTTATGCCTTCGATACTTGCACACATAAGAATGAGGAAATTATTGGGGCTATTTTAGGGGCTTTCCTTAGTCAAACCCCTGCATAGGTGTTCCCACGACCACAGACAACTAGATAGATAGAGATAGAAATGAAATAGATGAGACAAGAAAATAGAATAGGAGTGCTAAGCCAATATGCAACCAAAATCAAACGATAATACAATAAAGAGATTATGATTACCCTCCTTTAGAGAACAAGAATGGAAAAAGGAAAATGTTGCAATATTTGAGCTTGAGAATGATATGCCAATAGTGCTAAAGCTTTGAAGTAGAGAGCCAAAAGTGCAATGAAGCTAATAGAAGATAGATTGAAAGAGCTTGAGAAGAGTGAAAGAATGCTAAAGATTGAGACAAAAATTAAGAATGGATGAGATAGATTAAATGAATGGAAAAAATGAGAGGTTTGAAGAAGGTATGCATGGAAAGGGTCATTTTGGCATGGTTACAAGTTGTAGAGGTGTGACACTCATAGGTAGGCGAGAAGTGTAACATCCAAATGACTATTATAGTCAAAAATATTTTTGGGATGTTCGTGCATTGTGTAGACATCTACATGACGTGCAATCATCCACGACAAAAAATTACCTTATCGTTTAGAAACTGGAGAGTTCAAAATAAAATTAAGGTTAGATGATAGGGATATTTCTTTATCAAATTTAATTTATCTAAAGGGGAGGTTTATGGAATGTGAAATTGTATAAGATGCAATTTACAACATTATAGTAACATCCTAGAACAAAAGTGATTTTTCATTACCAAAAATATATATTTCTTGAAAGTTATTTTTAAATAAATTAACTATGAACCAAGAGCTCCAAAATTTTAAAAAGAAGAAGAAAATGGTATAAATCATAAAATATTTCACTACCAAATTAGAACTAAAGTGAGATTTATTATTTAATGTTGGCATAGAGGAGAAATTGAGAAAATTAACTTTTTAATATTGATACTCATTGAAAAATACCCTATTTTTATTGACAAATATTAACTAAAAGATTGAATAGTTATTTTTTATCTTAGAAGGTTAGATTAAGATTTTTCATGTGTGTGGAGACCTTTTTAGCTATATTTTATGATTGTACTGATTTAGTTTGAAGGAGAGTTAAAAGATATGAAAGTATTGGTTGAGATATGTAAGTGTAATTTTTTTCTATTTGGTTTATGAAGGCTATCATCATTTGTATATTTTGACTATCATATTCTTCTCCAATATACCATGCTTGAATCTTTAATAAATGTTGGTTTTAACATAAAATATTTTTATGTTGATTAGTGTTTTGGTTTTGTTGATCTTCTTAGTATTTCTCTTTTATTCTTTGTGTTTGTCTCTATATCTGTCATAGATTTATTTCAATTAGTAGCAATATAGGTTGTGTACATCAATAATACATTTGCCATGACCCTCTGTGTAATTCCACTTTAATCTCTTTAGACTAATTTTGGGGTACCTTTTAAAACTTTCTAATCTCACGAAGCTTCCATTTGTACCACTAATTGAAAATAAATTGTTTTTTTTTTTTTGTCTCTTTTTCTCTAATTCTTTAGGAGTACCAACTCTTTCAGTCCCTCTTCAAATTATCTTCCTTGTTGTATGGTGAGTCACAACTAGTTTTTGTGGGGCCAATTTTTCATGAGCTATGATCTTTTATATCCATTATAGAATAGATCAAATGGCTATCATGCTAAACCAACACTATTGTTGCTTGGAATAAAATTTCTCAAAGGCACCTTGATTAGAGTGGAAATTATTCCATAGTCATTGATATCATAAGTCCCATTTTTACTACATGTCCACTATATTTTAATAATACTTAATGCCACTAATGTTGGAAGAGGACCAAAAATTTTAAGAAGCTCTAATAATTAAAAAAAAAAAAAAAACATTAATACTAACCAATGCGCATTTAATAACTAGTGTTTTTTGGGTTAAAGTTGAATAACAAAGCTCCCTCCTTTTCTTCTCAAGTTTTCATAGAAAAATCTTTATATATAAAAGAAACTCATTTTTATTTAACAAAAGTGCTCTAAAAATCTTTCACTCAATCTAATCCATAAACAACATCGATCAATAATGTTACAAATCCATCCCAAATTTTCTTAGAATTAGATTGTAAATTTTTTCCTTAAATTCTTTTTCCTAATCTAATTTTTGACTATTAATTCTTCTAATTTGAATGTTACATGCTTTAGGATGATTAATGCAATTCTTTAGATCCCTAAAGTGGCTATGAAAACTCCCTAGAATAGTAAGAATCAATTTAATTACATGTGAACAAATTGTTTGACAACAGAGACAATAAAACATTTATCATCTATTTTTCTTTCTGGACGATGTCCATCTTTGAAGAATCAAGAATGATCTTGTTTATGAAATTATATGTATTGTGCCAAGATTCAACCATAATATGAATATTTTTTAGAATTACAAATATGAAAACACAAATGAAATAAAACTTATCTTTGTGAATTATTTTAAAAATTAATAAGATATATATACCGTCCAATAAAATCAAGAATTTAAAAGTACCAAAAAAAAAAATCATATTTTTATTCAACCTCCATTTAGATCCTAAATTTCGTTCTTTATCTTATTTAAATTCCTCTTGTTAACTTTTTGTTCCATCTTAAGATTTTTGATATACATAGCCCCCACATGACCATTAATATCCTCTCCCTCTGCCCTTCATTTGAAGACTAAACAATGCCATAATAAACAATAAGTGAATATGATATTGTATTATATTAAACCAAAGCAGTTACGAAAAAAAACAGAGGACCATGTATCAATGAGTGCTCCAGATTTGCTGGAGTATGTAGTGGTACAATAATATTTTGTACAAGCTGGTTACAACACTAAGTCAAACCATTCATCATCACCGCCAGTTTTACTCTGTCTCTACTTCGTTATTATGCTAACTGTCCAGCACATCCAATACATAACTGAAATGATTGAGAGATCTGCATCAACTGATACATGGTACTGTGTTGCAGCTGTAGTCCTGCCAAAAGATGCAAGTACAAATTTGTAAAATACAAATCTTTTAGGCATGAAAGAATACAATCTTCTAAGCTGTAAAAGTTCATACCACAATTTAGGCATTGTGTATCTATGATTTAAGAAACTATTATTTAACTTCATCTTGTTGTTTACAATTTTGTAACTAAAATAGAGTTCCAACACCAGAGTTTATCAGTGTCATCTGATATACTCAGTTGTTATTGGGACAGTCTTTTCAATGTTTTCTAGTTGAAGTAGGCAATTATCCTGCATCTGTAGCTAAAACCAACTAGATAAATATGACCACTTGATAAAAACCGGTTGGATAAATCTAAGCATGCCAAAATGAAACTGTTGAGTGGAGCAAAAGCTGCATAAACACCATGATTTGACAATGGCTGAGACTGCTTTGTAAACAACATATGTCTACCCAGTTAAATCCAAAATGATAAAGAAATGTAAATCCCTCTCTTCCCCATGTCTTAAAAAGGCATCATTTTCTACAATGTACTGTTTGTGCAAATTCTCACAGCCACAAACACTATAGAAGATAATGTACAGATCTGTAATCCTTGTAATCCCAAAATGCAAGGAGGTGCAAGTGCATGCCTTGTATGTCTTTTGCAGAACTTGGATTTTAAAGATCCTGAAAATAACAATACTTTCTTCTATTCTCACTTACAAGTTTGGGTAAAATAATAATATTTCTGTGCTGGTCAGGTGTGGATAAGAATTTGTCAGATAAGATATTGGATCCATCACACCTTAACAAAGAAGCTATAAAGTTTAGAAGAATGCAAGCGATTGTGCGCACATATGGTGCTTGGTCAAGTTGAAATAGGCATACTAGATATTGATAATTTGAAGAAAATAGTAGAGAAGTTGTCAAACTGTAAAATATATTTCCTAAATTGTGAAGCAAGCCTTGCCTATTGACATGCACCCATCAATAGTGTCACCATACTCGTGCTGTACATAAATTAGAAGGCAAGGCATTAGTCATTTATTTTCAAAGAGCTACTAAACTTTTCTTTATGCAATTAAACCAAGCCCATCGATCTTTCACCTGCTATAGTCACAGATTCACAGAAAGGAAAATACATGGCCATCAAAAATTGCCAGCTAACTTAGATCTTAACCTAACACTTCCATCAAAAATCAAAGACGAATATCCACCTGATGAGCACCGTAACCCGCGACATATCCACCGCATACTAGGTTTGATGTATCAGGGTTTGAATTCAAACCTTGTTTCATCAAAGATGAATTGGCTTAAGGCAACTACCAGGAATGTTGCTTGGGTTTGGGGTGCCTGACATTCCTCTATGGCTCACACTCTAATACACAAGGAAGCCTGTATTGGCAAAACCACCACCCAACTGCACAGAAGAGCCAAACTGGTGATAAGAGTGAGGCTGGTCCGCAACTATGGAATGAAAATGTACCCCTATTGAATTGGACGAAACAGTAACGAAAATGCATAGAGTTTGCAGAAAGAGTATAACGTAACCCTACCACAACAGAATTTTTACCTAGCCCTAAAGTTGCAAGTGTGCATGTTTGCAAAATGTGTTAACAGAGACAAGCCACGTGAACTGCTTTCTACAATGCCACCGGCACAACGAATGCAGAGATTTTCAGCTGTTTCTGACAATATGCAGGCGTCTTCCTCGGAACTTGTGCGGTCTCTTGTATAGGAATGCCCGCAGAGCCCCTGTCAATTTGCAGACGGCCAATCAGAGAGCGCCAAAAAAATATTATTGAATATTTTGGATAAAAATTGTGCATCTTACTGACCCAACTAGCAAACAAGGAATAAATCCTAAAAGAATACTGAAATCTGATTGGTTATAGCAGCGTGGTTTAATCACTGTTTAGTGTTTGAAGCCTCCGCTATAGTTCCAGGAACTAACAATGACTCTTAGTGTGTATTCCTTAATGAAATGTCCAACTTTTTGTTATCATTATCATGCGTTTGACCCATCTTTATCACCTACTCACCATTTCAAAGCTTTTGATAATGAAATATTATTGCATTGGAAAGTTGGCAGCACTTGTATTCCTTGTACATTCTATATATGAGGCAATGTAAGACATCTTTGTGATTCGGAGGAAAATAGTGTCGATAGAAAGTCTTTTTAGCTAAAAGTTTTATTTTATATATTATCTTAATTTTCTTCCGACTGTCATACTTCTACAATGAGAAAGACAGCTATTTCTTTTAAAATGTATATTATATAGGATCAAGATTTCAACCAATTACATTCTGCAAATCAACTTAGATAGACCGTACAATGCATGACAAAAAATACAAAACAAATCACTTGCACAATTTTCAAACTTTTGGATCAACTTTTGTATTTTCAATAAAAATGAAATAAAACTAATTAAAATGTGATTAAGGGGTTGAAAATTAATAGAAGGATTTCGTTCAATTCATGTTGGTTTTTTATCTAAATCATCGTTATATATATATATATATATATATATATATATATAATTTTTTTTTTAGATTTTTTAACATAGAATATTTAGAGTCCGAATGGGTAGTAGAGTTGGCTTGCAGTGGGGCCTGCTCTATTGGTCTTGCCCGGGACTCTCTCGGAAGCTTCTAAGAGGAAGACTCTGCAGGATCTCACCGTCGCTAGGGATTCTGCTATTCCTCTAGCTCTTTAGGTTCAAAGATAAGGGCTAGCTGCCTTAGGGTCGGTCATGTGGGACTCTCTGGAAGTATAAAAAAGCAAAAAGAAAAGAATACTTTGAGTCCATGAACAACTCCATGCATTATATATGGCCAGATTAAAATGGTTAATTTCCTACCTTTCTATGAGTTTCTAAAAAAGAATAAATGACATGCTTGGACATTTTGAGTCTTTAAGACTGTAAAAAACATTCAAGTCAATTTGGGAAGTAGCAAACAGAACAACATGTCTCACACACTCCTTCTGGAAGAAGACGAAGCCATGTCACTTTGACAATATTACATTATTGACACCATTTTTTGTGCAAATTTGATAGAAAATTACTTTGGCATTAACTATGAATTTTTCAACATCTAATATGACTCCTATAGTGACAAGTTTTAAATTTGGTAAAGATAATGTCATAATATGGATTAAAAAGGAAATCTATCTTTGTCTTTTTATCTAGAGTTTGATTATTTTATTTCTAGCTATTATTTAATTATACATCCCATCCTTTGCATGGTTATATGTAGGCATTTTGGGAATAAAGAGTATCAATCTTACTCACTTTTAGTGGTTCTTTGTCTTTATTTTTAGGATGTACATTGCACTTTCCCATTTGGGTGGTATTAGGGCTTTAAGCATTGTATTTTGAATAAATGATCTTCTTTCCTCCTACTATGACAATTAAACTTCTATGGGTCTCAAACTCACTCTCTGTAGGTTTATCATCTTCTTCTCATTCACTATAAGAGAAATAGAAGAGTCAATTACTTTCCATCATTGTAGATTCTAAGTCAAGGAGATGGCTCCTTAATTTCAAAGCTTCATATCATATGGTTTCATCATAAAGCATGTTTCATGTTTTAAAAATTCAATGTTTTTTCTACACCACATATCCTTATAGTAACAACACATATATACATGTTTATGAGAGAGGGTGTATTGACAGAAGAAAAGTATGACTTAATGAAATCATTTTCATACGTTCATTATCACCTAATTTCCTTTCTATCTTATCACACATAGTGGGTAAACAGAGAGCTTGTTGAGTACACACTAGACATTATGACCATTTTATATTTGTAGAGTAGATAGTTTATTGTAGCTAGCAAGGTGAATGATTAATCTAGATTGTAAACCTTCTCACATTTTACATTTCATGTTCCTTTAATTGATGTCACACTTAACCATCTAGTTTGGACACTTTTGGGGAC
This sequence comes from Sequoia sempervirens, assembly GCA_007258455.2. Lineage (NCBI taxonomy): Eukaryota > Viridiplantae > Streptophyta > Pinopsida > Cupressales > Cupressaceae > Sequoia > Sequoia sempervirens. Next base: position 264,341,812 of record VDFB02271358.1, read on the forward strand.
ATATGATGTGGTCATTTTAATATTTAATTCCTTTCATGAATTGATGTTCTAGAGACATGTGATGAGATTTTATCACCTTCTCTTATTTTTTTAGCTAAGTATAGTGTTGCTAAATTCATGACTTCTAATAATTCTTTGTGATAAGATTGTATTCACCACAAAGCTAGCTTCTTGGGATCAGTACTTGATAAATGTTATAGGTTTTTTTTTGAGCTCCTTGTAGATTTGGAGGGCACCCTTAAAAAATTCATATCCTCCTTAATGGTATTTCCATTATAGATGTCATTTCATATTTCAATCTTGTTCTACATCTATTTCCATAATGATCTAGATTGTAACTTTCTTTGATTATGCCTTGGACTCCTTATTTAATTTTGACACCTATCAACACTAATATGGTGAAATTTGGGAATTTTCTAGAGACATCATACACTTCTATATATTTTCCCTCATATTTTTGTAAAATGGGAAGCTATGGGTAAGTGTATAAAGATGGGGAACTAAAAAGTGGAAACCCCACCTTTTTGGTCCCCTATTGACCTAAACATGAGTGCATTATAATGTGATCATGTTATAAAATGACCTTATAAACCAAAATCTTGACAATTATCCCTAATTTTTATGCTTTTTGCAAACTTGCAACCTACAACCTGTTTGAAACACACTCACATTATTGGAGGGGCCTATCTTTTTCATTCAATCATCTATTCATCATGAAAATTCCACCACAAAAACACCAAGGTTGAAGAGTTAAGTATTATTAGATGTTTTATGTAAATTTTGTATTAAATAGTTAAGCTCAATTAATTTTTTGAGTGGAATTTCTATATTTTGTTGTTGTTGAGAATGCACTAGCAAATGATGAAAACATTGATTCACCTCCTCACCAAAATCTTCCTAAAGAACAACCATATCAAGCCCCTCCAATACCTCAACATCCTGTAAAAATACAAGAAAACATAATAGGGAAAATATAAAATAATAGAAGAGAACTTGAGGGAATAATTGCAAATTTGTAAGATCATGTAGCCACAAATTCCCATAGGTCTACCCTTTCCAATTCACTACAATTGATTATCACTCACATAATATCAATAAGTGAGAAAATAGATAGCTGGTCAAACAAGAGGGAAGAATTAAACCAATTTTATACTTAAAAACTATCATATGAGAAAGTAAAACAAGAACAATAATTTGAAATCTTACTTAAGAACAATAATTTGAAATCTAACTTCTTTTCCCTATTCATGGACCCAAGAACCAAGGCACAGGCTTACATGACACTTGCATGAGGTTCCCTATCCATTGTTTCCACCACCAAGGGACACGGAATAATTTTTGGGATAGGTGGTGGATGGTTTTTGAGCATCCTCCATGGAATAACAATGAGGTATCACAATAACTTTGGATAAACTCTATGGTGATTTTATCTTCAATAAGCTCCTTAATTATTTTGATATGCAAGAGTTCTAGGGTAGAGGTATGGGCTCCATAAATTATAGATTGGGGGCACAACATGCCTAAAACTAGGCATTGAGACCCTTGGCTAGACTTGAGTTCAAGCATATCACTATCACTTTCGATATGGAGGGTGTTGAGGTGGAGACATTACAATCCATTAATGCATTGACTCAAACCCTTATGCAATGTGTTGAATTTGGCATCTTCCTCGTTTACTTTCATGAATTCCAGCATTTTTCATTTTTGTAATGCAACAAGCTTTGGTAGTTTTTGTTTATGGTTTTTACTTCAAGATTGTTATTTTTCTTGATAGAGAATTAAAATAGAATATAGCAGCTCCAAGAGTAATGTGAATGAATTAATGTTGGTTCTCTGCGAGGTTTTGAGAACCTCATCAAAATCCAATAAGGTTTGAAAGCCTCTCTTTCCTCCACTTTTTAGCATCAGCCGAAACACTTAGTCATTCTCTAAGGAGGGACTTCAAAGATGAAACAAGAAACCCCTTTGTTGTCAAAGATGGAATAGATTTTGAAAACCCTATCAAGAATCAACAAAGCTTTTGAAACCCTAAAAAGTATTGAAATAGTGTTAACTCCATGTATCACTTTAGTTTTCTCCTTCTAATTGGCACTCACCAAGGTTGTGAAAACCTTGTCAGGTTTCAATGTTTCTTCCACAACTTGATCAAAATGGTTAACTTTATACTTTACCTTGAAATGTTGAGCCAATGAGAGGTTATGACAACCTTGTGAGGACTCGACAAGGTTTCAAAAACCATAGGAAAGAGTAACAAATTTAACTTAGGAATTTTTTTTAAGATTGGGCATGGTTTTAGGAAGGTGATGAAATCCATGGTAACACACCCTACAATGTTATTTTTAGTAGGAATAGAAACCAAATTTTCTACTGCCTTATTTAGTTTAGATTCCCCAAAAATAGACATGGCTATCTAATTGTCAAGACAGGAGGAGGTACTATGACCACCGTCTATTGGTAGTCTTGAAGTGTCACACATATATGTACAAAAGAGGGATGTTTCATTAAGAGAACTTATTCTCTCAATGTTGGCTACAAATTCCTCATGAACACATGTTGGAAATCAAAATCAGGCAGGTTATAAGAGATTTGAGAAAAAAAATATTGGTAGTGAGAAATAAAATCGGTCACGTTCTCGTGAACCCCATGCTTAGAATGGACAAGATTAGTAAAGGTGACCTTTGACCCAATGTTAGCCTAGAACTATTGTAGGAATTGATTAATTAGTTTCTTGAAGGAGAAGATAAAATTATCAATAAGGCATCAAAACCATTTTAGCATAGTATCCTTGAGGTACCACAAAAATATTTTTCCAAAGAATGCATCCTGATAATGAAAGACACTACACATGATATAAATGATGAGACATAGGTCTGTAGTTCACCCCTACCATTGTATTTATTAGACTTTCTACCTCTTGATGGATGGGAGAATTTAAGATGTTTAGAGATAAGGAACTATAAAGATAATAAGGTTGCAACATGGAATGAGAAGTAGTGTTGGCTAAGTTGGCCAATTGTAACTATATCTGACCCATATTTTGTAATAGGGTACATTCAAAATAGGATTGGATGGTAGAGGTAGGGGAGGTTGACTAGTCATGACAATGGAGGTTTGAGATGCGAATTCAAGAACCTAAAACCCCAAAGGAACTTGATTTATGTTGACTTTAGGATTATCAAGGGGCATAGTGTTTGTGTTATCAACATAAGTGAGAGAAGGTATAGCGGGAGTAGTATCCACCATGTGCACAAACACCATTGACATCAGAATATTCAACTGAGTACTAGTGATATCTAATTGGGTATTTTGAGGGTGTTTCAAGACTATCGTGTACAATGGTGCATGATTGTCTACTATATTAGCTATTCCAAAGAGAAACTAAAAACCTTTGTAGTTTGAGATGAGTAGATTTATCAAACCACAAACGACAGGAGCATCTTGAGTATACAAGTTATCACAATTTAGAAACTTTTTAAACTCCTTCACCCTCTCCTCTAAAGACTAAACCTACTCAAAGGTGACCCTAAGAGAAACTTCATGGTCTATAGGAGAAGAGTATCTAGATGGGGTAATATGTTGAGAATAGATTTGAACATTTGAAGACACATTAACGGAAATGCAAGGGGGTTTATAGCCAAGCAATAATCTTGTAGTGAACTGCTCAAAATTAGGACCCTAGTGGGTTGGATTGAACTATCATCTTGAACTCACATCTAAGTGTTGAACACTTCTTACTACATGCCCAAAGGTTGTAGATTGGGTTGTGAAACTTATAAAAGTGTCACAAAAATTAGTCCAATAGACATCCAAACATGAAAGAATAAATTTTTAACAAAATATTAGAGCAAGTATAGGTTCACATCAAGTTCACAAAAATGTAGAGGAAATTTGACACCCCAAAATGATGTGATCTCAAAGGGTGAATGTTCCTTGATTATCTCAGGATCAAAGCTTAGGTGATTATATGAGATAAAGAGGAGGCTTATTTATATTTTATGTGGAATAAAAAATGGGAGAGTTTCAAAAATTAAAAGAGTAGGTTGTAGAGGTCTTCTAGAAAAACTAGAGAGATCTCAACCAAGGATGAAAATGCAACATGTAGACGTCCCTACAATGCATTGTAGTCTCGTACATATCAAAATTTGAATTTATTTCAGAAAACTACTAAGAACCTACTAACAGTTTTGATAGCTAAACTCTAAAAAATACACTAAAATAATAGAGAAATATTAAAGACATATGTAAACTAAATAAAATTAAAAGGAAGTGATAAAATAAAGAATAAGAAAGGAGACACTCACAAGACCTATGCAATCTGAATGAAGCCTCAAGAAAAGCTACGCCTTCGATACCTGTACACATAAGAATGAGAAAATTGTTGGGGCTATTTTAGGGGCTTGCCTTAGTCAAACCCCTGCATAGGTGTTCCCACCTCCAAAGATAGCCAGATAGATAGAGATAGAAATGAAATAGACAAGACAATAAAATGGAATAGGAGTGCTAGGACAATATGCTACAAAAATCAAACGATAATGTAATAAAGAGATTACAATTACCCTCTTTTAGTGAATGAGAATGCTGAAAAGATGTTACAATCTATGAGCTCGAGAATGATATTACAATAGCACCAAAGCTTTGATGTAGAGAGCCAAAAGTGTAATGAAGGTGGTAGAAGAGAGATTGAAAGAGCTTGAGAAGAGTGAAATAATGTTAAATATTGAGAGAGAAATTACAAATGGATGAGATAGATTGAATGAATGATAAAAATGAGAGGTTTGAAGAAGGTATAGGCATGCAAAGGGTCATTTTGGCATGGTTGAAATTTGTAGAGGCATTACACTCATGGTTAGGCAGGAAGTGTAGCATCCAAATGACTAAATTATAGTCAAGAATATTTTTAGGACATTCATGTCGTGCATAGACATCTATGTGGTGTATCGTCATCCATAACAAAAATTCACCTTATGGATCAGATATAGAAAGATTTAGGATAAAATTAAGGTTAGATGATAGCGATATTGCATTATCAAATTTAATTTATCTTAAGGGGAGATTTGGGGAATGCAAAATTGCATAGGATGCAATTTAAAACATTATAGTAACATCCTAGAACAAAAATAATCTTTCATTACTAAGAATTTATATTTAAATAAATTAACTATGAACCAAAAGACCCAAATTTTTAAAAAGAAGAAGAAAATGATATAAAGCATTAGAACTAAGTTGATATATATTCTTTAATCTTGACATAGAGGAGAAATTGAGAAAATTAACATTTTAATATTGATACTTGTTGAAAACTACCCTATTATTCTTGACAAAAATTGACTAAAAGATTGAATATTTATTTTTTATCTCAAAAGGTTAGATTAATATTTTTCATGTGTGTGAAGACCTTTTAGCTATATTTTATGATTGTATTGATTTAGTTTGAAGGAGAGTTAAAAGATATGAAAGTGTAGGTTGAGATATGTAAATGTATTTTTTCTATTTGGTTTGTGAAGGCTATCATCATTTGTATATTTTGATTGTCATATTATTCTCCAAAATACCATGCTTGAATCTTTAAAAAATGTTGGTTTTTACATTTTTTTTTTGTGTTGACAAGTGTTTTGGTTTTGTTGATCTTCTTAGAATTTATCTTTTATTCTTTTTGTTTCTCTTTATACCTATCATAGATTTATTTCAATTAGTAGCAATATAGGTTGTCTATAGTAGTAAAAAAAAATTCATGACCCTCTGTGTAATTCCACTTCAGTCTCTTAAGACTAATTTTGGGGTACCATTTAAAACTTTCTAATCTCACTAAGCTTCCATATGTACCAATAACTGAGAATAATTTGTTATTTTTGGTCTCATTTTCCCTTTTTTGTTGTATGGTAAGTCACAACTCTTTTCTATGGGGCTAATTTTTGATGAGCCATGATCTTTTATATCCACTATAGAATAAAAATAGACCAAATGGCTATTATGATAAACCAAAACTATTGTTGCTTGCAATAAATTTTCTTAAGGGTTCCTTGATTTGAGTGGAAATTATTCCATAGTCATTGATATACTAAGTCTCATTTTTACTACACCTCCACTATATTTTAGTAATACTTAATCCTACTAATTTTGGAAGGGGACCAACAAATTTTAAGAAGCTCCAATAAAATAATAATAATAATAGTAATACCAACTAATGCCCATTTAATAACTTGTGGTTTTTGGTTTAAAGTTGAATAGCAAAGCTGCCTCCTTTTCTTCTCAAATCTTCATAGAAAAACCTTTTTAAATAAAAGAAAGAAACATTTTTATTTAGCATAAGTGTTGTAAAAATATTTCACACAATCTAATCTAGAAATAACATCAATCAATAATGTTGCAATCCCATCCCAAATTTTATTGGAATTGGATTGTAATTAATTTTTTCCCTTTTCTTTTTCTTAAATATATGTTCTGACTACAAATTCTTCTAATTAGAATGTTACATGATTTAGGATGATTAATGCAATTCCTTAGATCCATAAAGTGGCTATGAAAACTCCCTAGAATATCGAAAATCAATTTAATTACATGTGAACAAATTGTTTGGCAATAGACAAAATAAAAAAATTATCATCTATTTTTCTTTCTCAATGATGTCCATTTTTGAAGAACCAAGAATGGTCCTGCTTACAAAATTATTAGTCGATAGGCTACATATAGTGTGAGATTTGAGCTTGAAACAAGTATCATGCCTGCAAACCACTATTGAGTCATCGAAAAAAAGTTTCAGTTGTCATTTAATGGTAAACCAGCTATCATTTAATGATAAAAGCCTCCAAAATCTCATTTATCACATAAAAGCCATATAAATACTGATTTGACAAATGGTTGGGAACATTCTATTTCCATTTGTAGTGGTTTTGTCAATTTGATGGCAACTTTATTTTTTTCATTCGCATTGCTTTATGTTTTAAATATATATGCAAATATTTCATAATCAAATATTACTTAATTTATTTAAGGAAAAAACCTAGATTCAATGTCTAAGTTTATTTCATTCCATTATTTGTAAAAGAAAGAAGAGAGAAAAAAAAGTTGCAGAAAACAAAGCAATTGCAGATAAGAAAATATAAATGAAATATGACACCAGGATTTATCGTGGTTCACCAAAATATGGCTACATCCACACTGAGTAGAAGAATTTTATTATTCTCAACAACAACTATTACAATGAGAAGTGTAGCATAAATAATGTTGCAATTTACACCAAAAGAAGAATGTGAATAGACAAACAAATGGAGGGAAAAAGATATGTCTATTAGGTTTCAACTCTCAACAATCTCCCACTTGAAATCCAATGGATGTTGCAACTCACCAAACATTCCCCTGCTCTAAATTTATTGTCACTTCTTCTTAACCAAACCAAGAGAAGTCCTAGTGCATTCACACTTCTCTTTGCCAACAACCTTGGTCAAGATATCTGTCAGACTGACCTTTGTGTCAATTTTTGCAACTTGTAACTTGCCCTCTTTAACCACTTGATGAATGAAATGAGCATGTATGTCAATATGCTTAGAACAATGCTGAGATGAATGAGTGTGAGCCATAAAAATGGTGTTGTGACTATCACAAAATATAACATAATCACTTTGTTGACATCTCAAATCACTAAACAACCGTTGTAACCAAAGCATCTCCTTAGCACCTTCAGAAAGACCCAAATACTCAACTTTAGCAAAAGAAAGAGCAACAAAATGTTGCAGCCTTGAGACGCAACTAATGGAAGCTCCAACAAGCATAAAAACAAAACCAGTAGTAGATCTCCATTTATCTAAATCTCTGGCAAGATCAGGATTAGTGAAACCTTGCAGCTAAACATTATTTGCACCAAAACATAAAATCCATTTGATTGCTTCCCAATGAGGTTTCCTGGGATTGCTCATGAACGTACTCAAAACTCCCACTACATGAGCAATATTGGGATGAGTGGAGACCATAGCATACATAATACTGCCAACTGCAGATCTATAAGGAATTCCTTCCATAAACTCTTTATCCTCTTGTGTTTTCAAACACAAATTAGAAGATAAATGAAAATGGGCAGCAAGAGGAAAAGTAGCAACTTTTGCATCAGCCATACCAAATCTGTCTACAACCTTGTCAATGTATGCCTTTTGTGACAAAATGATATCCTTCTTTTGTCTATCCCTAGTGATTGGCATTCCAAGAATCTTCTTGGCTACGCCTAAGTATTTCATAGCAAATATTTTAGCTAATTGTGCCTTCAACTCATAAACAATCCTCTTAATAGTATCAGGTACCAACATGTCATCAACATAGAGCAAGAGAATAACAAGCTCACCAGTAGGAAGTTGCTTGTAATAAACACATGGATCTAATTCACACCTGATGAACTTGTGCTCAATCATGAAGCGATCACACTTAATATACCACTCTTGTGGGGCTTTCTTGAGTCCATACAAGTTGTGCTTCAACCTGCAAGAAGGATGTTTTTTCCTTGTTTAAAGCCTTCCAAAAACTCCATATACAACTCTTCATCAACATCACCATGTAGAAAAGTTTTCTTGGCATCCAACTGGTCAAGTTTAAGATCTCAAATTGTAGCCAATCCCAAAACTACCTAGATTGTGTTTATTCTCACAATTGGAGAGAAAATCTCATTAAAATCTATGCCTTTTTGTTGATCATACCCCTTTACAACCAGCGTGGCATGATAACATTTCTTGCTTGCATCGTCCTCTTTCAAATTGTATACCCAACAATTTTTCAAGGGTCTTTGATTAGGCAGAAGCAACACTAAAACCCAAGTATGATTAGCCTGCAACAAAGATATTTCATCTTGCATTGCCTCATGCCATTTTACAAAATCAATTGCCTAACAAGCCTTTTTGTAAGTAGCCGGTTCAAATTGATCAAAAATTAAAAGTTTAGGCTCAACCTCCTCTAAATATAACAATTTATAGTTTGAAAATTTAGAAGGACGTCTCCTATCTTGGGTAGACCTCCGTAACTGAGGACCCTCCTATTCTTGCATATTGGAATCTTCCAAGTGCATTCTCTAGAATTGACTTTGAACATCTTCTATCTCTTTTTGCAAATTACCTTTGTCTAGAACATTTTATTTCAGACTCTGCCTTTGCATGGCCCCCTGTGCCTATGCAAAATTGCTAATTGAATAATTTATGGGCCACATAAAATGTAAACCTCCAAAAGATGGCTGCAAAAAATCTTGAGAAAGCTGCGAATGTTCCAAGTGAGTTTGCACTAAACTTGGAGGCAACGACGCTTATGGTATAATTATTAAAGTCAGCCTATGGAGAATTAGAGGCTACGCATGGAGACTTGGAGTCTGTGTATGAATATTTGGGGGCTGCAAAGAAGAATGTATGGGATGCATTGAAAATAGGGGAGGCAACGACGTATGGTTTAAAGGCTGCATAGAAATTGAAGTGGGAAAAGAGGCTACGTAGTTAACAATGCTCCCTAAAGAAGACCGCGTAGGGAGTGTTGAAGGATGTGCAACATATAAAGGAGGTTGCATAGTGTGTTTTGAAAGTTGTGTGGGTTCATAAAGAGGTTGCGCAATAAGTGAAGGTTGCATTTCACTCCCACAAGGTTGCTCAAACAATGACAGTTCATTTTCCCTTTCATCATTTGGAGAAAAAAGAGATAATGACATAGAAGGGGCAAGGCATAAAATAGAGGTGGGTGAATAATTTATTCCACCTACTCTACCTGACTGCAAATTACCTCCAGGTGACCCATGTGAATGAATATTTTCAAATGCGAAGAAGGGAACATATTCCCTAGTGACTACTGCTTGTGTTTGCAAAGCTAGAAAATGTGCTCATTGAAAACCACATCCTTGTTATGAGTAATCTTATTGGTGACATGATCCCATAGCCAAAATCCATACTGATCTTTGTCATATCCAACAAAAAAGTACTTTTGCGAATTGGGATCCAATTTAGATTGTTTCTCCTTGGGAATAATAGAAAATGCTTCACATACAAATACCCAAAGATGTGAATAGGAGATCCACTTTCCAAGCCACTCCTCCTCTGGAATACCAAAATCTAACCAGGATGATGGGCTCTTGTTAATTAAATAAACTACTATGTTGCAAGCTTCAGCCCAAAACTCTTTGCTTAAACTAGCATTGGAAAGCATACAATGTGCTTTCTCCAAAATTGTTCTATTTAACCTCTCCACAACCCCATTTTCTTGAGGTGTAAAAGGAACAATTTGATTCTTCGAATACCATTGTCAACACAAAAATTGTCAAACTATAATAAACAATATTCACCACTATTATCCATTTGTTGAACATTTGATGTTATGCCCACTTTGATTTTCAACTAAAGCTTTAAATTTTTTGAATTTACTAAAGACTTTAGATTTCCTATTGAGCATAAAAATCCAAACCTTCCTAGTGCAGTCATCAAGGAAAGTTACAAAATAGTTAGCCCCTCCAAGAGAGGTTGCCTCAATCGATCCAAAGACATTTGAGTAAACAAGTTCCAAAGGTGAAGTATTCTTTGCACATCCCATCTTCAAGAAGTTGACCAGGCTCTTCTATTTGCCATAAAGACAATGTTGGAAAAATTCCAAATCCATTGATTTCAAACCTGGTAATTGATCTCTTTTGACCATCACTTCCAAGCCTTTCCTACTCATATGTCCAAGATGTTGGTGCCAAAGTATAGTCTCGCTGTCCATCAGTGCCATGGAAACTCCCACTTAAGAGACATTCTCAAAAATATATAAGCTTCCCACTCTATCTCCTTTGGAAATTTGTAGGGCACCCTTAGTAACTTTCCACAAATCTGGAAGAAAAGAGTATTGCATCCTTGTGAAAAAAATTGGCTTATAGAAATAAAATTCTTCTTGAGTTTTGGAATATGTCTAACATCTTGTAAAAGCTGTGTGCTTCCATTCTTGGATTGTAAGAGAACATCACCTTTACCAATGATCTCCAAAGATTCGTTATCCCCCAAGTAAACATTCCTGAATTGTCCTTCTTGATAATTAGAGAAGGCATCTGTACAAGAGGTAGCATGGAAAGATGAGTTTGAATCTAAAACCCACCAATTTGAAGTGATTTCACTTACGAAAAAAACCAAAACACTATCATTGTGTTCATAAACAAACATTATCCTCACTGTCTTTAACCTTATCTTGTGCCTTCTTATAGGAATAACAATCTTTTTTAGTGTGACAAGGCTTACCACAAAACCAACAGTGACCAATTCTGCCTGTGGATTTTTATCATTTTGTAGATTTTAATCTTCTCCTGTTATTTTATTTGCCTCTATGTTGAGGCCTTCCTCTACTAACAACAATTAGGGCTTTCCCTGAAGAGGTTTCTTGGTTCTTCCTTCACATATCTTCGCTAAGGAGAGTAGCTGTGACATCGTCAAACTTCAATTTATTTTTAGCAGCCATAGAAGTAATCACAACCATAACAACTCCCTTCTAGCTATTAGGTAGTGAACACAACAATAAAATTGCTTTAATCTCATCGTCTAGGCTAATACCCACTTAAACTAATTGAGTAATCGATGTGTTAAACTCATTAAGGCGGTTGGACACAATTCCATCTTTCATTTTCAGGTTATATAACCTTTTCATAATAAACACCTTATTAGACGCTGAAGCCATCTCATACATCGAAGAAAGTTTATCCCACAATTCCTTCAAAGTCTTTTCTGTTGAAACATTAAACAATACATTACTGGACAATGAGAGGAAAATCGTAGCTTTTTCCTTCTTGTCCAACTTCTCCCACTCTTCATCTGTCATCGAACTTGGCTTCTTAGCTTTCCCAACAAGTGAGAGTGAGAGGTCTTGCTTTATGAGTAGTGACTCCATTTGTACCTTCCATAGACTAAAATTATGACCTGAGAATTTCTCTATCTTTGCTTCCTCCATGACTCAAAAATCCAACACTGATTTTCTCAACCAGCTATACCATCACCGTACAACTCTAATACCAATTGTAGAAGAGCGAAAAAACAAAGACGTAGAAAACAGAGCAATTGCAGATAAGAAAACGTAAATGAAATATGACACCAAGATTTATCGTGGTTCACCAAAATATGGCTACATCCACACTGAGCAGAGGAATTTTATTATTCTCAACAACAACTATTACAATGAGAAGTGCAACATAAATAATGTTCAAATTTACACTATAAGAAGAATGTGAATAGACAAACAAATGGAGGGAAAAATATGTGTTCGTTGGGCTTCAACTCTCAACATATTTAGCATTTATTATTAATTGTTTAATCCAACCACATGCAACTAAAATTGCAGTGCATCCATGCACCAATACGTACTCTCTATTATAATAACATACATATAGTTTTCTATTGATGTGATCCTTGAACCTTATTGAGATGCAAGTGCTAGTCTATATTGTGGCAAGACTCAACCATAATATGAACTTTTTTAAGAATTAAGAATATGGAAACCCAAATGAAATAAAACTTATCTTTCTAATCTATTTTAAAATTTAATAAGATATATATACCTTCCAATAAAATCAAAAATTTAAAAATAAAAGAAAAAAAATATAATTTTTGTTCTGACTCCATTTAAATTCTAAATTTCGTTATTTATCCTATTTAAATTCCTCTTATTAAATTTTTGTTCCATCTTAAGATTTTTGATAGAGATAGCCCCACATGACCATTAATATCCTCTTCCTCTACCCTTCATTTGAATGGATAAACAACTATCTTCCTAACCCCTATTATAAAGAATTATCATCCCGGTCCACCCGCTATTTAGAAGTATAAAGTTTTAGCTTGATTGATGATTTCCCCAAATCAGAGTATTTACTATAAGTTTGAAGACTAAATGAAATATCCAACTTTTTGTTATCATGTGTTTGACCAGTCTTTATCACGTAGTCACCATTTCAAAGCTTTTAATAATGAATTCTTCTTGCATTGGAAAGTTGGCAACGCTTGTACATTCTATATGATAGACAATGGAAAGACATCTTTGTGATTCAGAGGAAAATAGTGTCGATAGAAATGACGTCTTTTTAGCTAAAAGTTTTATTTTATATATTATCTTAATTTTTATTCCGATAGACATTCTTCTACAATGAAAAAGACATCTATTTCTTTTATCAAGATTTTAGACCAATTTCCAAATCAACTTAGATAGACCGTACAATGCATACATTTAACAATACAAAACATATCACTTGCACAATTTTCAAACTTTTGAAACAACTTTTGTATTTTCAATTATGAATGAAATAAAAGTGATTAAAATTCATTTTTAAAGTATGTGCTTGTAGATTAATTGGTGATTTTATTGGCCTCCAAAAATGTGGTTAAGTGGTTGAAATTTAATAGTCATTTTGTTCAATTCATGTTGGTTTTTTATTTGAATCATTGTTACTTAATTTTAAATAATCTAATGGTCTTTTAGTTTTAAAAATAGATATATAATAATAAAATAAAATGTAAAATATTGTAAAATAAAAAATTTATAAGAAATTTATTCTAATTTATAGGAATATTATAATACTTATTGTATTTATATAATTTTTCTTCTAGATTTTTAATTTTAGAGTATTTGGGTCCATGAACAATCTTGTATTATAGAAAATAGATTAAAGGTGGTTAATGAGATTTTGACTTTTTATGAGTTTCTAACGAATAAATGGCATGTTCAGACGAGTCTTAAGATTTAGAAATATTCAAGTCAATTTTAGTAACAAATGATAATATAATTGTATCTTCAACAATACTAGCCATGTCACTTTGACAATATTACACTATGTTTGATTTTGGCAACATCATCATAAGCCACTTCAACACCATTTTTTGTGCAACTTTGACAAAAAATTACTTTGGCATTAACTATGAATTTTTCAACATCTAATATGACTCCTACAATAACACAAATTTCAAATTTGGTAAAGACAATGTGATAATGTGGACTACAAAGGACAAGGAATTT
>VDFB02271358.1:264355885-264528648 GCA_007258455.2 Sequoia sempervirens
GTTGTCATTGAAGAACCTTTAAGATGGCTTCAAGTGGTTGTGAAATGCACCAAAACAGTGTTCCCAACTCCCCTACAAGTAGCTCAAACATGGTGTGGAAGTTAGCATCTAGACTCTTCCAGGTGTTGAAAGAAGATTAGCAATTTCAAGTGGTGTAGAATCATCAAAGGTAAAGCACAAAGTTGAAAGCTCTTAGAGCACAGTTGGAGCAGGGCTGGAGTAGTCTTTTAAGCTCAATAGAACCCTTAATGTGAGGTTCGGGTAGGAGAATGATGGAGAATCTCCTTGGAAAGGCGGTGCAAGCAAACCTTGGAGGTATCATACACCATATTGGTATCAAAGCTTTAAATTGATTCAAGGCTTGTGATTGATGTTGCAGCCCACTGAGTCAGTAGGAGAGAATACACCAGAGGAAGGAACCATGGTGACAAATGCAGAACTAGCTAAAAAGGTAGAAGAGCAAGAGGAAGATGTCGGTTTGCTTTCCGGAGAAAGGATATCTCGGATGGAGACTCACGGATGAAGTCTAAGAAAGCGGCGGAATCTTGTGAAGGACAAGATTAAGAAGAAGGGAAGAAGCGGGGAAAGCCAAAGGGAAAGAATTGGAATTGGAGGAGGAAGCTCCAAAGCCTGATCTTGTTCTTGCAGAGGAACCATTCTTGAAGGCATTGCAGGCCTTGAGTGGTAAAGCATTGGATGGTGTGCCACTTTTCAGTGGACAAATGGACCCAAATTCAATTGTGGACTAGATTGAGAGCATTGAGAATCACTTTGAGTGTGATGGCATAACAGAGGCCCAAAAGGTAAAGGTGGCCAAGTCAAGGTTGAGAGGAGCAGCTCTCACATGGTGGAAGTTTGTGCAATCTGAAAGAGAGAAAGAAGGCAAAGGTCCCATAGTTTCATGGAGAGGAATGGTGACCAAGATAAGACAGACCTATCTCCCAGATGATTATGAAGTCCAGCTGCACAGGAGAAGACACAATCTGAGGCAAAAGGACATGGATGTTCAAACATATACAGAAGAGTTTCAAAAACTATGCCTTAGATCAAAGGTGGTGGAAGATGAAAGCATTAGGTTGGCAAGGTACCTAAATGGACTCAAATGGTCTATTCAAGAAGATATGAGTTTGGTGAACTTCAAAATAGTCCGCCAATGCTATCAAATGGCTTTGAAGATAGAGGAGAAAGGCAAAAAGAAGTAGGAACAAAATCCCAAAAGCAGAGGTAAAGGGAAAGACAGCAGAGGACAAAGAGGAAGCTATAGTGGAAGAAGCTCAGAATCAAGAGCCCAAGGAGAAATCATATTTTTTGATCAGCAAGAAGGAAACTCCAGTAGAGGTGGTAGAGGAAGAGGTTTCAGCTCTCGAGGAAGAAGTGGTGGACAAGGAAGAGGCAGTTACTTCACCAACATGAAATGCTATCATTGCAACCAGTTGGGACACCCAGCCTATAGATGTCCTGAGAAAGGAAGCACTTCTCATGGAGGAGATAAAAGAACCAATCTAATTCAAGATGAAGCAGCTGCAGCAAATAAACAATTAGAAGTACCTTTGAACTCGGAGGAAGGTGAGAATCTCATGATGAGAAGAACCTTGATCAAAGAACCAGTCAAAGAAGAGCCAAGTCAAAGAAGGTCCTTGTTTAGGATAAAATGCAAGATGATGGGAAAAGTGTGCAAGGTGATTATAGACTCAGGTTCTACTGACAATATTGTGTCAGAGGAGGCAGTCAGCAAATTGAAATTAGCAAGAATACCTCACAAGAATCCTTACAAGGTCACATGGCTCAATAAGGGTCAGCATGTCTTGGTGAATGAACAAGCATGGGTGGAGTTTTCAATTGGCAAGTATAAAGACAAGGTATTGTGTGATGTGTTACCTATGGATGCATGCCATTTGCTCCTAGGTAGGCCATGGAAATTTGACCGTCAAGCTGTGCATGATGGAGCTAAGAATTCATACACCTTCAAGAAGGACAATGTAACCTACAAGATTCAATCTTTGTTGGAAGACACTGAAGTGCAGACAGCAGGTTCTAAGTTGCTATTAGCTGGTGAAAAAGAGTTCTTAAAGGCTTTAGAAGAAGGGAAAGGAGTTGGCTATGCAGTCATGATCAAGCCAAGAGAAGTAAGCAAGGAGAAGGCAGCTGAAAAGCAAGAGTTACCCAAGGAGATTCAAGACTTGTTGCAGACCTATGAGAACATAGTAAGTAGTGGTCAACCAGCAAATTTACCTCCTAAAAGAGCCATAAGTCATAGGATAGACTTGATACCAGGAGCCACCCTTCCAAACAAAGCAGCCTACAAGATGACACCTCAGCAAAATGAGGAGATAGATAGGCAGATTCAAGAACTACTTGACCAAGGTCTTATTAGGAAAAGTATTAGTCCTTGTGCAGTTCCCACTGTCTTAGCACCTAAGAAAGGAGGAGAATGGAGGCTTTGCACTGATTCCAGGGCAATAAACAAGATAACCATCAGGTATAGGTTTCCCATTCCTAGAATTGAAGATCTCATGGATTGTCTAGGTGAAGCTAGGTACTATACCAAGATAGATTTAAAGAGTGGTTACCACCAAATTAGAATACATGAGGGTGATGAGTGGAAAACAACCGTCAAAACCAATGAGGGTCTTTATGAGTGGCTAGTTATGCCATTTGGTTTGTCTAATGGCCCCTCCACATTCATGAGACTTATGAATGAAATTCTCCAGGACTACATTGGCAAGTTTGTAGTAGTGTATCTTGATGATATACTAATCTATAGCAGAACTAGAGAAGAGCATCTCCAACACATTGAGCTGATTTTCAAGAAGCTGGAGGATGAGAAACTAAAGATCAATCTGGAAAAGTGTGAGTTCATCAAAATAGAGCTGGTGTACCTTGGTTTTGTGCTATCACATGGCAACTTGAAGATGGACAGCAGCAAGGTAGAAGCCATTCTTAATTGGCCTACTCCCAAGACAACAACAGAGGTAAGAAGATTCCATGGTCTTGCTCAGTATTATAGGAAATTCATCAAATAGTTTAGTGCAATTTGTGCTCCTATGTTGGATACCATTAAAGGAGGAATGAAAACTAAGTTTGTGTGGAATGAGAAAGCTAACAAGAGTTTTGAGTTGCTGAAGGAAAGGATAGCTACCCAACCTGTTTTGGTGTTGCCAAGTTTTGAGAAGTTATTCACCATTGAATGTGATGCAAGCAATGTAGCAATTGGAGCTATTCTCAGCCAAGAGGGCAGACCGGTGGCTTTTCATTCAGAGAAGCTAAGTGAAGCCAAGAAGAAGTACTCTTCTTATGACCTTGAAATGTATGCATTGGTCCAAGCACTAAGGAAGTGGAGGCACTACTTGCTTCCCAAGGAATTTATTGTGTACTCAGACAATCAAGCACTCAGTTTTCTGAATTCACAAGAGAAGTTGAGTCACAGGCACATGAAATGGGTGGAGTACTTGCAATCCTACACCTTCAACATCAAACACAAGAAAGGAGCTCTCAATAAAGTTGCTGATGCATTGAGTAGAAGAGTTCTTACCATCCAAGAAATCCAATTGAAGAGCATGGGAATAGATCACTTCAAGGATCTATATGCAGATGATGAAGACTTTGCAGAAATTTATAAGGTATGCCTTGAGTTTAAGAACCATTTCCATAGCAAGTATGTTGAATACACCTTGCAAAGTGATTTGTTGTTTAAAGGGAATCAGCTTTGTGTTCCTAGAGGTTCTATTAGGGAGAACTTAATTCAAGAGAAACATAATGGTGCATTGAGTGGTCATTTTGGGATCACCAAAACTCAAGAGCTTGTCCAAAGATTTTATTTTTGGCCTAAGATGAACCTAGATGTTAGAAAATATGTAGAGAGTTGTGTAGTGTGTCAAAAATCAAAAGGCACTTCTTCAAATGTAGGCTTATACCAGCCACTGCCAATCCCTTCTAGGCCATGGGAATGCTTAAGCATGGACTTTGTAGTCGGTTTACCCAAGACAAGGCAAGGTATGGATAGTGTTTATGTTTTTGTTGATAGATTCAGCAAAATGGCTCACTTTATACCCTGCAAAACAACCAATGATGCCAGTCAAATAGCCTCACTTTTCTTGAAAGAAATAGTCAGAATTCATGGCTTACCAATCAACATTGTCTCAGACAGAGATACCAAGTTTATGAGTCATTTTTGGAAGACTCTTTGGCAAAGAATGGGCACCAATCTGTCCTTTGGATCTGCATACCATCCCCAAACTGATGGTCAGACCGAAGTGGTTAACAGGACACTTGGAAACCTCTTGAGATGCTTGACCAAGGAGTATGGTCAACAATGGGATCAGATTATTGGGCAGGCTGAATATGCATATAATGACACAGTTAATAGATCCATAGGGAAGAGTCCCTTTGAAATTGTTTATGGACTGCACCCTAGAGGTGTTTATGAACTAAGAGAGCTGAAGGATGGAGTCAAGGGAAGTGGCTATGCAGATGACTTTGCTTGTGCAATGCAGGAAATTCATGAGACAGTCAGAAAAACCTTGACAGAGAATACCTTGAAACATAAAACCAAAGTGGATGAGCATAAGAGAGAGGTTCAGTTTAATGTTGGATACTTAGTCATGGTGCATTTGAACAAGGCTAGATTGCAGAAAGGAGTTCCTCACAAGCTGCAAATGAAGAGGATAGGTCCCTGCCCTATCTTGGAGAAGTATGGCAATAATGCATTCAAAGTGCAATTGCCTGATGACAGTGGACTGTCCCCTGTTTTTAATGTTGTAGACCTTATCCATTACAAAGGACCAACACCAAACATGGATCAGACCATCCAAGAAGTCATTCAAGATGTGGAAGAACTTAAACTGCCCCCTGCTACAGTCAAACAAGCTGATAAGATCTTGGATACCAGGGTCTACAAAAGAACAAGAACCAAAGAATACAAGGAACATCTGATCCAAAGGCAAGGACAACCTAAAGTTGATGCAGTATGGATCAAGGAGGCAGAGTTCAAGAAGTTGGGAGTTGATCCTAACTTGCTCAATCCAAGGATGGATTGAAACTTTCTGTTTTGGGGAGGATTGTGCAGGGGCACCTTGGTTTAACATCATTCATGTTAGTTTGTAATTTTTTGTTTGTGCTGACTTTAGCCAAGTCAGGGTTTGTTGTGTTTGCTTTAGACCTTAGAAGGTCTTGTTTGTGTGAAAAATTGGTCACTAGGACTTAGCATATCCTAGTTTGATCAACGTTGTTTGATATTGCTTGGTTTAGCTTAATTAGCATATGTTAAAGATATGAAGCCTATGTGTGTGCTTAACACATCCTCGTTGGTAGAAGATGCTAATGGATAGTTAGGGAGGTGGTTTATTCAGCAACAAGATGTTAGAGATCCTAAAATGTAGGGTGGTGGCGAAGTTGCAAGGAGATTGCACTTTTGCATGCAACATAACTGTTGGTTTCCCTTGAAATCAGGGAAAATGCCGATCAACTGCCCTTAAACAGTGGAAATGGCATCAAAAATGTATGTAGTGACTCGTAGATAGTTGAGAGTTGGATTTGGAATGTAATTTTGGTGTGAAGAATAAAAATAGTGAGCAGATTTTCTTGAGATTTTCTGTTTTTGAAAACCTCGTGTGTTTTCAGAACAGTGTTGTATATGTTCTATGTGCTTTTATTCGGTGTTGAAACAGAGTTCTTTTAATACATTCCAGTATCTTTCCTTCTGTAAATAGTTATTGAATCAGAATATAGGCATTTCAATTAAAGTTTTTCAGTGCAGGGTATAGGAAAGACTGTGTTTCCTGTGTTCCACCCGAGTTCTTGGGAGACAGTCGTACCAAAGCCATTGTAAATACAGTTTACTCACTATTTTTGCATTGATTGAATGTTATAGAATGTGTTTCTCCCCGTAGTTAAGAAGCTTTGAGTTAGGATAGTGTTTTGTGATCATTGTTTAAGGTTTTAGAGTCTTTTCTTGAATAGAATAGTCTAGTTTGATTTCTCATGGCTCCCCCATGATCTCTGTCCACGGGAATCTCCTGAGACCAGTAGGATATGGAGGGGGAGCCACATCTTTGTTATTACTTAGCACTAGGAAACACAAGGAGCTTAGCTATGTTTTATAAGACCAAACCCTAGGCGAGTAGTAGCTGCCCGGTTAGGTGTTTGGTAGAGACAAGACAAGAGTATAGGCAGGGGAATAGAGGACAGTACGGAATTCGTGCAGTACCAGGTGAGGTAAGGTGAGATCTACATATTCCATGAGAGTGAGGCTTCTCCCAATGCATTGGAGTTGACTGTGATTCACAAACTAGAGAAACCCTAGAAGTTAGGGAATTAGCCCTCCAATCCAAGAACTTTGGAGTCAGCTGTACGGTAAAAACAAGGATTTGAAAACCCATGTAAGATTTAAAACCCTAAAAAGGGTGTCTGAAAGTGCATTCAAATTGGCAGGTTGTTCAGCAATTTTGAGAGGAAAAGTCAGAATACTGACTGGTAAGGGCTACAAGGAATAGCCCACTCCAAAGATAATCTTTTGAGATCGGTAAGAGTTGTCATTGAAGAACCTTTAAGATGGCTTCAAGTGGTTCTGAAATGCACCAAAACAGTGTTCCCAACTCCCCTGCAAGTAGCTCAAACATGGTGTGGAAGTTAGCATCTAGACTCTTCTAGGTGTTGAAAGAAGATTAGCAATTTCAAGTGGTGTAGAATCATCAAAGGTAAAGCACAAAGTTGAAAGCTCTCATAGCACAGTTGGAGTAGGGCTAGAGCAGTCTTTTAAGCTCAATAGGAACCCTTAGTAGCAAGTTCCAGGTAGGAGATAGTGGAAAGTCTCCTTGAAGGCAGTGCAAGCAACCTTTGAAGTTCAATTACACCAAAGAGGAGTACAACACATGGCTCAAAAAATTTACAGATTAAGCCTTTGATATGACAATGTTTAAGGTTGTCTCCTCCTGAGTTGGAAGGTGACTTCTTAGTGTATGTTGATGTGGATGGCTCACTTTTTCTTTTTCTATTTTTATGCTTTATGTCCTGAAGTTTTGGAAACCCAGGGGAGATTGAAGATAATGGAATATTCAGTTAAATACACCATCTCCCTAAGCAACGTGCGTCTTCTGAGGAATGTGGGAATATTTTGAAACAACTTGAAAGGCATTTTATCTCATATGAGATATTCCCTCATAGACTATTAGGTCTTTTATTTTGTAACTATATGTCAATTGAAAATGTGACATGTGTAAATGGCCTGAGGCTTGTTGCTCCGTTGTCTTATAAAAGAGAATTCAAAGCCATTTGCATGGGATGATTGATCAATTTTGGAGAATTTTGTAATATAGACGTAGAGAAGGTAAAGCCTAAGTCATTTTCTAGGTTATTGAGTTTTAATCTTTGTTAATTTTTAAAGAATTGTATGATAGTGCTATAATTTTTTAATACACTAGCATATTTTTTAAGCCAATATTCTCCTTTTGTATATTTCACACTGGTTATGAATGAAATGAATCAAAGATATTTCAATTCATCTCCATTTTCTTTCCTTTGGATGTTTATCTTACGTTAATGCTCTTATTCAAAGAATAAGTTAAATGCTTTAATAGGGATAAAAATTTGGGTGGATGTATACAAGGATCTTATAAGTATAATGGGTTAAGATTTTTGAGTTTAATGGTGTAATGCATCATTAAATGGCTCTGCTATGTTAGAGGGAACATTTTTATGTATTTTTAAATTACACAGGTTATGACTCCATGCCCTAGATTAAGGCACTAATCACCAAATTTGTCTCTATGTTACATTTCTAGGGTCTTTCACACACACAAACATTTAAATCTTTAAATTCAGTTACGTTTGTTGTTGAAGAGTTTTATGGAGTATCATGTTCTACTACTATGAAATGTTAAATGCTTAAAGATATTTCTAGATTTTTGCATTTCTATAATTGCCAAGCAATTATGTGTAAGACATGTCTATTGTTTACAATGTTTAGGATAAATTGGCACAAAAGATCTTGAGAACATTGTATGGGATCACCCTCTTAGGTTTTACAGAGCCCAAAGTGTAGAGGGAAAATCATTTTAACTTTCACTTGTTTGTTGGCCAATCCCTACAAAAAATTGAATATTGGTAGCACAACAAAACCATAGATTATCTATGAGATCTGGTTCGGAATTAAAAACAACCAACATGTCCAACTTTTTATGGGAGAGTGATCGAACCTATCGTAGGGCAAGGAAAACCATTATGTGTTTTGATCCATGCTTTTGATTGTTAATAAGTCTTGGTAAAGTTAATGCAAAACTCGAATTCCTTGGTGATCACATTCTCTACACATGGATCAATTAATATCCCATTGATAGGCTTGTCATTGATTTTTTCAGCTATGTAAAGAGGACCATTGAGTGCATTTTTAATTATGTAATTTTGTGAGAAGTCAATGTCAAGAGACAAGTTGGTTTGTCCCTTACAAAGTTGAACGTCAATGAGGTTGACCATAGTTTGTATGACTTCCTCATTATCACTCATATTATCATTAGTCATGTCTTGTACATTGTCAACATTTATCACATCATTCTTGGTGTCACTAGCTTTAACAAATGAGATGTTATGATTTGGCATCAGATTGGTAAAGATTTGAAAATTTTGGTTGGGTGGGGCAATAGATTTATTTCCTTGATCATTAACACCACCAATCTGGATGTGATTAAAATCAATGAGGTCTTGTAAAATATTTTTAAGATGCATACATCATTTTGTATTGTGTCCATTTTGTCAATGATAATGGAAAAATACATTTGGATTGTGGTTTGGAGGTAAAGGCTTAGTCGTATCAAGATTTTTAATGGGAGGTAAGGTAATTAGGTTCTTTCTCAAGAGTTGCAACATGATAGAATGGAGGGTATCAGGTAATGGAGTAAATTGCCTATTCTTATCCCTGATTTGATATGGATTTGTTGTTTTTATAGTAGCCACTTGAGACTCAACATTTTGATTTGTTTGAGGCAGATTTATTTGTATAGAGCCTTAATTTGGTTTCTTGAATGATTGGAAATTATTATGAGGCATGGATTTGGAATTTTCAGGATGGTTGGAGGATGTTTTCACTTCACAATGACTAACAAAATTCTGATAGTCACGAAGAGTTGTGCACACGTGAGTGAAGGAGGGAAAGTTCAATATCCCAAGCTTATCTTGAATATTGGTTTGTAAGTTTTCAATGAACATTCTTTAAAGATAATCATCAAGAATCTTAATGTTGATTTGTGAGTAGAGCAATCGATAACGTGTTATGAAATTAGTGACCTTTTCATCTTTGTTTCATTTACATTGCATTAAATTTGGTAAGGCCATCTTGGGACTAATGTGCACTTGGAAATGGTTGAGAAAGGCCTCAACAAGTTCATTGAATGAACGGATTGAATTATTCGGTAAAGAACAAAACCATTCCAAGGTTGTATCTTTCAAGGATCTAGGAAAAAGCTTAGCCAAGAGCTTGTATTAGAAAATGAAGTCACTACATAAGGCTGTGTATGTTGAGACATGGTTACTAGGATTTCCTTTACCACCATATTTTTCAAATCTAGGAGACTCTATGCCTTGTGGCATTTGTTCTCTCAATATCTCCAATGATAATGGGTTTCATTTGACATATTGTGAAGGTTGGCCATTTTGATTTTGGTTTAATGTGGAAATTTGTTGTTGGAGGGTTGAAACATTTTGCAAAAGTTTTTTGAGGATGAAATCATTGGTTGTGTTTTGAGATGGAGCTGAATAAGGAAGAGGTGTATATGTGTTGGGATGACAAGTGAATTGTAAGTTTGTGAGAGGTGGTGGGTTAGGAGATATGATGTTTGAATTCATAAAGCTAAAAGGATTCCTAGTGGCATACCCAAAGTTGGATTGATGTTGCTAGTTGGTTGTCTTTTTGTAGTGATAGTTGAATGAGTATATGTAGGAATAGAGGCCATAGTTGTAGGAGGAGGAATTTGATTTCCACCTTGACTTGGAGTGTACCCCAAAGTTTGAGCACAACTAACTATTTTAGGAACATGATCATTAATAATATGAGCTAGGCTACACACAATTTCTATTCCCAGTTCATTATCAAGCATTCTCCTCATGTTATCTATGACAAGAACCGTAGTGCCAACAATATATTCAACACCCACAAAGTTTTGAAGTTTTTCTAAGGCTTTATCCATTTTGTGCAAGTTCTCTTGATAGACATGAGCAACAATGGTTTTGAACATCAATGGGATTAGAGGTCATGGGGCATGTTATTTCAGGTATGGATTCCAACATGGGTTGACTAGTGTCAACACTGTGAGTGAAAGAGTTGGAAAAACCCAAGATCCATAGTGGATGTATCGACATGGGATGCCATGAGTCTCAAACTATGTCTCACTGAAGTATTGGAAATAGGACACCAGGTTGTAATACTCATACAAGTTTCACCAATCCAAATGTGTACCCAAAATGGAAAAAGGGCACTAAATAAAGATACTAAAAATCCAAAAATAGGAAACACAATGCATGTTTTAAACAAGCTATTGCAATTTTTAGATCTGAATTATGATAATTAATTGGTTTTAAATGCAAAAACTTGAAAAAAGATTACTTCGAAATGCATTTTTTTTTGAGCAATGCACTTGTTTTGGTTAATTGATGTGAATGCAAACAACTACAAAAAAACACAATTTTAGAAACTAAAATTGAGATTTGCAAACAACAAGATATAAAGCAGAAAGAGATAGGTTTATGCCTAGAAATTTGGAAAATGAACTGTGCAAGGACAGATTCACCCAAGGGTGAATGGGTCTTTGCATAAGGGTTGAAAAATTAAATTTTGAGTTTTTGAGTTAGTGTTTAAGGTCTTTGTTTCAGGTTGCAAACACATACTTTCAGTTACATATTTTTAGAATTTAATGATTAGATATAAATGTAATTTGATGGAAAACAACAAGCAAAATGATAACTTTTTAGATACAATTTTGATTTAATTTTTTGATGTAAATGATTGAAATACACTAATATGCAGACTACCATGTGATATTTTTAGGTTTTTTTGAGATTTAAATGATGCAAAATGCAATTTTGAATGATGCAATATACAATCATGAAACCCAAAATGAGATGCAAAACTAACTAATGCAAATCCTAGACCTAGGATTTTAGAGACTCCCAAATCAGAATTTATGATGTACACCATCAGGTTCACCAAAATGAAAAATAGAAAAAGGTAGGTGTGTGTGTGGTGTTGGAATGTGGGTTTCAATGATGGAATGACCTAAAGGTTTAAACACACTTACACTTTCCCTAATTTCATTAGAAAACTTCATTAGAAAAAGAGATCTCCCAAGGATAGGATTGACTTTCGATCTTGAGGTGAGTCAACCCTATTAGGAAGGTCTGTTGTTTCCTTATGATATAAATGACTGATTGACACTTTTCAGAGATAATTTAAAATACATTAACAAACTAAATTGCATGACCTAACACTTGAAATTTAGAATATTATGATAACAAAAATGGAAACAACAATTTGCAAGCATATCTGAGAAGGGCAAAATGGTGTACACCTGGCCTAAAAAAGCAGGTTCTGAGCTCTGTAATAGGATTGGTTCATCCTAGGGTGAATGGGTCCTAGTGTAGGGGCCCAAAATCTAATTTTTTAGTCCTCATATCCCAAATATAAACTTCTAATTTCTCCAGGTTCAACTGTTGGAAAGCCGAAAATAAAATTTGAATATGAGTTTTTATGGCTTGACAAAAATGTTGACAACTTTGCAAATTGCTCCTTGATCAATCTTCAATCCTTTTTCACTTGTAAATCTACACATACAAAGAGAAGAATGTTATTTTTTGGGTGAATGGGGGTTTTCCTTAGTCAAACCCCATGTTGGTAATTAAACCTTGATAATGAAATGATGATAAATGGAAGGAATTGATGAATGAACAAAGCTATGTCACAACTCACCAAACCCTTAATGCCTGACCTTAGATGATTCAAGTCAAACAAATCACTCTAAGGCTTGGATCTTGCATGGATTGGCTTGAATGATTGCTTGATTTGATGCTTGAATGCTTGAAACCTACATCACAATGTTAGCTCCAAAGCATGGCATGAACACACACAAAATTTGACATGATGATATGATCTTGATTGTTGTTGTAGATGGCTGATAAATCTACTCTCCAATGCTCTTGACAATAATATTTGCTATAAGATTGCTCTCATAAAGTGTACGTTCTAATGCTTATATTTGAATTGATAAAAAATACTATGTATTTATAAGTGTTTATCTAATTTCCCAAAAATTATATTCCACAAGTCAACATTTGAAACTTCAATTTGAATCATTAAAATGCTGCCAAAAACATATTAAAAAATTGGGTCTTAGAACTTAAAGGGGACCCATTTTCCCCCGAGAAAATGGTTCCTAAGACCTAAGTCTAGGACACACAATTTCCAAGGTGTTTAAATTAATGTTGGAAATTGTTTAATATAGGTTTCTCTTTCAAAAAAGGGGAATAATAAGGCTTTGGAATGCATAATTTAGACAATTAGAAGCTTAATTTGGTCAATTAGAAGCTTAATTAAGTCCAATTAATTAAGGGGATGCAAACATAGTGTGAAGTGAAATTTTCTACACTACACCTCCAACATGGCATCACCTGTGTACCTATGAACAACCTCTTTATGCATTAACTTGTCCTTATTCTTGCAAAGTAACTATATAGTCAATTGCTCATCTTAATTTCTACATCCAAGGAACTAATTTTATAAACTTGTAAAGAGGTTTTGAGCACCAAAAATGTTGTCTAAAGACGACTCTTCATTCCAAACGTTCCAACCCTCAAAATACCTCCTCAAATATGAAAGAATATTGGTTTTGGTTCCAACACTTTCCCTTCAACTTTGGTGCCCAAACTTGAAAATTAAACATTACATTAAATGCAACAAAAGATACAATACCAAGAGACACTTGTTTCCTCTTTCCAAGAGCCCACTTGAAGAATCCCAACGGTCACTCATTTGTCCATTTCACTTGTCTTTTACCATCTCATTCTAGGTGTTCACATGTGGGGAAAATATAATTAAATATTCATGTCCACAAGTCACCTTTATCGTTGCTAGTGGAACCCATCACCCCTTAAGAATGCATTACAAACAATTGTGAGAATAAATATTACAAAATACTTTCTCAATGCACCCTAAGTACCTAGGGACACTTTTCAAAGATGTTGGAACCATGCAATATGACATAAGATTTACAAGGTAAATGGCACCTTAATCCTAACAAAAAAATATATTTTTGGGTGATGCAAGATTGCTCTTGCACCTTGGATGTTGTTATATCACCTTCAATCCTTAGGCTTTAGGAAATAGTAAAGATAGGTGAAACATGTCATAATAGGACATAGACAATAAGATCAATCCTATGCATTAAAAATTTCGACAAAACATAAGTTTGAACCTAAAAGAACATATTAGATTTGTATAGAATTTTAAATTGATCACCATTTTCAAATGATGAGTATAAAAGAATCCATTTTCTATACCTAAATAATTGAATTTGAAGTAACATGATGACTACTTTTCATTATAACTCTAACAAATCAAATAAATTAATCCTTTCCATTCAAGAGTATTCATTTATTATATATTTGTCATTGTCAACTATCTTTAATAGAGTATAAGATAATTATACTTTTATTGTTTGCATTAGCCTAGATTAAATTAACATTAGGAGTTACGTTTACCTTCATACAAAGTTTATAATTGTTTAAAAAGAAGGGATAGAGGTAATCTCAAAACGTACAATTCAACGAGTTGTTTCTTCACTCATATTATAGAGATGGCAAATTTAGGTTTTATTTTCAAGAATAATAAAATCTAATTTTAGAATCTTACGTGTTATTATATTTTCTATAAGCTTTATCCTCACATGGGCACACGTGAACAATTATAGTGTTACGTGCTGAGTACAGAGTGGTTGTGTAACTTTTGTGCAATTTTTTAAGGACCTCCTTGGGCATTGACATATAATAAATTTTAATATTATAATTTTAAGTTATGTATATAAAACTTTATTATTCTAGTATAGAAAGGTAAGAGAAGTTGGGAGAAAGCATTCATTGGTTTGTTTCAAAGATACATATCTTAAAATATTGAAATTTATAATGGTTAAAGTCTATTATACTTAATTATATTTTAAATAATCATGATATAAAAAGTGTGTTGGTTTGAAACATACAATTTAAAATTGTACAAAATAATAACATGATTCATGTTGAAGGTATGCTAATGGGGTCCTTTGGCTTCCCCCAATCAAAACCTATAGATTTAGACCAATCATTTTAATTTTTTTTACTTATTTATTTATTTTTATTTTTTTAAATCATTTTCAACATAATATCCAATCAAATAATATAGATATCATCGAGGAAGATATACATATTGAAGAATAACAATTTGACATCTTTTTCTCAAGTTCCATCATTTTATGGGTAATATTGAAGGGTGTGATAAGCACACTATTCAATCAATGCCTCTTATTAGATTTTCTCATCACAAATTCCATGACAATAAGTATCATGGACCACTTTATATTTCAACCAATATTGCACATAAACACCAAAGGCATAATCATATCTTTGGAGTCGCACTTTAATGTTTGTACAAAGGAATACTAACTAATTAATTTCATAAAAAATGTATGCACATTCAAGGGCTTGTCTTAGATGGTCTAATAATCTAATCTAAGTTACTCTTTGTTGTATTCAAAAAGAGGAGACAATTTTGTTTCATATTATTATCCTGATTGCTTTAGTCTTTTACTTAATAGATCTTGGATAGATCAATTCCAAGTTGTAACTTCTACCTTACATCAAATGTGTTAAGTTCATTCATAAATAAATAATAACGATATCAACCTCTTCCAAGAATACAAATTTTACCATTGATACATTTATCAATACTCGTAAAAAACCCCAACAAAAATAGATGCTTACAAATAAAAAAGCTATATAAATATAAACATAATTGAACCCTTGAATTTATATCTATTGTACCCATACAAAATTTTCAATGACAAAGTTTTAAACTAAGATCTTTTGATTTCCCAAATTGAAAGTCATGTTTACTTTGTCTATTTGCCTTCATCATCATTTTTTAATGTATACTGAGTTTTTCTAGGCATTCATCATAATGGAGAAAGGAAGTTATTGGGTGAATTCAAATTGCAGTCTAAGGTTGAAGTTTGATAAGATGTGCATGTTTGATAGTCAAATGGAAACACACTTAGGTAAAGAGGAAGTAGGCATGTTTATATTGACACACTTAATGTATAGGGTTCTCCTTAATCAAAGAAAATTTTGTTTTTCAGGTGTAAGGTTAAAATGCATAAGGTACAAGTGTGAGGTGTGTGCCTATGTTAAGGGTGAATTAGTTTCTAAAGCAATGTTTAAGGGCTTATAAGTAGGCACATATAGGATAAGGAGACAGCCTTACAAAAATAGGATTCTTAATAGTTTTCTCTAATGTAAGTGACCCAATTCCAAATATGGCCATATCATGTATTCATAGATGAAGCGCCACTTTAAAACAACGAACATTTTCAAATAAGATAAATCTTTTTTTATTAATAGATGGTGCCACTTCAAACAAGACATGTCTTTTCAATACTAAAGTAAATCATCTACATATAAAATGAAGTGCTTATTCTAAAGATTTATTCTTTTATGGAAAAAGAGAGCACTAATATTCTTAGAAGATAATGGTGGTCGCGCCCACAAAAGGATATGAAAATCACAGTAAAACCTTTCCTGGGAATTGGACATTCCAACAGGTGACTAATATCTCTCTATGGACGTTCATTTACTTGTCAAACTAGGGGACGTATACTTTAAATGGCGCAGCACAATATATGCACTAAGAACCTGTGTCGGTCAAAACTTAACAGAAATAAATACTTGAAAAGAATTCTATCTACGCTATAGGAAGGTAATGCAAAGTTCTTTTAACTCAACTATGATTTGATTAAAACAGAAACCATAATAACTACGACTGAAACACAAACTGTGAACTGACCTTATGCTGCAGGAACAGGCACAGGGATGGACTCCCTATGCTGCAGGAGCAATACAAGACTGAGTTTGTATGAAAACTTCAAAGATGAAAGCTAACCGATGATCAACAGAAAATAACAGCTAACTAACTAGCTACAGATACTTACTAAGTGGGCCCCCTTAGCAAGCATCTACTGATTATGCAGGTGCTGAACTCAAAACTTCATCAAACTTTATTCATGAAAACATAATGGTATACATTGCTTTGTTGATATAGAAACTAACAACAAACTCTGTCTCTTGTCATACAAATTCTGCTTTTTATTATCATATTGACTCTTACATGGTATCTGTTAACTTTCTATCACTATGCTTCTATCTTACTCTAACTATCATCTCCTTTTTCACTCACGCAGGAGGAGTATTTTATTTAAAATCAGGAGAGCAACTAACTAACTAACCCTATCAAAGAAAGACGTGGAAGTAAAGTGTATCCCAAAATCAAGGAACAAACTTCATAAATGAATTTATGCGTTCAACCCGATCCGGAGAGAATCTAGCACTCCACTCTTTCTAGATTGACTGTCATTAAAAATCTTTCCCAACGGTTTCGGTCAAAGAGTCTTCGCCAGAGCTTTCTCGAAGTCGTGTAGGAAATGGACTTTACTTCAAGGCCGAGTTCGGCTGTGCTTGACTCGATCATACTTCTTCAACAACCTGTGAAACAAAGGGTAACAGATGCGAATGAAAAGGTGCATGGCACATACACAATATCCGTTCATTAATCACATATTTGAATTTATTTCATCATTCAAAAATTGTATGCCATATACCAGTCATTTAGGGAGTCAACGGGGTAATAAATGTAGTCAAGACAACACAATAAGCTACAAGAACATGAAAGTGTTTTGCTACAGGATATCCCCATAAAAGGTTTCAAAAGAGTTTTAAACAACCACAAATAACAAAAGTAAAGGCATTAAAAGTTCATCATAATATCCAAACTATGAGCACATTTTGGGCTCATCACTGCCCCCTACTTAGCCTAATGCTGGTCCTCCATCATTAACTTTCCTGGTGGTTTCTTTGAAATTAGTGGTTGTTGCATGACTCTGAAATGGAGTTCCAAACCTGTAATAAAATCCTCTGAAAGCCTAGCACCTTTCATACCTACGGTCCTCTAAATCATCATTAAGATTTGTAGCTTGGTGAGGATAAAGGGGCCACATTAGCACAGGAGGTCTGAATGTCAATGGCAACCATAGTTCAAATATCTTTTGAAGTCCCAACTGTATATATCTGCTTGATCGTTTAAGAGCTGCTGTGAAATTTAGGGGACTGTGAGGTTTGGACCTTCTTAGCCCAACAGTTAATCTTTCCCATCTTTTCTCACTTCTGGTGTATGACAGTCTCCAAAATGAATATGACTGTGCCTGAAATTCATCATATACCTATTTCCTGAGATCAAATATTTTCTCTCTGGCTGTAGTATTATTAATGCCATATGTTAGAGTAAACCAGGTTTTCAGCATTGCATGGGGGTTTGAACTTTGAGAGCGTAATGGAACAGGCTCATTCCTTTTGGCTTCCTCATATGTTTCCCATTGCCTACCATAATTTACTTCATTTGCTGCCCATGACATAAATGATCTCAAATGGATATCACCAATATACAGAAGAGGATTCCATTCTGTTTCAAATGGCATTAAAAAGCCATGTAAATAAAATTCACACAGAGAATTTCTTAACCAATTAGGGGCTACCTGGTATGCATCGTAAAATTCTTTAGCAGTGTGAAGTATAGGATCTTGATTTCTGGAAATTCTCATTAGTTGGAACCATAAGAACTGTTCCTTAAGGCACATAGCATAAAATCTGGGTGGTGGTCTACATTCCATAATCTGACCAGTTACTTTTAACATTTCATCCATTTTTGCTTTTAACTCAGAAATTTCATGTTTCTGACTTTCAATTTCCTTTTTCAGTTTCTTCCTTTCTACCTCCCATAGACTTTGTTGCATGTCAGTCTGGGCTAGGTGCCGGAAAGTCAGAGTTTGCAATGTAACTGTTTCCCAGTTAGCTTTGACATATTCTGTAAACTCAATCAAAAACGTCTTCTTATAAACAACAATGGCTTTACAAGTTGTAGGGTGAAATATAGCTTCACCAGGCACATTCAATTATTCAGTCTGTTCCTGCTCTTGCTGCAAGATGAATTCTTGTTGCTGCAGTGGAGAAGACTGTGCTTCCTCCAAGAACTACATAGCAGCAGTAGCCAAGTCATCAAGACTTGGTAACCCTTGCTCCATTTCCTTTGTCTCAACTTGTTCCTCTTGAGGAACGAATGAACTCTGTGCAGCATTCTCAGACACATTCTGAGAAACATCAAATTCAGACCCTATAGACCCTTCTGAAATTACAATAACCTCTGGTTGAGGTGAAACAGGGGAGGTCTTACACTGTTTCCTTGTGGAAACTCTTCTTGGCACTGGTGCGGCTGCAGGAGGTGTTCTGATAGCCTTCCTTTTTCTAGTCTGCTTAGAGGGCTCTGCCCTTCCAGAGGATGATGGTGAACTGGTGTTAGCAACAGGTGTTGCTATAGGAGAGACGACTGCAGGGGAAGGTGCTACAGGAGAAGAGCATTTCCTTTTCTGAGAATGAGGGTCAGAGTCTGGGGTTTGTTCTGCCCCAGATGACTCACTTGCCTTTGTTTTTCCCTTCTCTCTCCTAGTGGCAGACCTAGTTTGTACCCAAGCAGAAGATTCTGGTGGGGGAGCTGCAGGACCAGGTGCTATAGGAGTAGATGACCCTTGCCCTGTTCTACTGGTAGACGCAATTTCTTTATTCTTTTTCTGAGGCTGTGGGGTGAGTACCCTAGGGGGTTGTGGAATTTGCAAGCTCTTTTGGGCAATGAATTGTTGCCAAGAAAGAGGTGAGACATTTCTCAAAGAGCATTCAATCAGTAATTTAATAAGGCCATGATGAGCAACAGAATTATCTTTCCCTTGTTGGGTTCCGTAGGCACTTTGTTCCAGAAATTTTAACAGGAAATTTGAAACATTTATAACTAACCCATGCCTCATATGACTTAATAATTTGAAATGATAAGAATGCAGGTAGGAGAAACGACCTTCACAGGTTAAATATCTGATTATATAAGTGGCGTATTTTGAATAAGGAGGAGGCAACGATACCCGCTTGCATCCCTGCTTGGAAACTTCCAAAGGTCCATCAGTGGGCATTGAAAACTCAGCCCTTGCAGCGGCAGCATCTGAAGAAAAATTTTCTCCAACGGCTGGAAGCCCGGTTACTTCAGCAATTTTGTCTTCAGTTGCAACAACCGTTAGACCCCACACAGTAGCTTCCCCTTCAGAAAGGGTTCTCAAAAATTCTCCAGTAGCCTCCTCATCAAAAGCATTTAAACTCAAGAAGTAGTTTAACCATCCATAGAGGCTGAATGCGTGGACTGTTTGAGGATTTTGCAATAATAATTCATGAGCTACAGGCTCATGTCGCACCAGCTGACCACCCATGTTCACAGTTTTCCCCTAGCTGAACTCAATTCCTTGCTAAAAATTCAAATTCTCTGTTTCCCTTTCTTTTCTGGTTTTTTTTTGTCGTGCCGTCACATTTCTTTCTTTTCCAAAAATAAACTTTTTGAACAAGCAGTTTTGATTGTAATTTACAAGAAAAACATGCAAATGAAAAAGACATGCGATCATATTTGGAAAGTACCAGAAAAATAATAAAGAAAGGTTATTTGCGTAGTTGTGGCAGCGGTGAAAAGACAGGTTTTAAAAGGTGGATTACCCCGCCCCCTACTTAGAGTATGACATGTGTCCTCACATGTACTAAAGAATAGGTGGAGATTGGGTAATAATGACTGGTACTGTCATAGCAGTAAATGAATAGAATAAAATAAATCAAATATGCGATAACAAAAGATATGGCATACCTTTGATAATTGCATGTACGTGTGAAGAAAGATGATGACGTCTGCATGAGTTGACAGTTGGGAATGATATCTTAATTAAGGGTGATGCGGATGGATGAAGTGGATGGGTGACGTGGGCGGATGAGATGAATGAATGGAATGGATGGATGGGATGGATGGATGGAAGATAAAGAAGTGAGATGGGGCGATAAATGAGAATGGAGAAAAAGGGGTTTCCTTTAAAAAAAAGAAAACCTTTATTATGAGCATACTTTGCAAAATTACGGTGAAACTGCAGGAGAAAGGCTAAAGCCTTCGACTGCAGGAAGAGTAGCGGGAGGGTCTTGAAAAAACTACTGCATGAATTGTTCTTTTGAGACTGGTTTATGGTACAACCAGAGTTAGTGGCCATTAACTAGCAATTTGAAACGGACTGGATCAATTGTCGCCAACTATACAGCTCCGTTGTCGAACACATTCTCAACTTCATAGGGACCAAGCCAGCGTGTTGTGAGCTTAGCTTGGTTTTATTGATATCTGGAATCATATAACAGATCCCAATCACCAGCAGAAATTTTTTTGGTTTTTATGTGTTGATCATGCCATTTCTTTCGTTACTGTTGGATTGCTTCTGTATGCTACAGGGCGGCTTTTCTCATTTCGTCCAAAGCATTTAGCTGTAGGAGACGGTCCTTCTGTGCTTCAGATATTTCCATATTGAGTTCAAGAGCTATCTTCAAGGTTTTGTGCTCAAATTCTATGGGCAACATGGTTGTTTTACCATAAAGCAGCTCAAAAGGTGTAAACCCAGTTGTTGTCTTCCATGTAGTTCTATAAGCCCAAACTGCTTCAGGAAGTTTATTGCTCCAATCTTTTCTATGGAGCTGCATTGTCTTTGTTAGGATCGCCTCAATTTCCTTGTTTGTTACCTCTGCTTGACTATTGGCTTGAGGGTGATAGGGGTTGGACTTCCTATGTTTGATTTTATAGTCATTCATTAGTGTAGTGATCAGATTCGATGTGAACTGAGCTCCCTGATCAGTTACAAGCTCTCTGAGAACTCCAAATCTAGTGAAAATTTGTTCATACAGAAATTTAGCAACCTTGTTATCTTGAGTATGAGTCATAGCTTTTACCTCAACCCACTTTGTGACATAGTCCGTGCAAACTAGAATGTATGACTTGCCATTTGATGGTGGATCAATTGGTCCCACAAAATCTATTCCCCATTTATCAAAAGGGGTGACTATTACCTGTGGGTATAGTGGCATTTCATCTGACTTGGTTGGTCATCCCATACGCTGACATCGGTCACATTTCCTTGTATAGGCCACAACATCCTTGTGTAATGTTGGCCAGTAGTACCCTGTTGTAAAAATCTTCATTGATGTTCTCTTTGCTGCAAAATGTCCCCCACATGGTTCATCATGGAAAGCATGCAATATATCATAAGTCTCATCTTCTCTTACACATCTTCACATCACTTGATCAGGTTCAGTATAAAACAGACAATTTGCAATCCATGAAAAGTTAAAACTTTTCTCTATTAACAATTTCTTTTCTTTTGGAGAAAAGTGGGCTGGTATTCTGCTTGCTGCTAGATAATTGGCAATGTCTGCATACCATGGTGTATGTGCAGCAATAGAAAACAAGTGTTCATCTGGGAACCTATCATCAATGACCTCGTGTTCAACAGGTGCAACTAAGTGAAGTCTTGATAAAAAGTCAGTTACAACATTAGCTCTTCCTGGTTTATCAATGATTGTAATGTCAAATTCTTGTAACAACAGGAGCCATCTTGCTAATCTACCAGAAATGGCAGATTTGTTCATCAGATACTTGATTGCTACATGGTCAGTATGGACGAATATCTGATAGCCTGTGACATAATGCCTAAATTTATTCAAAGCATACACTACTGCGAGCAATTCTTTTTCTGTAACAGTATAGTTGAGCTCAGGACTTTAAAGGTTCTTGCTGATAAAGTAGATAGCGTGCTCAATTAAATTTTTTTTTTGACTTAAGATTGCTCCTATACCAAAATTAGAGGCATCAGCATGTATATGAAAAGGCAAATTCCATTTTGGACCTTGAAAAATAGGGGCTTTAGTAAGCAAGTCCTTTAGTTGCAGGAAGGATTTTTCACAGGCCTCTGTCCACTCGAATTGAGAATCCTTAGTTAACAAGGCATAAAGTGGGCTGACAATTTTATTGAAATATTTTATAAACCTTCTATAATACCCTGCATGGCCAAGGAAACTTCTGACATCCTTTTGTTTTGCAAGAGTTTGTAAATTCAAAATAACTTCAATTTTAGTAGGGTCGACCTGAATTCCATTCTTTGAAATATGATGGCCTAGAACAATACCTTCTTCCATCATTAGAAAACATTTTTCACTGTTTAGAGACAAATTTTGCTCTCTGCACCTTTTTAATACTTTTTCTAAATTCACCAGTGCTTCTTCAAATGTGACTCCATAGGTAGTGAAATCATCTATATAAATCTCCATACAGTCATGAGATATATCAGCAAAGATACTAATTACTGCTCTCTAAAATGTTGCTGGCACATTGCATAGACCAAAAGGAAAGACCGAGTAAGCAAATATTCCCCATGGACAAGTAAAAGTGGTCTTATCTTGATCTTTAGGGGCAATTTTTATTTGATTGTACCCACTGTAACCATCCAAAAAGGAAAAATATCTTTAGCCAGACAGTGAGTCTAGTACTTGGTCTACAAAAGGTAGTAGAAAGTGATCTTTTTTAGTGGCATTGTTCAACTCTCTGTAATCTACACACACTCTCTATTTTCCACCTTTCTTGGGGACAATAACTAATGGAGAAACCCATTGACTGTCAGAGATTGGATAAATAAAACCAGCATCAAGTAACTTTTGAAGTTTATTTTTAACTATTTCTCTAAGTGTTGGATTTACTCTTCTTTGAGGCTGTCTAACTGGTAAAAAATCTTCTTTGATATAGATCTTGTGAGTATAAATTCAAGGATTTATTCCTTGCATGTCCCCATATTCCCATGCAAAAACTTTATGCTGCTCTTGTAGCATTTTTAATAAGTTAGCCTGTTGAGACTGTGACAGCTTGCTATTGATATTCAAATAGTGACCTGGAGACAATTCTATCTGCTTAGTGAGATTACTCATAGAATCTACAGGTGATGTTTGTACCTCTTGTGGAAGAAAATTATGAAAAATTGTTGGAAGTTTAGACAGTGAACTTTCAGAATTTGGTTGCTGCAGGAAACATTGTAGATGGCTACCATTTGGATCAGATGAACTATCCGTATCAGAGTTAAATTGCAGAATTTGAAAAAGCAAAGCATCCTCACTCTGAAGTTGTGAGAATGGATCATTTTGAAGCATCATTAATTGAGCCAACGAATTGGCTTCTTCAGTTTCTTCCCCCATATCTGGCCAAATAGGTTGGGACAAATCTGGTTGAGGTCTAGCAGGTGGATACAAAGCCAATTTTTTTGTGGACTGTCCATCAAAAATGGTCATATCTCCAGATGACATCCTATAAAAGCATCAGCAGTTGCTAACCATGGTCTACCAAGGATAACTGGATACCCTCCTAAAGTTTCCTTAACTGATAATATTGTGAAATCAGCTGGATACTCCCAAGATTCAAGAGTGACAATTACATCTTCCACCATTCCATCAGGTTTAACTATGGAGCTATCTGCAAGTTGCAAAAATATAGGTGTAGACCTAATGTTTGAAATGTTCAAGGAGTCCATTGTATGCTTTGTCATGACATTAATGGCAGCACCTAAGTCAATCAAAACATTTTTTACAATTTGGCCATTTATATGTATTTGCACTATAGGACTTCCAGGGTCAATATACTTTGGGATGACTACATTTCCCAACATTATATCAGCCAATTTCCTTAAGACATGAATTGTTTGGGGATCTTTTTTCTTCCATCCAGGCTTCTTCAAACAGGCCTCTTTAATAGCTTTTTCAAAAATGGGAACATCTTTAATAGCCTGAAATAAAGGGATTTGAATTTGTACATTCTTGAGTCGATCCAAAATGTCAAAAGTGGGTTCTTCCATGGATTTAAATGCAATACTTTGCAACCTTTGAGGAAAAGATGGTTTGTCTTGGCTTTGCAAAACAGGCTCCTTAGAAACCGTATCAGTTATAGGCATATGCTCAGTAGGATCAGTAGGTGCAGTAGATTCTTCAAGGGGAGAATCTGGTATTTCAGTAATCAGAGGTGGTTTTGGAGCAGGTAAAGTGGTTCCAGACCTTAAATGGATGTCATTAACGTTTAAGGCATAAGCTTGATATTGGTTGGCTTCAACAAGATACATAGGCTGCTGTGGCTGCTGCTATTGCTTATTATTGGGATTTGGCAATGGCTAGGCAGGCATAAGCGTTTGCTTTGGAGGGCTAGGATTTGTGGCAGTTGCTGCAAGAGGTGGCATGAGGGCCTGTGGTTGTGGCTGTGAAAGATGCAGGAACCGAGGGGACTAGTTTTGCCATTGCTGAGGACCTCTCCATTGAGGATTCTATTGCCAATTACCTGGAGGTGGGGTCTATTGTCCTTGTGGCTACTGCCAACCTCCTTGAGGAGATTGCCATTGCGGGGTTTGATAATTAGGACAACTTGGTTGAGGTGGATTCCAGGGTGGTGGTGGTCCATATGTAGGTTGCCATTGGTTATTATAGCCAGAATAAGGATTACCAAAAGTTAAAGGATATTGAGGCATACCTTGTTTTTGGGCCCATGGTCTCCTTTGTGCAACAAAAAATACTTGATCATCATCACCTTCTACTGGCTTGAAGTTAGTAGGTAGTTTCTTAGCTTCCAAATTAGCCACCATCTTGCATCTGCAGTCATGCTTCTTCTATCTGTAGTATGGACATAACTCGGCCAAAACTGCCTCAACTTCATGTTTCTTCCAAGCTTGCATAGTGTCTAGTTGTGTAGCCATATTATTAATGATGTCCTGCTTGAAGTCAGACAGCAAATTTGTTATCTCCATCCGAGAAACTCCATCAGAAGAAGACTTCCCCACTGTAGCATGATGACCTCGACCTTTCTTAACTATTGCTCGAGAGTAGTTAAGACATATTTTATTTATATCATCCCAAGGTAGTTGGGTTATATCACCTCCTCCCATCAGGTCTAGGGCGTCTATAACGGCATCACTGATTCCCCTTAGAAAGAGTAATTTTTGAGAGTCTTCATTGAGAGTGGTTTGAGTTCCTTTTTAGTGAAAACAAGAACCTTGAAATATAATCTTCTAGACTTTCATCCTCCTTCTACTGAATTCAGAATATGTCATCACCTTTACTGGCACTCTTACAATATTTCTTATATTTCTCAAGGAATTTCATTTGCATGGCTGCCCAACTATCAACAACACCTCTTCCCAGACTCATGAACCATCTGAGAGCTCCTTCCTTCAAGGTGGAAGGAAATAACTTCAGTTTATGAGCATCTAAGTTGTAGTCATAACTGCGACAGAGGACATCAAACTCAAACAGAAAAGTTTATGGGTCCTCTGTAACTAGGCCATAAAACTTGGGAAGCAATGAAGAGGGAATATTTTTAAGATTGTCAGTATCTTGCTGGGGAACAATGGGAAACTCAAACGCTGGAGGTGGATTATTAGGTAGATTATTTGCTATGTTTGGTTGCTGAAATAACAGGGCAAATGGATTTTCCTCAGGTTCTTCATCAACTGGGTTAAATGGTAATTCAACAAACAGGTTTTCAGGGAGGAACCTTCCCAGTGCGTCTCTTCTTCTTCTATGCATGCAATACAATGAATGATGGTTTGAAAGATGTTGAAAATTTTAACTAACAAACTAAACTAATACTAAAAATGACTTCTGACAAATCCTTAGCTTGACGCCATCCCCGGCAACGGCGCCAAAAATGGTCGCGCCCACAAAAGGATATGAAAATCACAGTAAAACCTTTCCTAGGAATTGGACATTCCAACAAGTGACTAATATCTCTCTATGGACGTTCATTTACTTGCCAAACCAGGGGACATATACTTTAAATGGCGCAGCACAATATATGCACTAAGAACCTATGTCAGTCAAAACTTAATAGAAATAAATACTTGAAAGGAATTCTATCTACGCTACAGGAAGGTAATGCAAAGTTCTTTTAACTCAACTATGATTTGATTAAAACAGAAACCATAATAACTACGACTGAAACACAAACTGTGAACTGGCCTTATGCTACAGGAACAGGCACAGGGATGGACTCCCTATGCTGCAGGAGCAATACAAGATTGAGTTTGTATGAAAACTTCAAAGATGAAAGCTAACTGATGATCAACAAAAAATAACAGCTAACTAACTAGCTACAGATACTTACTAAGTGGGCACCCTTAGCAAGCATCTACTGATTACACAGGTGCTGAACTCAAAACTTCATCAAACTTTATTCATGAAAATAGAATGGTATACATTGCTTTGTTGATATAGAAACTAACAACAAACTCTGTCTCTTGTCATACAGATTCTGCTTTTTATTATCATACTGACTCTTACATGGTATCTGTTAACTTTCTATCACTATGCTTCTATCTTACTCTAACTATCATCTCCTTTTTCACTCACGCAGGAGGAGTATTTTATTTAAAATCAGGAGAGCAACTAACTAACTAACCCTATCAAAGAAAGACGTGGAAGTAAAGTGTATCCCAAAATCAAGGAACAAACTTCATAAATGAATTTATGCGTTCAACCCGATCCAGAGAGAATCTAGCGCTCCACTCTTTCTAGATTGA
Source organism: Sequoia sempervirens (assembly GCA_007258455.2). Classification (NCBI taxonomy): domain Eukaryota; kingdom Viridiplantae; phylum Streptophyta; class Pinopsida; order Cupressales; family Cupressaceae; genus Sequoia; species Sequoia sempervirens. Next base: position 264,382,648 of record VDFB02271358.1, read on the forward strand.
CTGTCATTAAAAATCTTTCCCAACAGTTTCGGTCAAAGAGTCTTCACCAGAGCTTTCTCGAAGTCATGCAGGAAATGGACTTTACTGCAAGGCCGAGTTCGGTTGCGCTTGACTCGATCATACTTCTTCAACAACCTGTGAAACAAAAGGTAACAAATGCGAAAGAAAAGATGCATGGCACATACATAATATCCATTCATTAATCACATATTTGAATTTATTTCATCATTCAAAAACTGTATGCGATATACCAGTCATTTAGGGAGTCAACGGGGTAATAAATGTAGTCAAGACAATACAATAAGCTACAAGAACATGAAAGTGTTTTGCTACAGGATATCCTCATAAAAGGTTTCAAAAGAGTTTTAAACAATCACAAATAACAAAAGTAAAGGCATTAAAAGTTCATCATAATATCCAAACTATGAGCACATTTTGGGCTCATCAAATGGCACCAATTTTGAAGAGGGATAGTCTTTAAATAAAGCTTTTAGACATTCATTATTCCATAGAAAGCATATCACAACAGGTCATGGTAGTAGAACTCCAAAGTGTAGTAGGTCTATTCTTTATGAGAATTTTTAGCACTTTTTAGTCGGTAGTGAGTAACTTTTCGTCTTTAAAATCTTCCCCTTTCTATCAGTTATCAACATTCTTTGATGAAAATTAGTTAAAAGAAAGAGTGAACAATAGTCCTAGTCTGTTAAAAAAATATTATTTTTCTATCTTTTGATAATTCTTTCATGGTTAAACTAGACTTCAAAACAAAGTCATAATCTCAGACATAACGACATTTTCTTTTGTGTTTTATAAGAGAAGGGACATTTAATTTTTCCTTTTATTTAATAGACAATAACATTCTTTTTCCTTTGAAATATTCCTTTCTTCATTTAATTATCTACAAACTTAAATCAGAATCAATTGAAGAGTTGTGTTACAATGGAGTTTGATAGAGTTGACATAATAGTAGTGTGTTGTGCATTTAATTTTTTTGTATGTCATTCAAATCAATAATTACACAATTCTTGAGATTCGGTACTCATCTTTTTCCATGGATGTACCTTCATTTTGGTCCATGGTCATTCAAAGGTGTGAGAAATTGACTTGTCTCATGTGTTAATCTAGAAAGCTTGATTCTTGAGTAAAATATAAAAATGTCGAGAAGGTGATTAAAAATTTATAGAAAGTCATCTTTTTCAAGCACTTGTCCATTTCCTATTTTTCACAAAGCATAGAAATGATTCTAACTTGAAGTAAGAATTATGACCTTTAGAATATGGAGATCAATTGAATAGATGAACAAGTTACTTACAAATTCAATTTCAAGAAGATGAAGATGCAATTCCTCATACAACAATATCTAGGACAACTACATATCATTAATTATTTAAACAAGAACAACTATTAATTTAGACACATATTTTCCTACAACACATAAATCTTTCATATAACTCAAATAAATTATATTTGTGTTGAAAGAAGAGCCTTAACATGATTTACCCTTTTAATTTTTATATTTTTTTCAATGTTTTCTAATTTCCACATGTCAAATAAAGGTCTTTAATTTTTGTAATAAAACTATTTTAATAAGAAAATAGAAAATAATTTAATATATATTTTTAGAAAGATTTTTTTGAGGGCTACAATTCTTACAATTTTTGTTGTCATGAAAAAGTGATCTAAATCAATAATTCGTGTCTAATGAATATTTTCCATGTGTGCTTTGGAGAAGAAAGGGTACCACAAAATGTTAAGGACACACATTTACATGTTGAGAATGTCATCTACAATGAACTTAATCTAATTTTCCTTGTGTATGGTGAGAATGGGGCATTGTGTAAATTGTTAAATTGTCATCTGACCAACAAGTGGGACAATGTCTTGTGCTTCCACCTAGTGTATTTGGATCTTATGTAACTTGAATTACCTTTTCCTTCCATTCACACCTCGGTTTAAATGGTACCTTTTTTCTTCCTTTCTTGCATCCCTTTTAGATCATTTGTACTCCTATTTATTCCCTTTTACTTGATAAAGCAATACAACATAATCTCACATGTTATGATTACCATCATAGTAGCCATAGAAATGAGACTTTTCCACATATGTAGGAAGTGTAGATCAAGTAATATGTATCCCTTAAGATTAGCCTACATTATGACCATTATTACAACTACCTCCATGCCCATATCAACCAAGTCCTCATCCTTGGTAGCCTTGGTTTTGTTATTGCTACACATGATACCCCTAATTTTTTTTTATAGGTGTGATGTGGTGAAATAAGATCTAAGACTAATGACTAACCTAAATCACTCATTCCACCATTATCATTGGGAGACACAAAAATGATCAAAAGAAACTATTTTTGACTACTGTCCTCAAGGAAGAGCCAAAGCAGATGGTCAGGGTTTTGGTCCCCTTTTGTTTGTTGGATGATTGGATTTGATGAGATGATATAAATTGAGATTTCCAATTAGGAAAATTAATACTAAAGAGATGGCCTATATCATATATCTTGAATAATACAAACAAAAACACAAAAACTGAGAGTAGATTTGAGCAGTGCAAACAAAGGGGCACCTATGATATGAATTTGATCCTGATTTGACTAGAATGGGGCATTGGGTACTCTAGTCTGAGAATGTTGAATTCTTGAATCTATAAATAGATGTAGGAAAATCAAGGTCTACAAGACTTTAATTATGAAAATACAGACCTAAAGTGTGGCAATTTGCAAATTATCAACTTTTCCCTAATTCAATGAAATAAGATACTCAAAGGCTTGACCTAGGGTTTGATGTTTTGAAATATTCAATCCTCTTCAATTGACTTCATACCTCTAACCACTTAGATTTGCATTCCTTGTTGGAATGAAGTCATTTGTCTCATCTCATACAAGGAGAAATTCATGATTTTTCTTGAAGATTCTGGAATTGTTAGTGTTCACAATAATAACAAGCTTAAACATAAAACATCTTACTATGCATAATCATAGATTTGTTGATGTATTGTAGACATGAATTGGATAAAAGAGTGCTATAGAAAATATTTATTATCCTACTCTTGATATCACCTTAACTTCTTTTTAGGATGGTAGAAAAATATTCAAATTAATTACCTTTTCAAATGGAGGGAAATACTTATATTTATACGATTTTCAACATGTTTAGCATTAACCATTATGATATGCTAACAAAGGATTTTGGATTTATGAATATATTGATGTGGACAATAAAACATTAAATTTAGGGATTGATTAGGGGGATAAGGATGCTGGGGTGCCCTAGTCCAACCCCCTATTTTGGATTTTAGATATTATTAAATAAATATTTATTTTATTTTCTAGATTTAATTCTATTTTCTGAAAATAACAATTAAATGGGTAATAAATAAGCACAATTAGGTGCAAGCACTTAGGGGGGAGCTAAACATAAAGTGAAATTGTCAAGGGCGACAATTTACGACACTACGATAGGATAGCCTTATCTTTTTGTATAGGGTATCCTTCATTGTGTTGTCTAGGTAAGGTGAAAATGGTCATTACTATCTTGCCATATTTCCCATATAATATTTTCACCACAATACATAAGTTGGTGTCATGGGGACACTTTGAAAAACTTCACATTAGAAATATCCATTGATCCTCTATTTTATGCCTACCATGTCATATGGAAAATTCCAAGATGCACTATATTTGCAGAAATCATTCAACACCTATTTGTCAAGCTCTCACTACTATATTGTTAGTTGTAATTAATGTGACCTTCACTTGGACACTCCATACAACATTGAAATGCCTTTGTCTTAGATTTTTTCACTAGATGCTTTATCCACATGGCCATACGTCCCTCCTATTCTTTGATATTTACATTAGATCCATATGATGGTTCTCCAAGGAATTTCAAGTATAAGGTTGCATCTACAACTTATTTGTGCATTGAAATTGAGCATTGCACCATCTCTTTGTAGATATGTGTAGAAAGCCCATTTCTGGACTATTCCTTCTAAATGATGTCATCTATTTTTTAAGGGATCTTTGGGTAGAGTTGTTTGAACTGATAATTATCCTAGTGCATTGTCTCACTTGGTTGTTGCTTTTTATCCTTTAATCCAACAATGTTTTGATGAGAAATCTTTGGATAATCAAATTTAGTGAGGAAGTCCCTTTGAGATTTTTCAAGTTAGTTGTAAGGCCAACTATATCATAGGGCATATAAGAATGTTGTGCTCATGTAGTCAAAATGAATTCAAATAGATGCATCTTTTGGACATTATTAGTAATATTATTTTCTCTCTAGGAAATTTCACAAGTCTTCTAGTTTCTTGAGCATACTCATCACCTAAAGGGGTTTAATAGAGGTGAAACCACACTCATTGATGATAATAGGATTTTTCATAAAATTAGTCTACATTGCCAAATAGGCTTGTGACATAGATTAATATACTAAACTAGTTAAGTATTCAAAAATGAAATTTACTAGTAACTCTATTATGAATATAATCTAATATTTTGTTAAATACACCTTACTTGGCCTATTTTCAAAGCCTATGTGCTACAAATTTGTATTCTTATTTACAACCAAGTATAGAGATTCTCTTCTTTGGAATAGATCTATCTGTGAGGGTAGTCTTAGGAAACAACTTAGTTCATTTGCATTCAAGTGCATATACTTAATTTCCATGATACTAAATTTTGGTTCATACATAGGCATTTCATTCAACTAAGTGTCAATATTCATATACATGTGCTCAAACCATCCATCTTTAAAATGCACATCCTTGTGATTTTCACTGTTATCACTTTCACATATGCATCACCTCCACTACACATATTGTATCTTCCTAAGTACCTTTGTTGAACATATGTTCATTGATGTCAAAGGTGTGATAGAGGTATGATATATAAAGGGTCAACAAATAAATGATAATTAAATGTAATTGATTCTAACATGACTTGTTTGAGCATTTGAGATCCAAATATATCTACGACATGTTTCTAAGGTTGGTTTCTCAGAAATAGGTTGTGCACTTAGTTGCATTGTCATGATTATTGGTTCTGCATTCTATTGCTATTGAATATTATGGCCTACGGTTTGGAATTGTAGACATCCAAATTTGACCACTCCCATATGGTCAAACCCGTCTCCTTTATTCGTCTATTTCATCAATATTAATTAAATGATTTATTTAATTAATATTTCCCCTTTGCCTAAGGTTTCTAAAGTATTTAATTTAATAATTAAATACTTTACATTTCATCCTTCTTTAAATTAAATAAATATATCAATTTATTTAATTTAGTCATTTAGCCTTTTTGAATTTAAATCAATTTTAAATTCCCTCTTTTCTCTTTCCTTGTCACATCCTCCATAATCTTCTTCTAATCTGGATTAGTTTAAATAATCCATGATTAGGATGTGCACACCCTTAATCAGGATTAATGTCACATCCTCCATATTTTGCCACTTGCCTATAATCTTTCATTAATTTTCTTAATCACCTGCTTGCACAACCTTAATTTAATCACATGCCATTTCTGGTATGTCCTCCAAGTCAACCTTTCATAAGTGCTTTCTTTATTAAGCCTTGACCTCTTCCCCATATGAATTAAAAATTGACATTTATTCATTCAATGCATTTCTCTTCCCCATGCAAGTTGTTGGGAAATTCTAAATTCCTTCATAGGTCACATCGGTCACATGGGACAAGGACTTCCTTTATGAGGATATTGTCTTATCCCCAAGGTACTCCCAAATTATGTGAATTTTAAATTCACATTTATTCCCCCAACAAATTCTCTCATCCCCATTATGATAAGAGAGGACTTTTTAAAATTCCTCACTTGTCACCACCACTCTCATATGGGGACAAGAATTTCTTTTTTGTGGAAATCTTCCCCTAATCACAAGGTACTTGCAAGTACCTCCACTTCACATGTCCTCTCTCCACATCATCTTCCATTTTCCACCTCCCCTTCCACATGGTGAGATGTGAGGGCTTGCGAGTCTTCAACTCACCACAACCCTCCATCTTTCCCATGTTGGCAAAATCCTGGCCATTGAATTATCTAGAGATTCTTCCCTTAAAATGAAAGATTTTCTCTCATGCATTCATAACATTCAATCATAATTCAAGCATTCAAATCTCTCAAGCTCAAGAACTTGCATCCTCCATTGTTGCATTTTGAAGCTTTCATACATCCATTTTGCATTCATCTATCAAAATACCCACATATTTCATTGCATTCTACATCTAATTTACATCATTTTGCATATCATTTTCATTATATTTTCCATCAAGGAGCACACATTCAAGCTACATAAAAGGGCCAACCAAAAGGATCACTTGGACAAGGTATAATTTGTTGTTTATCTTTATTTTGTTCAAGTCAACTTAGGCTAATTTTGAGGTGGTGTTGTATTATTTATCCTTATTGCATTTCTATTGTTTTACACTTTTTAGGGTAGGAAATAACACTGCATCACATTTCTGGAAAATATGATGAAATGATATGCAAAGTGTTCTAGATTTGGTGATGATTGCAAAGATGGAAGTGGGTGTTTGACTAAATGTGTGAGATGAATGCAAAGAGAGATTCAAAAATGCAACAATGGTGGATGAATGCAAGTGCTTGAGCTTGAATTGTGAATGCAATGAAATGTGTTTGTATGAATGAGAGAAAATCTTCCATTTTAAGGGAAGAGTCTCTAGAGGATTCAATGGCTAGGATTTTTCCAACATGGGCAAGATGAAGGGTTTTGGTGAGTGGAGGACTCAAAATTCACACCCACTGAATCCATTGAACCCTCATCTCCTTCTCTGAGAGCCATCAAACCCATCAAAGATAACCAAACCCAATCACCATCTTCTACTCCTAGATCCACCCAGTCCATTGAAGAAACCCAAATATAATCCACTTCTCCCACTCCTAGTATCACCAAAATCCATTCCCATGAACTTCATGAATCCCCCATGTTTCCATCTCCCCCACTTGAGGAGTCCCTCCAACACTCCATCATTATGCCACCCATACAAGGTGAGTCATTCCAAGAGCTTGATTAGAAGCATATCAACATATCCTTGAGAATCCTTAATCTCTAATCTTCATCTTCACCCCCATCATCCTTCTTCCTAGTCACTCATTTGAATGACTGGGGCATCTTATCCCAATCTAACCATCTTCTTGGTCTTATCTTTTAACCTTCTTTGAAATGATGCTAGTTCGTAACACCATCTCAAAGAGGGGAAAAATATAGACATCCAAATTTGACCACTCCCATATGGTCAAATTTGTCTCCTTTATTCGTCTATTTCATCAATATTAATTAAATAATTTATTTAATTAATATTTCCCCTTTACCTAAGGTTTTTAAAGTATTTAATTTAATAATTAAATACTTTACCTTTCATCCTTTCCTCTCTAAATTAAATAAATATATCAATTTATTTAATTTATTCATTTAACCTTTTTGAATTTAAATCAATTTTAAATTCTCCATTTTCTCTCTCCTTGTCACATCCTCCATATTTGGCCACTTGCGTCTAAAACCTCATTAATCTTCTTAATCACCTGTTTGCACAACCTTAATCTAATTACATGCCATCTTTGGTATGTCCTCCAAGTCAACCTTTCATAAGTGCTTTCCCTTTTAAGCCTTGACCTCTTCCCCATGTGAATTAAAAATTCACATTTATTCATTCAATGCACTTTTCTTCCCCATGCAAGTTGTTGGGAAATTCTAAATTCCCTCATAGGTCACATCAGTCACATGGGACAAGGACCTCCTTTATGAGGACCTTGTATTATCCCCAAGGTACTCTCCAATCATGTGAATTTTAAATTCATATTTATTCCCCCAACAACTTCTCTCATCCCCATTATGATAAGAGAGGACTTTTTAAAATTTCCCACTTGTCACCATCATCTTCATATGGGGACAAGAACTTATTTTTTGAAGAAATCTCCCCTAATTCCAAGGTACTTACAAGTACCTCCACCTCACATGTCCTTTTTCCACATCACCTATCCTTGTGACACCTCCTCTTCCACATGGCAGGATGTGAGGACTTGTGAGTCCTCAACTCACCACAACCCTCCATCTTTCCCATGTTGGCTAAATCCTAGCCATTGAATCCTCTAGAGACTCTTCCCTTAAAATGAAATATTTTCTCATTTTCATAACATTCATTCATAATTCAAGCATTCAACTCTCTCAAGCTCAAGAACTTGCATCCTCCATTGTTGCATTTTGAAGCTTTCATTACATCCATTTTGCATTCATCTATCAAAATACCCACATCTTTCATTGCATTCTACATCTAATTTACATCATTTTTCATATCGTTTTCATCATATTTTCCATATAGGAGCACACATTCAAGCTACATCAAAGGGCCAACCAAAAGGATCACTTGGACAAGGTATAATCTGTTGTTTATCTTTAATTTGTTCAAGTCAACTTAGGCTAATCTTGAGGTGGTGTTGTATTATTTATCCTTGTTGCATTTATGTTGTTTTTCACTTTTTAGGGTAGGAAATAACCTTGCACCACATTTCTAGCATGCCCAGTGGGACCCACAAATTGGTCTGTTACTTTCACATTTTTTGTTGTTTGACATTTTGCAGGTTTAGGTTACACAAAGGTGACTCTACAACTGACAGGGGTGACCTTTCCCTAACAGGGGATACCTTGCCCTTAATAGGGGAAACCATACCCTCAACTGGGCAACCTTACCCCCAGTTGGGCAACCCTGCCCTCAACAAGGGCTATTTTGCCTTGCAGAATCGCCCATCTGTGAAACAGAAAAAATCTGCTCTCTGTTTCCTGAACATGGGAAACCTTTCCCTAACAGGGGCGACCTTTCCCTCAATAGGGGTGATTCTTCCCTAGACAAAGGTGTCTCTAATGTAAAAACAATGACTTAAAGTTAATTTCCAGTGGTTGTTTCTTATTGTTTTCGAGTACTAACACCCTAACATGTCTGTTTGTGAGTGTGTCCACTTTTTTCTAATGTTTGTGCAACTATTTCACGCTTGTCAAAGGTCAGAGGCTTAAATTACTAATGTTTTCTTGTAGAACGATTGGTCGTAGTGTTGTTAGTCTAGTTTGTTTGTTGTTTTTTCTTATTAATCTAGGAACATAGATCTAATTATGGGGAGTCAATAATTGTTTTCCATGCTTGAAAGTGGGCTATTGATGTATCCAATCCCCTTGTGCCATTTGGCGATCCTGGGTGAAGAGAAATCATAGCTCACTTAGTCCTTTGTGTTACCTAGGAGGCACTAGATCATTCAAGCTTTCCCCTTGCACTTCATGTGAGCCTGGGGACTAACCAAAAATGTTTAGTGTCCTCTTTTTAGCGGGACCTACTTGGGGATTTCATCACCCCAAGGGATGATCCCAACCACATGTACTGGTGGGGTATATAAATGGGGGAGAGCTAAAGTTGTACCCCAATCTTGTCACATCGTGTCTAGTGAAGCATCGAAGCTAGGGTGATACCTAGATAAGATGTGAAGAGTTGGTTCAAGTTTCCAATACCTCGTTGGGGCTTATGACTCACACCTATGATGGGTTAGTGTTCACGGTTGTGCCTCACGTACCATGCATATATCAAGGACTCCTTAGATCACCTTGTTCAACCTAGATAGAGGATCGTGTTGGCCATACCCTTATCACTATATCTTAGGATTGTGCTACTTGAACTGTATTTTCTGTGCAAAACCAGTGAATTTATGTTTAGTCAAGTTAGCTTTACCTTCTGCTTGTTGTTTGTTGTGTTTTTGGTCCTTTTCCATAACCATTTTCATCCAAGTTAAGTCCAAGTCTGCTGATAGGGGAAACCTTTCCCTTAATTGGGCTGACCCTGCCCCTAGTTGGACGACCCTGCCCTCAACAGGGGCAATTCTGCATGAGAAACAAAAAAAATTTGCTCCCTGTTTCCTAAATAGGGGCGACCTTTCCCTCAACAGGGCTGACCCTACCCCCAGTTGGGCGACCCTACCCCTAGTTGGGAAACCTTGCCCTCTAGTTGGGTGACCTTGCCCTCCAATCATCTGTCTCATCAATTCCTTCATCTATCTTGTCAGTTTGTTCATCCGTCTCGTTAGTTCGTTCATCTGTCTTGTCAGTCCGTTCATTCGTTCAATCAATCTATTTACCCGTTAAGAGCATTTGTTTCCTATTTGGAGCATCCGTTTTCCATTTAGAGCATCCATTTTCCTGTTTGGAGCATCCATTTTCTCATTCTGAGCATTTGTTTCCTCATTTTGAGCATCCGTTTTCTTGTTTTGAACATCCATTTACTTGTTTAGAGGGTCCATCTCCCCGTTTTGAGAGTGCGTCTCCCCATTTCGAGAGTGTGTCTCACAATTTTGAGAGTGTGTCTCCCCATTCCAAGAGTTTGTCTCCCTATTCTGAGAGTTTTCCTCCCCCTTTCGAGAGTCCAAAAGCTAGTTGGGCGACCTTACCCTTGACTTGGGTGACCTTTCCCTTGAGATAAGTGACCTTGCCCTCTAGATAGGTGACCTTTCCCTCCAGATAGGTGACCTTTCCCTTGAGATAGGCGACCATGCCCTCCAAATAGGTGACATTTTCCTCTAGATAGGCGACTTTTCCCTCTAGATAGGTGACCTTTCCCTCTAGATAGGCGACCTTGCCCTCCAGATAGGCGACCATGTCCTCCAGATAGGCGACCTTGTCCTCTAGATAGAAGACCTTTCCCTTGAGATAGGTGACCATTCCCTCTAGATAGGTGACCCTTCCCTCCATATAGGCGACCTTGTCCTCCAGATAGGTGACCTTGCCCTCTAGATAGGAGACCATGCCCTCCAAATAGGTGACCTTTTCCTCCAGATAAGCGACCTTGTCCTCCAAATAGGTGACCTTGTCCTCCAGATAGGCAACCTTGTCCTCTAGATATGCGACCTTTCCCACCAATCATCTGCAAGTCATTCGTTCATCATTTAAATCAAATGGACACATCTTAGAATGACTCTAGGTTATGTATCCATCATTTTTTTCTCAATCTGAATCCCCTAAACTTTTTTTTAGAGGTTATTATCTGAATTGGCTTAGGTGTCTGAATTTGATCAGCATCATCCACATATGCTCAATATTTTCATCCATCTTGAGTCTATTATCATCTTCAACCCAATCAATCCACTTCCATCTTGAGGTGGGTTCGGTGCCATAATCATCCATTTGTCCTTTAATCCGATCAATTAGTACCTTAAGTCACCTAGGGTGATCTCTGAACTTGGTTTATAATCCCTTTCATCATCCTATCTCATTTGTCATCTAATATTATCAATCGTCTCATCAATAAATCTTATCCAATATGACCCAATCACATCCCTATCCAATCATCATAATCTGAGCTTCAATCCAATCCTAATCTGAGCTTTAATCCAATCCCAATTTGAGCTTGACTTAGATCCCGACTTGAGCTTTAGTCCATTTCCATCCAAGATCTTTTGATCCATCCTATTTATCCTTTCATCACCTTTTCTTTCCTTCTAATCATCTATTCCCATACCTTCAATCTATATCCATCCCATCTGAATTCATGAATCCTTATCCTCCATTGATGCAACCAAAGATAGTAGTCAAGGGGAATCCTAAGTACGTTGATGACAATAACGAAAGTATTTTTGATCAAGAGGTATATGACATAGATCCCCTTGATGCTATCATTTCTAGTAAGATTTCCCCAAACGCTTTCTAAAATCCAATTACCCCTATGAGCTATTTTGTTACATCTTCATCCATGCCTGATAATGCTCCTTATGCTACCTCTAACAAAGGATATCCATTATCTTCCTTGTCTACATATTCATCATATTCTTCATCTACATCTTTCTCTCATACAACACCCACATCATCTTATCCCAATCTACCATCCCAATCTTCCCATCCTAATCTACCATCCCAATACTCCTATTATGATTCCCCATCCATGTCCCCCTATCCTAATCCTCCTTACTAGTCTGCCCATCCTAATCTAACATCCACACCATTTTATCTTAATCCTACACCCCCATCAATCTATCCTAATCCAACATCCACATCTTCCTATCCTAATCCATCATCCACGTCCTCCTATCTCAATCCACCATCTCAATCTTCCCATCTTAATCCACCATCCCAATACCTTTATTACAATCCACAACCCATATCCTCTTGTGCTAATCCACCGTCCAAAAATTTCAATCTTAATTCCCCATCTACTTCCTCTAACATCAATCCACCATCCATGTCTTCCTATTCTAGTCCACTATCACAATATTCTTACCTTAAACCTCCATCTAATCTTGAATCCCCCCACCAATCCTAATCCTCCACCTACTCTTAATCTTCCATCCAATCCCAATCCTCCACCTACTCTTAATCTTCCATCCAATCCCATTCCTCCGTCTAATCCTAATCCACCAATCCATAATCCTTCATCCACTCCTACAACCCCAGCTAAGCCTAGAATATGCACGATTCTCACTCCAGAATTTCTCCAATGACTTATAACAAAGAAGATATCCCCAACTCCACATCTTGAAGTCGTGGAACCATGCCATCCAAATTCATCATCCATGATCATTAGTGATGAGACCCTTCTCTATCCCACACCTATCATTACTGTTACCACTTCTAGCACCACCCAAACCATTGGAACCATCACACCCACCAAATCCATTGAACCCTCATCTCCTACCCTGAGAGCCATCAAACCCATCGAAGATAACCAAACCTAATCGCCATCTTCTACTCCTAGATCCATCCAATCCATTGAAGACACCCAAATCCAATCCACTTCTCCCACTCCTAGTATCACTGAAATCCATTCCCATGAACTTCATGAATCCCCCATCCTTCCATCTCCCCCACTTGAGGAGTCCCTCCAACACTCCATCATCATGCCACCCATACAAGGTGAGTCATGCCAAGAGCTTGATCCAAATAATACCAACATATCCTCTTCTCTTGATCAAGATCCCTCCATCTCATCTAGTCCACCTCAAGATCACAATCCCCCATCCATTCCATCCCATGCTCGCCTTGACACTCCAGATCTGATCACTCTATTGCATGAGCCCTTATTACTCACCGCCACAAATCCAAATCCTAGCATATCATCTAATCCCTCTCCTGATCCCTTACTATTCACTCCTCCTGATCAAGATGTTGCTATCCCATCATCTCCATCCCATGATCCTCCATCGTTTTCTAACCCCACTATCCCCACACCACTTTTATATTCTCTCGGTACTATCACATTCATCAGTGGTGGTTTCCTTGCAAACGAGGAATCGAGCATATACACCACCCTTCCTCCTCCACCTAATAATGGACTTGCATCATTCTTCCAAAATAACAAGCATCCTACTATAGATCAAATGCTCAAGAGCATGAACTATCAAGGAAAAGGTTTAGGCCTTCATGAGCAAGGTATTTTGGAAACCATCCATGCCAAAGAAAATCCACATACACAAGGTCTTGGATATATCTCTCAAGACTCGCAATTCAAAAATGTTGGTACAACCTCTATTCGTCCTCAATGAGCCTCCTCCAAAAGAATAATAGGCTCTTCCCGTCACTCCACAAAACCATTTTCTGCCATCCCCCCTCTATCGTATCACCTCAAAGCAACCATCCATATTCCTCCTTCCTCTTCCAAATCCATTTTGGGTCCTTACGTCCCTCCATCCACCATCTCCCATCCTTCATCTACTCCCTCTATTTTGGGTCCTTATGTCCCTCCATCCACCATCACACATCCTCCAGCTACTAAGTCCATTTTGGGCCCTTATATCCCAAAATCACCTCCTTTATCTCATTCTATTTATCCTTTTATCCATCCATCACCTATCCATATCACCCAACATAAACATCCCACTCTCATATTCCCTAATCAGGATCAACAAAGGCACATACCTACACATCCTCCGTCCACATATTATCCCCAAAATCCAACCTCCATCACTCCACATCATCCATCTCCTCACACCCATCCCATTGCTATTAAAAGTACTTTGATACCAAAGTAAAAATGCATAAATCTAAACATCCACATGAATCTAAAGCTCCTCATGTTCCCTTCAAAAGACATGTTGAAGCAAATAAAAATCCAATCCAACATAGGCCACAACGACCCACCAAAGCAAAGGTCAAAACCATGTGGATCCCAAAGAAAAAAGATGCAATGCCTTCAAATGAAAAATTTGTAACAACATCCAACGTTGCTAATCCAAAAGCTAATCATTCTCATCCACCATCTCCTAAATCTATTTTGGGTCCTTGTGTCCCAAAATTCACCATCCCATCTCCTCCATTATCCCCACATTCTCCATCCATTAATCCTCCTATCCTTTCACATCCACCACCATATGTGCCAATGTTGGTCCTAAAAACATCTCCCCATCACACGCCTACCCCATCATTCCATCCATACACTTTCCAGTATCCCATCCATTATCCCACATATATTCCCCATCAAATCCGTTTAATCCATTCTCTTGCATAATCCATTTACCCTAATAAGGTTGTACCAACATCCAGTAGTTATTTCACACATGGGCTCTTAATACCTCATATGGAACTTGATTCTTCAGTCCTTCATCCATCTCCTTATCACATATCTTCTAAATCCACTTATCCACATCCCTATCCTTATCCATCTCCATCGGCATACTATCCAAAAATTCAAATATCCAAAAAATTCAAAAAAGTCAAAAAACAAAACAAAACAAAAAAGTTGAAAAAGAAGAAGAAAAAGTAAAGAGAAATAATTCGTCTAATGGTGAAAACTTGGAAAACAAGCACCTTGGATAAGTACCATGATGAAAACCTAACAAACAAGTGTCATGTGTAAACTCCACCATCCAACTTACTTTTGCACTTGGGGGTAGCTTCCTGTTATGCATCCCCTCCATACATCTCCTCCATCCCACCTAGCATCTACATCCTACCTATCATATCCCATTTATCTCCAATCCCTCCATCCTTCTTGTGATCTTGATAAAGAAAAAGGGCACCTATCTATACATGCTTTGGACACCTCTTGGCATACATTCCCCTCATGCATACACTATCCCATTCCTTATCCGCATCCATCTACTTTCTTTGTCCACCCGTCATGTTACCATCAGCCTCCCTTCCTTATTCATCCCATCCTATTCTCCTCCATTTATCTCCTTTATCTTCCCATCCACCTGTCTTCAATCCCTCTTGTATCTAGAGTGGGGGCATCTACTTCCTTTGTGACATAGTCCTTGGAGATATCATTCACCCATTACAACATTCCTTCCATCTCCCCACCCTTATCTTCCTATCCCTCTAAACAATCCCTTCAATCTCCTCATTCGTATCCCTTTATCCATCCATCATCACATCCCTTCCATCCCTCATCCTTATCTTCCTATCCGTCCAAACAATCCCTTCACTCTCCCCATCCTTATCTTCCTACATATCTTTATCTCCTTACCAATCCAAATAACCCCTTTCATCTCCCCATCCTTATCTCCTTACCAATCCAAATAATCCTTTTCATCTCCCCATCCTTATCTCCTTATCCATTCATCTCTATCCTCATCCCATCTCATAATCCCTTATCGTTGGTATCTGGCTATAGGATTCTCCCCATGTAATCCAATGCCATCTATCTCATCGCCATCACTCCCACTTATTTCACACATCTTTCCAATCTCCTATCACTTCTCATCACCCATCTCTCCATTGTATCATCCTCCAAATTCATCTTTTGATGATTTGAATAACAATCCCATCCCCGAGCTTCATGCAATCACCATCATCCTATCCAATCCCCCAAGTCTATCTTGTCTTGTAGTATCATTCCCATCATTTTATCCACTTATCATGGTTATCTCATCATCCTTTATCCATGGTCGGTCGTTGACTTTGTCAAACTACGTTGCCCCTACGCTTTCACATATGCAAGGTCAATCATTTGATCCACCCCCAAGGCTTTCATTCATCCAGTCTTTGTCATCCATTGAGGTCTCCATTGTCCTCTTTCCACTTTTATCCATGGTTAGTCATCCTCCTTTTATAGAACTACGAGGGCTCTATGCCTTCACGTAGGCAAGGGTAATCTTTGATCGGCCCTCGAGCCCCTAGTTCTTTAGGGTGTGTCAGTCTTGTGTCTTGTCTCTCTTGTGTCATGTCATCAAGCTATGCCCTTATCTAGTTGATTCTTCATAAATGAAATCCGCTTGTATCATGAGATCTAATCATTTCCGAATATCTTGTGTCATATCGGTCTTTTAGTTTAGTATCCATATTTGGTCTCAACAGAATGCATCCTTCCTAATAGACCTCATCCACCCCATCCATCCTCTTGATCCTATGGCAAAGTACATTTTGAAATTGATTACAATCTTTTGATACTTTTGGATTTTATTTATCATTTGAGCTCCCTATCACAACTTGTCAAGGTCGCCATGATCTATCATATCATGGTGTGTTTTGACTAGTCAACATAGGGGTATATCTTGATCTTTTTTTCTTTGTTTTTGTCTTCTTGGTTGTCCCACGTAGTACCCACCAAGATCCCTGAGGTCTTGTGTTACGCTGGGGCATCCTTTTGTGCTTGTGGTTATCCCAATGCCTGGCCCAACCAAGGTCTTCATGACTTTGGGGTGTTGGGATATCCTTCTTGTTTATCATGTTTATTTTATGCATTATAAACTAATTTGCCTTGGTTTCATATACCTTGGCACCTGGTGTCTTATGCTATAGCAAAAATTAGTGCTCCGAAAATGGCAAAACATGTTAGAACTGCATTTCATTTTCCATTCCATTGCCTTGCATGTATCCTCCATCTCTTCTCATCCATCTTTTCATCAATCCTCATCATTTCATCCTCTTTTCAATCTTCTTAGATTAATCATATTTGGTTATTCTAAGTATCTTTTCCTTCATCATTTTCATTCATTTCAACCATCTCACATCTCCATCCAATCCTAATCCAATCATATCTAACACAAATAATCTAATCACATCCTTGGTCTTGTTCCCAGTCGTGCTACAAGCCTTGATCCCATCATCATCATTATCATCATCATCATCATCATCATCATCATCATCATCATCATCATCATCTTCAGGATGTATCCTTCCCTATCCTTTGGTATTGTTTTGGGATGTATCCTTCCCTCATCAACAACACTTTCATCATCATCATCGAGATGTATCCTTCCCTATCCTTGTGTTGTTTCGGGATATATCATTCCCTTATCAACAAAACTCTATCCATCATCAATCCATTTTGGGCTTGTAGCTTGACTGGGGCAACATCACATTTTTCCTTGAATCCATTTGTGCGCCCTTTCTTCTCATCCTCTCCTATCGCTTATCATCCTCTTTTATTCATCATTTTGTATCATCTTCCCCATCTACTCTCGCATCACCTCATCCATTTTAAGAACACACCCGTGTTCTCTTGAACCTGCATGTCCTCTCGAAGGGGCATCCTCAATCCCTAATCTTCATCTTCACCCCCATCATCTTTCTTCCTAGTCACTACTTTGAATGGCTAAGGAATCCTTTTCTAGTCATTTCCTTTATAGAGTCATCTACATTTTATTTTTCTTCGAAACACTGTTATTCTAACAATATTTTGAAGAGGGGTAAAATGTACACATCCAAATTTGGCCACTTCCATATGGTCAAACCCGTCTCCTTTATTTGTCTATTTCATCAATATTAATTAAATAATTTATTTAATTAATATTTCCCCTTTTCCTAAGGTTTCTAAAGTATTTAATTTAATAATTAAATACTTTACCTTTCATCCTTCTCTAAATTAAATAAATATATCAATTTATTTAATTAAGTCATTTAGCCTTTTTGAATTTAAATCAATTTTAAATTCCCTCTTTTCTCTCTCCTTGTCACATCCTCCATAATCTTCTTCTAATCTGGATTAGTTTAAATAATCCATGATTAGGATGTGCACACCCTTAATCAAGATTAATGTCACATCCTCCATATTTTGCCACTTGCCTCTAATCTTTCATTAATCTTCTTAATCACCTATTTGCACAACCTTAATATAATCACATGCCATTTCTGGTATATCCTCCAAGTCAACCTTTCATAAGTGCTTTCTTTATTAAGCCTTGACCTCTTCCCCATGTGAATTAAAAATTCACATTTATTCATTCAATGCATTTCTTTTCTCCATGCAAGTTGTTAGGAAATTCTAAATTCCTTCATAGGTCACATCAGCCATATGGGGAAAAAGACCTTCTTTATGAGGATCTTGTCTTATCCCCAAGGTACTCTCCAATCATGTGAATTTTAAATTCACAGTTATTCCCCCAACAAATTCTCTCATCCCCATGATGATAAGAGAGGACTTTCTAAAATTCCTCACTTGTCACCATCACTCTCATATGGGGACAAGAACTTCCTTTTTGAGGAAATCTTCCCCTAATCCCAAGGTACATGCAAGTACCTCCACCTCACATGTTCTCTCTCCACATCATCTTCCCTTTTTCCACCTCTCCTTCCACATGTCAAGATGTGAAGGATTGTGAATCCTCAACTCACCACAACCCTCCATCTTTCCCATGTTGGAAAAATCCTGGCCATTGAATTCTCTAGAGATTCTTCCCTTAAAATAGAAGATTTTCTCTCATTCATTCATAATTCAATCATTCAACTCTCTCAAGGTCAAGAACTTGCATCCTCCATTGTTGCATTTTGAAGCTTTCATTACATCCATTTTGCATTCATCTATCAAAATAACCACATATTTCATTGCATTCTACATCTAATTTACATCATTTTGCATATCATTTTCACCATATTTGTCATCAAGGAGCACACATTCAAGCTATATCAAAGGGCCAACCAAAAGGATCACTTGGACAAGGTATAATCTATTGTTTATCTTTATTTTGTTCAAGTCAACTTAGGCTAATCTTAAGGTGGTGTATTATTTCTCTTTGTTGTATTTATGTTGTTTTACACTTTTTAGGGTAGGAAATAACGCTGCATCACATGAACTAAAGTACATTTACTCATGAAGTATTATATTCTATAGTTTCAATAGATTTGAGTTACAAAATTGCAAGTTAGAAGTGACAGTAAATCATGTGTTTGATGGTTGACTATGTATAATTTGTTTGAGCGTTTACACCAGAGAAGGGAAGTGTGTGCCATCTGGAGGAAGCGTGCGAAGGTAAAATATGACTAGTTTAAGTCCATGGATGGAAGCACATGATGTTATCATACATTGGTATCACATGTGATTTAGGACTGAGTTGACTACACATTTTATATCATTTTGAATTAAGGTCTATCCTTGGTCGACATGGCTAGTTGTGGATGGTGTTAAAAGGTTCTAGGATGAAATTTAAATATCATTAACATGTTGGAATGGATATTGATTGTAAATCATTTTATGAAAACATGTGTGACTTGTGAATCAAGTGTGTGGTATGTTTGTGTGAAAAATGTATATGTAAAATGATGAGCAAGCAAAAAAGAGAAGTTAGGGATGTTAAGTGAAATTAAGATATCATTAGAGGATGTGTTTAGATGCAGAGCAAGTTGAGTGAAATCAAATCTATATATCTTTTTGTAGTGTATGGTTGAAGCCTCTTAATCTAAATTGTTTCTTAGTGACTGTGTTGTAGCTCAGTTAGTCTCATGTAGGTTGGTGCCTACAAATAAAAATTGAAGGGGAATGGTGTCTCCCTTTAAGCTTGAAATTCTTGTGGGTTGGTGCTTGAAAAATCATTGTAAGTTTTATATTATTTTTGTGAGGTTAGATTTGGATAGTAGCTCCAAGTAGCTTTTCTCACCATGGTCTTTTCTATTTTGGGTTTCCACGTAAATCTGATGTTCTTGTGTGGATGTGTGCATTTGTGTTGCTTAATTGCTTCATCATTAAGGAAATTAGTGATTGTTATTAATAGTAATTAATGTTTAATCAAGTTGAAATTGGTTCATATATTGATTCACCCCCCCTCTTAGTATATTGTGTGCCCTTCAACCTCTACCATTTCCTTTATTTAATATAGCCTCTCTTCACCTTTCATGTATTTCCTAATGCTCTCTATGCTTGGTGTTGATACTAGTCTCCATATTCAATTTTTATGTTTCATCATAAACTATTTGTATCATCAACCACACTCCTTATAGTGTGGTAAGAGGATTACTCCATTGGGAGAGCTTCAACATGAGTCTCCACTAGAAGAAATCAACCAAAGTTAAATATATTTAAACAACTTGTGACACAAAGAGTTTATAAAATTACTCAAGGGTGATCCCACAATAGTGGGTTACACTTTTTGGCCAAACTTGACATTGAAATAAACATTTTGAACTTTTTCTTCACTTTCAGACACCTATAGCTGCTAAACTGTGAGGAATTTGAAGATGATGCAAACTAGTGATTTGTGACATTATGTCTATAGATTCTAAATATATATTTTTTTAAAAAGGAATCAAATTGCATTTATTTTTCCATCTCCTTCGATAAGTATTTTTTAACAACAAACACCATTTTCAAAGAGTGATGTGTACTTGCTAATACATAATTTTTTTTCTATGAAGGATAAAATTCTATTTTTTTTTAATTTAGATTTGTCACTATGATATCTAGGGTATGCATTTTGTTTCATAGTGTTTTATTGAATATTTTTTTCTTAATTAAGTTTGAAGTCAAACCAATTATAATTTAGACATAGGTTTACTTGCTAACACAAGTTTTTTTTTTGTTTGGTAAATCACTGCTAAGGGGCAACACCTATCACTTTTGACTGGAGCTATGAACCAGTGAGGCCACATTCATGGGACCTCATCCCTTCCATTCATATTCCTACACCTGCCTTCATTCTCGCCAAGCTCCCTGCAGGCCCCAACATCATTCCTGCATCTGCTGCGCCAGCCTGCATTCTCACCAAGCTCCCTACAGGACCTGACACCATTCCTCATGTCTGCTTCGCCTGCCTGAATTCCCACCAAGCTTCCTGTAGGACCCAGTACCAATCCTCTATCTAAATACCCCTACTAGCTCCACCTCACCATCGATCCCTACAACTCCTATACCCCATAGTAGCGCACGCCATCCACCACTCGCCCACTCCTCTATGCGTCGATCGCTACCACCCTTGCATAGGATTTCCTTCGTCATCCATGCATCATCCAATGTTCCCTTGATTCTCTGGCCAGTGATAGTTTGTCCCGCCTTCCACCGGTGGGATTCGAACTCAAGATAGTAGGGAAGTTGTTGCTTGCAACTTGCCATTACACCACGGGGTCATCCCCACTTGCTAAAACAACTTTGTTTGTATGTATTGAAATTCATTTTTTTTTGTTAGATCAAGGACATCAATATCAAGGGCATAGATATTTTTTAGAGTTTTTTTTGGTAATCTACTATTTTTCCACATGTGTAGAATAAAGAGTTTGATTTTCGATGAAAAACCTACATTCACAAGAAATACAAATAATAATAATCAAATTAAATAATTTAAAATTATACTTTTTGGGAAGCTTATAATAACAAATACATACTTACAAAAAATAAATTTTAAATGAATTCATTTGATCCCCCAAAAGGTAAATCAAAAGTGGTTTTTTATCAGCATTTTGATAGGTGTAAAGAAGACTTCGTTATAGGTATGGTTTAAAACTAGCAGGGTTCTATCCAAGGGGGTTTGATCTAAGGTGGTTTTTGTTGACAATGATTTTACTTGCATAAAATAGTGCGAATAAATTCTTCATAGTCAAAACTGCAAAGAGCCTATCCTTCTTGAAAGATATGGAACAAAGACAACCTAAGGGGGAATTCTGCATTATAGGGAAAAGATTGGCTTTCATTCAATCCCAAGTCTCTGATAACCAGTTCATGGTTGCACTAGGGTTGCTCTTGGGTACTTATGTGATATTGTTGTTAATCTCAAAGGGACTATGGTTGTTCTTTGAATATTTTAGGTGTAAATTCCAAATTGAAATGATAAGTTCAAATATCATGAAACCAAAATATTTTCCATAACATTTCATGAATATAACCGATTCTTTGCTATCACTTAAGTAGATTTAGCATTAAGCATTCAACAATTTTATGGAAAACAAAAGATCTTCAATAAAATCCTTCCCATTCATTTAAATTTTGGAACATTTTCAAAATATTTAAACATCTATTTTAAAACAAAGCATAAAAAATACTAAAAATTAAAAGTTTCTCCCAATTATTCTCCATGGATGCCCCAAATAATTAATCAAAACAGAGAAAACTGCTTTATACTTCACCAGATTGCTTCACAACTACATATAAAACGGCGCAAGCTTTTAAAGAGAGGGGTTTCATTTTTGGACACCAAGTAGGTTCTGTATGCACCCTTAAATGAAGCAACATATAGTCTTGTTCAACCGAACTAACAAAACCAACTACAAAAGATACTGAGATAGGTAGCTATCTAACAAGATCTGATATTAATTAATGTCTACATGCATACAAATTTTTATGCTGGAATGGTTCAGAAAATAGGAAAAAAGAACAAAACTTAAAAGTTTATGCTCCTTTGACATCCAAAAATTCTAAACTTAAAAACAAAAATTAGGATCCTATGGCCTTTTCTAGAACACAAGGCTTAGATAGGATAATACAAATACATGAGAGGAAATCTAGGGGACCAATCTCGTCAAGGCATGAGGAATGTTGTGACCAATAGGAGAATTGTAATTGAAGTCAATGGAAGTCAACTCCAATCACTCGTTGAAGCTCTTCGGGTGTTGATTTGGAATCTTCGCCAGGATGATACTTCGAATCAAGATAATGTGTAGGGGCTTCCCATACATTCAAAATGATAAGGTGGAATTTTTTCCCCCTACACTTCACTTGGCTCCGATTCTATCACTCTCAGGAATGGGCTCTCCCAAAAATAGACATTTGCTTCCATCGCATGTGAAATACCGAGATCCTCAACATTCAGGTGGACTCAAAACCTTCTCCATTATAATCTCCCAGAGTAATCGAACTGGACTGAAAATTATTCCATCCATGATTTAATTTTTCCTAGCCATCCATACCCTAGCTTTGCATCACAATTTGCATCTCCTACAATCACAAATTCCATATATTAAATCCCTTTTTAATGAAAAATATTTATAACATCTCATGTAAATAAAACCATTATTCAAATGTTAGTACAAAAATCTCATAATCAACATGCCTTTCAAAAGAAGCATATCATGAATCCTCATACACACATATATATCAGATTACTGGGATCATTAGATAAATTTAAAATTCTAACATTTTACTTCACACTGCAACCTGGTACCTGATACCCGATATTTAGCTTTACCCACTTACTTTCCCAGATCTCGGTTATACTAGAACTCCATTATACCAGAACGCTTCATACCAGACTGCTTCATACTAGACCACTTCATACCAGACCAAAGCATTCTACTTGAACTTACATTACCTTTTTCCTTTCACATGTTTCTGATGCTCAGTACTCGGTGCCCAAAACACTTACCTTATGAAGTACTTTTATTATAAAATATTTTCTCTTTTCACTTCTGGTGATCTTCCAATTTGCTAGCTCCCGCCATAAGAGTTATATTTTTTCACTTGGGTCGCCAAGTATTTTCAATCTTGGCGTGTGTTGTGAGACCACATAACAACTTGCAACCAATAAAACCAAATTTAAACCAAACTTTCAAAGGATATGTGTAGGATCATCATGGAAAAACAGGCCCTTAAGTGGCGAAAAATTCAAAAAAATTAGGGTTAGGCAACTTGACGTAAAATTTTGAATAAGTTATTTATATTATCTCAAAAATATGTAAGAATAGAATTTTTAGCAAATTGAATGTAGTTTCTAAACTACTAGGTTTATTTTTTTTAAAATCTGGTGAAAATTTGAAATTTCAATGTAGTAGTACTTAGATTTAAGGGAAAAAATAAGAAGTAGGTGTCTGTCTAACCACCCTAACCATAATAAAATGATAATATTTTTATAAGATTTTAGATATAAGTAGAGGACTCATGTCCCGATGTGATGCATATTTTTTTGTAATTTTTTTCCAAGTAAATAATTAATTATGATTTTTTTATTACAACTTTTAAAAAATATAAAAACTCATATGTTTGACCACCTTAACTTGGTCAAAAATTCATGAAATTCATTTTTTTTTAATCCTATAGTATACAAAACATAGAATGTGGCACATGTTTCGGATTCAAAAAATGTGATACCGTTTGAAAGCTATAAATATTTTTCAATCAGCCTATCAATCAAGACTTTAGTCGTAATTCAAATAGAAAATGAATAATAATTATTTATTAAATTCAAAGTAAATCATAATTTATATTGGTGGAAAGTTGAGAATCTCATTTAAAAACTCTTTTTGTTTCATCAATTTTGGGTAAAAAAAAGTTGTCAGCCACATACCCTACACATACCCATCATATCACCACTTTTTGGCCCATCATGATCTTGCACATACCCTTGAAATTAAATCATGAGTTGTAAATTAAAACTTATTCATATTTTAAAACAATAACTTCTACCTTCACCTAGATTCTGACATAAAGAAGTAAAACTCCACTGGAAACATCCATGTGTGCTTTGATTAATTCCAGTTTTTGAAACTTAGTAAAAAGAATTAGTTCATTAAGATTGAACTACATAATATAGTAATCCTCCAAATCCAACCAAAGATAGAACCTTGCTGCCAGTCATGTGTCCATAGCCCCGACAAGATTATCTCCGTAATTCCCTCAAACATAGCTCTATTGTCGGTTAGGCATCCATAACCCAGGTAGAGTTATTTGGATAGCGTAAAGAGTCGATATATTCTCTTTTTTTTATATAGCAATGATAACTCATTTTTCACTTTTGATATTTCAATGATAGCTCATTTATCAACTTGCAAGCAATGAAGCACCGCTATTAGGTTGGGAATTACAGTGGTAGCGAAGGTTACTTTTTGATTTTTCATTCAATGTAAATCCTTTCATCAATTCACTACTCCCAACAACTCATTTAACGATTCCCTGTAGGTGTGTGTGTTTCCAGCTAAATTTCACTAATTTATGCCAAATCCAAGCTAACTATAGCATGCTATATGGTTAAAAAATATGCAGAAATTAAAATTTACCAATAGACAACTTAATCACCAAATTTAAATCTAAATTTAGAAACATCAGTTACCACCCTTCCGATTAAATTTTATGGCAACTACTAAAATTTTTGCTAGCTATTTCAACTTGATGGTGCTGCACTTCATTAATGGATTAGAAATTGTCATGATTACTTTGAAAAATGATCACATTATTCTACATTAAATTTGTACGCCTTATTCAACACGTATTATCTCTTCAAATTACTCGGGTGATGACATGTATTTCCTTGTTGGATTCATTTCCCATTGCATTCCCCACACATAACACCTCCATAATTAATATGGCTCTTTTAAACAATTTGAAATGATCACTATTAATTTCAAAATCTTCAACTTGCTTGATTCACAATCTCCGTATTGCTAAAATTTGAAGCAACCTTCTACTAGATATGTGAAAAGAATTAATTTGATTTAACCTTTTAACTCTGAAGATTATTATCCAGCTTCCACCTCGCTCACGATTTCCCAAAAAATATAATTCACTCAAGGCAACTATGTACCAGAACTTTCTTACGACTCTCTATAAATTCAAGCATTTCTTCTCGAATTCTCCACACTTTTCCTTTTTCTCTTTTTTGCTTGCTTATGCAATTCTGTTATGTGTCTTTAATTTTCTTCTTGACCATGGATACTCCAATTTGCTTAGGTTGTTCTTGTAGATAAAATGTTTTCTTGGGGAGCATCACATCTCAAAGGCTTGAAAAGGTCTTCTTCATTAGGACTTCTAGTTTCACTGTGCCTTAGTCCTTGGGGAAAGATATGTTGCATCCAACCACTACTTTCCTTTTTACTTTGATATAGCTTCTCACTTTGTAGTGTCACTTCTAGACATTAGGCTGCCTGTTGAAGACGTTCACATTGCTTCCAACTTGATAGTGAAACCTAAATTATTGGAGAATTTGGATACCATTTTAGTTGTTTCCCATTCGACCATTAGGATTCCCACCATGGATGATATTCCTCAATTCCTGGAACATGGGGAAGTGGTTCCACTTCGGCCTTTTCTTACTGATCTCCATATCAAAGACTTTGAAGCTCACCGGGAACTCACCTACATAGGGTATTTAGCCCTGATGGAAAAGGCGTCCCACATCGACTGAATGACTACTATCATCTGCAAATTTGCTCACCATCTTTTTGACTCTCTTTTTTTTTTGAATGAGGATTCCAATATCTAATGTATATACGTGATATACACACATATATATCTCTCTTTTAATACATTTTCAAAGCATGTTTTACTATGTATGGCTTTATTATTTCTCTTTCTCAATTCAATTTTACAAATGTTTTAAATTCACTCTCATACTTAAGATATATTTAAGCAGAATTTGATAATCCAGAGGCCAAACAAAAGAAAAGAATAAAAAATGAAGAAATAAAACAAAGCAAGCACAAAACCCTACAAAAAAGCAAACTAATCCTAACTACCCTATCCCTGTCATAGCAAAAGATTAATTCTAATAAAAAAATTTACTTCAATTTCTACGGCTATTTCTTCTACAATTTTGATATGAATTACAATAGGTTTGTCTTTAAATTCACTTATCAACATTTTCAGTATTCTACTGTAACAATGAATTATCTTAAATTTTTCATGTTTAAACATCATAAATTCAAAAGTGTACTTACCCATAATTTGGCTTAAATGCTTGAAAACGATCTCATTAGAGATCGATTGCACACATTTCGTCTGATGCGACCATATTGTACCTTCCTCTAGCCCTGGTCCATTTCCATGAATGGTTGCATTTATTTCTCTGATTTCTTCTCCTCTGAAAATCTTCATATCTTTGGCCCAGTTTTCACTTTGCATTTCATTAGAGGGTATGTGCAGGATCACGATGGGCCAAAAAGTGGCAATATGATGAGAATGTGTAGGGTATGTGGTTGACGACCTTTCTTTACCCAAAATTGATGAACGAAAAGGGTTTTTAAAGGATATTCTCAGCTTTCCACCAATATAAATTATGCTTTACTTTGAATTTAATAAGTAATTATTATTCATTTTCTATTTGAATTACGACTAAAGTCTTGATTGATAGGTTGATTGAAAAATATCTATAGCTTTTAAATAGTATCACATTTTTTGAATTCGAAACATGTGTCACATTCTATGCTTCACATACTATAGGATTACAAAAAGAAAAAATGAATTTCATGAAGTTTTGACCAAGTTAAGGTGGTCAGACACACGAGTTTTTATACTTTTTAAAAGTTGTAATAAAAAATTCATAATTAATTATTTACTTGAAAAAAAATTACAAAAAAATATGCATCACATCGGGACATGAGTCCTCTACTTATATCTAAAATATTATAAAAAAATATTATCATTTTATTGCGGTTAGGGTGGTCAAATAGACACCTACTTCTTATTTTTTCCCTAAAATTTAAGTACTACGCATTGAAATTTCAAATTTTCACCAAATAGATTTTTATTTTTTATAAATAAACCTAGTAGTTTAGAAATTAGATTCAATTTTCTATAGATTTTATTCTTACATATTTTTGAAATAATATAGATAATGTATTCAAATTTTTATGTCAAGTTGCCTAACTCTGGTTTTTTTGAATTTTTTGCCACTTAAGGGCTTGTTTTTTCCATGATGATCCTGCACATACCCTAGACCAAGATACATCACTATTTATATTGCTATCAAAGAGAGAAAAAGTAAAACCTTGATATTCTATTTCTTGTATAAAATTAGGAAAATGTCTTTTTATAGTTTGTGAATTTCCAGCTTGAAGCACAATACAAACGTTTCCCGCTCCATCTCATTATCTGTGTTTTCCATGTATACAAGAAATGATGATTCATTAATGTCGTTTCCTCATTTGTGATGAAATATCTGTGAATCTCGACATCCTCGCCTATTTTCCTGCAAAGCATTAAAATTTTCTTTATAATAATCATAGTTTTCTAATTGTTTTGGTATATCGGCTAATTTTTTATTATTTCCAACTCGACTAGGGAAAAATGTTTTTCTCATTAACAATCCTTTTCTTTTAGTAGTTAAAACTTCTTGTATTAACAGAATCACTTTACTTATGGCCAAACTTACCCTAGTTAAAAAAAATTCACATTCAAGTTCACCTTGATCAGTTGTATCATGAATTCTACACTCAGTGACTCTTCCAAAAGTAAACAAACTCAAAGGATGCAACTTCTAATTAAAGATTTTCCAAAGTTTTTCAACTTCCATAATGAAAACTATCTTGCATTCAATTTCTCATTCACAAGCTCCTTACTAAACTCAGAACTAGTGTTTATGAAACACAATTCTCCAACTCCAGGGAATGACACCTAAAATATTAAATGAAGGCCCTCCTTCTAGCGCCAATTCCTGTTGACGATGATTTTACTCACAACAAACAGGGCGAATAAATTCTTCATAGTCAAGACCGCAAAGAGCCTATCCTTCTTGAAAGATATGGAACAAAGACAACCTAAGGGGGAATTCTGCATTACAGGGAAACAATTGGCTTTTTTTCAATCCCAAGTCTTTGATAACCAGGTCATGGTTGCACTAGGGTCGCTCTCGGGTACTAATGTGATATTGTTGTTAATCTCAAAGGGACTATGGTTGTTCTTTGAATATTTTATGTGTAAATTCCAAATTGAAATGATAAGTTCAAATATCATGAAACCGAAAGATTTTCTATAACATTTCATGAACATAACCAATTCTTTGCTATCACTTAAGTAGCATTAAGCATTCAACAACTTTATGGATAACAAAAGATCTTCGATAAAATCCTTCCCATTCATTTAAATTTTGGAACATTTTCAAAATATTTAAACATCTATTCTAAAAAAAAGCATAAAATATTGAAAATTAAAAGTTTCTCCCAGTTATTCTCCATGGATGCCCCAAAGAATTAATAAAAACAGAGCAAACCGCTTTATACTTCACTAGATTACTTCACAACTACATATAAAATGGTGCAAGCTCTTAAAGAGAGGGGTTTTGTTTCTGGACACCGAGTAGGTTCTATATACACCCTTAAACGACACAACATACAGTCTTGTTTGGCCGAACTAACAAAACCAGCTACAAAAGATACTGAGATAGGTAGCTATCTAACAAGCTCTGATATTAATTAATGTCTATGTACATACAAAGTTTTATGATGAAATGGTTTAGAAAACAAGAGAAAAGAACAAAAGTTCAAAGTTTATGCTCCTCCAACATCCACAAATTCTAAACTTAAAAAAAAAAATGAGGATCCTCTAGCCTTTTATAGAACACATGGCTTAGACAGGATAAGACAAATACATGAGAGAAAATATAGGGAACCAATCTCATCAAGGCACGTGGAATGTTGTGACCAATAAGAGAATTGTAATTGAAGTCAATGGAAGTCAACTCCAATCACTCGTTGAAGCTCTTTGGGTGTTGATCTGGAATCTTTGCTAGGATGATACTTTGAATCATGATAATGTGTAGGGGCTTCCCATACATTCAGAATGATAAGGTGGAATTTTTCCCCCCTACACTTCGCTTGGCTCAAGTTCTACCACTCTCGGGAATGGGCTCTCCCAAGAATAGACATTTGCTTCCACCGCATGTGAAATACTGAGATCCTTAGCATTCAGGTGGACTCAAAACCTTCTCCATTATAATCTCCTAGAGTAATCGACCTGGACTAAAAATTATTCCATCCATGATTCAAGTTTTCCTGACCGTCCATATCTGAGCTTTGCATCACAATCTGCATCTCTTGCAATCACAATTTCATTACATTAAATCCCTTTAAAAAAAAACATTTATAGCATATCATGTAAATAAAACCATTATTCAAATGTTAGTACACAAAAATCTCATAATCAAAACACCTTTCAAAAAAAGCATATCATGAATCCTCATACACACACACATATATATATATTGGATTACCGAGATCATTAGATAAATTTAAAATTCTAACATTTTACTTCACACTACAACCTGGTACCCAGTATTCAGCTTTACCCACTTACTTTCCCGGACCTCAGTTATATCGGAACTCCATTATACCAGAACACTTCATACCGGACCAGAGCATTTCGCTTGAACTTACGTTACCTTTTTCCTTTTGCATGTTTCCGATACCCGGTACCCAGTGCCCATATCACTTACCTTATGAAGTACTTTTATTATCAAAGATTTTCTCTTTTCACTTCTGGTGATCTTCCAATTTGCTAGCTCCTACCATAAGAGTTTTATTTTTTCACTTGGGTCGCTAAGTCTTTTCATTCTTAGGGCATGCTGTGAGACCACACAACTACTTGCAACCAATAAAACCAAACTTGAAATTAAATCACCAGTTGTAAATTAAAACTTATTCATATTTTAAAATAATAACTTTTACCTTCACCTAGATTCTAGCATAAAGAAGTAAAACTCCACTGGAAACATCTATGTGTGCTCTAAATAATTCTAGTTTTCAGAACTTAGTAAAAAGAATCAGTTCATTAATATTGAACTACATAATATAGTAATCCTCCAAATCCAACCGGGGATAGAGCCTTGCTGCTAGTCAAGTGTCCATAGCCCTGACAAGGTTATCTTCGTAATTACCCCAAACATAGCTCTACTGTTGGTCAGACGTCTATAGCCTAGGTAGAGTTATTTGGATAGCCTAAAGAGTTGATATCTTCTTCTTTTTTTGATATAGAAATGATAGCTCATTTTTCACTTTTGATATTTCAATGATAGCTCATTTATCAACTTGCAAGCAATGAAGCACCGTTATTAGGTTGGGAATTACAGTGGTAGTGAAGGTTACTTATTAATTTTTCATTCAATGTAAATCCCTTCATTAATTCACTACTTCCCAAAAACTCATTTAATGATTCCTTGTAGGTGTGTTTGTTTCCAGCTAAATTTCACTAGTTTATGTCAAATCCTAGCTAATTGTAGCACACTATATGGTTAAAAAATATGAATAAATTAAAATTTAGCAATAGATAACTTAATCGCAAAAGTTAAATATAAATTTAGAAACATTAGTTACTACCCTTTCGATTAAATTTTATGGGGACTACCAAAATTTATGCTAGATATTTCAACTTGACGACGTTGCACTTCATTAATGGATCAAAAATTGTCATGATCACTTTGAAACACGATCACATTATTTTGCATTAAATTCACACACCTTATTCAACACGTATTATCTCTTCAACTTACTTAGGTGATGACATGTATTGCCTTGCCGGCTTCATTTCCCTTTTCATTCCGCACACATAACACCTCCATAATTAATACGACTCTTTTAAAAAATTTGAAATGACCACTATTAATTTTGAAATCTTCAACTTGCTTGATTCACAATCTCCGTATTGCTAAAATTTGAAGCAACTTTCTACCAGATATGTGTAAAGAATTAATTTTATTTAACCTTTTAACGCTGAAGATTATTATCTAGCTGCCACCTCGCTTACAATTTCCAAAAAAATGTAATTCGCTCAAGGAAACTATGTACCACAACTTTCTTATGGCTCTCTATAAATTCGTGCATTTCTTCTCGAATTCTCCACACTTTTCCTTTATATCTTTTCTGCCTGCTTATGCAATTTTGTTCTGTCTTTAATTTGCTTCTTGACCATGGATACTCTAATTTGCTTATGTTGTTCTAGCAGACAAAATGTTTTCTTGGGGAGCATCACATCTCAAAGGATTGAAAAGGTCTTCTTCATTAGGACTTCTAGTTTCACTATGCAAAACTTATGCTTATTCCTTGGGGAAAGATATGTTGCATCCAACTGCTACTTTTGTTTTTACTTTGATAAAGCTTCTCACTTTAGAGTGCCACTTCTTGACATTGGGCTACCTGTTGAATACATTCACGTTGCTGCCAACTTGATAGTGAAACATGAATTCTTGGAGAATCTAGATACCATTTTAGTTGTTGCACATTTGACCATTGGGATTCCCTCCATGGATGATATTCCTCAGTTTTTGGAACATGGGGAAGTGGTTCCACTTCGACCTTTTCTTACTGATCTTGATATCAAAGGCTTTGAAACTCACTAGGAACTTGGCTACATAGGGTATTTAGACCTAATGGAAGAGGCGTCCTGCATCAACTAAACAACTACTATCATCTGCAACTTTGCTCACCATCATTTTGACTCTCTCTCTCTCTCTTTTTTTTGAACGAGGATTCCAATATTTGATGTATATACATGACACACACACACACATATATCTTTTAGTACATTTTCAAAGTGTGTTTACTGTGTATGGCTTTATTATTTCTCTTTCTTAGTTCAATTTTACAAATGTTTTAAATTCACTCTCATGCGTAAGATACATTTAAGCATAATTTGTTGATGCAGAGGCCAAACAAAAGAAAAGAACAAAAAATGAAGAAAGAAAGCAAAGCAAGCACAAAACCCTACAAAAAAGAAAACTAACCCTAACTACCCTAACTCTAACATAGAAAAAGATTAATTCTAATAAAGCAATTTACTTCAATTTCTATAGCTATTTCTTCTACAGTTTTGGTACAAATTACAATAGGTTTGTCTTTAATTTCACTTATCAACATTTTCAGTATTCTACTATAACAATGAATTATCTTAAATTTTCTACGTTTAAACATCGTAAATTCAAAAGTGTACTTACCCATAATTTGGCTCAAATGTATGAAAGTGATCTCATTAGAGACCGATTGCACACATTTCGTCTGATGCGACCATACTGTACCTTCCTCCAACCCTAGTCCATTTCCATGAACAAATGCATTTATTTCTCTGCTTCCTTCTCCTCTGAAAATCTTCATATCTTCGGCCCTGTTTTCACTTTGCATTTTGTTAGACCAAGATACATCACTATTTATATTGCCATCAAAGAGAGAAAAAGTAAAAACTTAATATTATGTATCTTGTATAAAATTAGGAAAATATCTTTTTATAGTTTGTGAATTTCCAACTTGAAGCACAATACATGTGTTTCTTGCTCGATTTTCCTACTCCATCTTGTTATCTGTGTTTTCCAAATAAATAGGAAATGATGATTCATCAATGTCGTTTCCTCATCTATGATGAAATATCTGTGAATCTCGACATCCTCACCCATTTTCTTGCAAAGCATTAGAATTTTCTTTATAATAATCACAATTTTCCAACTGTTTTGGTATATTGGTTGATTTTTTAATATTTCCAACTCCACTAGGGAAAAACGTTTTTCTTGTTAACAATCATTTTCTTTTAGTAGTTAAAAATTCTTCTGTTAATAGAATCACTTTACTTATGGCCAAACTTAGCCTAGTTAAAATAATTTCACATTCAAGTTCACCATGATCAGTTGTAACATGAATTCTACACTCGGTGACTTCCAAAAGTAAACAAACTCAAAGGATGCAACTTATGATTAAATATTTTCCAAAGTTTTTCAACTTCCATAATGAAAACCAACTTACATTCAATTTCTCATTCACAAGCTCCTTACCAAACTTAGAACCAGTGTTTTTGAAACACAATTCTTTAACTTCGGGGAATGATACCTAAAATATTAAATGAAGGCCCTCCTAGTGCCAGTTCCTATTGATGACGATTTTACTCACAACAAATAGGGCGAATAAATTCTTCATAGTCAAGACTACAAAGAGCCTATCCTTCTTGAAAGATATGGAACAAAGACAACCTAAGGGGGAATGATGGATTACAGGGAAAAGATTGGCTTTTGTTCAATCCCAAGTCTCTGATAACCAGGTCATGGTTTTACTAGGGTTGCTCTCGGGTATTGATGCGATATTGTTGTTAATCTCAAAGGGACTATGGTTGTTCTTTGAATATTTTAGGGGTAATTTCCAAATTGAAGTGATAAGTTCAAATATCATGAAACCAAAAGATTTGTCATAACATTTCATGAACATAACCGATTCTTTGCTATCACTTAAGTAGATTTAGCATTAAGCATTCAAAAAATTTAGGGAAAACAAAAGATCTTCAATAAAATCCTTCCCATTCATTTAAATTTTGGAACATTTTAAAAATATTTAAACATCTATTCTAAAACAAAGCATAAAAATACTAAAAATTAAAAGTTTCTCCCGGTTATTCTTCATGGATACCCGAAAGAATTAATCAAAACAAAGCAAACCACTTTATACTTCACCAGATTGCTTCACAACTACATATAAAATGGTGCAAGCTTTTAAAGAGAGGGGTTTCGTTTCTGGACACTGAGTAGGTTCTGTATGCACCCTTAAACGACACAACATATAGTCTTGTTCAATCGAACTAACAAAACCAGCTACAATAGATATTGAGATAGGTAGCTATCTAACAAGCTTTGATATTAATTAATGTCTATGTGCATACAAATTTTTACGCCGAAATGGTTAAGAAAACAGGAAAAAGAACAAAATCTAAAAGTTTATGCTCCTCCGACATCCACAAATTCTGAACTTAAAAACAAAAATGAGGATCCTCTGACCTTTTATAGAACACAAGGTTCAAACAAGATAAGACAAATACATGAGAGGAAATCCAAGGGACCAATCTCGTCAAGTCACGTGGAATGTTGTGACCAATAGGAGAATTTTAATTGAAGTAAATGGAAGTCAACTCCAATCACTCATTGAAGCTCTCTGGGTGTTGATCTAGAATCTTCGCCAGGATGATACTTTGAATCACGATAATGTGTAGGGGCTTCCCATAAATTCAAAATGATAAGGTGGAATTTTTGCCCCCTACACTTCTCTTGGCTTTGGTTCTATCACTCTCGGGAATGGTCTCTCGCAAGAATAGACATTTGCTTCCACCACATGTGAAATACCAAGATCCTCAACATTCAGGTGGACTCAAAACCTTCTCAATTATAATCTCCCAGAGTAATCAAATGGAATTGAAAATTATTCCATCCACGATTCAAGTTTGCCTGGCTGTCCATACCCGAGCTTTGCATCACAATCTGCATCTCTTGTAATCATAAATTCCATACATTAAAGCCCTTTTAAAAAAAAAAAAAACATTTATAGCTTCTCATGTAAATAAAACCATTCTTCAAATGTTAGTACAAAAATTTCATAATCAACACACCTTTCAAAAAAAAACATAACATGAATATATATATATATATCAGATTAGTGAGATCATTAGATAAATTTAAAATTCTAACATTTTACTTCACACTAGAACCAGATACCCAATACCCGGTATTTAGCTGTACCCACTTACTTTCCCAGACTTCAGTTATATTGAAACTCCATTATACTGGAATGCTTCATATCGGACTGGAGCATTCTGCTTGAACTTACATTACCTTTTTCCTTTCGCATGTTTCCGGTACCCCGTGCCCAGCACACTTACCTTACGAAGTACATTTATTATCAATAATTTTCTCTTTTCACTTCCGGTGATCTTCCAATTTGCTAGCTTCTGCCATAAGAGTTATATTTTTTCACTTGGGTCCCCAAGTCTTTTCAGTCTTGGGGCATGTTGTGAGACCACCCAATAGTTTGATCAAACCCTCTTCAATGGAATCCTTTAAATGAAACTTTTCAAGGCATAAATCATTATATTTTCTAAAAATATGTGATTTCAACAAAAATGGGGATATCCCAAAATGTGTAACCCATTATTGTGGCAACACCCTCAATGATTCCTTGACTAAGGTGTTGGTCAAAACCATAAATTGAAGAATATAGGAATCAATGGCGCCTTTCACAAATATCTTTATAACATGTGTCTATACTAGATTATTATGCTTTATCCAAGTAATTAACTTAGGTGTCCAAGTAACAAGTTGTTGGTGAATATGTTTTTGTTGATGAAACCATCTAGACAAATAGTCAAACATGTGATCAAGTAATTTAACCCATAATTCTTCATAGAAATCATCACCAATTAACTCTTTTCCATGCCATTATAGATCCTTTCACTTGCAAGTATCTTTGCTTTAATGATTTTTTCAACTTTATATGAAAACCATTTGAAGGTTTCATCACATGTAATTTTACAAGGCATTTTTCTAAATAATATAGAGTATCATAAAGGGTCTTGGCAATGAAACCAATATATTAATCATTAGTTCTATTCTTAGTATATCCATGATTGACACATTTCTATTGTTCCTTACATATTGACATACAATCATAGGTCTCACCTAAAGCTTGAGAAGGGCTCAACACCCTGATTAGAAACTCATGTGGTAAACTATAACTTGAAAGTAAATAAATATTGATGCATAATTATAGTAAAGCATTCATAAGACCAATAATTGTATGGATATAAATAATCCAAATTCTCATTAATCTCTATAATTACATACAATTCTTGTCCATTCAATTAATGATAAAAAATTCTTTGTATTAAAAATAGAGTTATTTGTTACTTTACAATACAAGGTTTTGTAAGCAGTTTACCTCAACACTCAAACTCATGGTTAATTGACCCCTACTGTAAACAAAAGTTAAAACCCTTTTCGTGTTTTACAATTATAACTTATAAAGGTAGTTAAATCACTTACAAAACTATATGCACAAATTCAAATTTCTTTACAATGATGTTGGTTAGCTAACAACTCGTGAAAAACATAGGAGTGGCCTTATTTGGTGCCAATACCATACAAGTTGGGGCTATAGTCTGGACTCTTGTTTGGTGGAAATATTGGTGGTGGAATGTCAAGACCATGTTCAAGAATTACACCTTGAACCTCATGTAGATAGTGCTTAGTCATTTATCCTTGCACTTGGGAAACTTAACAAGCTATGGTGATTGAATTCCTCCCACATACTTGGATTTGTAGAGCCACCAAAGTTTGGCAAGTTAGACTCAAGCCCAAGATTGCTCTTTTTTTGTGTGTCTAATCTATCAAGGGCTTCTATTTGGTGAAATGCTTATTCATGTTAGGTCTCATCATAACTGCAGTTGGTGAAATGATTATTCATGTTAGGTCTCATCGTAAGTTCCCAACTTGTTGCATATTAAATTCCTTGCACCTTTTTTGGACTTTCCTTATCTTTCTTTTGCATTTAGGATTTTTTCTTAGTGGGTTTCTTTGTGTAAGGATATGACACCATGACTTAGCTATATTGCTACATTTTGTAATTTCTTTAGAGCTTTGGAACAATTTTGTTTTAGCTTTGAAAATTAGAAGTGGTGTTATATTTAATGCAAATGTAATAGATTCTTGTTTTCATCTTAATGAGAAACTTATTATAGTTACCTGTACTTATTTTTAGATCTAAGAGTAGGCATAAAATTTGGTGCTAGAATTCCAACACCATTAGGGCCTTCTCAATCATTGAGCGAGTTCTCCATGAGCTAAGTCCTCCTTGATGGTAACACTTAGTGTACATCACCACCAAATCCCCACTTACAAAGCCTATAACATAGTCATAGTTGTATTGCATTTCTTCTGTCTCAACGGTGAGGTTGGAGTTCATCTCCTCAAGGAAAGAATTTTGGCTAGATGTAGATTAGTGTTATAGACAATTGCCATGTTTTCATCATCAAGGTAGGGCATCTTGGTACCATTAACTATGTAGGTTCTGCAAAATAATTGGGAGATCCTAAATCTCCCTTTTGAATGTTGTCCTCAATCCCAATTGGTGGTTTCTAGAGAAGGCAATCTTCCTCTTCCTTTCAATACAATGACTTGTACATAATAGGAATAGCATTTCTTTTTTTAACTAATAATCTTTAATTCAATTTTTTTTGCACTTATATTTTAATAAAGCATAATATACCTACCAAACATTTTTTATTATACTAAACCTTCAATTATATACAATAATTTTTTTTTATGGAATATGCACCCAAAGGGGGCGTTCAACACATTAGATAGATATATTTTTTTTATTTGCAATAATGCGTTGGATACACAATGTCCAACTGTAACACACAAAACATTCAACACAATAAGACGTTCATACAAGAGGAGAGAATGAACTCTCTCTAATCTTTGTGGGCGAACTACGAAGTCTCTAATTTCTAATGAAGGGATACGTAGACAGGGTCATCAAGAATGACCCCTCAGGCTTAGGTCTAGGTCTAGGAATGACCTTAACCTTGGGAGTTTACCACTTCTAGGTGTAAGCATATAAGTTGTGATGTTGTGTTGATGCAACTAGGGTAAAGAAGAAGTTTTGAAGATTGCACATCTAAGCTACATGGAAGATGCTTAGTTGATAAAGTTGGTAATTGTTTTGAATTGAGTTGGTATTTCTCGATTTAAAAAGAAAATAGTAGCAATTGAGGGGCGGTTGTTAGGCATTGAGGGAGTTCTCCTTGAGTAAAGTCCTCATTGATGGTAACACTTAGTGTGCATTACCACCAACTCCTCACTTACAAAGCCTATTGCATAGTCATAGTTGTTTTGTATTGCCTCCCTCTCAATAGTGAGGTAGACTTCATCTCCTCAAGGCAAGACTTTTGGCTAGATGTAGAGTAGCATTGAGATAATTGCCATGTTTTCATTACCAAGGTAGGTAGTGTTGGTACCATGAATTATATAGGATCCCAAAACAATTGGGAAATCCTAAATCTCCCTTTTGAATAGTTGTCCTTAATCACAATAGGTGGTTTTGGATAAGGCAATCTTCCTCCTTTCAATACAATGACTTGTACATAATAGCAATAGTATTTCTTGTTTTGACTAATAATCTTTAATTCAATTTATTTTTTTCCACTTATATTTTAATAAAGCATAATACACCTACCAACCATTTTTTATTATAATAAACCTTCAATTATATACAGTAATTTTTCTGGTGAAATATGCACCCAAGTGGGGCACTCAACACATTGGATAGATAATTTTTTTTATCTGCAATAATGCGTTGGATACGCAATGTCCAACTGTAACACAGGCGCATTCAGCACGGTAAGACATGGGTATGGGACAAAAAGCTCGTTATACCCTTTTTCACTTTGATCTTGAACAACCTCAATCCATCCGAATACGCAATTCAGTAAATTACTTATCCACGTAACCCAGACGCAGTCTTTTATCCAGATTGCCCAAATTCTTATAGAATTTAATGCTTATAATAGAACATTATGCTGCTCGGGCTTTCTTTGAATTGACGGCACTCTGTTTTAATGCCCAGGAACTTGCCAGACATATGTCAAACGCTTCCCGAATTGCCCAATTTCATTCTCTCACAATTCTTCCCGATTTTGTTTCGAAAGCACCAATTTTTGGAATAAACAGCTAAAAACGGATGTTGATTGATTGGAAGTGAACAGGGGATCGAAAATTTGATAAAATTCTGTTAGTTCAGTATTATGTTTTACTGAATCGCCATTATAAACTGTGTTTGGGGTTTAGTTAACCATTTCCCGTGCCCCCCCTTGTTTGTGATCATAGGCATCAAATTTGTTCTCTGCATAATGTCTTTGAATGGTGATCTTATCAGAGAAATCTTAGATCGTGTGGATGGCATAACACTTGCAAATGCAGGATGTGTGTCTTCAGACTTCTGGTCCATTGCACGGCAAGAGGGTTTATGGGAAGAAGCATGCTGCTCTGTGTGGCCTTCTATAAAGGACACACAGATTAAAGAATTGATTTCTTCTTCACTGGGTGGATTCAAATCATTTTATGCAGGCTGCTTTCCAGTAATTGTGCATTGTGGCGATTCAGAATGCACAATTGAGTCCAACAGCTTGCAAGTCCATTGTCCTCTTCACTCTGATTTTGTGTGGGTTGTGGATGTGAAATACAAGAATAAGCCCATCTATTCCAATATTGTTTGGGGCATCCCTTCAGCAGATGAGTTTCCAGATTTGTTCTGTAATAGCCCTTTTAGGATAGATCTCATTAACTTCAATGATATTGACTTCTATGCAGATATAGATCATAGCATTGAACATGAGTTGCCAACAATTACTATGTCAGTTGACAAGCAGGAGAAGGATGGTAAATTTTTGGAGCAGTTGATGGAGAATGTTATGTTAAGTTGGATTCTCATAGACAAGAAAACAGGGCAAGCTGCTAATCTTTCAAGCTGGAGGCCCTTGGTTGGGGAGATTGAGTGGCCTTCTGATGAGGAGTTTGTAATAGGCTTTGGCTCTATATTGCCTGCTCATGACATAGATGCTTTCAATTCTGTACAGTGTAAGCTTGTGATGAAGTGCAGAGTTTCAGATGGTGATCATGTGAGTTTGAAGATAACTGAACTGAGCATGGAGTTGGAAGGCATGATGGGAGCTAGTGTGAATGGGAGTAAGAGTCTTCTCATCCTAGAAAGAGCTCTAAGTTGCAGGAAAAGTAAGGACCATAAACAAATATTGGAATCTCATCAGAGGTATTTCAAAGCAAAGGGTGACTTGATAGAAGCAAACTTGAGCACTTGTGAAGGTCCTCTGGACACTCTTCTGGATTGTCTGTGCATTTTGAGTGGCTTTTTTGCATGTGTTTCATTTGGGTATTTCATTTTCAAAGAGACTGGTCTTGCCTTCTGATCTCTCAGGAATCAATGTTCTTGATATATATAAAATTGTTATACAGATAACTGACACAAATTTGTGGGTATTTATATATATAAAATTGATTACAGAATTTTATTTGCAAATTTGATTTTAAAGTGTGAGTCAAAAATTCATGAAAGAAGTCTGATCTCAAATTCCAAATGACCCTGTTGTGAACGAACTTGAAGAAGAAAATGATACACAGGAATAGTATTATGTTTTTGATAATTCATGTTGTTTTACATATCGTATTTTCTTGATTTAGGTATTGTAGTTATTTTCTGGTTTGATGAGGCATTAATAATTTGTTTGTTTATTGTACATAGCCTCATTCAAAACTTGTTTGCAATAGAATATGACATGCTTTGGATTTGAACGTGGATCAATTTATTTGCAAAGTAAATTCATCTTAATTGTAATCATTGTTAAAGCAAAGTTTCCAATACTAGTATAGATATTTTAAATACATTTATTTAAAAAATATTAAGAGATATTTGGAGTTATTTTGAAAATAATATGTTTATAATTAAATATTGATATTTTGACATGTAAATGACTGTCAATTCTAAAATAAAAGGTAAGAATTTTTGTTAGCACGTTCATATCATTACACTTTACTCTCTTACTGTCATTGTAGAATGTCTCTCCACATTAAAAATATGTATTTAGAACTATCAAGGTGTCTAATTCAATTCTTATTTTTCAGCTATTTATTCTTCTTTCATAATAATTTAAAAAATATTATATTCTATTTATTGTATTTAAAATGCTTATTGAATAATGTGTTTATAAAATACTAACCTTATAATCTTATTAATTCTATAATAGTATTAAAAAAATTGAAATTGTTCATAAATTTACATGAAATAATATTTTAAACATTAGAATAAGACAAACAAACAAAACCTCAAGAGCTTGGACTCACAATCATAAGGCTATAGGGGTTCTTCCTTTGCCAATTTAACCTACTCTTAATGGCATAATCCTTGCTCAATTGACGTCGGAATGCCTCATTAATAAATGAGCCACTTACCCCACTCTCATAGCTATATCACAATCTTGCCAAGAAGATTAAGTTGTAAAAGGTTTAGAAAGGGAAAAGAAATCAAAAGCCCTTGTATCACCTTCAGTTTCTCCTTCCAAGATGACAATCTACAAATTCACTATGTACTTAGCCAAAGTAACAAACCAACTCTCCAATTTGCTAAAGTATGCAAAATATACCATTCCTTTGAATTTAGTTCTCGTGTAGGATTTGGCTATGAAGCCACCCCAAAATGCAAATTAGTGAAAGTAAAGCAATAATAGAAAACCAAAAATTATAGAATAAACATCTTATATTCAATAGGAGTGTAAAAGATAGACTACAATGAGATGCTCATATGAGAGCAATAGGTGGGTATATAGGATATTCCACCAAGAGACTAAAAACATAACCAATATAGGATAAAGTAAAAAAAATTATAAGTAAACTAGGCATGTGGAGAAAACCTAAATAGAGAACTAGATAGGTAAAGCATTCCATTCACACCAACAACCCCTCTTAGGTGCAAATTAGGTGGAAGAAAAGTCTAAGAAAACACCCAAAGATGGGTCCTAGTAACAAGGCCTAGTGATGTACCCATTTAGAAAATATCCTCTCAAACAAAGAAATAAAAGAAAACCATGTGATGAAAAGCTCCC
Organism: Sequoia sempervirens; assembly: GCA_007258455.2. Classification (NCBI taxonomy): domain Eukaryota; kingdom Viridiplantae; phylum Streptophyta; class Pinopsida; order Cupressales; family Cupressaceae; genus Sequoia; species Sequoia sempervirens. Next base: position 264,424,906 of record VDFB02271358.1, read on the forward strand.
CCATGAGAGGATGAAGCAAGAAGGGCTACATGACCCTCTTTGAAGAAATGTCCCACACTCCCAAGAGAGCTTGAAGATGGATGCACTTGTTCTTAGTGAAAGGTTTGGTGAAAATATCTATAATCTACTTTTCTATAGGATAATATCATAAATCAATGACCTACTCTTATATCAACTCCTTGAGAAAATGTTTGTGAATCTCAATGTGTGTGGAATGATAATAACAAACTGGGTTCTTTGAGATCTAGATAGCTCTTTTGTTGTCATAGTAGATGACTATGGATTTGGAAAATCAAAGCTGATTTTAGTGAGGATCTTTTGAATCAAACAACCTTCAAATTAACAACTCCTTGATACTTAGCCTCAATGAAAGAGAGAGCAACGACATGCTACCTCTTGATATGCCAACAATTGGGCCTAAAACCAAGGTGAAAATTATAGCGAGATGTGGATTTGTGATCATCAAATTCACTAGCCAAATCAAATCCATGTATCTAATCAAATATGAACTTATGACTATTGCAAAGAAAATCCGATATGTATGAGTGCTATGTATGTAGAGAAAATTGTGTCTGGTTGTTTTCCAATGAAGCTCACATTGATCCTACATGAGGCATGAAATAATGTCAACTACAAATAAAATGTCTTAGAGGCATGTATAATTTAAGTAGACGAGGCTACCAACAATTTGACCATACAAAGTAGCATCAACAAGTAGTGTGGAATACTTTTCCTCATCCTTAATTCTAGATAGAAAGGGGGTTAATATAGGTTTATAATTAGCCATATGAAAATGAGCTAAAATATCAAGAGGATAGTTGGGTTGTGCAAGAGAGATCTTGAAAGCATTTTGAATTATCTCAATCTCAAAAAAGAATTGCAAGAGAACCAAGTTAGTTATGAAAAATTTATTGCACAAAGTAGTCTTGACTTGGTCAATTATGGATTAGTGCTCCCTATGATAATCAATTCATCAACATAAAGGACCAGAAAAACAAGAGCATCCCCCTATTTGAAAATATAGACATTAAGATCTATGTGGCATCTATAGAATCCAATCAAGAGAAAAAAATGAATCCATCTTGGCATACCAAACATATGGTGCCTACATGAGGCCATAAAGAGATTTCTTCAATAAAAAAACCAATAAAAAATATTGAATGAATCTCTATGATTGTTCCATAAATATTCCCTTTTAGATCCTTGTAAAGAAATGCACTCTTTACATCCATCTGATATACAACCCATCCATGTGCGCTACAACTTTAGAAAGGGTTAGACAAGTGTATTTCATATCAATGATATAACAAAGGTACATGTGTATTCAACAACAAGAACATGTGAGAAACCTTTGGCCACAAGTCAGTTTGAACTTGTTGATAGTTCCATCCACTGCAAATTTTGTTTGATACATCCACTTACACCAATTTACTAAATTCTTCTCTTAGGAACTAGAACAAGCTACCATGTGTTGTTCCTAATCAAAGAGTTATAATCTTCTTTCATGGTTGAATCCAAATGAGCAATACTCGATGCTTAATAAAATTATTATGAATCTAAAGTTATGGAATTTAGGAATGCATAATATATTGGTGTTATAAATGAATCCTTCAAGTGTTTAAAGGATCCCCAAAAAGAATATCTATAGAATCAAGTGTATAATAAGCTTAGCGAGGCATATAAGAGGAAGGCGGTGGAGGAGGAGAATCCTTAGTCTTTGAATGTGAACTCAACAGAGGGGAACACAAATCCCCATGATCATCTTTATGAGTCAAATATGTTAGAGGAAGTTCCTCTATCATTTTCATTTCAATCCATTTTGGAGGAAGAAAGAATGAGAGATGAAGATTTGGGAGCAATTTCCTCAAAATGTACATTACTTTCAATGAAGAGCTCACATGTCTTAGGACCTAAGAGTTGATATCCTTTGACACCATCAGGGTATCTAATAGATATACAAGGCTAGTTCTAAGTTTCCCAGGCTCGATGCTTTCTCTCAAGGAATGTGAGACAATGCAAGGGAAATACTTTGACATGTTGCATGATGGGTTTCCTACTACAAATATGTAAAGGAAGTGATTCCTTTCAATGCCTTATATGGAACCTTATTTTGGATGTAATCAACATAGTTGATAACCATCTTTTTAAGAAATCTATTTTTTAATCTTTACAACAGCATTATGCTAAGGCATGCGGGCAATTAAATTTTAAAGATCAATCCCTTCCAAAGTTCATAATTGCTCAAAGAAATGCTTCACATTTTCTCTACCATTGTCAATATGAAGAATCTTGACACACTTTCAAGATTATTTTTTTGCATGAACCTTAGAATCTCAAAACTTGTCAAACATTTCACATCTCTGCTAAAAGAAGAAGACCCATGTGTATTGGGAACAATCATGAATGAAAGTGAGCGAACATGAGACCTAACTGAAATACAAGGTTGGGAATAGACTCACTAACCCACTATGAACCAATTCAATGATTTACGAAGCCCTTCAAACCTTCACTTTGTTAAATTTATCCTTGAGATGCTTGTCAAATGTACCAATTATAATATTAACTAAAAATTACCCAATGACATCCATAAGAGAATCATTGTTGATGAGAATGAAAGGAATGAAACAAGGCTCTAACAAGGAAATGTGTTCTCTACTAGAAACCATATAGTGTGAAGCAACTAAGTAAAAAAATTACTATATGAAAGAATATACCAAATAAACAAGTGTCGTTGCTTTCGCTTTACTTGATTTGAAAGGAGTGGAAGATTTATTTGCAATAGAGGAAGATATATTAATGTTGTTTTTTTTTTACACGATGCTTTAGTTATTAATATGCTTCCCATGAAATGAATGTTCTTCATGACCGGCCTTATTGTGGTAGGCACAAGTTGGCCTTTCCTTCTTTAAATTCTCATTGGTTGAAGATGATTTTGAGATTTCTTTCAAGGATTGTGTTTTATTTATTTTTTGAATTTTCCTTAGATCTCTTTTGTTTCTTGTCAATTGACCTAACTATTTCTTTCACTTAGGTTCACCGGCCAACAAAGCCTAAGATTGAGATGGTTTTAGGTGACTTATAAAAAATAGTTTATTTTGTTCATGCTTCAACATCTTAGAGAAGGATGCAAATTAAGACATAGTATACATTGATCCCATAGTCACCTTATGAGCGTGAAAGCTACAAAGAAAAGTTGCATATTAAAGACCACTATTTTAAAGACACAATAAACCAATTGAATGTACCTTTTATCAATGCCACATGCTTTGGATTATGCTCTAAGTTCATTGACCTTTATGATATAACCTTGGATGTTGTCAAAGAATTTTGGATCAAGACTCATCAAATCATTCATTGTAAATCTAATAGCCTTTAACTTTATCAAATTTATCATAGAAAATTTAATGTTTGTTCCAAGCATCATTTGAACTTGTACATGCTTCAATAATTTGAAACATAAGATCAAGGGAAATATAGCTATGAAGACATCCAAGTGTTTTAGTATGCCAATCATCCATTATATATTTTTCTCATCATCATTAGTTTCATCAACCCTTTGTTCAACTTAGGGTGTAAATCCTTGTTGTATTAAGGAATTCCATACATTTTTATACCATGATGCATAATTTTTGGGAGTTAATAAAATAAAATTAAAATGACCTATTTGTAAAGGAAAAGCATAGAAAAAATAGAAAGATAAGGTATACACAATCATAAAATCACACAAACCCATGGTATTGAGGGCGTGTTGCTCCAGCGCCACCGGTCACATGAAAAAAGTTTACCAGGTGCACTGCAACAAAAAAAATAAAATCATAAAATCACACAAAAAAAACCCCATATAAAATAAGACTAACACTTTATACATCATCATTGTGTGTACATTGTTGGAGTTTTTTCTAGAGTTTTACAATGTCCAAAATGGACCAAAAATTGAAACTATAGTATTAGATTAGAATGATAAATTCAAAATGGAACAAATATATAGTAGGAAAAAATTACTTACTTTCAAAATAAGAAACACCTGAATCCAAGATTGTATATGAAAGTTACAAGGATTTAAACAACACCAATATTTGGAATAAACAGCTAATAATGGATGTTGATTGATTAGAGTGAACAGGGGATCGAAAATTTGATAAAATTTCATCATTTTAGTAATATGTTTCACTGAATCAACATCGCATAAACTGTGTTTGGGGTTTAGTTCACCATTTCCCCTCCCCTTGTTTGTGATCATAGGCATCAAATTTCTCTGCATGATGTCTTTGAATGGTGATCTTATCAGAGAAATCTTAGATCGTGTGGATGGCATAACACTTGCAAATGCAGGATGTGTGTCTTCAGACTTCTGGTCCATTGCACGGCAAGAGGGTTTATGGGAAGAAGCATGCTGCTCTGTGTGGCCTTCTATAAAGGACACACAGATTAAAGAATTGATTTCTTCTTCACTGGGTGGATTCAAATCGTTTTATGCAGGCTGCTTTCCAGTAATTGTGCATTGTAGCAATTCGGAATGCACAATTGAGTCCAACAGCTTGCAAGTCCATGGTCCTCTTCACTCTGATTTTGTGTGGGTTGTGGATGTGATATACAAGAATAAGCCCATCTATTCCAATATTGTTTGGGGGATTCCTTCAGCAGATGAGTTTCCAGATTTGTTCTGTAATAGCCCTTTTAGGATAGATCTCATTAACTTCAATGATATTGACTTCTATGCAGATATGGATCATAACATTGAACATGAGTTGCCAACAATTACTATGTCAGTTGACAAGCAGGAGAAAGATGGTAAATTTTTGGAGCAGTTGATGGAGAATGTTATGTTAAGTTGGATTCTCATAGACAAGAAAACAGGGCAAGCTGCTAATCTTTCCAGCTGGAAGCCCTTGGTTGGGGAGATTGAGTGGCCTTCTGATGAGGAGTTTGTAATAGGCTTTGGCTCTATATTGCCTGCTCATGACATAGATGCTTTCAGTTCTGTACAGTGTAAGCTTGTGATGAAGTGTAGAGTTTCAGATGGTGATCATGTGAGTTTGAAGATAACTGAACTGAGCATGGAGTTGGAAGGCATGATGGGAGCCAGTGTCAATGGGAGTAAGAGTCTTCTCATCCTAGGAAGAGCTCTAAGTTGCAGGAAAAGTAAGGACCATAAACAAATATTGGAATCTCATCAGAGGTATTTCAAAGCAAAGGGTGACTTGATAGAAGCAAACTTGAGCACTTGTGAAGGTCCTCTGGACACTCTTCTGGATTGTCTGTGCATTTTGAGTGGCTTTTTTGCATGTGTTTCATTTGGGTATTTCATTTTCAAAGAGACTGGTCTTGCCTTCTGATCTCTCAGGAATCAATGTTCTTGATATATATAAAATTGTTATACAAATAACTGACACAAATTTGTGGGTATTTATATATATAAAATTGATTACAGAATTTTATTTGCAAATTTGATTTTAAAGTGTGAGTCAAAAATTCATGAAAGAAGTCTGATCTCAAATTCCAAATGACCCTGTTGTGAACGAACTTGAAGAAGAAAATGATACACAGGAATAGTATTATGTTTTTGATAATTCATGTTGTTTTACATATCGTATTTTCTTGATTTAGGTATTGTAGTTATTTTCTGGTTTGATGAGGCATTAATAATTTGTTTGTTTATTGTACATAGCCTCATTCAAAACTTGTTTGCAATAGAATATGACATGCTTTGGATTTGAACATGGATCAATTTATTTGTAAAGTAAATTCATCCTAATTGTAATCATGGTTAGGGCAAAGTTTCTAATACTAGTATAGATATTTTAAATACATTTATTTAAAAAATATTAAGAGATATTTGGAGTTATTTTGAAAATTATATGTTCATAATTAAATTTGCTATTTTGACATGTAAATGACTGTCAATTCTAAAATAAAAGGTAAGAATTTTTCTTAACACGTTCATATCATTACACTTCACTCCCTTGCTGTCATTGTAGAATGTCTCTCCACATTAAAAATATGTATTTAGAACTATGAGGGTGTCTAATTCAATTCTTATTTTTCAGCTATTTATTCTTCTTTCATAATAATTTAAAAAAAAATTATATTCTATTTATTGTATTTAAAATGCTTATTGAATAATGTATTTATAAAACACTAACCTTATAATCTTATTAATTCTATAATAGTATTAAAAAAATTGAAATTGTTCATAAATTTACATGAAATAATATTATAAACATTAGAATAAGACAAACAAACAAAACCTCAAGAGCTTGGACCCACAACCATAAGGCTATAGGGGTTCTTCCTTCGCCAATTTAACCTACTCCTAATGGCATAATGCTTGCTCCATTGACGTCGAAATGCCTCGTTAATAAATGAGCCGCTTTCTCCACTCTCATAACTATATCACAATCTTGCCAAGAAGATTAAGTTGTAAAAGGTTTAGAAAGGGAAAAGAAATCAAAAGCCCACATATCACCTTCAGTTTCTCCTGCCAAGATGACAATCTACAAATTCACTATGTACTTAGCCAAAGTAACAAACCAACTCTCCAATTTGCTAAAGTATGCAAAATATACCATTCCTTTGAATTTAGTTCTCATGTAGGATTTGGCTATGAAGCCACCCCAAAATGCAAATTAGTGAAAGTAAAGCAATAATAGAAAACCAAAAATGATAGAATAAATATCTTATATTCAATAGGAATGTAAAAGATAGACTACAATGAGATGCTCATATGAGAGCAATAGGTGGGTATATAGGATATTCCACCAAGAGACTAAAAACACAACCAATACAGGATAAAGTAAAAAAAATTATAAGTAAACTAGGCATGTGGAGAAACCTAAATAGAGAACTCAATAGGTAAAGCATTCCATTCACACCAACAACCCCTCTTAGGTGCAAATTAGGTGGAATAAAAGTCTAAGAAAACACCCAAAGATGGGTGCTAGTAACAAGGCCTAGTGATGTACCCATTTAGAAAATATCCTCTCAAACAAAGAAATAAAAGAAAACCATGTGGTGAAAAGCTCCCCCATGAGAGGATGAAGCAAGAAGGGCTACGTGGACCCCTTTGAAGAAATGTCCCACACTCCCAAGAGAGCTTGAAGATGGATGCACTTGTTCTTAGTGAAGGGTTTGGTGAAAATATCTATAATCTACTTTTCTATACGATAATATCATAAATCAATGACCTACTCTTATATCAACTCCTTGAGAAAATGTTTGTGAATCTCAATGTGTGTGGAATGATAATAACAAACTAGGTTCTTCGAGATCTAGATAGCTCTTTTGTTCTCATAGTAGATGACTATGGATTTGGCAAATCAAAGCTGATTTTAGTGAGGATCTTTTGAATCAAACAACCTTCAAATTAACAACTCCTTGATACTTAGCCTCAATGAAAGAGAGAGCAACGACATGCTACCTCTTGATATGCCAACAATTGGGCCTAAAACCAAGGTGAAAATTATAGCGAGATGTGGACTTGTGATCATCAAATTCACTAGCCAAATCAAATCCATGTATCTAATCAAATATGAACGTATGACTATTGCAAAGAGAATCCGATATGTATGAGTGTCATGTATGTAGAGAAAATTGTGTTTGGTTACTTTCCAATGAAGCTCTCATTGATCCTACATGAAGCATGAAATAATGTCAACTACAAATAAAATGTCTTAGAGGCGTGTATAATTTAAGTAGATGAGGCTACCAACAATTTGACCATACAAAGTAGCATCAACAAGTAGTGTGGAATACTTTTCCTCATCCTTAATTCTAGATAGAAAGGGGGTTAATATAGGTTTATAATTAGCCATTATAAAATGAGCTAAAATATCAAGAGGATAGTTGGGTTGTGCAAGAGAGATCTTGAAAGCATTTTGAATTATCTCAATCTCAAAAAAGAATTGCAACAGACCCAAGTTAGTTATGAAAAATTTATTGCACAAAGTAGTCTTGACTTTGTCAATTATGGATTAGTGCTCCCTATGATAATCAATTCATCAACATAAAGGACTAGAAAAACAAGAGCATCCCCCTATCTGAAAATATAGACATTAAGATCTATGTGGCATCTATACAATCCAATCAAGAGAAAAAAATGAATCCATCTTGGCATACCAAGCATATGGTGCCTACATGAGGCCATAAAGAGATTTCTTCAATAAAAAAACCAATAAAAAATATTGAATGAATCTCTATGATTGTTCCATAAATATTCCCTTGTAGATCCTTGTAAGGAAATGCACTCTTTACATCCATTTGATATACAACCCATCCATGTGCGCTACAACTTTAGAAAGGGTTAGACAAGTGTATTTCATATCAATGATATAACAAAGGTACATGTGTATTCAACAACAAGAACATGTGAGAAACCTTTGGCCACAAGTCAATTTGAACTTGTTGATAGTTCCATCCACTGCAAATTTTGTTTGATACATCCACTTACACCAATTTACTAAATTCTTCTCTTAGGAACTAGAACAAGCTACCATGTGTTGTTCCTAATCAAAGAGTTATAATCTTCTTTCATGGTTGAATCCAAATGAGCAATACTCGATGCTTGATAAAATTATTATGAATCTAAAGTTATGGAATTTAGGAATGCATAATATATTGGTGTTATAAACGAATCCTTCAAGTGTTTAAAGGATCCCCAAAAAGAATATCTATAGAATCAAGTGTATAATAAGCTTAGCAAGGCATATAAGAGGAAGGCAGTGGAGGAGGAGAATCCTTAGTCTTTGAATGTGAACTCAACAGAGGGGAACACAAATCCTCATGATCATCTTTATGAGTCAAATATGTTAGAGGAAGTTCCTTTATCATTGTCATTTCAATCCATTTTGGAGGAAGAAAGAATGAGAGATGAAGATTTGGGAGAAATTTCCTCAAAATGTACATTACTTTCAATGAAGAGCTCACATGTCTTAGGATCTAAGAGTTGATATCCTTTGACACCATCAGGGTATCCAATAGATATACAAGGCTAGTTCTAAGTTTCCCAGGCTCGATGCTTTCTCTCAAGGAATGTGAGACAATGCAAGGGAAATACTTTGACATGTTGCATGATGGGTTTCCTACTACAAATATGTAAAGGAAGTGATTCCTTTCAATGCCTTATATGGAACCTTATTTTGGATGTAATCAACATAGTTGATAACCATCTTTTTAAGAAATCTATTTTTTAATCTTTACAACAGCATTATGCTAAGGCATGCGGGCAATTAAATTTTAAAGATCAATCCCTTCCAAAGTTCATAATTGCTCAAAGAAATGCTTCACATGTTCTCTACCATTGTCAATATGAAGAATGTTGACACACTTTCAAGATTATTTTTTTGCATGAACCTTAGAATCTCAAAACTTGTCAAACATTTCACATCTCTGCTAAAAGAAGAAGACCCATGTGTATTGGGAACAATCATGAATGAAAGTGAGCGAACATGAGACCTAACTGAAATACAAGGTTGGGAATAGACTCACTAACCCACTATGAACCAATTCAATGATTTACGAAGCCCTTCAAACCTTCACTTTGTTAAGTTTATCCTTGAGATGCTTGTCAAATGTACCAATTATAATATTAACTAAAAATTACCCAATGACATCCACAAGAGAATCATTGTTGATGAGAATGAAAGGAATGAAACAAGGCTCTAACAAGGAAATGTGTTCTCTACTAGAAACCATATAGTGTGAAGCAACTAAGTAAAAAAATTACTATATGAAAGAGTATACCAAATAAACAAGTGTCGTTGCTTTCGCTTTACTTGATTTGAAAGGAGTGGAAGATTTATTTGCAATAGAGGAAGATATATTAATGTTGTTTTTTTTTACATGATGCTTTAGGTTATTGATATGCTTCCCATGAAATGAAGGTTCCTCATGACCAGCCTTATTGTGGTAGGCACAAGTTGGCCTTTCCTTCTTTAAATACCCATTGGTTGAAGATGATTTTGAGATTTCTTTCAAGGATTGTGTTTTATTTATTTTTTGAATTTTCCTTAGACCTCTTTTGTTTCTTGTCAATTGACCTAACTATTTCTTTCACTTAGGTTCACCGGCCAACAAAGCCTAAGATTGAGATGGTTTTAGGTGACTTATAAAAAATAGTTTATTTTGTTCATGCTTCAACATCTTAGAGAAGGATGCAAATTAAGACATAGTATACATTGATCCCATAGTCACCTTATGAGCGTGAAAGCTACGAAGAAAAGTTGCATATTAAAGACCACTATTTTAAAGACACAATAAACCAATTGAATGTACCTTTTATCAATGCCACATGCTTTGGATTATGCTCTAAGTTCATTGACCTTTATAATATAACCTTGGATGTTGTCAAAGAATTTTGGTTCAAGACTCATCAAATCATTCATTGTAAATCTAATAGCCTTTAACTTTATCAAATTTATCATAGAGAATTTAATGTTTGTTCCAAGCATCATTTGAACTTGTACATGCTTCAATAATTTGAAACATAAGATCAAGGGAAATATAGCTATGAAGACATCCAAGTGTTTTAGTATGCCAATCATCCATTATATATTTTTCTCGTCATCATTAGTTTCATCAACCCTTTGTTCAACTTAGGGTGTAAATCCTCCTTGTATTAAGGAATTCCATACATTTTTATACCATGATTCATAATTTTTGGGAGTTAATAAAATAAAATTAAAATGACCTATTTGTAAAGGAAAAGCATAGAAAAAATAGAAAGATAAGGTATACACAATCATAAAATCACACAAACCTGTGGTACCGAGGGCGTGTTGCTCCAGCGCCACCAGTCACGTGAAAAAAGTTTACCAGGTGCATTGCAACAAAGAAAAATAAAATCATAAAATCACACAAAGAAAACCCCATATAAAATAAGACTAACACTTTATACATCATTGTGTGTACATTGTTGGAGTTGTTTCTAGAGTTTTACAATGTCCAAAATGGACCAAAAATTGAAACTATAGTATTAGATTAGAATGATAAATTCAAAATGGAACAAATATATAGTAGGAAAAAATTACTTACTTTCAAAATAAGAAACACCTGAATCCAAGATTGTATATGAAAGTTACAGGGATTTAAACAACACCAATATTTGGAATAAACAGCTAACAACGGATGTTGATTGATTAGAAGTGAACAGGGGATTGAAAATTTGATAAAATTTCATCATTTTAGTAATATGTTTCACTGAATCAACATCACATAAACTGTGTTTGGGGTTTAGTTCACCATTTCCCCTCCCCTTGTTTGTGATCATAGGCATCAAATTTCTCTGCATAATGTCTTTGAACGGTGACCTTATCAGAGAAATCTTAGATCGTGTGGATGGCATAACACTTGCAAATGCAGGATGTGTGTCTTCAGACTTTTGGTCCATTGCACGGCAAGAGGGTTTATGGGAAGAAGCATGCTGCTCTGTGTGGCCTTCTATAAAGGACACACAGATTAAAGAATTGATTTCTTCATCACTGGGTGGATTCAAATCATTTTATGCAGACTGCTTTCCAGTAATTGTGCATTGTGGCGATTCAGAATGCACAATTGAGTCCAACAGCTTGCAAATCCATGGTGCTCTTCACTCTGATTTTGTGTGGGTTGTGGATGTGAAATACAAGAATAAGCCCATCTATTCCAATATTGTTTGGGGCATCCCTTCAGCAGATGAGTTTAAAGATTTGTTCTGTAGTAGCCCCTTTAGGATAGATCTCATTAACTTCAATGATATTGACTTCTATGCAGATATAGATCATAACATTGAACATGAGTTGCCAACAATTACTATGTCAGTTGACAAGCAGGAGAAGGATGGTAAATTTTTGGAGCAGTTGATGGAGAATGTTATGTTAAGTTGGATTCTCATAGACAAGAAAACAGGGCAAGCTGCTAATCTTTCAAGCTGGAGGCCCTTGGTTGGGGAGATTGAGTGGCCTTCTGATGAGGAGTTTGTAATCGGCTTTGGCTCTATATTGCCTGCTCATGACATAGATGCTTTCAACTCTGTACAGTGTAAGCTTGTGATGAAGTGCAGAGTTTCAGATGGTGATCATGTGAGTTTGAAGATGACTGAACTGAGCATGGAGTTGGAAGGCATGATGGGAGCTAGTGTGAATGGGAGTAAGAGTCTTCTCATCCTAGAAAGAGCTCTAAGTTGCAGGAAAAGTAAGGACCATAAACAAATATTGGAATCTCATCAGAGGTATTTCAAAGAAAAAGGTGACTTGATAGAAACAAACTTGAGCACTTGTGAAGGTCCTCTGGACACTCTTCTGGATTGTCTGTGTATTTTGAGTGGCTTTTTTGCATGTGTTTCATTTGGGTATTTCATTTTCAAAGAGACTGGTCTTGCCTTCTGACCTTTCAGGAATCGATGTTCTTGATATATATATAAAGTTGTTATGCAGATAACTGAAACAAATTTATGTGGGTATATATATATATATATATACATATAAAATTGATTACAGAATTTTATTTGCAATTTTGATTTTAAAGTGTGAGTCAAAAGTTCATGAAAGAAATCTGATCTCAAATTCCAAATGCCCCCTGTTGTGAACGAATTGGAAGAAGAAAACGGTGCACAGGAATATTATTATATTTTTGGGAATTCATTCTGTTTTACATATCGTATTTTCTTGATTTATTGTAGCTTTTTTCTGGTTTGATGAGGCATTAACAATTTATTTGTTTATTATACATAGCCTCATTCAAAACTTCTTGGCATAGAATATGACATGCTTTGGATTTGAACTTGGATCAATTTATTTGTAAAGAAAATTCACCTTAAAACATAAAACCATGAGATGCTTACAATTTACTATTTTGTTATACATCTTAAATACATTTATATACAAAAATATCGAGAGATGTCAATTTGGAGCTATTTTAAAAATATTATGTTTATTATTAAATATTGATATTTTGACATGTAAATGGCTATCGAATTTAAGATAAAGTGTTAGCTTTTGTTAACATGTTCACAAAATTGCACTCCACCTCTTATTGCCATTGTAGAATATCTCTCGGCATTAAAAATATGTAGTTAGAACTATGAGGGTGTCTAATTCAATTCCTATTTTTCAGCTATTATTTTTATTACTTTTGGTTCTTAGAATTTTTAATCAATAGATAAAGGAACCAAGTTCTTCTTTCATATTAATTTTCAAAATATATTATATTGTATTTAAAATGCTTATTGAATAGTTTTTGTATAAAGCACTACCCTTATAATCCTATTAATTCTATAATATTTATAAAAAAATATGAAATTGTTCGTAAATTTACATGAAATAATATTAATTTAGAACAAGATAAACAAACAAAACTTCAAAGGCATTGGTATCACAATCCTAAGGCTATAAAGGTTCTTCCTTCTCCAATTGAACTTACTCCTAATGCCATAATCATGCCTCATTAATAAATGAGCCACTTACCCCACTCTCACTGCTAGCTCACAATCGTGGCAAGGAGATTATGTTTGTAAAATGTTTAGAAAGGGAAAAGAAATCAAAAGCCCTTGTATCACTTTCAATTTCTCCTCCCAAGGTGAAAGTCTACAAATTCACTATACACAAAAGATCCTCTCAAACAAACAAAAAAGAGAAAACTATGTGGGAAAAACCTTCCCTATGAGAGGATGAAGCAAGAAGGGAAAAGTGACCCCCTCTAAAGAAATGTCCCACACCCCCAATAGAGCTTGAACATGGATGTACTTGTTCCCAACAAAGGATTTGGTGAAGATATATATAATTTGTGTTGTTGTAGGACAATAGTGCAAATCAATGGCATTGTCTTGGATCAACTCCTTGAGAAAATATTAGTGAATCTCAATGTGTTTGGTCTATTAATCATGGAATAGGTTCCTTGAGATCATGATGACACTCTTATTGTCATAGTAGATGACTAATGGATTTGGAAAATTGATGCTAAGTTTAGTAATGATATTTGAATCCATGGCCTCAATGTCAAATTAACAACCCCCTAATACTTAGCCTCAATCAAAGAAATATCAATGGCATACCACATCTTTCTCTACTAAAAATTGGGGCTAAAACCAAGGTAAAATTTTTTTGCAAGATGTAGACTTGCGTTTATCAAAATCATCAACCCAATTAGAGTCCATGATGTATCCAATTAAATCTAAACTTGTGCATGTTGCAAAGAGAATCTCATATGTGTGAGTACCATGTATGTAGTGCAAAATTTATTTGGTCACTTTCCCATGAACCTCACATGAATCCAACATTAAGCATGAAATAATGTCAAATACAATTGTGTTGAACATTAAAAATACTAAGAGGGGAGGGGGGCGGGCGAGGCTGAATTAGTATTCTATTAAACTTTTGAACCAACTTATTCAATCACCAAAATATATTAACAGAGATAAAGAACGAAAGCATGAAACATCCACAAAGTCACATGACACATGAACACCAATATTTTCATGTGGAAAACCCAAAAAGGGAAAAACCACAACGAGGATTAGCTTACAATATATTATATCCAGATATAGTATATTATAGGGGCTCACTGCCAGGATACACTGTCCTTATAAGGCTCATAGCCATAATTAGATACAAAATAAAGATGGCTAGTTAGCCAAAAATGTGAATTGATAAAAGTACACCTTCCTTGTGTTGAATTTTAGTTTCCTTGAAGCTTTGAATACAAAGTACTACTTTGCTTAGCATTCACTCAATAATTATTCCCTTATTTTGATCTCATACCTTTGAATTTGCATGTTCGCATCATATGAGACCCTTCACACCTAATTTTCCACTTATAGCTTCTCATCCATCATACAAATAAAAAATATTTCACATATAAATACCCAATTACATCCGCATACATCAATTAGGTTGGCCTAGGTAATTAAAATTAACCAAAACAATTCAAAAAATAGCTTTGTCGACTTCACACATAATTCAGAAACTTCTTCACACTCAAATCAAACATGCAGTACATAATTTAGGTTGGCATAGACCTAAAATAGATCCTAAAAACATCTGCAATGTATATTTAATCTTCACAACACATATCATGTATTAGTTCAGCCAGGAATTGGACCTAATCATAAAAAACTTTCAATCATACATACACTTCTCCATACAAGTGACTTCCAAATTTGATCTTCCTTCAAATTCACACTTCGCCGACATCAGTAAGACTATCTTTAGAACCACAACACATAATAATTATTTTCAAGGAAATGCGTAATCTCCCACACAAATATACCAAACCAAGAAATGACTAAGATACATAGAGCTAAACTTTGTCATGCATAACTTCCAGAATATTTCACAAAACATCACAAAATCTTGATTTTACTTGAATCTGATAGGCTTCAAACCATGGTTAAAAACATGGAGTGAGATCACTTAGTGTGGTGGAGTGGGGACCCAAAACTGACGCACTGAAAGATAAAATAGTCAGTAGAAGTACTTAGCTAATTTCATGTACAACCATATTTACCGGACCAACTTATTTTGTACATGTATATTCTATAGCACTTCCAAAACATACTAAGCTAATCATGACAATGTTGACATCAATGACAACACTGAACCAAGCATTATTATGCAATTCATGCCTATGTTACTAACAATCCAAAACTTCCAATAATCTCCTCCTCCTTGCAACAATCTCCCCCTTTGTCATTGATGACAACATGCATAAGAATAGGATATCTCACCTCTTCATTACCATCACACCCTTTTCCTCCTCTCTCCCCCTTTGGCATCAATGGAAAAGGGTATGCCAAAACTTCATACGCTTCCCCTTAGGAGGTCAATCCAAATTTTTTTTTCCTTCTATATTATATATGTATGCATATATCAAAATCTGAAAAACTTGCTAAATCATGATAGATAGTTACCCTAAGGATGCAGAAAGTTGAAGCCTTTGAAAATTGTCTTTCCATTCAGACTTTCCTTCTTCCCACTACTTTTTTGCTATAGTAAGAGTCCTGTATAGAAGTTCAAGCTCTAGTAGAGTTTCTTCTCCTTCTTCTAGAGTACTAGGGACAAGGTTTACTTCTGAGAGTTTATCAGTTTTTCCAAGAGCATTCAAAACCGGTATATATTTTTCCTTAACTAAGTCCCTTAACTTTAAAATTTGCTTGATCATTTCATCTCTTTGACTCTGTAGGGTGAATAATTTTTCATGAAGCTACATTATAGACATCCAAGTATGATCATCCTTGTCTTGCATTGGGTCATGAGAATATGTAGCCATGTTTATTTGAGTATCAATTGTACTCATGTCATCCTTCATACTTTGAGTGATGTTTGGCCATTTCATGTAGTATGACAGTATGTTCCTTGCTTCTTCTGCACAGTCTTGCACTTCTCTCAAGCACTTTGTGACTTTTTGATGTGATTTTATAAATTTCTTTGAGATATTTACCAGATTCTTTCTTTCAACCCATGTCTCATTTTCAGCTTCAATTTGACTTTTTAATCCAGGAACATATTATTTAAAAGTTTTGACTAATAGATTGAGATTTTCTAAAGTTAATAATGAAACATCAATACTTGTATCAGGGACTACCTCTTGTAGGGATTTTATTGCTTCATCCGAACCTTGTGCTTCTGCAAACCTAACATAGATCTCATGCTCATGTTGAGCATCATGAATTCTTTCAATATCAAAAATTTCTTGTTTGATTCTACCAACAACCAAATGATTGTCTATGACTTTTCTCTTCTTACTAGCTCTCTTAGAGCTATTAGAGGCCTCTGCACTTACCTATGTTCTTCTAGAATCTTCAGGACTACCTAGAAGAGCTTCTACATAGCTAACTAATAAATCTTTAGATACTTCATAATCCTATTCTGAAATCTAAACGGTTCTAGGTTTGATGGCTTCAATAAAGCAAAAATCTATGGAGACAAGAAATGTAATGTCTCTTAGGTTCTCCATTAATTGTTATTGAAGCAACTCATAAATGTCATAGTCAACATTGTTCTCAAACATATCAAGGTCCATATGAACTGCAATAGGAGGGATAGTGCCAAACTATTTGACCGGTAAATTTTCTGACTAATAAGTATAGTTGCAATTCTAACTGTTGGGTTTGTAATGGATTTCACTGTAATTTCCTTTTGTTCAAGAGTGACACCGGTTTTCTCCACTATATCCTTTGTATTGACCGACTTTTGATCAAGAACTGGTCTGGTGGACCATAAACCAGTTGCATCCTTAATTTATTCCTTTGTTATTGAGTGAGGGCCATCAATCCATATGGATTGGTCATGAATTATGCTCAATACCGTTCTTATATACTTCTCTTGATTTTCAAAATTTGGAAACTTCTGCTAGATATCCAATCTTTTGTCACTTATAGTTTTGTACTTAGGATTTATGTCATCATTACCATTTTATCCCAACTCATTTTTCCTTAAAAAAATCTTCCAGACGATACCTCTTCAATTTTTCTATGAATATATGCTTTAATATCTTCAATAGCTAAAACCCAAATAGGAGTGCGAGAATGAACCCAAGGGATCAACCAATAATACTTTAGAAAAAATTATCTTTAGTATAGGACATGGTCATTGTGAATTGTCTACCAGTCTTGGTAATTCTATTATATTTAACTTCCTTTTTGAGAATTGTTCCCGGAGAAAAAAGTGTGCAAGATTTATAAAAATAACTCTTGAATAGCTCGATGAACTAGGGTCTTGATGTTCAGCTTTCAGATGACGCTTTGAACCTTTCTACACCTCTTTCTTCTTTGTTTCTTCTTCAGATACCATGGAATAAATGAGTTTTCCTTCACACATACGAATTTAACTCTCTAATTTGGCCTAACTTCTACAATAAATGCTTCATTTTGAAAAGCTAATGCTCATTGAATTATGTGTATATACATCTTTCCAAGCTCCACAAATTGCTGCATTGCAATATTTTCTTCCACAACTTTCTTCTATAGCTTTAGAAATTCCTCTATCATGATATATCTTCATGTCATGTTTCGACACCTCATATTTCCAGGGGCTATTATAATTTTGTGTTATTTCTCCCCCTATGCCCATGCTTTGGTTTAATTTTCAAGAGAATTATCTACACCAATGGGAGGCACAAATGCAGTTGAAGTTCCTAATTCATCTTTGTTCTCATAATCCTCTTTCTTTTTCTATATCTTTTTCATTTCCTTCTTAACCCCATTAGGATCAAATTTCTTCATAGGTTCATTCCTCTTTACCAGATTAGACTATCTTCTATTTTTGCTCCTACAAACACTTGAAATATGTCTAGTCTTGTTACAAAAGTAGCATACAACAATTTTTAGACCAAACTGAATTCTATTCATTCTTGATCTACAATGATTAGCATTATGCCCAAATACATTGCATGTATAATAGTAGCCATTGAAAGATTGAAACATTATCCTATTACCATATCTATTCATCATTTGACTTCTGCAGTCAGTACTTCTATGTCCAAATTTATTGCATGTAAAACATTGTCTAGAGAAGGATCCAACATTCTAATTCATTCTACCCCTACATTTTATTGCCTTATGTCCAAATTTATTGCGTGAAAAAAAAATGCCATTGAAAGATGGGCACCTATGGGAATTTGGTTGTCTAATAGGAGATCTTCCACCATTGCTTCTTTGATTTTTGAATTGTATCTTATTGCCTTTAATCTTCTTTTGATTGTTGGGCTTGTTAGGTGTTTGATTTTCCTTTGAAATTTGTCCTTCTTCAGGTCCCAAGCCACCTTTAGATCCTTAGAGGGTTTTTGTATTGCAATCAATTCATAAGAATTGTAGTACTTATTTTAAATTTCTCCTCATGTATATTTTCCTTTTCCTGATCAGATCTGAGACTTACCACTTCTTGTTCAAGTCTTGAGCATTCTTCAGTATTACTTTGTATCAATGCATTCAAACATTTCTCAATCCTTCCTTTTTCTTCCATCTGCACTTTCAGTTTGGTGATTTCTTCATTTGCTTGCTTCAACTATACATCGAATTCCCTATGTCTTTCTTTGAACTTCTTGATTTTTTCTCTCAACTTTTTGATGTATTCATTTGCTTCTCCTAAGCTTTCCTTCATACTTTTGTTCTAAGTTTCAACTCTATCAAGATCTTCAAGAGCAGCCTTAAGTTCTTCTTTGTCAAACATGCAGTCATCTTCTTCACATTCAATTGTAGAAATTTCTTCCAGAGGAATAAGACACTTCTTGTCAGCAATGTGTTCAAACTTCCAAAATCTTCCTCAAGCTATTAGGATTTTCTAAAGGAACCAAGCTCTAATACCAATTGTTGA
The DNA here is from genome assembly GCA_007258455.2 of Sequoia sempervirens. Lineage (NCBI taxonomy): Eukaryota > Viridiplantae > Streptophyta > Pinopsida > Cupressales > Cupressaceae > Sequoia > Sequoia sempervirens. The sequence continues at coordinate 264,444,186 of VDFB02271358.1, forward strand.
ACATTCAGAATACTGAGAGGGGGGGTGAATCAATATTCTATTAAACTTTAGAACACAACTTATCCAATCACCAAAACATATTAACAAAGATAAAGAATGAAAGCATGAAACATCCAAAAATTCACATGACACATGAACACCATGATTTTAATGTGGAAAACTCAAAAAGGGAAAAACCATGGTGAGGATTAGCTCACAATATATTATATTATAGGGGCTCACTGCTAGGATGCACTATCCTTATAAGGCTCATAACTAGAATTAGATACAAAATAAAGATGGCTACTTAGCCAAAAATGTGAAATGATAAAATTACACCTTCCTTGTGCTGAATTTTAGTTCCCTTGAAGCTTTGAATACAAAGTACTGATTTGCTTAGCACTCGCTCAATAATCCTTCCCTTATTATGATCTCACACCTCTAAATTTGCATGTTCGCATCATGTGAGGCCCTTCACACCTAATTTTACACTTATACCTTCTCATCCATTATAAAAATAAAAAATGTTTCACATATAGATACCCAATTACACCCGCATACATCAATTAGGTCGACCTAATTAGATGTAACCAAAAAAATTAATAAAAAATAGCTTTTTCGGCTTCATGCATAATTCAAGAATATCTTTTCGTTTAGATCAAATGTGAAATACATAATTTAGGTCAGAATAGACCTAAAATAGATCCTAAAAACATCCACAATGTATATTTAATCTTCACAACACATATCATGTATTAGGTCGACTAGGAATTGGACCTAATCACAAAAAATTTCAATCATACATACACTTTTCCATACAAGCCACTTCCAGATTCGATTTTCCTTCAAATTCAAACTTCTCCAACATCAGTGAGACTATCTTTAGAACTGCAACACAAAAAAATTCTTTTCAAGGAAATACAAAATCTCCCATAAAGATATACCAAACTGATAAATGACTGAGATACATAGAGCTAAAATTTGTCATGCATAACTTCCAGAATATTTCACAAAACATTACAAAATCTTGATTTTACCTAAATGAGATAGGCTTCAAACCATGGTTAAAAAAACAGAGTGATATCACTCAGTGTGGTGGAGTGTGGACCCAAAAAATGACACACTAAACCACAAAACAATCAATAGAAGAACTTAGCTAATTTCTTGTACAACCATATTTATCGGACCAACTTATTTTGTACATGTATCTTCTATAGCACTTCCAAAACATACTAAACTAATCATGACAATGTTGACATCAATGACAACACTGAATCAAGCATTATTATTCAATTCATGCCTATGTTTCCAATAGTCCAAAACTTCCAACAATATCTTTCTTCTCCTTCTTCCAACAAAATGAAATGTCTGGGAAAGTATGATTCAAGTATATGAGGCTACACAACAAATTGATGATACAAGGTGACATAAATAAGTGGTGTAGAACACTTTTGCTCAACCTTGATTCTAGATAGAAAAGGAGCCAATATATGCTTACAATTAGCCATATGAAAATGAGTGAAGAGATCAAGAGCATACTTGGGTTGTGCAAGAGAGATTTTGAAATAGTTTTGAATAATCTCAATCTCAAGAAAGTATTGCAAGAGACCCAAGTAAGATATGGAAAAGATATTGTACAAATTAGTCTTGAATCTATCAATTATACACAAGGTGATCCTTGTGATAATCAATTCAACATAAAGGACCAAAAATAGAAGAGAATCCCCTATATCAAAATGTATACATTCAAATTTAAGTGGTATGTGTGGAACCTGATCAAAAGAAGAAAGGAATCCATCTTGACATACCAAGCCTATTGGGCCTACTTGACGCTGTAAAGAGATTTCCTCAATCAATAAACAAATTAATAATGTTGAATGAATCTCCATGTTTGTTCCATAAATATGCTCTAGTAGATCCTTGTGAAGAAATTAAATTTTCATATCCATCTCATGTTGAACCCATCCATGAGCTAAAACAATAGAAAGGGACCAATGAGTGAATTTCATATTGGTGCTAGAGAAAAGGTCCTAGTGTATACAACACCAAGAACTTGTGAGAAACCTTTGGCCAAAAGTCATACTTTGAAATTGTCAATAGTTCTATCTACTACAAATTTTATTTGATATGTTTACTTATGAAAAATTAGTTTTCTTCTCTGAAGAAGTGGAACAAGATCCTATGTGTTTTTTTTGGTGAAAGGTTCCAAGAACCTAAAATATATTAAGATATAAAAAAAGGTTACAAAAAGGCCTTGTAAATGGATCGATAACATAATTACAAACATGTGTACAACACTCAAGAGTCCATGCAAATTACAAAATGAGCCTTTTTTTTGGCTTGATCACAACATTTCAAGTAGTTTAGTGACTATATGGAAGCTATTTAGGAATACAAGACCCTAGAATGGTCTAATTTCATCATTTACATGAACAAGAAAAAAGTACCCTTTGTGATCCAATAATTCTCCATAACAAAATGTAGTAAACAAGCTCTTATGTGTTGTTCTTGCAACATCATAAATTTTCACCCTTGACAATTTCACACTAGATTTTGCTCCCTCCTAAGTGCATGTACATAATTGTACATCTAATGTCCTAAATTATGTATTCCATAGCCCATTTGGACATTTATCAAGAAAACCAATGTACAAAACCAAAGGAAACATTTAATATTTTGCTCCCAATACTTTATACCCCACAAAATAGGTCTAGGACATAGTCACCCTAGGTGACTTAGTCCCCATATTTTTCCTCCAATTTTTAATATATCAGAGTTGGCATTTTATTATTTGAATTTCAAATGTCAAATATCAGCTATCGAGATTTAATTTATGGGAAATTAGATTAATTGCATATAAATGCCTAGCCATTTCATCATTTAATCTAAGGAGCAAGAAGAGCAATTATTATACTTCAAGATCAAGTAAAGAGAATTCAAGAGTAGATTTACACCAACATTTCAACATTGAAGCATCATGCCAAGTTTCATGTGAGTTTATTCATGTTTATGTTATCATTTTGTTTCTACTAACCCTTGTAGATCTTTCAAGAAAATCAAGTCAAACAACAATCAAGCCTTGGGGTGATGTGCATGACTTCAATCCTTCAAGGATATCAAATCTGAGTAGTGAGTTGCATCCAATTATTGATTCATCATTCATTTTTCATTTAGCCTCTATCCCTTAAAAGTATAAGCTCTCTATCATCAACTTTTCTATTATGGAGGTGGAAACACTAACACAGGGTTTGATCAAGGCAAGCCCCTATATTGCACAACCCTTCCTGTCTCTTTGAATGTGCAAGTTTCAGATTTGAATATTGGGAGAAGCTTGAAGACTAATTTCTCATTGTTACATTCAAACCTTACAACTTGACAAGATAGAGAAACTTAGTTATTTCAACATCTGACAAAGATCCGATAGTGGGACTTGGAAGGAAGAAGGCTCTGAGAAGACACCTAAGGACTGTGAAGATAAATTTCAAATTGATTAACAAGGACCTAGTCACCCTGGGTGACTTATTCCTACAAAATCAGCTCCAAATTTGTATGACATGTGCACAAAACTCTACCTTTCTCAAATCTATTGTTGAAATTTAATTTTATAGTTTCTCTATTTTTGAAAAGGTGCATTTTCAGATTAGGTCACATATTTTCATTAAGTCAATAAAGCCAAATCAATTTCAATCAATTTCTAAGGCACTAAAGGATCCGATATGCCAATATAATTCCTTGTTGATTTGCATCCTAATGTTATTTGAAAAAGGATTGATCTTAGTGATCTATTCATTAGACCTAGGATCCTTTTTTCATTAAAACATTTTGGTGAACCCAACAAATCTTATACTTAATTTTTTTAAAAAAATTTCATTGCATAAAATTTGAAAATTGAATTCAAACCTAGGTTTTTTGAAAATCTTGTTGACAATTTGCATTTATTTTCAAAAAACTATCTATTTTCATCATTTTTTCATGTAAAAATTGAAAATTAATTAAAAAATTGCAAAAATTGTCATATCTGATTTTCCTTGTCTAGAGTTTAGATTTGAGTTATATTCATTAAGAAAATTAATTGATCATTTATGCATTCCTATTTTGATGAAAAACAATGAAAAATTGACAAAATTGCATAGTATTTTCATCCGAAAGGATAAAAAAGCATTACTTTTCTATATTTTTTGGAAAAATCAATTAATTACAACATTTAACTTCTAGTATTTTTTGGAAATTATCATTTGAATTATTCAATTTCTCTAAAAATATCTAAAATTGCATGCATGTATGCTATTCATATAGAAAGATTATGTTTTGGTGCATTTCTAGAAATCTATCGACTTTCAGACCTAAGCCTTTGAGACATAAGACCCTAAGACATTGTAGATCACTTCGAAATTTTGAATTTTATAAAAAAAACCTTCCATACATAGGTGCCCTGGGCACCCTTTTCTATTCATGTTGAGCTTAAATTTTTTGTGAAAATCCCTCTATGTGTCCTCTATCTAGATTTGATTTCTATTTTGGAACTTTGTTTTTCAAACCTATCAGATTTTGATCATTTTATCCATAGAGAAAATAATTGCATGTTTCATTTTCAAATATTTGGTTTTGATATGGTAAGGCATGGATTGTATAACTTTAATTTTTATACCTATGAGAACAATATTAGGAGACAAAATGAAAACATTGACAATCATGTTCATTCTTCTCTCAATATCTCTCCTACTTGTGAGAATGTTTTGGTGCAAGAGGATGCAATCATGGACAATAATGACAATCATAGTTGTTCTTCTCTCGATACCTCACCCATTTGTGAAGAAGGTATCATGGTGTTAGAGGATCTAATCATTGAGCATCATGAGAATATTATTTTTTTCTCTCCAAATACCTCTCCTACTTGGGAAGATATTGTGGCACAAGAGGATGAAATTATCATTGATATATTTCTTTCAAAAATAGTGATGGATTGTATAGATGAAGATGCTAAGGTGACATTAGATATCCCATTAATAGAATATTTTCAACAAGTAGTTAACTCATCTAAGGTTATGAACACATGATTGGCTATTATATCTCCTTTAATTATTGGACCTCCTAAATCACCTCTCATTATAGGACCTCCTAAATCTCTTGGCCATATCTTAAACTTTGTAAGACAACTCACTAGTAATCATGTGTCACAAAAACCAAGTTATCATGTAGTTTCTCACACATAAAACACTATAAATAATAAGAAAGAAAAAAATAACAAAATCCATCCCATTACCTCAACCATACCTTTCACCCGCACATAATATTGCTTAGCGTAGTGGTAAAGAATATGATCTTGTTGAACAACTTTCTAATACTCTAGCCAAAAATTCCCATTGGGATTTGATTCAAACATCACCTACATACCATGGGTTGCTCCAAGAGGCTTTGCAGAAAATTGATGTCCCAACTTATGTTCAACTGAATGATGTAGCTTCCTTTTTTGATTGTATGCAAGTGAAAAATTTGGGTATGACATTCCCTCAACATGAATTACCCTCACTTGAGATCCAAAATAAACATGAATCCCTAGTTATAGTGGTGGTCATTAATAAAAATGGGGTTAGGTATACCCTTGTAGATAATGGATCAGGTCTTAATGTTTGTAGCATTGATCTCCTAGATAAAATTGGTGTGGACAAGAATCTTATAGAACCTAATGACGTTAATATTCATGGTTGTGATAATATTAATAAGCAACCATTAGGAGTGATCATGCTACCCATTAAGGTTGGCCTCATGGTTTTTCCTACCCCATTCCATATCATGTCAATACCTCTTTCATACAATATTCTCCTAGCTAGACTATGGGTTCATGCTATTAAGGGAGTCCCGTCTACTCTTCATCATGATATGAAGTATGAATTTAAAACCAATATATATATATATATATATATATATATATATACGATTAAAGCAGATGAAAAAATTTATAATTCACAAGTCCAAGATGACCATAACACCTCCAAATCTATTAATTTTTTAATTCCAACTTTAAATTTAGCACCTCTACATGTTGATAATAATAATCATGATTTTATCCCACCCACAACAAAATGCTTAGATGATGATTGGGGGCTATTAGATTTTACACCTTGTTTCAAAAGGGAGTCTAAAATCCTATCATAGATGTCCAAAGAATCAAACTATGATCATGATATTGCGTCATATTCAAACGCATGTTTTGGTGATGATTGGGGTTCACTAGATTTTACAACCTCCTTTATGAGAGTACAAAATCTCGGTCTAAACCTAAAGAGTCTTGTGTTTTATCTTTCTCTACATCAATAGATTCAAAAACATCACCCATGATGGTGATGGGGGCTCTTTAACTTCCATCGCTCATGAGTGGAAGATGCCTAACTTAAAAAACAAGGATTTGCATGCTCAGGAAAAAGACAATTCTTCTTAGGAGCATGTAGATACGATTTCTTCATCTAAGTTGGAAGGATGTTATGGGCTTGGATACAAAATTATTTCTAAAAATGAATATAATGTAGACATGGAACAAAATTCTTGGGATCAAATGAAGTATATACTGTACTTTTCCAAGCAAGGTCTAGGTTTCCAACCTTTGTATCCATCTTCATCGAATGCTTTATCATCTACTATATGTATGACATCTTGTGGTAAGTGAGCGAGATTTTCTTCACAGGAGAAAGGAATTTATCTTACTATTGAGCAAGATAATATTTTGGCGAGGCTTCTCAAAGCTCGCTTGATTACTCTTCCTTTGAAAACATGAAATAAAGTTTATAACTTATTTTGTGCATATCATCGAGTGCATGACTATTTTACCAATGAATGTCAGGCCTTGAATAGTAAAATACAATAACTCTGTGATCATGGTGCTCTCCCATGTGTTGATACACCTAATCACTCTAAACAATAATGATCTTTATCCTATGGTGTTACTCCTCACTATGTGGCATTTGTAGCTTTATGTGTTTTCTCATTGCCATTCATGGTGGTACAATCTTAGGTACAACCATATTTTCCATGGAAGAAACACGATAGTCTATCACATGGTTGTCCTTGTCTCTACATTTGGGGGGAAAGGATACTTAGTTTTTGGAGGCGTGTTCTTTTCAAGGATCCCCTCTTCACCTTTTCTTCCTTTAAATACCAACATGGAAAGTAAGTTGAAATTTTAAGGGGGGACATATATTACCCCTATCCATTTCAGATGTGTCTTGTGAGATTTGAATTATTGACATAACGCTTTGGTAGTGGTGTTATAAAACCTCATAATGTGTGCTTATCAATTCATGCCCTTGGATGAAAAAAAAATTATGCACCTTCTTAGGTGAGTCTTGTTCATCCCCTTAGATGTTAAATATTTTATGCATCTTCTTAGGTGAGTCTTGTTCATCCCCTTAGATGTTAAAATTTTTAATGCACCTTCTTAGGTGAGTTTTGTTCATCCCATTGCACATTAAAATGGTATGCACCTTCTTAGTTGAGTTTTGTTCATCCCTTGGATGTTACAATTAGGAAAGATAGTCCATGGATTTGGTATAATGCATCTTGTTAATTCATGAACTTGAACACCCCTTTTAGCATGGCCACCTAGCATATTGCAACTTGCTAGCCAATGGATCCATGTGTTTCATGAGTGTCCTAGCATAATGTATCTTGCTAGCATTGTGAAACCCATCATATTGCATGGAAACCTAACATAACACACCTCACTAGCCAGTAGATTTATATAGCTCATGAGTGATTTAACGTCCTTGTGAGAGCATATTTTTGTTTAGATAGCACATTTGATGTATGACATTTGGTATTTGAGACAAATTTAAGACTAAGGTCTCTTTTCCTTACTGACTCAAATACTTTTAGTCCTAACCATGTGTTTTTTGTGCTTTTTTATTTTTATATGTTATGTGTTTGCATCATGTTGGCAATGTGTTTGATTTCATGTTATGCTTGCATTAAATTATGTTGTGTTTTCATCATGCATGCTTCATGTTTTTCGTATTGTATTTCACTTTGTTGCATTATGTTTTCATTGATGTCAACCTATAGTGTGGTGACGATGAGGTGTTTGTGGTGTTGAGTAGGTGTTGCAGATGCAACATGGTCATGTGGTTTCCAAGTGCTTTTGAGAAAATTTACATAAAGTATGTAGAAGTTGATAGGGGTGTGTTCTGTATTGTGCTCCACATTTCTTCAGTTTTGAAGATGTACTTGTTTGGTTTGGATGTGATGTTTAGAAGTGTTGAGAAGTGTTATAGCTAGAGTTTTAGGTTTTGGATTGTGCAAAAGTAGATGTGTTTGACAGTGTGTTGGGCTATGAAAAATGTTATCTGGGAGAAATGGAATTGCTCTACATTTCTCGACACTGAAGTTTCTTATCTTGTGGATTTGGGAATATGCTAATGATTCTTGTATCTATCTTCCCTTTGAAGGTTTGGTTTTTAGCTACTCCACAAGCTTGGTTCATGTGTTGTGTCTTAGTGGCAATTGACTGGTTACACAAGATGTTAGTATTCTTAGTCGCATGTGTTTGTGCCAGTGTGTTTGAATATTATGATAGTGTTGGAATATTATAGAATGTTGGGTGATGTTGCTATGTGGACTGCAAGATGTTTTTGGACCTAGTAAAGTGTGTAAGTGGTTGCTTGGTAGCGTTAATGTCATTTTGGCCGACCTAGTGTGTTAGTGTTACTTATGGACGTGCTTCATGGATTTTGGACGATTGGTGTAGTGTGTCGATGTAGATTTGGGTCTTGGTTAACCCTTGGTGTGGTCCACCTTCACTTATTTACATCATGGAGGTGTTTGGTTTTGACTTATTTGATGGTTGCATGTTTGAGGTGCATATGTTTCATTGTGTAGACACTTAAAATGTTCTGAATGATATTACACACTTGAATATGATATATTAACATCATTTCTTCCTAGAACCCATCTTCTTTTCACTTGATTGATTAAATCAACCTATTTAATTAATCAAATGCCTCATTTTCACCTATTAACCTGATCGACCTAATTTGGTTAATTCACCCCCTCTCACACTAACATTTCATCTTGCTTAGTTAAATAATTCAAATTATTTAATTTAAACCCTAAGTCCTCTTATTTAATTAAATATCATATTGCATTCCCCTTTTCATTAAATTAATTATTTAATGAATATCATATTATTCTTCATTTTGCACATTCAGATTTAGTTTTAATTAACTAAATTGCTAATTTCCCTCCATCCACTTGCATAGGGAATATTCGAAAGGAATATTCTCCTATTTGGATCCAAAATTTGAATGATTTCTTTCAAACAAACTTTGTAAAAAACTTTCAAAGTTCTTACAAAGTGTTTTTGTTTGAATAATTCTCAAACCTTGATCTTTTCTTGATCCATGTGAATATTGATTCTCATCCATTGATGAGAATCCTTGATCCATGTTTCATCCTCCTTTCATTCCTAACCATTGATTAATCAAATCAATCTGAGCCATTGATTTTTCATTTTCTCTCCTATAAATAGATCACTATTTGGATAGAAATGGATCCATCTTTTGATAGAAAACTTATGTTGTTGAAACTCACACTCATTTACATCCATGTTTCATGTTTAATAGAATTTTAGACTAAGTTTCATGCATAGTTAGCTTAAGCATCCATTAATGGCTTCCATGGTAACTTAGCTTGCATCCATTTTAGTATATTTTGGAATCTAGAGCTTATATATTTGAATATTATACACATTTAGTATAGATTGTATACATTTACATAAAGCATCTTAGCATTAGTCATGTTAAACTATTTTTTATCATGTTTTGTTCATCTCTCATCATTTTCATTAGTTTCCATCGATTTTAATCAATAAAATCGATTGAAAAAGGCTCATATTATCTAAGGGATTGGGAAAGGGTCACAATTTCACATCAATGTGACACCACTCCCCAATAGCATAAGATTCAAGGTCATAGAATAGATGTTTCTCAAGATTTCGTGTCTTTAGCATGCTAGTTTAATGGCTTCTTCATTTTATTGATATTGAATATCTTATTGGGATTAATGCTTAGGGGATTAAATAAGGTTTAAAGTTGTATGGATCTAGTCTATTTGGTTCACACTATGACATTGGTCACATTTTGGCGCTAGAAGGAGGGAATTACAAATCAAATATGATGAATTTATCTTTAGATTCCCATTTTCTTATGTTTTCAGATTCAATGACACTATTGATGGATTCAGTGACGCATTTGAGACACATCGCTATATAATGACGTATAATTAATTTAGCAACACGTGATTTAATTTCATCATCACATATTTAAAATAGCGACTCTGAAGTGATTTTTACTCACATCATGAATTTGATTATATTGACACATTTGATATAGTACCACAATTGATGCCACTATTTACTCTAGAGCGATGCATTTGATCTTTCAATGTAGCGACACACATCCTATATGGTGATGAATTTGATGAAATTCAACGATGCAATTGATTTCAATGACACTTTTTACTGGTAAACAAAATAGAGACTAAATTTTTACATGTGCTTTAAATTTTTGATTTCATCTACTCTTTAACATCTCACTGACATCTAGTTTTTGTTTTTGAGGCTAACTAGTTTTGCAGATTTTAGTAGTAAAATTTGAAGTGAAGGAGCATATCATCATTTGACTGTATATTGTAACAAGTGTTTTTAAACTTATGGGGCAATTATAACCCATTATATGATGCTTTACTTCATGTTTTAGGATTAACTAAATTTCTATTGGGTTTAAAATTAACATTCAAAGTTGGTTAAAATTGAACCCACATATCCTCATTTTTCTAATCAGTTAAAATTAAACAATCAAACACTTCTATTTTGGTGCTTAAAAAATGAATTCATTGCGCTTTTCAAAGTTAAAATGAATGTGTGTTTTCTTTTATTGTGTGTGCTTGTTGTGTGTATCCACTCCCCTTGTGCTTCATGCAATCTTGGGTGAAGATAAATAGACAAGTATACTTTCTTATTTGAAGCACATATCCTCTCCCCTTGTGCCTTTTGGCGATCTTGGGTGATGAAAAAAATTTAAGCTTCACACTTCGTGTTACCTTTAGTGGGATTTCCTCCCAACTTGTGCAAGGGAACGACCCAAGCGTTACTTTCATTTCATTCTACTATATAAATAATTGGTGTGACGAAAGTCATTAACTAGCTAGTGTGGATGCTCTATGTCGACAAATGTCTCCCTTAGTATTCGTGAGATATGTAAAAAACCTTAGATCTTTCTAAGGTTTGGGAGGCCTCTTGATTAAGTGAATCGCCACATGTATATACACCAATTTATCCCAAATATGGTCATTAAAATCCTTTATTTGTAGTGGCCAACTTGTCCATCCAATGAGTTCTTTGAAGTGGTGCATTGGAACTTGGATTCCAAGAAGTTACTTGCCATGTCTAATTTTGGCTAAAGTGTATAGGTTAAGAGTTTCATTCTTAACATACCTCTACACTCTTTCCTCAATTGCATGTAAAATTATCTCTTCTACTATAAAAAGCATGAGGCAATCCCATCAAAATAACGTACCACTTGAGCTAGGGTTGTAATTGCTTGTGAGTCAGTTTAATACTTTTTTTGGTTCTAAAACATTTCAAACACACATCAACAAGTTTCTCAAAATTTCAAAACCTTTCATTTACAGAATGGATACCCTTTGAAAAGTGTTGATATTGATGCTTGTCCTAAGGATTCTATCTTTAGAGGATTCTAAGTATTTTTTCTTATATCTAAATCCATACTTCCGAAAGTTAACATAGGCAACTATGACCCTAACTTCATGATTTTTACATAATGTACTTTGTGAAATGAAGGATTTTTTTGACATAGACATTTTAGTTTGAAACTCAAGTAAAGAAAAGTGTATGTGGTAAAAAGAAATTCACTAATCAAGATAAACTCACAAATTGAATCCCACACATGTGCTTGTCTCCAAGATCTCTTGTAAAATAAAAATCCTTAAGAGAAGGTCCATGTTCCACCTTTTCAAACTTAGGCATCATAGTTCAAATTTTATCAAAAAACATGTCTTAAAGAACTACCACAACCAAGACATATTGATAAGAAATTTTTATAGACGCCTTTTAAGGGATGAACTAGATCTACATATCCAATATGAGCATAGAATTTAAAACATTGATCTTTAGGGTGGTATAAATTTAGAGGTATATCATTTTTCTCACTACCTTGGTCTTGAAAAACAAAGGTTCACTCTAGGTTAACATTTTGAGTCAAACATTTCATCCACCTCTTATCATCTTTCACATTTCACTTCACCAAAATTTGTCAAACTTTTGAAACACACCAACACTTTGGACTCAAAAATATATCAATCTAAACCCTAAATTAGCTACTTTTTGTGTGACGTGAATCATTTTCCATACATTTAGTTAAGTTAGTTATCACATCTTGGACTAGTTTATCTTGAAGGTCACAAGTCTACCTTCACAAAATTCATTATCCATAATATCAAAACAATCAAACCTATAGTTAAAAGTGTTGTCCCAAATGTTTACAAAGATCACTATCCACATCATTCATCCTTTTCATCTTCCATTCTAACCATTCCTCGAAAATGACTTAGAGCGTCCCTTTGTTTCAAAGTCATGCAAAGCACATCCATCCCATCTATCACCAACACAAATCAAAACACACCATCGGTCATGCAAAGCACATCCATCACCAACCCAAATAAAAACACAACCTTGGTTACAAACCCCCTTTACCAAGGTAATAATTTGGTCCCACATAAAAAACAAAAAGGGAACCCTTTCAACTAGTTACCACAAGGTCCTAATTTTCCATTACCAACATAATATCAAATGACACCATCATCATCTTTTCCATTGGTCCCTAATGCCATGAAAAATAAAATAGGACCTCAGACTTACATTCCTTCATCTCAATCCACCATTTTAAAAGGAATGTTAAACCAAGGCAACCCCCAACCTCTCGTCATTAACCCACAACCCACCCAAACCGTAAAAAACAAAAATCCATCATAGATGTACCAAGAATCAAATGATCCTACATTGAAAGCACATGCTCTAACCTTACAACAAGTACATTTGGCTTATCAACAAGCCGTACAAAAACATCAAGCCCAACAAGTAGCCCTAGTGGTTCAACAACAACAAAAAACCCAACAAGAAGCCCTAGTGGCTCAATAACAACAAGAAGCCCAACAAGCAGCCCTAGCGGCTTAATAACAACAACAAGCCCAACAAGCAGCCCTAGTGAATCAACAACAACATCAAGCCCAACAAGAAGCCTTAGTGCTCAGCACAACAACAATAACAAGCCCAACAAGTAGCCTTAGCAGCACAACAACAACAACAAGCCCAACAAGCAACCTTAGTCAGGCAACAAGAAGATCAACAAAAACAAGCCCAACATCAAGCATTACTTGCCCAACAATATACCCAACAACAACAAGTGCTCACACATTGATAACAACAACAACAAGGTATATACTATAATCCTCAACAAAACATCATCAATCCAACTACGTTGGGAGAATATACATCTCTATCGCCCTCACCTTCACAATATCAAACACCACCTTACACACCATACAATGCCCAATCATTTCAAAATCCCACATAAAATTCATCTACCATCCCACAATATGCAACATATGTTCCTCCATCAAACCCACAAGATGATGTGACATCACAACTCAAGCAGCTAACACAACAAATGCAAGACATCCAAATGGGAAAAATGAAGAAGCCCCATACACAACATAACTTATGTCCATACCTATTTGATAGAAATATCACAATGGTAACTTTCCCTCCTAGTTTTGAGGTCCCTAAATTTGATAAGTACAAAGGGAGAGGAAATCCTATGGACCACATCAAGGAATTCAATGTCATGTATATGGAGGTTACCTATAATGATTCCTACTTGATGTGTCTCTTTCCACAAATTTTGAAAGGCCCAACCATTGATTGGTTTTCATAACTACCTCCAGGTATTAAAACCTTCCAAGAAATAATCGATAGATTCATATACCACTTCTCCTTTAATATTGACATGGACATAAGCTTGGAAGAGTTGTACACTCTTAAGCAAAATAAAGTAGAATCCTTCACCAATTTCTTACAACAATGGAGGCAAGGATTTAGTAAGAGTAAGTGGGCATTATCATTGTGAATGTTGATCCAGATCTATCCTTCCACTTGAAAATATAGTGTATCACCACTTATGATGAACTTATCCCCAGGGCCCTCAATATCAAGAGAGCCCTAATCTCACAAGGAACTACACAAGCATATAGAGACAATCGCCCATCAACCAATTCAAATGACAAACCCCACATTTGGGCTAAAAACAAGAACGTAAAAATGACGACGTTGTAGATGCTAAGGTGATCATAATTGCTCCTAGGATGAATATCAATCAACCAACCAACATTCAACCAATTGTTCAAAAAAATGCACCATCTCCATAGAAAAATCAAATCAACAACATTGAAACTCAATAGAGATGAACCCCCAATAGGAATAGCTACCCAAAATGCAAATACACATAGTTGGTAGAACCTATTGAAACTATCATGCAAAAGTTGGTAGAGTCAAACTTGATTACACTTCCCAATTTCCAAAACTACCAAGAACCACAAGATAAACCACCTTGGTACAAAAAAAAGGATCTTTGTGACTTTCACAAAATCAAAGGACACAAAACATCAAATTGCATGAAATTGAAGAATGTTATGCAATATCTTATTGAGAATGGAGATATATCTATCAAGGTAACAGTTGGTAACAAGGACCTAAAGATATAGAAGAACCCTATGCCAAATCATAGAAAAGGGAACAATAATGGAAAAGGGAAGGATTACACCAATGTACAACATGTCTATTCCAATGTGGTCACCTCTTGTGACAATGTCGTGATAGTCATCACCATCAAAGTGTCTAGAGCGAAGTGTGGAGTCACACGACGTGGCAAGGTTACTATCCAAGGAGCTTCATCTCAACCTAGGGCACAACCTAAATTTGCAACATCAAAACATAGTAACTATAGTCTCTTGGACAAACTCAAGAAGACCCTTCCACAAATATATATTTTGGAACTATTAAGGCTATCCCCTACACATAGGGAAATATTAGAGAAGGTTTTATCTGCATCATATGTACTTGAGAATATAGATACATAATAGTTTCAAGCTATGGTAGGGCATATCACTACCCCCCATCTTATCACCTTCTCTGAACAAGATGTACCATTGCATCCATCTCATAATCGAGCTTTACATCTAGAGGTCATTATTCATAAAAAAAAAGGTTAAAAAAGTCTTAGTAGATGGAGGTGCTGGTTTAACCATTTGCATCCTTCAGTTGATAAAGAACTTGGGTTATGTAGAGGATGATATTGAGAAAACAAAAAGTACAACCATCAGAGCATATGATGATCAAGAGCGAGTGTCACAAGGCATCCTTAGGCTACCCATCCAAGTGGGACCCATCATTGCTGAGACCACATGCCAAGTGTTAGACCTTGATCTCCCCTACAACATCTTGCTTGGTTGATCATGGATTCATGCCATGCAAGCAATAGCTTCAACCTATCACCAATGTGTAAAGTTTCCTTTTGAGGACAAATAATTCACTATCCATGGAGATCCTAAGCCTTTCTATTATTGCAAAAATATTGAGGCCAAATTCTATAAGATCCCCCAAATACCCAAGAATGATGAAGGGCCTACACCCTATACCTCATTTGTTGACCCATCTACCCTTGCATCTACCATAGAATAAAAAAAACCCATTGTGTAGAATATTTTAGACATCAAGGCAGTTATCAAGGATGATGGTTGTGGAGATTATAAACTGAAAAATGGCACTTTTGTGTTGGGTGAGTTACCCCTTTCCCCCAAATCTCATGGAAAACCCACACCCATCAACAAAGTGAATGAAACATTAAAGCTTGTATTTACCATCTTCACCAAGTGGGGGGACTTGAACAAAGAGGATATCAATGAGGAACACATATCTAAATTTGTCTATCAAGATGAATGACCCGTGCCTATTCTTCCCATGGAAGAAGAAAACAAAGGTCTAAAATTAATGTTGGGAATGGGCTATAACAAGAATAACAAGCTAGAAAAAAATGATAATGGTTTGCTAGAACCCATCGTTCTTGAGAAATGACCAAAGAATCTTGGGTTAGGATGTACTACTAGCAAGGTTACCTTTATTGGAAAAGGTACGTTTGGTAAGAAGGCTGAGGCTTCCTCTTGGTTACTCAAATCCTGCAATCCTACCCTAGATGAATTCCCACTTGACGTCATTGATCTATTTGTGGGTACCTCTCTCTTTATTCAATATCCACAACATATTTTACCCCCAATGACCAAACCATTGAAATAAGCCTTGTATATCCCCAACTCATTGATTGGGACCAATGAGGACCACCGATTCTAGATTTATTCAAAAACAATGAAGCAATCTCAAAATTCATGGGATTCCATGACAACCTACCATTTGGAGATCACAAAGTAGGTTTTAATGTAGAGCTAGACACACAAGAGTACTATGGGGAGACAATTCAATCCTTCAGTAATAAAATTGATGACATGAAAATAACATGTAGATCTTTAAGTGAAAACCACACTGTGGCACTTTTTGATCCTAAAATAGTAAAAAGAAAGGACATAACTGAGGGTGAAAACCTCTCTAAGGCTCCCAAGGATGAAGGATTCAATCTCCCCCTTAGTACTATGCATATAGAAAAATCTACAGTGCTAGCAGAGAAGCCTACCCCAGTAAATGTAGGAATAGAAGAAGCACCTAATATCACTTTCTATGCCGAGTCCTTGTTGGATGAAGAACAAAAAGTCCTAGCAGTGTTCCTGAGAGAGAAGATCAACCTTCACATGGTCATACAAAGATATGCCGAGGCTTGATCAAGAAGTGGTTGTGCATCATTTAGTAGTCTATCCTGAGGCCAAACTAGTGAAGAAAAAATTAAGAAAGATGCCCCCTTAGATAGCACTCCTGGTGAAACTTGAGTTACAAAAACTTCTTGATGTCAAATTTATCTAACCCATTGACTATCCTGAGTGGGTTTCAAACTTGGTACTAGTCTCCAAACCCATTCGGGGCATCATAATATGCATGGATTTTAGGAACTTAAACAAATCTTGTCCAAAGGATAATTTCCCTCTTCCCAACATCAACATTGTTGTTGATCTAACCGTATGACATGAAATGCTATCACTCAAGGATGGATTTTCAGGCTATAACCAAAGCATGATCACCAAGGAGGATCAACACAAAATTGCATTCACCTATCCATGGGGAGCATATTGTTGGAATATGATTCCATTTGGGCTCAAGAATGTAGGTGCAACCTATCAAAGAGAAATGACCCTAATCTTTCATGATATGATCCATAAAACAATTGAAGATTATGTGGATGATATTTTGGCTAAATCAAAGAAAAAAATGAGCACATAGAGGTACTAGGACCCATCTTTGATAGACTTGAAGAGTATAAGGTATGGTT
This sequence comes from Sequoia sempervirens, assembly GCA_007258455.2. Taxonomy (NCBI): domain Eukaryota; kingdom Viridiplantae; phylum Streptophyta; class Pinopsida; order Cupressales; family Cupressaceae; genus Sequoia; species Sequoia sempervirens. The sequence continues at coordinate 264,461,717 of VDFB02271358.1, forward strand.
GAATGTAAAAAAGTGTGTCTTTGGGGTAACATCAGGAAAGCTTCTTAGCTACATCATGTCACAAAGAGGGATAGAAATTGATCCAACAAAGGTAAAGAAAATATTAGACACGGAACCTCTACAGATAATGAAATAGATGATAGGGATACATGGAAGGTTGCAATCCATTAGGAGATTCATAGCACAATTATCAGACAAGTTATACCCTTTCTCACACCTTCTCCATAAGGGAATAGCATACAAGTGGGATGAGAAGTGCAATAAAGCCTTCTAGTAGATCAAGGACTACCTATTGACACCTCTAGTGCTCCCGTCAATACCAAACAAGCCATTGATCCTATATATCTCAACAACATCAACAACACTAGGTGATCTTCTAGCACAACATGATGAGATGGGAAAGGAAAGAGCCATCTATTACATCAGTAGGACCTTAGTAGGCTATGAAATGAATTATTCATTCATTGAGAAGGCATGATTAGTAGTGGTCTTTGCTTCACAAAATTTTAGACATTACATGCTATCGCATCAAATCAAACTTATTGCTAAGATCAACCCATTGGAATATCTATTATCTAAAGAAACTCTCACTGGGTGAATGGAAAAATGGGTAATGATCTTGACTGAATTTTGTTGCAAGAATGAAAGTGTTTTGGAAAGATTGAAGGTGTTGTCATTGATGTCAAACATTCAACTAATTATCTAATAGTTGTTGTTGGTTGTATATGTTGAGGATATTGAGAAAATTATAATAAAGAGATGTTGCATGTGGTCAATGGTTACTCCAAATTTTGGTCTGAATTTTCTCCTATGGTCATGTGGTTTAGATATGTTGCTCATGGTTGTTAACAAATGTTTTATCCATATTTTTGGTTGCTAATTCATTGTACAGTGCAAGTTGTGTTGACCGGTTGTGAACCATGGTTTTCTATGTTTTTGGTTGAGATCTAGGAGAAATGTTGTTGGTCCAGATTTCTCTTTGATGAAGTCTCATGACTTATGGTTCTAGAGTTGTGTTGCCCCAGTTCTATTGAAGATATTTTTGGCGGTTGAAAGATTCGTGCTTAATGGTTCTATGTGCTTTACACTAGTTTGGTCAACCTTGTGTGAAATACTACTTTTGAGGATGATGAAGAGTGTTGGATATTTTTGGGTCCCTTGAAACATGTGTTTGGGTCGCCCTCATTCTAATTCCACCCTAGGATGTTTTGGAATTGACCTAATTTGAATTTGGATTTGGATGGCTTACTTTGGATATGTTTCAAAGTTGGAGATGGTATAAATGCAAGAGCAAAGAAGAAGAGCAATAAGTGAAAAGAGAAAATGCAATTTGATGTGACATTGATTCTATTCAATAAGTGTGTGTTTTTTTAGAGCGTGGGAGATCAACGTGAAACTTAATGCTAAGTTTCTAGATGCAGTGAGCAGAAGGCGAACTCTATCATTCATGCAAGTTGATCGAGTGACTTTGGTGGAATACTTTGTTGCATTGGGATTGTAGTCTCTTTGTAATAATTCTTCTTTGTCTTATTTTTATCTATGTGGTAGTGAGCCCTCCAGGTTGTATCCCTATTGGATAGTGAGTCCTTGTTCCAAACAATGAGTCCTTATTTTAGGAAGTGAGCCTTGTTTCAGGTACTGAGCCTTTTTATAATCGATTTTGATATTCTATATAGTGTGAGTTAATCTTCATCATGGTTCTTCCCTCATTAGGTTTTCCACGTAAATATGGTGTTATTATGTCTGTGTTGGATTTGAGTTTCTGCATTGGCATTTGATGATTAATCATTTAAGTAGATTTAAGTATTATCTCTAGATGTAACTGGATTAAAGGTTTAATTTTGTGATAACTGATTCGCCCAACCCCTCTCAATTGTCTTATTTATTAATTGGTATGAGAGAAAGGTTCCTTGGTGAATAGCTTAACCGTTGAGGAAGGTCCAGGATGGCTAGAAAAATGGTCTTTGATTATCCAAGGTTTGATGGAACTAATTATGGTATTTGGAAATTTTTGATGGAAGAATATCTAGAGTATTACAAATATGATGTGGAGAAAGCTTACAATAATCCTTACACTCCTCCTACTAATGGTCTGAGTACAATTAAAGAGATCAAAGCACATGAAGTGAATAATAAGGCGAAGTTCATTTTGAAGAATAGTGTGGTACATTTCAAGTTGATTAAGGTTCAAAATTTGAAGACAACTAAGGAAGTTTGGGATGCTTTGGAAAGAGTGCATGATGTTGATGAAAGAGTTAAAGAGGAAAAACTAGACAATTTGGAGACATAGTTTGATCTTTTTACATATGTCTGAATAAGAAAATATTAAAGCTTATGTATAAAGATTGGATGAGATAGTGGCTGGAATGTGAGGACTCAGTGCTACTATTGATGAAACAAGGATTGTAAAGAAGATTCTCATAACTCTTCCTAATGCTTACTGTGAGAAGGTGAGTGCTATTGAGAAGACTATATATTATAAGACTTGTACTAAGGATCTGCTATTAGGATTTTTGACATCTTATGAGATGAGGAAGCCAAGTCTAAGAAATGGAAGCAAATCAGAGTCTACCTTTAAAGCTACAAAAGCTGAAGATCCGAATGAAGAGAGCTTTGATGAAATAGAAGATAACTTTGTAAGAAGAATGATAAAAGGCTTTGGTAAGTATGAGGGTAAGTTTCTCTTTAAGTGCTTTAGGTGTGGAGAAATAGGTCATTTTTCCACAAAGTGTCTAGAAAGAGCTAAAAGAAATAAACAAAGATATGAGAAAGAAAAGAAAGGAAAGAAGATTAATAGAGCTTACTATGTTAATGAGAATGGTATTATTTCTTATGAGGATTCAAAATATGAAGATCCAGATGACAATGAATGCTTGTTCTTGGCAATTAAGGATGAACCTACTACTAATTTAGAAAAATAGGTAAAGGAAAGCCCTCCAGAGAAGGAGAAGGAGAAAAATGAAGGTACAGTTATCACTGCCCTACATGCTAAACAAGAAAAGAATTTTTGGGTTTTTGATAGTGGTTGCTCACATCACATGACTAGTGATAAAATTAATTTTTTCAATCTTGAGAAATATGATGGAGGCTTGGTTATGTTTGGAGATGATACTAGTGCTAAAATCTGTGGGATAGGTTTAGTAAGTTTTGATGGCAACCATCATACTGACGATGTTTATTATGTTAAGGGTTTAAGGCATAATTTGTTGAGAATTGGTCAAATGTGAAGAAAAGTATATGATATTGTGTTTAAGGATGAGAAATGTGAGATCCAGAACATTGATTGCTATAGGAAAGAAATCTAAAGGCAATATCTATCAACTTAAGGGTGTTGATGGACAATGCTTTATGACTCAGATAAATGACAATTGGTTATGGCATAGGAGAATGTGTCACATGAATTTTGATAACTTGGAAAGGATTAGTGTTGTTCAGGACATGAGAGATTTACCAAGAATTACAAAGCCTATTAATGCTATTTGTAGGAATTGTTAGTTTGGAAAGCAAGCAAGAAATCATTAGAAATCAAAGGAATAATTTACTACCAGATTATTGGATTTAGTTCATATAGATCTATGTGGTCCTATGAGAGTGAGAATTCTACTTGGTGAAAGGTAATTTATGCTTTTAATTGATGATTATTCTAGATATACATGGGTTACATTTCTTAGAGAGAAATTAGATGCATTAGATAGATTCAAGGCATTCAAAGCAATGATTTAAAATGAAGTGAATTTGAAGATAAAATGTTTAAGATTTGATAGAGGTGGATAATTCACCTCCCATGAGTTTAATATGTTTTGTGAAGTGAATGGAATAAAGAGATAGTTATCTGCTCCGAGAACTCCTCAGTAGAATGGAGTTGTTGAAAGGAAAAATAGAACAATTCAAGAGGCTGCTAGATCAATGATTACTGAGGCCGGTTTATTAGAAGTTTACTGGAAAGAACCTGTTCATACTACTATTTATGTATTCAATCAAGTTAAAGCAAGATAAAATAGTACAAAGACTCCCTATGAGCTATGACATAGAAGAATTCCTATAGTTAAATATTTCAAGGTATTTGGAAGCAAATTCTATATTAGAAGAGATGAGGAAACTTTGGGTAAGTTTGATGCAAGAAGTGATGAAGGTATTTTTCTTGGGTATTCTACTCAATGCTTGGCCTTTGATTGCTTTTTGAGGAACAAACTTAAGGTAAAACTTAGTTAACAAGAAAACCCATTTAGCTAAGCATCCTAAAAAATCTATTTTAGTGAGAATATGTTTTAAGGGATCAAATTTTGTGATGACACGCACTTCCATATTCGATAAATAATGTCTGAATTTTTTAGTGGTAAACAAAAGAGCCAAAAATTGCTTTTTATAGTTGTATAGCATGTGTCATAATCAATCAATGTTTGACTAATGTAGTAAATATGATGTTCCTTTCCATTCTCATATTGTTGAGCCAATAATGTAGCTAGAGCATGGGTTGATGCTAAGACATAAAGGATAGATGGTTTTCCTTGAGTAGCTGGTAGCAAGATGAGAGGATTAGCCAAGTATTGTTTCAAACATTCAAAATATTTTTGGAAATCCTCATTCCAAAAAAAATATGATTCTTTCTTAAAGAGATAGGTAAAGGGAAGAGTATGATCTACCAATGATACCACAAAATGACGAATAGCTTGAATCTTTCCTTTTAAGATATGCAATTGAGAAATGTTCTCAGGAGGCGGCATATTTATTATAGCATCAATATTCTTTGTTTCCACCTTGATGCCTCTATGTTACACTGTAAAACCCAATAGTTTTCTAATATTCACACCAAAGACACATTTCCTTGGGTTTAACCTCATGTTATACTAACAAATTCTTTCAAAGATTTTTTAGAAGATTTTGACATGATCTTGACATGTTATAGATAGCCAAAATTTCATCAAAATAATCTTCCAAAATATTTATGAAATTAGGGAATATTAATTTCATAGCTCCTTGATATGTTGCTCCAACATTTTTTAATTCAAAAGGCATAAAAACCAACAAAACATTCCCCAGGGTGTAGTGAAATTTGTCTTATATTGATCTTGAGGGTTCATGAAAAATTTCTTATATCTTGAAAAACCATCCATATATGATAATAAAGCATGCCTGTAGTTGACTCCACTGTCATATCAATATTAGGAAGGGGAAATTATCCTTTAAAGATACTTTATTGAGATCACAAAAATTCATACACATCCTAATGTGATTATCAAGTTTTTCCACTGCCACAATATCAGATATCTAAGGTGAATAATCAATAGGATGGATGAATCCAACTTCTGAGAGTTTTTAAATCTCAAATTTAACCAATAATGCTATCTTAGGATTAATCTTGCATATATTTTGTCTTACTGGTTTAGCATCATTTTCAAGGACAATGTCGTGTGTAACTATCTTCAGGTCAATAACTGACATATCTAAATAATTCCATGCAAATATTTCAAGAAATTCATGTAATAATGTTGCATGATCTTCTTGTTCATCATCATGAAGAAATTTTCAAATTTGAATCACCTTCTCTTCATTAGATAGGTCCATTGGTATGTTTATGGTACCTCCCACAAGTAACAAAATTCAATTTCCAGAGCATCAATAATTTTTTGAGATTCATCTTGTTCATAATTACCTGATTTAGTTTCATCCCCAAAGTATCCCTTAGCATTTAAATAGTAGGTGAATCTTCAATTGTGACGGTGACTTGGTAAAGTATCATAAAATCCTAAATTTTTTGTTGAGAATTGATCATTTTAAAAGGTATCCAATGACATATCATTACTCGTGGTGTATACCATTTCGAGGGGTGATCCCACAATACTAGTTTACAATTTTTGGCCAAACTGGACACTGAATTGATTTTTTCTAACTAATTCTTCACTTTTAGGCACCTATAGTGGCTAAACCGTGAAGAATTTGAAGATGATGCAAACTAGTGATTTGTGAAATTTTGTTTGTAGATTCTAAATATATTTTTTTCAAAGTTTTTGGAATCAGATTGCACTTCTTTTTCCATCTCCTTCAAAAACTAGTTTTTTTCAATAAACACCATTTTTAAGGAGTGATGCTCACTGAAGACAACATAAATTTTTTTCCATGAAGGATAATTTTTTTTTTTTGAATTTAGATTTGTAACTACTATATCTAGTGCTTTCATTTGGTTTCATAGTGTTTTATTGAATATTTTTTCCTTAATCAAGTTTCAAAGTCAAACCAATTACAATTCAGACATAGGCAGACTATATACAACATAACTTTTTTTGTTGGATCAAGACCTTCAATATCTAGTGCACCAATATTTTTCAATTTTTTTTTTTATAATATGCTATTTTTCCACATGTTTAACATAGAGCTTGATTTTGGTGAAAAATCTACATTCACAAGAAATAAAAATAAATATAATAATAAAATTAAATTTATTTAAAATTATACTTTTTGGGAAGCTTATAATAAGGACTACATACTTACAAAAAAATAAATTTTAAATGAATTCATTTGATCTCCCAAAAGGTAAATCAAAAGTGGTTTTTTATCATCATTTTGATAGGTGTAAAGGAGACTCCATTATAGGTATGGTTTAAAACTAGCGGGGTTCTATACAAGGGGGTCTGATCTAAGGTGGTTCGATCAAACCCTTTTCAATTTGAATCCTTTAAATGGAACTTTCAAGGCTTAAATCATTATATTTTCTAAACATATGTGATTTTAGCAAAAAATAGGATCTCCTGGAAATTGTAAACCAGTATTGTGGGATCACCCCAAGATGCATCAATCTTAGAGTTGTCTTCGAAGCATACTACATTATAAATGGTTCCTTTATATTATTTGTCTCTTTTCCATTCAACAAATCGATATAAGCATGTTTAATCATTTGTTAGACTCCTTTATATTCAATATAAGTGTACATATCAGTTGGCATTTTCATTACATATGTATATATGTGTATATATATATTTGTCTCTATATACATGTATATATATATTTATGTCTACATATATTTATATTATTATTTATGTGTATATATATGTATTATGTATTTAAAAACATATACACATATATATACATATAGATATGTATAGATGCATACATATAAATACATATATACATACACACACACACATATATATGTATATAACTTTGTTTAACTTTCTATCATTTGGCTGTCCAATACAATAGACTAACATTTGTTTACTGTAAAATGTGTTACTATTTTTGTACTTTCCATTGCACATATAGCAGGCCACCATACATATATTTGTCATTTATTTCATAAAAGGCTCCTTTATATTATGTGTCTCTTACAGTTCATTCAACAAATTGATATATATGTGTGTCTATCCTTTGGCTATCCATATACATCTTTACATATGTTCATTCAACAAATCAATATATATGTGTGTGTATCCTTTGACTATCCTTTCAAAATGCAAACAATGGTACTCGTTAATCATTTTCTTCTACATCTTTCAAGACTCTTGAAGGGGTTATTCGTTGATTGAAAAATTATTACTACTTGTTTATGAAATAAATCATTCCTCTTCAACACCTTTTTTCCATGTGTTGTTTGATTTTGTCAGGTCATGGTGGTGGTTTTTTTTCCCATGGGTTTTTTGGGGTTAAATGAATATTTCCTGGTCTCCATTTATTATATGCCATATATGTGAAAACCCTTGCTTGGTTTTTTCCAAATACGTGTGCTTAAGGAATTAATCTCATGAAACCCTTGCCTAGTTTATTCGACATCTATCTAAAATTGTACTTCTATTTTCTTGTAACTAAGGAATTATTATCATGAAACCCTTGGTTACTTTTTTGTGCATATTTCTGAAAACCCAAGTTTGTAATCGATCTACCTCTGTTGAAATTTATATCCTATCACTATTGAATACAACACAACTTCTTTCTTTCATTTGCTACTAGAATATATAAAAACACAACTTATTGAATTTGTAAATGAATGTGTACAACTATATATATATACATACATACATACATACATACATCTATATATATACATACTTACATATATGTATATATATACACATACATATATATATGTATTTATATGTATATATATATGTATGTATGTATGTATATATATATTGTACATATATTTGTATGTATATATATATTGTACATATATATTTATATACAATATATATACATACAGACACATATATATACATAATATATATATACACACATAAACATATATATACATATATATATGTATATATGAGTGTGTTTGTGTATATATAGACATATATATATATAGACATATATATATATATAGATATAAATATACATACATATATATATACATACATATATGTATGTATGTATGTATATATATATACTGTACATATATATGTATATACAGTATATACATACAAACATATATATACATATATATGTATATGTATATGTATATGCATATATGAGTGTGTCTACATGTGTGTATATATACATAGGCACAAAAACACTCATATACGGACATATATACATATATAATGAAAATGCAAGCTGAGAAATAACTGAAAATAGTAAGTGAATACATAGATTATTGAATTTGTAAATGGGCTTCTAAGGTGTAATGCCCCACCACGCAAACCCGAAAGGACAACTAAAACCAACTAAAGACTAACAATTTATAGCACATTTTTTTTAAAGTAACTAACATAAGATGTGCATTAACTTACAATACATGAAACACAATTGAACATATTCAATATCTAACTATGTCTTCTAGGGTGCACATGACAACATTACTAAACATAAACCCATACTATAACAATGATTGCCACATTGTGAGATTACATTGCAAAATCATAATATAAAATAAGATTACAATAATCAAGAATATATATATATATATAAATGTTACAATGATCAAATCAGAATATACATTTAAGTCTCAGTTATGATATGAAATTACATCTTTTCAAGATTACATATGCACATCACTGCTTCCTGACACAGTGGGAATGATACATCAAATATAATAGTAATACAATAATGAACATGGTGCAACTAAATTGTGGTGAAGCTCTCGATCAACTGCATCAACATGAACTCTGTGCTTCATGAACACCGTCTGGGGACCCAATGGGCTAAAAATCACATTCCACCCAACCACGTGGACCCAAAGTCCCACCCCCCATGCTAGGAGATCACAAGAAAGACCCACGACAAGGAACAACCAAGTGGAAAGGTTACAAGACTCAACAAACAAGAGTAACAATAAACATAATTAACAACAACATCAAAGGACTACTTGGAAAGGCTCACAAGGAAAAAGAATAACAAGGGATACTATAGGAAGAGTGTAATTGCATGGCCCTACATGGGTTATCCTGGTTGCCTCTCACTAGGCATTGGCCCCCATCTATGGTTATCTTGGCTACCTCTCACTAGGTGCCAAACCCATAGGGTGACACATGTGGGACCACTAACCTTTTGTGAGGACAAGGTAGTGATCTTTCTGACCATGGCCTTCTTATCCCATCCTTAGTCTGTTAAAGCACTAATGGCATGGACGAGGCATCTTACTTATCTTAGTGTGTACCTATCTAAACCCACTAGTTAATTTAATTAGGTTATCACTTATTAAAAAAAATCTTCCATGGGTTATCTATGTTGCCCCTTTGTGCTTCGACCCCCATGAAGAGCCACTCTCCCTAGTAGCATCAAAACAACCACATGACATCAAGGGGTGTACCAAAACACACAAAGCACCAAAGTATCACAAAATCTCAAGTAAATATGCGAGGCATGAACCTTCTCACCCAAAATCCATATCAAAAGGAAAACCATGATTCAAGGTAACACCCACAAGTGCTCAAAATTAGAAAAAAGATCAATTGATTCACCAAGATCAAACCATGAAAAATATAACATAATGCAAGTTTCTTCATTGCCTCTGGAAGCCTAACATGCCATCTAACTATAATCTCCCAAATGAGGGTAGCTCAACCACTACGGATTCCCAACCATCTCAGAACATGACTACAATAAATTCATTACATAAAGTCCCCTCATTCAAAATTTAACCCAAGAGAAGGACTCACATCAAGGAACTACAAAATGACTACAAAATCCACAATCACAAAATGACAAGTGAAGAGAAAGAGTGGAAACATCATAACAAGGTCTTCAAACTTAATCAAAGATAATCATAATCAACCCAATACTAGATCAACCACAATTACCGACAGTAAGTCAGCCGATAAGGCATTCCAAGGAAACCTCAATGTTCTCCATACATGATTCCCTATGAATCATTACCCAACAAACTTACAATTCAACCATTACCTTAATGAACAAAAACCAAGTTCACTCACACCCCTCACTCAACACATTGCTTGATATGTCCATCAACTATATAGTACAATAAAACATATAAAAGAGAAACTATACCATTAGATAGTCCTTATCTTAGTCAACTAGCTACTATGCAATGCCATAATTCAAACAAGGTATGCATTCAAATAATCGACAACACTACAAACATGTAATACACTAGTTTCACGTGACCTACTACACTTACTTCAACCATTATGCTAACTAATCAGTTGCAAAGTGAAACTACGACTCAACTATTATATAATCATGAAAATACTCAACATTTATTATTTAGCAATACTCTAATTAATTTGCAATGATCTCTAGTTCAACTAACTTTTAATAAGCTATATAATCAATAGATAAATATCCAAATCTAAAAAGGAAATGATATTACTATATCAAACCCTATCTTAAACACAAATTTCTTATATGAAATAGAACACAATTAGAGAAATAAAATATTTAATTAGCACAATATAAATTTCAACTATTCCACTAACTCCCTTATAATACCTTTTACCTTAAGCTATAAAAATAGATCTATTTAATTAAATAATGCTATACTCTTTTCAAATACCTAAATAAAACTAACATAACCAGTAACATTTCCCAACCTCAACACAACCTAGGTATTTACATCATTCACTTGTAAATGTGGAACAATCACATAAATATTAATAATACACAAATATATCTAAATTTCTTTTACTTATTCTTTCTAAATTACTCACTTATACTCAAAATAAATAAATAAAATGATTTAATTAAATAACCTTTTAGTCTTATCTACAAACATTTCCTTTTTAATCTTTAACCCTAATGTAAGAAAACAAGTTGTATATATTTATTATGGACATAAACTTGACCTAAGAGCACTTATATGCAAAACATTTTCACGCACCGGTTCACTAACTTCATAGGCCTTTGCTGATCTTATAGAATTAAAGATGAATCAATGTACTAGTAAACAACTACTAATCTATTAGGTTTCATAGAATTTATTAAACGATGTTGTAAAGTGAAATCCATTCAATCACACAAGTTTACTAATTGTTATCCAAGCTGAAAATTTTCAATGCTAATCTAACTAAGTTAAGGTAATGAAACAATTACTTATTTGTTATCTAAGTCAATTATTCATTGATGGCAAGGCCTACTATTTCAACATTTAAATTAAAGACACAAATATTCTTCTTTATATAAAAGTATATAACATATAAATATATACACCCTTTGCTATGTGATTATCTACACACCCAAATAATCATAAAACATATACTATCCTTTTATTCTTTTACCAACACTGTTTTAAATACATATACAAGCCTTCATGTGACAACTTAGTCGATATTAGGATATAGACAATATGCTACATCCTTAACTATGTTTAGCTATGTTAAATACTTGTTTCTTAACATAAATATATATATGTATACACCTCTAACCTATACACTTAAAAATATACTGATCATTCACAAATTAGTCTTTAAACACACATCACATCTATACATATAAATTTACCATTCAAAACTAAGACACAAGCTAAACTAACATACATCATTACCTCAAATAGTATCATTTCTAACTTATCAACTACATTTTATATCGAACTACATCTATGACTTGTCAAGTAAATCACACCATGCCAACCAAACAAACTCAGGCTAGCAATATCAAAAGCTTAAAAATAAGTTTCCAAAACACTGGTTTATGTGAATTGGTATCCACTCACAAACAGATTGACATGATAATAAATATTTAATATCATATTGCTTTCTATAGGGGAGGCGCCAGGAGAGACAACACTTCAAACAAGGGTGCAAATTTCTGATAGGCAACAATAGAAAATTCAAAGAAATAAAAGCAAATGATATACTCCCCACATAGGTCGCCCCAAGCTAGCCAAGGAGGCGATCAAAAGAGAAATCAATATCATCGAAGAAGAAATAATGAAAGCCAAGCACCGTCAGACTAAAGAAACCCTCGAACTTAATGCATCCTACAAAGCTGAATGGACGGGAATAAAATCACACAGGTTTAATCAAGTCAATAATTGATTTAAAGATAGAAAACGATGCCCTACTCCTGCAGGTTCCACAAAGTATGCACAAACATAGACAAGTCTAACATAATAATAAGAGTCATGAATCTCTATAAAATCGATCTCGCTGGAATGGACGCGGCTAAGAAACACCATAAATGCTATGCATGGGGAATCAAATATGAGGAAAGAAGAGAGGCTGAGAATTACACCATACCATAAACATCGAACCAACTAAGGGAACATTACCAGATGTTTTCAAGAAGATACAATGTAGCTCACAGAAAATGAAATGGATCTATGGTTGGTTGCGACCGGCCAAAACTGAGAGAAACCCTTGGAGAACACATTACAAAGGTACCACTATTCTTAGGGATAATTTTGGTGATTCTAAATAAAACAATCTGAAAGATAGGCGCAGGCTATGTATCAAATGACCAACAATAATGGAGCAAGATGCTAGGGAAAAAGTAAATCGAATGCTTGGAGATTTATATCAAATGCTGAGAGTGAATCTTATGCTCTAAGGATCCATTGACAGTAAGGTAGCGATCTAAAGGAGATAGGAGGTGTGCACCAAGCTTACAGACAAGGTAAACAAAACTCAAATAGTAGAATGAAAGAAATTCGAATTCCAAACACAAGGAAACGATATCCAGCCAAGTACAAAAGGAGACAAACGATTGACATGGAATCATCAAACAACATGATAGCGTAGGACTATAGGCAGAACACAAGTCATGCATTCCAAATCCAATCTCAAGCTTAAAGCATCAATAACAGGTTATGGACAAACTGATTCTAGGAACGGCCTAGGAAAATCATTCGATATAATATTTTCTATTCATTCAAATTACAAAAAATGAGCAAGTGAATTTTTGGTTTCGAAATAGCGTATACATTCAGCACATTCATATTCAAAACATAATTAAAATTTAGAAATGATGGTACTTGGATCTTGAAACTTGGCAAGTTGGAGACCCGGTGATGAGATCACTCCTCTGTTGCACCCATCGCTTCCTCCAAAATCCACCACAATTATTTTTCCAATATTTCACAAATTTTCCACCCCAAACTATTGTACACCAAAACCAGAATATCTTGCAAAACTCTTTTTCCTTTTTTTTCTCGTGTGAAAAACCCAAAGTGGGAGATAAGTTTTCAAAAACAAAAATCAATAAAAATAATAAGTTTTCCAATCCAATTTTAGTTTTGAGCTGTGCATGTGCATGCTTTCATCTTTTTCCACCTTTTCTTGCTTTTACAATTCAGTTCCAAAAACTTATATCTTTTATTTAGTTTAAAATTAAATTGCTTTCCATATAATCCATTAAAATCTAATGACACTATTATTTATCTTTATTTGTTTCTTTATCATTAAACATTTAATCCCCATTATTTAATTTAATAATTAATAATCAATATCACCATATAACACCTTTTTACAAATATATTATATTTAATTATTATTTACTAATTAATTTAAGTTACCATATAAATCAATTTTAATTTAATTAAATTGATTAATCAAGGTCAATCAAAATTTAACTTTATCGCATGATTTCAAAATCAAATTAAATAATATAATCACAAAATCAACATGGCATCACAAATCAACAACTTACTCACACGTCACGAAGGGCCAACAACAGAGGGGTACTGCATCCTCCCCCCCTTAGCATTGACTTACTCCTAGAAGTCGTAAGATGAAACAAAATGTATGTAATCATAAGCATATCAAAACAATGAACTAACAACTATATCAAACAATTAAAATGACATTAATTAGACAATTAAAATTAAACGACTAAAAAATAGAACGATACCAAAAATGGAAATGGGGTTGTAAACATACCACATCGTCAAACACAATGATGGGGTGACGAACAAGCATGGGGAAATTTCTTGTCAACTTTGTTTTTCCACATCTTACCCATTGGGTTTTTATAAGGTAGGCTCAGACCTAACAGTGCAGGTAGAGTTGATGCCTAGTACCTGCAACCTACATCAAAACAAGATGTCAAGCATATATATCCAATAGAAAACACACAATGAGAGGAAATAACGTAGTAGGGTGCTCACGAACGAGTGATGCTACACCATCCTCTCACCAAAAATCCAAACAGTAACCACATCATAACCCCATCATAAAGAAATCACTGATCAAAAGCATCATAAGCATAACACTAAGTTCACATGATAACATAACCAATTAAATTCCAATACACAACTAGCGTTGTAAATCCTCATGACATGAACATCAGTAAAGAAAGTCATAATCATCCAAATCAAATACTATCATCCAAACCAATCAAAATGGTGATACAAGCACCAACAGGGTCACTAAATACTTAACAACTCATAGTGAACATCAGTCCAGAGAAAGCAATACAGTAGCAAACAACACTATTTACAAGGCATTCATAACTTCCTGTGATACTTAAGTTCAACACAAAAGTTATTCAGAACCATTATCACTGTCAGTGAGAGGTTCCTCCTAGTCACTAAAATTAGAGGGGATGAGCCTAAAACTAGGAGTTGGTACTCAAACTTTCTTAGGATTTACCGGTTCACTCTTGATACTCACAGGAATTTTCGGGCGGGCTTTGTTTCTCCTCTAATAGGTAATCCAAATCTTATTTTCCCTTGCCACCCATGGATTTCCCAGCATACCAGGTTTTATGCAGGAAGAAGGCTCCTTGAGTATGGGACATAATTGTACACCCTCACAACCCAGCTAATCCGGATTCTGACCTCCACCGCTCGAGTTGTTCTATAAACCTTGACGTTCTTCCTATTCAAACCTGAAAATGAAGTACTCTGATGGTCATTCCCTCAGCCACCACCATGACCTCTACCTTGACCATGACCCCGACCCCTAAGCATGTTCCTACACAACATTAGAGGGGGAACGTATACATTCAAGGGTCAGAATATGCGACAATGTTATGAATCATAAGGACACTCTTCACAAACACACACAAATTCAATTCACAGCTTGGAGACACACCACAAGGAAACACAAGGGTCTATAATGCATCCCTGGTAGGAAGAATATCGGTGCATTGCGTACTACACCAAGGGTCCTATCCTTTCCACTAGTTTTTTGCATCATTGGATTGACACCACCTAACAAGAAATCTCAGGATACTCAGTGAGGACAACAAAAGGGTGAAAACCTAAACTCAAGAGTCCAAGTGCAAGGATACACAATGGGCTCAATAACCTCAAGACCCAGTGTTTGATAACCTGGATTTGATACCAAGTTGTAATACCCCACTGTGCAAACCCCACATGACAACTAAAACCAACTAAAGACTAACAATTTACAACATATATATTTTTTTGAAGTAACTAACATAAGATGTGCATTAACTTACAATACATGAAACACAATTGAACATATTCAATATCTAACTATGTCCTCTAGGGTGTACGTGACAACATTACTAAACATAAACCCATACCATAACGATGATTGCCACATCATGAGATTACATTGCAAAATCATAATATAAAATAAGATTACAATAATCATCCAACCATTACATAAATGAGGAACATCCATATATGAACACATAACATAATCAAGAATATATATATAAATGCTACAATGATCAAATCAGAATATACATGTACATCTTAGTTATGATATGAAATTACATCTTTTCAGGATTACATATGCACATTATTGCTTCTCGACACATAGTGGGAATGATGTACATCAAATATAAGAGTACTGCATAAATGAACATGGTACAATTGAACTATGGTGAAGCTCTAGATCAACTACATCAACACAGACTTTTCACTTCACGAACACCGTCTAGGGACCCAATGGGGTACAAATCACATTCCACTTGACCATTTGGACTTGAAGGCCCACCCCCCGTGCTAGGAGATGACAAGGAACAACTGAGTAGAAATGTTACAAGACTCAACAAACAAGAGTAATAATAAACATAATTAACAACAACATCAAAGGACTACTTCCAGAGGATCATAGGGCAAAAGAATAACAAGGGATACTATAGGAAGATTTCCATTGCATGGCCCTACATGGGTTATCTTGGTTTCCTCTCATTGGGTGCCGACCCCCACCTATGGTTATCCTGGTTGTCGCTTGCTAGGCATCAGCCTCATAGGGTAACACATGCAGGACCACTAACCTTTCGTGAGGACAACATAGTGATCTTGCGGACCATGGCCTTCTTAGCCCATCCTTAGTCTGCAAAATCACTAACGACATGGCCGAGGCATCTTACTTATCTTATTTAGTGTGTACCTATCCGAACCCACTAGTTAATTTAATTAGGTTATCACTTATTAAACAAACTCTTCCATGGGTTATCTAGGCTGCCCCTTTGTACGCCAACCCCCATGAAGAGCCACTCTCCCTAGTAGCATCAAAACAACCACATGACATCAAGGGGTGTACCAAAATGCACAAAGCACCAAAGTATCACAAAATCCCAAGTACATATGCAAGGCATGAACCTTCTCACCCAAAAGCCATATCAAAAGGAAAACCATGATTCAAGGTAACACCCACAAGCACTCAAAATCAGAAAAAAAAAGATCAATTGATTCACCAAGATCAAACCATGAAAAATATAACATAAAGCAAGTTTCTTCATTTCCTATGGAAGCCTAACAAGCCACCAAACTATAATCTCCCAAATGAGGGTAGCTCAATCACTATGGATTCCCAACCATCTCAAAACATGACTACAAAAAATTTATCACATAAAGTCCCCTCATTCAAAACTTAACCCAAGAGAAGGACTCACATAAAGGAACCACAAAATGACTATACAAAATACAAAATCACAAAACGACAAGTGAAGAGAAAGAGTTACACCATCATAATGGGGTATTCAAACTCAATCAAATCTAATCATAATCAAACCAATACTAAATCAACCACAATTACCGACAGTAAGTCAGCCAATAAGGCATTCCAGGGAAACCTCAAAGTTCTCCATACATGATTCCCTATGACTCATTACCCAACAAACTTACGATTAAACCATTACCTTAATGAACAAAAACCAAGTTCACTCACACCCCTCACTCAACACATTGCTTGATATCACCATCAACTCAACAGTACAATCAATCATATAAAAGAAAAACTATACCATCAAATAATCCTTATCTCAGTCCACTAGCTACTATGCAATACCATAATTCAAATAGGGTATTCATTCAAATAATAGACAACACTACAAAAATGTAATACATTATTTTCACGTGACCTACTACCCTTACTTCAACCATTATGCTAACTAATTGGTTGCAAAGTGAGGCTATGACTCAACTATTATATAATCATGAAAATACTCAATATTTATTATTTGGCAATACTTTAATTACTTTGCAATTATCTCTAGTTCAACTAACTTTTAATAAGCTATACAATCAATAGATAAATATCCAACTATAAAAAGGCAATGATATTACTATCTCAAAACCTATCTTAAACACCAATCTTATATGAAATAGAACACAATTAGAGAAATAAAATATTTAATTAGCACAATATAAATTTCAACTATTCCACTAACTCCCTTATAATACCTTTTACCATAAAAGCCATAAAAATGGATCTATTTAATAATTAAATAATGCTTTACTCTTTTCAAATACCTAAATAAAACTAACATAACTAGTAACATTTTCCAACCTCAACACAACCCTATTTACATCATTAACTTGTAAATATGGAACAATCACATAAATATTAATAATGCACAAATGCATGCATATAAGGATATATCTAAATTTCTTTTACTTATTCTTTCCAAATTACTCACTTGTACCAAAAATAAATAAATAAAATGGTTTAATTAAATAACCTTTTAGTCTTATTAAACATTTCCTTTTTAATCTTTAACCCTAATGTAAGATAACTTTGTATATATTTATTATGGACATAAACTTGACCTATGAGCACTTATATGTTAAACATTTTCACACACCGGTTCACTAACTTCATAGGCATTTGTTTGTCTGATAGAATAAAATATGAATCAATGTAATAGTAAACAACTACTAAATTATTAGGTTTCACATAATTTATCAAGTGATGTTGTAAAGTGAAATCCATTCAATTGCACAAGTTTACTAATTGTTATCCAAGGTGAAAATTGACAATGCTAATCTAACTAAGTTAAGGGAATGAAAAAATTACTTATTTGTTATCTAAATCAATTATTCATTGATGGTGAAGCCGACTATTTTGTTGTTCTTTGTTCCTCCTTGTTTTTGGTTTTTCCTTGTTGCCAAAAGACAAATAATGATGTTTGTCTTTATTGCTTAGAACATACAACATGATACATGATGTTGACTTGCTCTTCAGATGGTGGTATATTTTCATGTATAGGTGGCATCTTGATACATTGGTTGATACAGTGACATACATTGCAACATTACTCTCTTGGCATATGCTGGTTTCTCATTTACAAGGTAATGTGTTGATGTTGATTATGGTTTGTCCAAAAGTACTGAATGGTGCAAAGGAATGTGTTGATGCTGATTATGGTTTGTCCAAAAGCTTTGAATGGTGCAAAGGAAAAGGTAAAGGTTGTGAGCTCCATATTGACTTTCATTCAAGAGTGTTATGCTAGAGTCATTCTTTCACTATATGGAATTTCACTTAGTGATGACATTTACAAAGTGTTCTAAGTGTTCTCACACTTACTTGGGCATAATGCTATTACATCAGTCTTTGAATAGCAATTGACATCATATGTTTATAAGGTGATAAAAAAGTTATATTTATTTATTTATTCATCATTATTATTATCTTAAAAGGTAATGCGTTTTCCTTGATTATTATTGGCATATGGAATTGAATAAGTGTTGTCTTGGTTTTACATGGTTGGCACCTTTATATTGAGTGGAAATCATACTCCTAATGAGTATTGAACACATAAGGAAATTGACATATTTTGGTTTAAATCATAGATTTCATTCCATGTGAAAAAGGCATAAAAAACAAGGATAACCTGGTTAGCAAGTTTCAGGGTCATTGTACAGGTTAAAGGTATTGTTTTATATTCTATTTTTTTTCCAACCCTCTTAGGGCTAACCGGTTCAACAAGGTAAAGGTGTATAATGTGGGGAACATAAATAATATCATTTTTTATGCTAAGTTTAAGTTTGGTGAATAACTCAGTAAGCTTAGGCTTTAAAATTTGAAGATCATTCAACATGATTCGAAGCTTGAAATGCTAGAAGTTCTCTGTGACAGCTAGAATTTTGTTTATGTAGTTGTGATTTTTAAGTTATTCTTTTTCAGTTTCTCTGTTGACAGGTATGGTCATGTCAAGCTTCACGAGGTTAAAAATTGCATTATGTTTATATTGTTTCCAAGCTCGATTTTTTGTTAGGAAAATGAAATAAAAACAAAAATTATAAAAGAAGAGATTTGTGTGCTTAACCATTTTGAATATACTTGGATACAAAAGATGGTTTCTTTTGAAACCATAGATGACTTTACATACATTGTATTGATCATGTCCACATTCTTTGTTTGGAATACCACATAATGATTGCTATTGTTTATTAAAAAGAAACATGTTTATTATTATGTTGCTTGTCAAAGGCAGATTAAGAGATAGTTTAAAAGATGTTAAAAGACACCATAGTGACTTGATAGGTGTAGGTAGTTATGAGGTTAGTTTTAAAGGTTTTTTTGATGATTGTAATGTATGACAATTGGTAGTATCTTGAACACCATAGAATATTGATATAAACAATGATTTATCATTGTTTGAAGTTCGATGTTTTTCATAGAGTTATCATGTTGAATGTGTAAACATAATTATGTAATTGAAGTTTTGCAAACATGGTGCAAAATAGATTGTATATCTGATATATTTGATATTTTAGAGATTCTAGTGAATGAATCTTTAAGATATTAAATGTATTAGATTGAAAGTGAAATATGATTTGAAGTGAAATAGAGTGATCCTCTATAGTTAATGATTCTATTCAGAAATGTATAGTGAAGTTAAAATGATCAAGTTAGTGAGATAGATTGATCATTTCCAGTGAGGCGTTCTTGTAACCAGTGAGGTTCTTTGGTCAGTGAGGCCATTTTTTCTAGTGAGGCATTCTATAACTAGTGAGGCAATTTTTTGAGTGGTTTTTCTACCCCAAGAAGGTTTTCCAGTACTTAGGAAATTCATTGTGTTATGGTTCTTTATTTGGTTTCATTTGTGATCTTATTGTTTCATATTTATACATTTTTGTACTTACATTTATGTGATTAAGAATCAGTAATTCAGATTGGCACACATGTTAGCTTTTGAAACATAATTTATATTGTTCTCAAAAGGTTTAAAAGGGATTTTTGAAAGTCATCAAATTGAATTAATTTTTCAAGACACTGAGTCACCCCCTCTCTCAGTGTCTTCACCACTCCAACAAGTGGTATCAAAGCCAAACCCTTGAGTTAACAAGACTAATCGGCTTAAGGGTCCCTAGTATTGGATTGTTGCATCTGATATGGAAAAAATTAGAAGGAATAGGAATAAGAAAGAAAAATTATAGCCTACAAAAGTAGACATGCCTAAGGAGA
This sequence comes from Sequoia sempervirens, assembly GCA_007258455.2. Lineage (NCBI taxonomy): Eukaryota > Viridiplantae > Streptophyta > Pinopsida > Cupressales > Cupressaceae > Sequoia > Sequoia sempervirens. Next base: position 264,482,710 of record VDFB02271358.1, read on the forward strand.
ATTTGAAGCCTGTAGAAGAAATGATGTCTAATGTAGAACTTGATGAATTTTTTGTAGACATAAATGAATTAAATATAGAAGAGTGTGAAATTGATTTTGAGGGAGAATTATGTGGTTCTCTAGATGAGATTAAAAAACTTAGGAAAGAGAACAAAAGATTGAAAGACCAATTTCAACAAGAGGAAGACTCCAAGAAAAAGGTACTTTTTGATCTTGCAAAAGTTTCTTTAGAACTTGAAGAGGCAAGGAATTTGATTGAATATTTAAGAGGTCAAGCTAAAAATTCAAATAAGCTAACTATTAGCCTAAAGAGAGAAATAGAAGAAGCCAAAAGGATAGTTGATTTTACAAAATTTAATCTTGAAGTCAAAACTCTTGAGTGCCAAAAGTTAGAAAGTGAAATAGTTGTTCTAAGGAAAGATCTTGAAAGTGAAAAGATTTAGTTACAAAAAAATTAGAATTTTGATCAAAGTACCAACAAGCTAAATGAGATGTTGGATAAGCAAACGCATCACAAAAACATCTTTGGTTTAGGATATGAAAAAGGACTAGGATCCAGAGTTCAAGATGAATTAAAACATGAAATAATATTTGAAACAAAAGAAGGAAAATGTTTCAAGGTTAGACAAGCGCCAAAGAAAAAGATAGATCTGAATTATCATGCTACTACTCCTAAAATAGAAAACAAGGTTACTGATGAAAACAACGCAAGCCCTTGAACATAATTGGAAGAAGCCATTGGTTTTTAAAATCTCCATCTGCCAGGAAATCAATGAGGTATGACAATTTTCATGGTTACTGCTATGTTTGTCATAAGTATGGTCATAAAGCATCTGAATGTTGGATGAATGTGAGAAAAAAATGATTGGAAAAATAACTTTGATAATGTCACATGTTTTAGATGTAACCATATGGGTCATATTGTAAGAAATTGTTGTAAATTATCTCTAAAGGGTGATATAAGAGACTCTAAATCTTTGGTTGTATGTTATAGATGTAATGGTTTTAGACATAAAGCAAAGTTTTCTAGGGTTCAGTGGAATAAATTATCTAAGAACAACATGAAGATAGATGCATTAAGCAAGAAAAAGAAAGGGCCCATACAAATTTGGAGAAGAAAACAAGACCTAGGAAATGAAAATCCTAAACTAGTGCATGTTGCACAAAAGGAATCACCAACTGCATAAGAAGTAGTCTAAGGGGGAGTTGAATATAGAAAATTTTTTAACCCCTTGAAAATGTCTAGGAGGAATAAGGTCTCTAGAGCATTCAGTGCCTAGTTTTCATCTTAACTAGAAGTAGTATTGTACCTTTGAGTTATGAACTTTCTTTTGGTTTCTACATGATCTTATGGCTTCATCAATAGTCTTTGCATGATGATATCTTATTAGGATAATGAAAACATTTCTTGAAAATTTCCTTGGAAGAATTATTTTAGAATTTTTTCTTGCTAGATCAGAGCTCCTTGGATTATGGTGACAGTGACATTTTTTCTTTGATGACAGTGACTTTTTGAGAAAATTGGTGACAGTCTCAATATAATGCTATGCTAATGAAAATGTACTATGAAAGTGAGAGATGGTTTGTGTGATGCTTCATGATATTGATGGAAATGTTCTTTGAAATTGGTAAACATTTTCTTGTAGCAAATAGTGGGTTTTCCACATAGTGACAACAAACACAATGACATTTACATCATACAAAAATCTATCTATTTTGCACAGAATTTGTATCTTAGTGATAGTTTGTATATTCTTTGTGAGTGATAGGTAAATAGCGATGGAATGAGTAGTGAGTTAAAACCACAGTTGGATGTTGATCCATAGTTGTCAAATGAGTAGAATATGGTTGGCTCAGGCTTGGAACTAAGGTATTCTTGCTTACTCTAAGAATTTTCATTATCGATGATATCTTTAGTAAACTTGAGAAAATATTCTTTTAGTGAATATTTTTCTTTAATCTCCTTTATCTCAGTGATAGCTCAATTTACAATGATTCTCATTAGGATTGATATTTTTTTAGCAGCAATCAATGCTTTTGTGGAGTGCTCAGTAGTGTATAAGCATGATCTTTCTTTGCATCTTGAATATGTTGGTCTTTGAAGTATAAGATAGTTATTAATGAGAAAATGACAATGACTTATTTCTAACTTGCTTGAAACAATGAGGTGAATTACCATTCAATGGTAAAATTATAACATTGGTAGTTATTCCTATCTACACTTGCTTCATTCATAAAATAGTGTCAACTATGAGTAATAGTGTGAATGCAAGGTGACATATTATAGATGATTCAAAGCGATGAGTTTGGCATATGAGCTATTAATATCTAGTGTGAAATCATTGCCTTGTGAATCTTGTTTCCAATTATCTCAGTTATTGTTAGTTAATGCTATGATACTTAATCATTGGATTATATGCATGATTTCTCAATCACAGTCTAGATTTGACAGTGATATACATGCATAATATTTTTTCTTGAGATATTTTCCCCTGATACAGTGTTTGGTGTAATGGAAAATGATTGGATGTCATTAAAGTGATGGATAGTGATTCACAGTATGTGTTGGTTGAGATAGTGCCATAGTGACAGTTGGTATTGGGTTGCATGTTAGTAATTAGTGCTTGTAGCCAACATGGTTCAATACAGTTAGTATCACAAGATAGTCAGTGTTTGTTAGTGCAATGGATTGTTCACTTTATTCATACCAAAAACTTCACTCATAGTTTTGTCTGCTAGCCAGAGCAAGAGTCTTAAAAATAAAGGTCAAAAGGTTGATCAAGATGTGGACACATAGATTGCTAAAAGTGTTTAAAGAGAGTATTGATGATTATAGGCAAGACAACATTGAGACAGTCTGTACATAATGTTTCATCCTTTCTTTACTTTCTTTAATTTGATGAAGGATTTCTTGAGATAGTATTTGGATCAGTATTTTTGTTTATGCCTTCATCATGGCTTTGGATGCACTTCTTTGATGAATAAATGGCATTATTCTTGGGCACATCAATATTGTCCTTTGCATTGACAATTTATTAATTACTTATCATGATCCATAGTGAATTTGTAGTCAAAAGTGTTTTGTGTAGTGTTTTTTGGATTCAACATTCTGCAAAAGATAACATTACTTATAGATGTCATGAAGAACACTTTATGAGGAGGCATTATTTTAGATAGTCACAATGCGACAATAGATGCAATGAGTTCTTTGTTGATGCAAAAGGAGGTACATGGGATAATCACAGTTTGTTGGGTAGAGGGTTCATTTGGAATAGCAAGTGTAATGATCAAACTCTATTCTTCTTGGTTTGGATGTATGGTATTTTTTTTTGTTACAAAGAAAAGTGATTGAAGTTACAATTTGTAGTCTGCTCTTTTACTTTGACGTTTTGTTTGCATTCAAATATATTAGTTCTTGATATTTCGCATCTAACCATGGAATGAATGGAGGTGTTTTTGTGCTACAAGTGGTCATACTTGTCTTAGGGGGAGAAATATTATAGTGATTTTTTTTGTGTGATAATGTACATATATACAATATATAGTGTATTCAAGACAATGGTATGATTTGGATTTGTTATTTGAGATTTACAGGTTGATTGATAGTTGCTTGTAATAGGGCAGATCATATGTTCAAATAGTGGCTTGGTGCCTATGATAGTGCTCTATGTGAAGTGCTTAGCAAGATAGGGGGAGTTATTTTTTTTCATTCTCTCCTGCCATGTGTGTTCTTTGTTCCTGTTGATATGGCTATTGGCTTCTAATTTTGGACAATGATAGTGGAATATACTTTGTGTTATGCTCTTTATTTCATGCTACTCATTCTGATTTACAAATTGTGGTCTAGGTCCTTTGTCTTGGATGTCAAAAAGGGGGAGAAGTTTGTGTTTTTGTCACCAAGGACAAAGGGGGAGTTTGTTGTTCTTTGTTCCTCATTTTTGGTTTGTCCTTGTTGCCAAAAGACACATAATGATGCTTGTTTTTGTTTCTTAGAACATACGACATGATACATGATGTTGACTTGCTCTTCAAATGGTGGTATATTTTCATGTATAGGTGGCATCTTGATATAGTGGTTGATATAATGACATACACTGCAACATTACTCTTTTGGCATATGGTGGTTTTTCATTTACAAGGTAATGTGTTGATGCTGATTATGGTTTGTCCAAAAGTTGTGAATGGTGCAAAGGAAAAGGTAAAGGTTGTGAGCTCCACATAGACTTTCATACAAGAGTGTTATGTTAGAGTCATTCTTTCACTATATGGCATTTCACTTGGTGATGGCATTTACAAAGTGTTCTAAGTGTTCTCACACTTACTTGGGAATAATGCTATTGCACCGGTCTTTGAATAGGGATTGACATCATATGTTTATAAGGTGATAATAAAGTTATATTTATTTATTCATCATTCTTATTATCTTCAAAGGTAATGTGTTTGCCTTGATTATTATTGACATATGGAATTGGATAAGTGTTGTTTTCGTTTTACATGGTTGGAACCTTTGTATTGAGTGGACATCATACTCCTAATGAGTATCAAGCACATGAGGAAATTGACATATTTTGGTTTAAATCATAGATTTCATTCCATGTGAAAAAGGCATAAAAAATAAGGATAACCTAGTTAGCAAGTTTCAAGGTCATTGTATAAGTTAAAGGTATTATTTTATATTGTGTTTTTTTACTGGCCCTCTTAGGGCTAATCAGTTCAACAAGTTAAAGGTGTATAATGTGGGGATCATAAAGAATATCAATTTTTATGCTAAGTTTAAGTTTGGAGAATAACTCCGTAAGCTTAGGGTTTGAAATTTGAAGATCATTCAACATGATTTGAAGCTTGAAATGCTGGAAGTTTTATGTGACAACTAGAATTTTGTCTTTGTAGTTGTGATTTGTAAGCTATTCTTTACATTTTCTCTGCTGACAAGTATGGCCATGTCAAGCTTCACGAGGTTAATGATTGCATTACGTTTCTATTGTTTTCAAGCTCGGTGTTTTGTTAGGAAAATGAAATAAAGAAGAAAATTAGATAAGAAAAAGAGCTTTGTGTGCTTAACCATTTCAAATATACTTGGATACAAAAGATGGTTTGTTTTGAAACCCTATATTACTTTGCATACATTGTATTGATCATGTCCACATTCTTTGTTTGGAATACCACAAAATGATTTCTATTGTTTATTAAAAATTGACATGTTTATTATTATGTTACTTGTTAAAGGAAAATTAAGAGATAGTTTAAAAGATATTAAAAGACACCACAGTGACTCGACAGGTGTAGGCAGTTATGAGGTAAGTTTCAAAGGTTTCTTTGATGATTGCAATGTATGACAGTTGGCAGTATCTTGAATAGTATGGAATGTTTATATAAACAGTGATTTATCATTGTTTGAAGTTTAGTGTTTTTCACAGAGTTATCATGTTGAATGTGTAAACATAATTCTATAATTGAAGTTTTACAAACGTGATGCAAAACATATTGTATATCTGATATATTTTATATTTTAGAGATTTCATTGAATGAATCTTTAAGATATTAAATGTATTAGATTGAAAGTGAAATATGATTTGAAGTGAAACAGAGTGATCCTCTGTAGTTAATGATTCTATTTAGAAATGTATAGTGAAGTTAAAATGATCAAGTCAGTGAGATGGATTGATCATTTCCAGTGAGGCATTCTGTAACCAGTGAGGTTCTTTGGTCAGTGAGGCCATTTTTTCCAATGAGGCATTCTATAACCAATGAGGTTTATTAAACCAATAAGGCAATTTTTCAAGTGGTTTTTCTACCCCAAGAGGGTTTTCCACTCAGGAAATTCACTGTGTTATGGTTCTTTATTTGGTTTCATATGTGAGCTTTATTTTTCATAGTTATACATTTCTATACTTACATTTATGTGATTAAGAATCAATAATTCATATTGGCACACATGTTAGCTTTTGAAACATAATTCATATTGTTCTCAAAAGGTTTAAAAGGGATTTTTGAAAGTTGGAAAATTGAATTAATTTGTCAAGAAACTGATTCACCCCCCCCTCTTAGTGTCTTCACCACTCCAACATATTTCAACATTTAAATTAAAGACACAAATATTCTTCTTTATATATATATATATATAAGGATACCTATAAATATATATACCCTTTCCTATGTGATTACCTACACACCCAAATAATCATAAAACATATATTATCCTTTTACTCTTTTACCAACACTGTTTTAAATACATATACAAGCCTTCATGTTACAACTTAGTCAATATTAGGATATAGACAATTTGTTACATCCTTAACTATGTTCAACTATGTTAAATACTTGTTTCTTGACACAAATATATATACGTATACACTTCTAACCTATACACTTAAAAACTTACTAATCATTCAAAAATTAGTCTTTAAACATACATCGTATCTATACATATAAATTTTCCATTCAAAACTAAGGCACAAGCTAAACTAACATACATCATTACCTCAAATAGTATCATTTCTAACTTATCAACTACTTTTTATATCGATTGCATCTATGACTTGTCAAGTAAATCACACCATGCCAACCAAACAAACTCCTAGCAGTATAAAAAGCTTAAAAATGAGTTCCCAAAACACTAGTTTATGTGAATCCGTATCCACTCAGAAAAAAATTGAAATGATAATAAATATTTAATATCAGATTTCTTTCTATTGGGGAGGCACCAGGGGAGACAACACTTCAAACAAGGGTGCAAATTTATGATAGGGAACAACAAAAAATTCAAAGAAATAAAAGCAAATGATATACTCCCCACATAGGTCACCCCAAGCTAGCCAGGGAGGCGATCAAAAGAGAAATCAATATCATCAAAAGAAACAATGAAAGCCAAGCATTTTCAGACTAAAGAAACCCCTGAACTTAATGCATCCTATAGAGATGAATGAATGGGAATAAAATCACACTAGTTTAATCAAGTCAATAATTGATTTAAAGATAGAAAATGATGCCCTAATCCTACAGGTTCCACAAAGTATGCACACACAAAGAAAAGTCTAACATAATAATAAGAGTCATGAATCTCTATAAAATCTATCATGCTGGAATGGACACAGCTAAGAGACACCAAAAATTCCATGCATGGGGACGCAAATATGAGGAAAGAAGAGAGATTGAGAATTATGCCATACCATAAACATCGAACCAACTACCAATGTAGTGATGCAAGAAAAGGAGAAGGTGCTAAGCATGTGTATCGGTTTCCAAGGGAACATTACCAAATATTTTCAAGAAGATACAATGTAGCTCACAGAAAATGAAATGGATCTATGGTTGGATGTGACTAGCCAAAATTGAGAGAAACCCTTGGAGAATACATTACAAAGTTACCGCTATTCTTAGGGATAATATTGGTGATGCTAAATAAAATAATCTAAAAGATAGGCACGGGCTATGTATCTAATTACCAACAATAATGGAGGGACGTCGCTCCAGCAACAACATGCTAGGGAAAAAGTAAATTGAATGCTTGGAGATTTATATCAAATGTTGAGAGTGAATCTCATGCTCTAAGGATCCATTGACAATAAGGTAGCGATCTAAAGGAGATAGGAGGTGTGCACCAAGCTTACAGACAAGGTAAACAAAATTCAAATAGCATGATGAAAAAAAATTGAATTCCAAACACAAGAAACGATATCCAGCCAAGTACAAAAGGAGAAAAATGATTGACATGGAATCAAATCAAGATTCATCAAATGACATGATAGCATCAGACTACAGGCAAAACACAAGTCATGCATTCCAAATCCAATCTCAATCTTAAAGCATCAATAACAAGCTATGGACAAAATGATTCTAGGAACGACTTAGGAAAATCATTAGATATAATATTTTCTATTCATTCAAATTAGAATAAATGAGCAAGTGAAGTTTTGGTTTCCAAACAGCGTATACATTCAACACATTCATATTCAAAATAAAATTAAAATTTAGAAATGATGGAACCTGGATCCCGAAAATTGGAAAGTTGGAGACCCAGTGATGAGATCAAGTTGTTGGATGTTGTGGTTGTAATTGATGTCAACACTCTTAGCATTATTGTATTGACAGTTGTATATGTCAAGGATATTGAGAAAATTGTTAAAGGAATAGTTCCAGGTTGCCAGTGAAATTGTGAAGGTCATGAAGGTGTTTTGTTTTGTACATTGAAGATTAGTTGTTGTGTACTAAAGGGTTTATTGCTAATAGTATCTAGTTCATCTACTATAAGTTTTATAGGTCCGCGTGAAGATTTGTTTGAGTTATGAGGATTTGTGTTTTGACTATGTTTTTGTGGTCTTTGTTAGTTTTCCTGATTTAATTTTATGTGTTTCTGATAATTTCTATTGCTGCGGATATTTCTCTATTAGTTCTTGTCATTTGTGGATGCCTCTAGACCATTATCTATCTTTGTTGTATGTCCGCGTTCATTGGTGTGCTCATGGTTGAAGATTTTTTTTGGTATGTTTGGGTTTTCACATTCTTGGCCGACATGATGGTTGTGGCGTGTTGCAGATCCTTGAAGATTTAATTTTGACTATTTGGCATGCTCATGGATATTGTTTTGGGTCACATCATATTATTTTTCGGTAGTGGTTGATCCACATTGAAATTTTGTTTGTAAAATTGGGCCGACATTGAAAATATGTCTTATATTTTGGTCGACAAGGTTGTTGATGTAATTCCATGTTGTGGATATATAAGAGTGATTGTTTGAGCAAAGTTAGTGTGTGCATAAGGGTGAATGTATGCCAGAGAAAGTGCAGATGTATAAGTAGTGTCCAAATCATATGATTGTAGAGCAAAGTGAGAAGTTCGAGCAAACTGTGAAGAAGGTTTTATGTGCTTAACTAGAACTGTAATTAGGCTTGTGAAGAAGATATTTTCTTAGTTCATACCATGTGGATCTCATCTGTATTGTTGTGTATTGTTGGGTAGTGATCCCTCTTGTATTTGACCAATGAGCTCTAGGTAGTGTGCTTGAATGCATGTGCATTCCCATTATTTTTTCTTATACTTTTAATAGGGTATAATATTGTGGACTAACATCCATGGTGGTTTTTCCCCTAATAGGGTTTCCATGTAAAAATCTTGGTGTTCTCTCTACTTCTGATGTGTTTTTTTTTCATGGTTTACTGTTCATTCATTAGATCTGAGATTAAGTTAAGTAAAGTTTGAAATTTTTTAAATATTTGGTGACACCTGATTCACCCCCCCTCTCAGTTGCCTATCCTTGTTTTGCCAACAATTGGTATTAGAGTAGGTTCCTCTGAAGAATTTTAAAAGCTTAAGGAGATCTGAGATGGAATCATACAAGAAAGACAGTCCTAGATTCGATGGAACAAACTACTCATTGTGGAAAACTAGGATGGAGTGTTATTTGAGGTGTATTGATGAACCCTTCTGGAAAATTACAAAGAAAAGATATGTTATTCCTCATAATGGTCCTTCCACTATTGATGACATTAAAGAGGTTGAGAATAATGTCAGAGCTATGGAAACTTTGTTGTGTGCTCTAATAGATTCATAAATGAAAAATGTGATAGGTCTGAAGATAGCTCATGAGATGTGGATGAAGCTAGAAACTTTGTATGAAGGAGATGTACATGTGAAGATGGCTAACCTACAAAGTTTGAAAGGCATGTATGAAAATTTGAAGATGGGTGAAGATGAAAATATTTCTTCTTTTATGAAAAGAGTAAATGAAATAGTGATAGGTATTAGATGTGTCGGTGGTACCCTAGAAGAGGAAGAAATTGTGGCTAAAATACTAAGATAATTTCCTTCCTCCTACAAAGCGAAGGATCATGCTATTGAAGAAACCATATCATTGACGAATGTGACAAGAGATACATTGATTGGTAAACTTGTTTCCTTTGAGTTGAGAAAATTTGGTGAATTTGCTCCTAAGATTGAAACTGCATTCAAGGCTACTATATCCATAAGAAACAAGAAAATATATGATCTAGGAGAGAGTTTTAGAAAGACATTCAAGTATGAGGAAGAAATAAAACAACTTGAAGATGAAGAAAGAGAAGTAGAAGAGTTGGAAGCACTGATTGTGAAGAAAGAAGGTAGAGGACAAGGTAAGTGTAAAATAAATTTTCCTATCAAATGTTTTTCTATCAGTAAAATAGGTCATTTTGCATCAAGGTGTCGGGAAAGAGTTCCTAGATCTAAGCCTTACAAATCTAGATTCCAAAAGAAATGCTATTTTGCTGAAGAAGGTGTGACGGATGAAGAGTCTAATAAAAAAAATAGAAATGAAGATGATTGGGTTTTCATTGCTATCAAGGAAAATAGTCCTATGGCTATTGAATCTACTAAAGTTTAGAAAGCTCTTGTAGCCCGAATTGAAGAAAAGGATGAGTGGGTCATTGCAAACTGATGCTCACATCATATGACTAGTGACAAAAGCAAATTTGTAAGTCTAGAGAAGTATGACGGTGGGATTGTAAAATTTGGAGATAACAATACTTGTATGATTCATGGTAGATGATCTATTTGTCTTGGTGCTAAGAATAACATTGATAATGTTCATTATGTTGAAGGATTGAAGCACAACCTATTGAGTGTTGGAAAGATGGTGGAAAAGGGTTATGATCTTCAATTCAAAGATGGAAGATGTAGGATATATGGAAGTTCTGGAAATATAATTGCTTCAGGTAAACAGAAAAAAGATAATGTTTTCACCTAAATGCTGCCAGTGAAAGTTGTTTAATTGCTCAAGTAGATGAAAGTTGGTTATGGCATAGAAGGTTGTGTCATGTGAATTTTGATAACATAGTCAAAGTAAGTTCCACTCAAGCAGTAAGAGATCTACCTAAGCTAGTAAAGCTTGCTAACACAATTTTCAAGGAGTAACAAATGGGAAAATAGACTAGAGTCTCTTTTCAGAGCAAACAACATCATTCAAATGGATTACTAGAGTTGGTGCATACTGACCTATGTGGTCCTTCCAGAGTCAGAAGTCTCCATGGTGAAAGGTACTTTATGTGCTTATTGATGAATATTCTAGAATGATATGGGTTGCTTTCTTAAGAGAAAAATGTGAAGCATTAGAAAAGATCAGAAGTTTCAAAGCTATGGCAGAAAATGAGAAAGGTCTAAAAATCAAATGCCCAAGGTCAGACAGAGGTGGTGAATTCACCTCCAGGGAGTTTAATTCTTTATGTGAAGAGCATGGAATCAAAAGATAGTTATCTGCTCCCAGAACCCCTCAACAAAATGGTGCTTTAGAGAGGAAAAACAAAACAATTCTGGATATTGCTAGAACAATGATGATTGAAGGAAATGTGTCTCACATCTACTGGAGTGAAGCTATAAGCACTTCCTTGTACACTTTGAACCGGGTAAATGTAAATGGAAATTTTGGTAAGACTCCTTTTGAACTATGGTTTGGTTATAAGCCTACTGTTAAATACTTCAATATATTTGGAAGCAAGTGTTACGCCAAGGGAGATGACGATATAGGAAAGTTTGATGCAAGAAGTGATGAAGGAATCTTTCTAGGTTACTCTACTAGAAGCAAGGCCTACCAGTGCTATAACAAAAGACTGAGAAAAATGGTTGAGAGTGCAAATGTTAGAATTGATGAGAATTCCACTAGATTATCCAAATATTGTGGATATGATTCAGATGAAGACAATGCAAACAAAGGGAAGAATGTTCAGAAACAAAATCAACTTCAAATTGTGCCATATGTTCCGATAAGAAAACTTCAAATTGTTTTGGTAAATCATGATAGTCAGGAAGTAGAGACAACTGCAAGTGCAGAAGAAAGAATAGAAGAATCAGAAGTTCAAGAGAATCCTAAAACTTTGAGGTATGTAAAGCTAAATCATTCTTAAAATCAAATTATAGGAGACAAGAATAAAGGTGTGCAAACTAGAAGAAATATTGTAGAAGAGTATTGCCTAATTTCCAAGATTGAACCTAAAGATGTCAAAGAAGCCTACAATGATGAACATTGAATGGAGGCTATGAAGGAAGAATTGATGCAAAATGAAAAGAATGATACATGGATACTTATTCCCAGACCTAAAGATAAGAATGTGATTGGTACTAAATGCGTCTTTCAGAATAAGTTGAATGAACAAGGTGAAGTGGTTCGGAATAAAGCAAGACTGGTATGTAAAGGGTATTCACAAATGGAAGGTATTGATTTTGAAGAAACCTTTGCCCCTATTTCCAGAATTGAAGCTGTAAGGTTATTTCTTGCTTACGCTGCATATAAAAATTATAAAATCTATCAAATGGATGTGAAGTCAGCTTTTCTGAATGGTGAGTTAGAAGAAGTATATATTGAACAACCTAATGGATTTCAACTGACTGACAAAGAAGAAATGGTTTATCGATTGAAGAAAGCTTTGTATGGACTCAAGAAAGCCCCTAGAGCCTGGTGTGCTAGATTGGACAAATACTTAATGAAGCTTGGATTCAATAAAGGTACTGTTGACATCAACTTATATTTCAAATTGGATCATGACAAAGAGTTAATTATTGAGGTATTTGTTGATGACATTATTTTTGAGATGGCAATCTATGTATGAGGTTTGCTGATGAAATGAAGAGTGAATTTGAGATGAGTATGATTGAAGAGATGAAGTTCTTTCTGGGATTGCAAATTACTCAGCTAGACAAGGGGATCTTCATATCTCAGTCCAAATATGTGAGAGAACTGTTAAAGAAGTTTGGCATGGATGACTCAAAACCTGTTGTTACTCCCATGGTAACCAAATGTAAGTTGACACAGAATGATGATTCTCCTAAGGTAAATAAAACAACATACAGGTCAGTGATTGGTGGATTGCTCTATTTAACTCAAACCAGACCAGACATTCTGAATGGTGTATATATGGTTGATAGATTTCAAGCTGATCCAAAAGAGTCTCATGTGACTACTGTTAAGAGAATCTTCAGGTATATGAAAGGAATAATTTATTTTGGGCTTTGGTATCTTAAGGATGATGATCTTACTTTGAATGCATATACTGATGTGTATTGGGAAGGAGATGTAGATGAAAGGAAGAGTACTAGTGGTGGTGCCTTCTTCCTAGGGAATAAGTTGGTGTCTTGGTTGAGAAAAAAGTAGAATTCCATATCTCTATCTATTGCTGAGGCAGAGTATATTTTTGTTGCAAATAATTGTACTCAAGTGATGTGGATGAAATAGATGTTGAAAGATATCAGAGTAGTATATGATGAACCTATTGCCATATACTGTGACAACTCAAGTGCAATTAACATATCAAAAAATTTGGTGCTACACTCTAAGACCAAGCATATATCAATCAAGTTTCACTTCTTAAGAGAAAAAGTGAGTGAGAAAGAAGTTAGACTAGAGTATGTGCCTACCAAAGAACATATTGCAAACATTTTCACTAAGTTATTGCCAAATGATACTTTTGATTATCTCAAAGGGATGCTAGGGGTGATTACCCCTCCTAATTTGAAATAAAGATGCATTTACTTACATCAATTTGTGTGCTTCATAGATATTTCCTAATCCGAATTGATGTTTTCATGGCTGCTACTTAGAGGGAGTAGTCAGATGTCCGGATATGTGGTTTAGAGCTTGCATGTGGGAAGATAATGCTTGTCTTTTCCATTGATGTCAAAGGGGGAGAAGAGTCATGCGAAAAATTGCTACTTATCTGGAGTGAAGAGTCTTGTGAGGAGAAGATCATGTAGAAGAGGTTAAGGAAGAAGAGTCAAAATCTAAGGGGGAGTAAGTGCTGATTGAGAGTTGGGGTTGATGGTGTTTTTCACATCATGTGTTTCCATCAATTCCAAAGGGGGAGATTGTTGGATGTTGTGGTTGTGTTTCTGATATGTGGTTTTCATTGATGTCAACACTATTAGCATTTTTGGATTGAAGGTTGTATATGTCGAGGATATTGAGAAAATTGTTAAAGAAAGAGTTCCAAGTTGCTAGTGAAACTGTGAAGGTCATGAAGGTGTTTTTTTTGTACATTGAAGATCAGTTGTTGTGGACCAAAGGATTTATTGTTCAGAGTATTTAGTTCATCTACCAGAAGTTTCAGAGGTTTGCGTGAAGATTTGTTCAAGTTATGAAGATTTGTGTTCTGACAGTGTTTATGTGGTCTCTATTAGTGTTCCTGATTGAAGTTTATGTGTTTCTAATAATTTTTGTTGCTGTAGATATTTCTCTGTTAGTTCTTGTTGTTTGTGGATGCCTCTAGACCATTCTCTATCCTTGTTGTATGTCCGTGTTTATCGGTGTGCTCATGGTCAAAGATTTTTTTCGGTAGGTTCGGGTTTTCATGTTTTTGGCCGACATGATGGTTGTGGCATGTTGCAGATCCTTGAAGATTTAATTTTGAATGTTTGGCATGCTCGAGGATATTGTTTTGGGTCACATCATGATATTAGCCGACAGTGGTTGATCCACATTGAAATTTTGTTTGTAAAATTGGGCCAACATTGAAAATATGTTATATTTTGGCTGACAAGGTTGTTGATGTAATTCCATGTTGTGGATATATAAGAGCGATTGTTTGAGCGAATTTATTGTGTGTATAAGAGAGAATGTATGCCAGAGAAAGTGCAGATGTGCGAATGTGTTCAAATTATATGGTTGCAGAGTAGAGTGAGAAGAAGTTTGAGCGATGTGTGAAGAAGGTTTTATGTGCTTAACTGGAACTGTAATTAAGCTTGTGAAGAAGCTATTTCCTCAGTTCATACCCTACAGATCTCATCTGTATTGTTGTGTATTTTTGGGCAGTGAGCCCTCTTGTATTTGAGTAGTGAGCTCTAGGTAGTGTGCTTGAATGCATGTGCATTCCCATTATTTTTTCTTATACTTTTAACAGGGTATAATATTGTGGACTAACATCCACGGTGGTTTTTCCCCTAACAGGGTTTCCACATAAAAATCTTGGTGTTCTCTGTGCTTCTGATGTGTTGTTTGTTCATGGTTTACTATTCATTCATTTGAATGCATGTGCATTCCCATTATTTTTTCTTATACTTTTAAAAGGGTATAATATTGTGGACTAACATCCACGATGGTTTTTCCCCTAACAAGGTTTCCACATAAAAATCTTGGTGTTCTCTATGCTTATGATGTGTTGTTTGTTCATGGTTTACTGTTCATTCATCAGATTTGAGATTAAGTTAAGTTTGAAAAAGTTTAAATATTTTGTGACGATTGATTCACCCCTCCCCTCTCAGTTGTCTATCCTTGTTTTTCCAACAATCACTCCTTTGCTGCACCTACAACTTCCTCAAAAATCCACCACAATTATTTTTCCATTATTTCACAAATTTTCCACCCCAAACTATTGTACACCAAAACCAAAATATCTTGCAGACCTCTCTTTGCTTCTTTTTTTGTGTGAAAACCCCCTAATAAAAAAAATCCAAAATGGGAGATAAGTTTTTGAAAACAAAAATCAATAAAAATAACAAGTTTTCCAATCCAATTTCAGTTCCAAGTCATGCATGTGCACGCTTTCATCTTTTTCCATCTTTTCTTGCTTTTACAATTCAGTTCCAAAAAAATATCTCTTTTATTTAGTTTAAAATTAAATTACTTTCCATTTAATCCATTAAAATCTAATGACAATATTATTTATCTCTATTTGTTTCTTTATCATTAAACATTTAATCCCCATTATTTAATTTAATAATTAATAATCAATATCACCATAGAACACCTTTTACAAACATATTATATTTAATTATTATTTACTAATTAATTTAAGTTACCATATAAATCAATTTTAATTTAATTAAATTGATTAATCAAGGTTAATTAAAATATTAACTTTATCACATGATTCAAAATCAAATTAAATAATATAATCACAAAATCAACATGGCATCACAAATCAACAACTTACATGTCACGAAGGGACAACAATGGAGGGGTACTACATAAGGCATAACCCGTTACCAAAAAAGACCACCATTTAGTTATAACAAATAAAAAGATACTACATAAATATAACTATTATATGCACAACTCATGAAAATAACTATAAGTAGAATGTACAATGCATAGTTACTGAAAACGTAAGTTGTGAAGTAAAGAATATATGATACAAAGTATTGAGATTTCAACACAGGTAAAATATTTAACAATAATTAAATATTAATTTTTTATATATTAAAACATTAATTTATGTCACTATCAATAAACAACCAATGTATTATAGTTAATGCACTAAAATAAACACCACTTTTTGTCACTGCCCATAAATATTGGCTACATTAACTATAACAATTTTTTGTTTTGAAAAATTTAATTTACAACCACCTAAGTCTTAAGCATCCTTTGATCATCTTAGGATGGCAAGACATCCTTGATGGCAAGGCCACTTTTTATAATGTTTATTAAAAAAAATTCCTTCATGATATTAAAAAAGTTGTATTCTTCCATTGTGATTTTCTATCTGATTTTTCATCAAGTTTTTGCCCTAATTTTCTTCTCATGGGATGGTGGGAATCAAACTGCAAATCACTAGCCCATTTTTAAAAAAATTGATGATTTTGTTCATCCAATGTTGTTGTTGCTATACATTGTATTGCAAATTAGGAATATTTCCACATCCAATTTGATAGGATGAATCCACAATTTATTATTTTCTATCATATAACTATATATATACTAAACATATATTGCCAACCCCAAAAAGTATATTTTATATTTCCATCCCTAAAAAATGGCCCCCAGACTAATGGCCCTAAAATGCATCCCTCGCCTTCCCACTTTCCCATCCCTAAAACACCATGAAAAATAGTTATTTGTAGTAACCACTATGGGGGAATTGACATATTTTTACATTTATACTCTTCAAGCTATAATGGCTTAAATTGATAGAGCTAAGATGTGACAAAATATTTAAATTCTTATAATTGCAACTGGAATATGCTGGACTCCTCTAGTGAATAGAGGAGTGAGGATCTTTAAATAAGAAAAAAGACTGGATGGACATGTGTGGGACACTATAAAATTGCCCATTCTTAGAAAGAGAATATGCTAATGGAAGTTACAATTCTAGTATTAGGTGCTTGCATAGAAATACATACATCATCTAGATGACAAAAACCACACTGAAGTACAAAATTAAATATACACAAATGCAATGAGAACACATGATTGAACTCTAATTTGTTAATATGATTAAAGAATTTTAGGTTTTTTCTTGAATGCTTATTCAACTGCATTTGGATTTTTATGTCTTGTTTTTCCCAGAGGCTAAAAACATTTTTATGTAAGTGAGGCAAACTATAAATAACTTAGCTATGCTAATGATGAATATTCACTACAAGGAATTCCAACATGTGAAGCAGATTTGTCTTTTAGAAATCAATAATTGAATAAGTGTGCTCATGTGGTAAAAGATGAGGGAACGGGTAATAAATTTGGACCTATGGATTTAGAAAAGAAAATTTAATTAGTTCTGATGTGAAATTTTGCAAGTTTGATGAAAAGGATCTATAATAATTTTTAAAATCACAAAGACAATCATGAGATTGAATTCTTGTCTCATGCAGTTAGATGATCACTAGGAATCCCTCTTCTTTTTCATGCAAATGCGCCTTGTCACTCAACTTTGGAACTTTTTCTTTTTGTGCATTTGCTACTTTTCCTTTGAGACTACTAGCAACCTCACTACTCATCATTAGCATCTATAAACCAAATCATGGTCCAGAGCTTGACATCAAATTTTGTACATAAGATAAAGAAACCATGGAGCGTTTTTCAATCACATCATAAAATTTCTTAAAAAGAGTTTGTGCTATCATCAACTGAGGTATTGATATTCTCTCATTGAAGGTGAAATCATCAAATTTGAGGCTTTGAATAAATAGAGCACTAGAATAAAGGTCTCAGGCATCATCCAATCTTAACTTATCTATCAAAAAAGTTATGTTGGGACGTCTTTGGTTTCTAAGGACTATAATTTGTTCTCTCTACTACCAGAAAGTTGTCTTCTTATTCTCTATTATTTACTATTTACTATCTACCAAAGTTAATTATTGGTCATGATGGAAAATTTGTCTACTACCAATAGTAAAGTTAATTATTTTCCATTAATAAGAATTATTTTCTATCAACACAGGTAAATAATTTAACAATATTTAATTACACATTTTACAGTAAATGAAAGAAGTTGTGTTGTACTCAACAACTATAGGATATAAATTTCAATAGAGGTGGATCGATTATAGACTTGGGTTTTTAGAAATATGCACAAAAAAGTAACCAAGGGTTTCATGGTAATAATTCTTTAGTCACAAGAATACAAAAGTGTTTTTTTAGATAGATGTTGAATAATCTAGGCAAGGGTTTCATGAGATTAATTCCTTAAGCACACGTATTTGGAAAAAACCAAGAAAGGGTTTTCAGATATATGGTGTATAATAAATGGGCTTGTTGATTTATGCCCATATTCACATGGGTTTTTTGTAAAAAGGTTGAAGCATACAAAAACATCATTTTATGTAGACATGTGGTCAAACCCACGAGATTCCTCATCATTTTTAGGAGACAAAATCATGAAACATTATAGTTTACCAGGTCGTGAGCACACGCTAAAGTGGGGAGCAGGAAATATTCATTCAACCCCAAAAAACCCATGGGAAAAAACCACCACCATGACCCGACAAAATCAAATAGCACATGGTGAAGAGGTGTTGAAGAGGAATGATTTATTTCATAAACAAGC
This sequence comes from Sequoia sempervirens, assembly GCA_007258455.2. Lineage (NCBI taxonomy): Eukaryota > Viridiplantae > Streptophyta > Pinopsida > Cupressales > Cupressaceae > Sequoia > Sequoia sempervirens. The sequence continues at coordinate 264,501,429 of VDFB02271358.1, forward strand.
AATAATAATTTTTCATTTAGTGAATAAACCCTTCATAGGTCTTGAAATATGAAGAAAATGATTAACGAGTACCATTGTTTGCATTTTGAAAGGAGAACGATGTTTGTTGTTACCTAAAACCATGGAGAGTAGCACAATCTATGGAGGGTAGCATAAGCCATCCAAAAGCTTCTATCGGCATGAGAAACTTGTAGCTAGTGCACAGTGAAATAATGGAAATGTGTGGGATACCCTAAAAAAAAATTAATCATATGCATCTATCAGACCTGAAATGAAGTTTAATTGGGGTGTATGTGTTTTGGTGTCTAGTGCTAATGTTTGGCCATTAATGCGTAGGTGTGATTTTTAATGGGTTCCAAAATAAACTTCTAATGTGGTAACATGAATTAGACCCATTGAATTTTGAGTGGATTTGGATGATAAAATAGTTATAATTACATGTTAATAGTCACACAATTAGGTATTTAAAAAAAAAAATCGGTGGTTATAGTGAGCGGCAATCAGGACGTTAGGTGGTGACGAGTGGACAACACCTCTAAAAGTTGATTTTTTGACCCCTACGAACATATTGAACACTCTCGCATTTGATCGAATTTCCCACAAGCCAAAACAATAGCTATAAGCACTTAACTCATGGGTGAAAAAAGCCCATAATTTTTTTTATCAATTTGATGTATGGTTTGAATTCTACGGTTGTGCAAAGTTAGCCCTGGTGGATACTGGGACATCTCCCCTAAACAACATTTTTAAAAAGTGATGTTTACTTCAAATAGCATAACTTTTTTTTATCGAAAGGATACAATTCTAATTTTCAAAATACAGATTTGTCACACCAATATCTAGTGCATGGATATTTTTTCATAATTTTTTGTTACATTTGTTTTTACTTAATTTTCCAAGTTAGAGTAATTATAATTTGGACAGAGGTGTACTTTGGACTGCATAACTTTTTTTGTATGCATTTGAATTAAGTTATTCTTTTTTTGTTGGAATAAGGACATCAATACCTAGTGCACATGTATTTTTTAGAAAAAAAATTCTCTATTTTCCTATTTTTTTTACGTGTGAAATAAAGAACTTGATGTTCATTGAAAAACCTACATTCACAAAAATTAAAAATATATATAATAATCAAATTAAATCTATTTAGTTTTACGTATAAAAAAAAAATCTATTTAAAATTATATGTTTTGGGAAGCTTATAATAACGACTACATACAAAATATAAATTTTAAATGAATTCATTTGATCTCCCAAAAGGTAAATGAAAAGTAGTTTTTTATCAGCATTTTGATAGGTGTAGAGGAGATTCCATTATAGGTATGGTTTAAAACTAATATGTTTCTATCCAAGGGATTTTGATCTAAGGGGGTTTGATCAAACTCTCTTTTATTAAAATCATTTAAATGGAACCTTTAAAGGCTTAAATCATTATATTTTCCAAAAATATGTGATTTCAGGAAAAAATCAAGATGTCCCAAAAAGTGTAATCCATTATTGTGGCAACACTCATATATATTTTTTCTTGTATGCATTATTTGTCTCATAAGATTAATGTGAATCTAGTCTAGTTTCCTTTCATAAAGGAGAGAAAAAATTTGATCTATCAATTGAATAAAAATATGAAAACTTCAAAGAGATTTAATTCCCATTTTTTTAGCTAAGAGTAAGTTAAAACTCTTGAAAAATGGAAGGCTACTAAAGGTGGTAGTCATTAAAAGAAATCTCAAATCTAAAACCATTTCCATCTCATTCAAAGGAATGAACTAGCCACCTCAAAGGATTTCTAAATTTTATGGTTTACAAAAGAGGCTTAAATTTTAGCTATATCTATTATGACAAGTAAGGTGTGGAAACCAACTCCTTTCTAGGATTTATTTTTATCACAAGTTGAACTAGTTAATAAATAATGCTAGGGGATAATATTCTACAACTTTGAACCTTCATTGTATAATGAGTCAACCATTAAACTCAAATTTCATATAACACAAATTTCATATCCTTGTCTGTCCTATAGCAAGATACAATATCCCAAATGACTATATATAAACCTCAAGTCTACATGGCATTAACCGAAAGGAAAAAACATATAAATTTAGTGATTTTCTCATTGACTATTTTTTATAGAGCCCAAAAAGATGAATAATAGGCATGAGTTACAACAAGAACTTTGGTACACATCTAAATCACCTTCCAAAGAAAAAGGTTTAAGTATCTAGCAATAAGTTTTTTCCCCACTTATTAAAGTACATGTTTTTAAAGATTGAAAGGAATGATTTTGAAGGAACAATGTATGTCAAGAAATCTAAACATGTATTATTTTCTTAAACATTTCCATGAGTGTTTTTGAAGTCAGTCTCTTGAAGGGGAAATATTATATCTATAGGACATTGGGTTTAACTTGAACACACAATTCTAATAGAAAACTTGAAAAGGTATTAATATCTATACAATGGATTCATCAAAGGAAACCTCATTCTTTATCCAAAAACTATGATGAATATTCCATGCCATTAGTCATAAACTTATATTTTTTAGATGAGTAAATATATTGAAATTAGCAAAGCATCTATGTAAAAATGGATTTCCCCACCTTAGATTGTACTCTATATTTATATTATTATGGTTTGTGGATCATCTAGATTTTTTATTATTATTTTATTAAAGGTGTTGAACAAGAAAATTGAGAGTGGATGATGAATCAGTTGTCACAAGTTTAAATCTTAATTCATTCACTGAAACTAATCCTTAACACTAATTAAATGATTAAACATTAAATACTAGTGTAGAAAACTGAAAGCCATCACACAAACACAATAACACCAGATTCACGTGGAAAACCCAACAAGGGAAAAAAAATGGTGAGGATTAACTCACACTATAGAGAATATCCAAACTGATTACAAGAGGCTCACTGCCTAAGAAACAAGTCTCATTGCCAAAACAAGGACTCATTGTCTAGATTAGGACTCACTGTCCAATAGGGCTAACAACCCAGAGGGCTCACTGCCATAGAGATACAAAGAAGATAGAAGAGATATGTTATAGAGATAAGACAATCTCAATGCAATGAAGAAGTCCACCACAATTTTCTCAACCACTTGCAGACATTCATGAATGATATAGTATGCCTTCTGCTCACTGCATTCGAAAACTCATCATTCAGGATTCGCACTGATCTTCCACACTCGCATCACACATACTCACTAATTCACATCAATCTTGCATCTATCTACTCTATTTCTTTGCACACATCTCTCTTTCCTCTTTCTATGCTATTTTTCACCACTAACTCATCCTGTATTTATACCATCTTCAACTTTGAAATAGATCCAAAGTCCGCCATCCAAATTCAAATTCAAATTAGGTCAGTGCCAAAACATCCTAGGGTGGAATTAGAATGAGGGAGACCCAAACACATGCTTCATAAGGACCCAAATAGATCCAACACACTTCATCAACTCCGAAGGTAGGTTTTAACAAAGGTACGAAAAATAGTAATCTATATTTTTAGATTGAAAATGACAAAATCTTGATTGTAGCTGTATATGTTGAAGACATTTATTTGGAGGAAATGATAATATGTGCAAGATGTTTATGGAAGAGATGAAAAAATAATTTGAAATGTCTATGTTTGGATAGATGAATTTCTTTCTTGGGCTATAGATTAATCAAACAGAGAAAGGAATTTTTATTTCATAATCTAAGTATGTGAAAGAGATGTTGAAGAAGTTTGGGATGGACGGTTCCAAACTGGGATGTACTCCTATGGTGGTTGGTTGCAAACTAGGTAAAGATGATGATTCACCTAAGGCTGATCAGAGAAAGTATAGATCTATGATTGTTGGACTATTGTATTTGATTGCTACTAGACTAGGAATTATGCATGTTGTTTATCTTGTGACTATATTTCAAGAAGATCCTAAGTAAACACATGTTGTTAAAAGAATATTAAGATATTTGAATGGAACTTCAGATTATGGGTTATGGTATCCTATAGATACTGAATTTACACTAAGTCCCTATACGTATGTAGATTAGGTTGTATGTGTAGATGACAGAAATAGTACAAGTGGTGGTGCATTCTTTCTTGGTTGTAGATTGGTGGCATGGTTGAATAAAATACAAGATTCAATCTCCTTGTCTACTATTGAAGCTAAGTATATTGTTGTTGCATCTTGTTGTACACAAGTTCTATGGATGAAACAAACATTGAAAGATATCACATTTGTGTATGATGATCCTATTTCTATCTTCTGTAATAATACAAGTGCAATTAACATTTCAAAGAATCTTGTGATGCACTCAAGGACAAAGCATATATCTATCAAGTATCATTTCTTGAGAGAGAAGGTCATGGAGAATGAAGTAAAACTTGAATATGTTCCAACAAAGGATCATATTGTTGATATATTTATGAAGGATCTTCCTAAAGATACTTTTGAGTATCTCTGAGAGAAGTTAGGGGTCATTTTCCCCCCTTTATTGAACTAGATGCATATGGAGATGAATCAGTTTGGTGGATCTATGGATCTATCTTTCTTCTAGATTGATGTTTTGGTGGCTACCTCTTAGGGGGAGTAGGTAGTGTCAAGTGTTGTCAATGAGAGTATTCTATTTTTAATGTCAAAGTAGAAATCAATGTAAAATATCATTTTCCTTTTCCATTGATGTCAAAGGGGGAGAAGAGTTGAATATTTTGTATAAAGAATGCTATGTTTGGTGTGTGTTGGCATTCCTATATATATGATAGGGGGAGTTGAGCACATTAGTGTTGCACAATATTTTTTTTTGAAGCAAGCATCATTTTTGGCACATGTTGCCATCAATGACAAAGGGGGAGATTTTTGGAAGAATGAAGAAGGTGACCTTCGGGTTTGTTATCATTGATGCCAAAACTACTTGGTAACTAGCTAAGTAAACTATTTGTCTATTCTAATACAGTATTTTGATCCGAAAATTCTCTTAGTAAAAGGAAATTTCATGAGTTTTGATATGTTGCTTAGGAGTGTCAATTATAGCTATAAACGAGCTTTCAACAATTTTGGTTGATTAGGCTGAGTTATCTAAGTGAAAGAAGTTTGGAATTATTTTGGCCAACAGGGTTATGAACTACTTATCTTATAAATTTTTAAAGTGTTCCTTATTACTTTTGGGTCGACCTAATTTTTGTTTGTTATGATTTGTCTTGTGTGCCAAAAGGACTTTCGATTTAAGCTGACAAATCCTTATGAATTATGCATTCAATTAGGATAACCTAAGTGATGTGTAAAGATGAGGCTATGTGTGTGTGTGATGAGGATGAAGACAAACATAGATGAAGGAATGGTATGGTATACAGTGATGCAACAAGTGTTGTAGTGCAAAGGTTTTGATAGTTGTTGTATTCCTACGACTGGAGTAGAATTTTTTGTATTCCAAAGCTTAACTGGAACTGATCTATGCACTTTAAAGGTGTATTTAATTAGTTCATCATTTGACAGTGAGCCATAATCTTTGTATCTTGGTGATAAGCCATTTTGAAATTACTTTAGGATGTGATCCTTTCAAGGATAGTGTGTCCTAGCAGTTAGCCCTATAGTATCTTGTAACTGATTATAATATATTGTGAGCTAATCCTCACCGTGGTTTTTTCCCATTTTGGGTTTTCCATGTAAAAATCCTATTCCTTTGAATTTTTGGTTTACTTTTGTAGCTAGATGTGGATTGATAATTGGATGGTTAGTAATTAATTGTGTTAGTAGAATACTGATTCACCCCCCCCTCTTTATTCAGTGTATTCAACAATTGGTATCAATTTTGAAGGTAGTTTTCAACACAAGGTCGGCCAAACCAGTGTAAAACACATAGAACCATTAAGAAAAAATCTTCTAGATACCGAAGTTATCTTCAATACAATTAAAAAAAAATTAGAACCGCAATCCATAAGACTTTAATAAAGAAAAATCTAGACCACCAACATTTCTCCTTGATCTCAACTGGAAACATAGAAAACCATAGTTCACAACTGGTAAATATAACTCGCACTATACAATGACTCAACAACCAAAAATCAGGATATAACAACTTCCAACAACCATGATCGACATATCTGAACCACACAAACATAGGAGAAAATACTAGAGCAACCACTAAACACCTATAATCTTTCTTCAATACAATTTTCTCAATATCCTCGACATATACAGCCAATAATTTGTATCCATGACACTAATGATAATAGTAATCAGTTGATAACCAATTGACTAGTTGAAATCAATAATAACACATTCATTCTTTCCATTCTTGAAATAATAGGGATATGTTGGCCCCACAGTTTTCGTTGCACAAAAAGGTCAACCTGTTAATGCTCGATACAACTGCCAAATTTATACAAGATCCACAGGAGGTGGTTAAGCCATGTCACAAACCCAAGTGTCACACTGAACAAGGAAGACCAAGGGACACACCATCTTGCAACAATTCCCCTAGTGCAAGTGGGAGGTTTGAACTTATGACCTCATCTTTGATACTAATTGTTGGCCCCATAGTTGTTGTTGCACCAAAAGGTTGACTTGTTAATGCCCAATACAACCACTAGATTTATACAAGATCCACATGAGGTGGTTAAGCCATTTCACAAACCTAAGTTCCACGTTGAACAAGGAAGACCAAGGGACACACCATCTTGTAACAAGATATACTCTTGCTTGATAATTTTTAATCATGTGTGATAAGTTTTTTTTAGACTACAGGAATCGGTTGGGTATTTGTCCCCCTATAAACTACAGTACGCCTGGTAAAAAAATTTCACATGATTAGTGACACTGGTGCAACATGCCCTCTGATACCACAAGGGTGGTGGGGAGACTAGGCCGCATGACCTCTTTCCTTCAACAAGATGCTTTAGTGAATTGAGCTAGACCCACCACCTTGTGTGATAAGTTAATATGTTATATAAATCTTTAATTTTATTTAATTCTTAGATTAATAAAAAAATCAAATGGATTTATATAATTAATGGAATAATTATCTATAATTGTAAAGGAAAATAAAATTGATTTAATGAACTAAACTATTATAATCAAGTGAATGCTATCAATTATTTAGCTAATGATAGTTGGGCCTAATAAATCAAATATTTTTTTCTTACTATTATAGGAAAGTAAACGTGAAGAAGGTTAATGCAACTTAAATTTAAACTTGATAAAAGATAATTTTAATGAATCCTAGGAAGTGGTTGATATATGTTCTCAAAATGAATGTGTACTTTATTAGGGGTCATGTCTATAAGTTTGGATTAAGTCCATAGTAAATATTTATGCTTTATGTCTAAATTTGTCCTTGTAGAATGTATAATTATGCACTCTCTTTCTCAATTAAATAATATGAATATCCTTTATTCTTTTTTAATATTTGAGGGCTGGTTGTGTTTAAATATACTTACAAATGGTTGCTATTGTTTCATAAGGAGACATGGTCTCCTAGATCAACCCTATGGAAATATGAGTGAATAAATGAAGATAATAGGCAAGGTCACTAAGATGATGTATGTATATTTTTTAATTTTTTATAGGCACCAAATCTAAATTTTTCATTATTGATTATTACTTTAATGCTCTAGAGTGGGAGAGGATTTCTTAGTTTATGTGTATGGTATAAATTAATGTTAATAAATGCCTTTAAATACTAGCACATAATATTTAATTTCATTAAACTTTATTTTTCCATCTCAAGGTGGGAAAACAAAGGGAAAAAATTAAGTAAATATTAAATATAAATTTTAGAAAGGTAACCATCAAATTTATGACTACAATTCAACCTTGTGCCACTAGAAACAACCCTAGGTAGGAAAATGGTCATATCCAAGTGGCCAACAACTATGTGGAGGTAGGTGTATGAATAAATGTAATAAATTATCAAATTAGATGAATGTATCAAAGTGTGGGAATATAAGGATAAGTTGGGAGATAATTGTGTGTAAATATGTGTGTATAGAAATGGGTAAAGTGTAATGCCCCAACCTTTCACCCAAGACATTAATGGTTTAAAATAGGATGGATATTATTTTTGTGATACAAGAGTGACATGCAACAAGTAATAGCTCCTTCCTTTAACTAGTGGTAGCCTTGTGTGTGATCATTGTGGTGATCATTCCTAGCATTATGGGTTAATTGAGACTCTGTTTGACCCTTGCAACCACATTGACATGTTGTAATGCCTCGCTAAGGGACCCGATGGATTAACACAAAAGACCTCAAAAATAAAGCCAATAATTTTTTTTAAGAAACTAAAGTGACACTAACTAATGCAACTCAACAAATTAACATGGATAACATCATTACATTAACATCATATCATAATCACATTATGATCTAAAAGTAACAATAATCATAGCCCACTTACACACCTATCCACCATGGTCCCCTAACATTGCTACTATGACACATCTACACTAACTAAACCTAAAGAAAGACATATGATACACTAAAAACACATCTACTCAATTCCTGAATGTAAATTAAATCTCATACATCAAATTACATATGATAACATAACTTAATTATAATTAAACCTCATCTAACACTATGCCAATATGAACCTAATCCTAATCAATGCCATGAAATGGGTACATAAAAATATATCACATCTACTACTAAATTAAGTTCATATGCATCATAAATACAATATTCCTATGTTAACCTTTCCATTACATAATAAACAACAATAAATATATCTTCAAGATTACTTCAATTCATTTACATTTCCTTTACAAGAATGCTACAACATACAAGATTCATTCATCTAAGCGGTACAAACATACAATACATATTGGACACCATTTTCTTAGAAATGTCATCTAAACAAAAATCCAACTCTAGAATGAAGTGGAAAGAAAGACTCTCCATGTTGCACATGAACTGTACCACCTAAACCCCCAATGGATGGTTGGAAAATACCACCCTACCACATGGAGACCTAAGGACCAATCCCTCCATGATAGGAAACAACACTAGGCCCCACACACAAGCAAGCAACAAAAACAACAAGTGGATGAAAATAAACATCCAAAGGAGACTACCTAAAACAAGAATCAACCAAAATTCACAAGGACTTTCATATACTTCCAGACACCTAACACAACACAAATAGATAGGAAACCCAAAAGATGATAATTATGCCACAAAAATACAATGAAGTACATCACATCATTTTCACAATCTTATAATATGATAGCCAACTTTTAATTTTTCTTTTTTAGTAGTTCATAATCAAGACCAACAATGCATATGGACTTGGTACAATTGATCCTTACACAGTATAGAAGACCCAACACAATATTTTGCAAATAGGAAGGGATTATTAACATACAGATAGTAAACACATTCAAGCATAGATAGTAAAACACAAAACAGATCAAAGGATAGAGCTATATCCTCTTATACAACCTTCAGAACTGACTAAATCCCTCTTGATAGTAGTCAAGTCTGCCAGCCATAAAACAATCAAATCAACTTGAAATCTAAATCCTTCAAAAACCCATTTCAGATTTGAAAATTTAGTACTTAGCAACACAAGAGGAATTGACCAAAAATGACTCATAAATTCACAAAATAAAAAACAACAAATAGATCCTTAAAAACCCTCTTTTCGACATACCCGATTACAATGAAATGAAAAAATGAGAAACCCAACAACCAGATCTTTTCTAGATTATTAAAAAAATTAAAACCTAAATTAATTTAACCATCTTAAAATGCCTATAAATCCAAAATGTAATGCCCCGCCAAGCAACCCAAAGGATACAATACATCTAATATTTATGGCACCAATTTTTTTTTTTAAAGTACTAACATACATCATAATAATCATATATCACATGAAATGAAAACTAAACATGAACTACATATAACAAATCCCTCAGGTTTACATGACTGCATTACTTTTCACAACAACATTATTACATCACATGGATGGTAAGTATACACCAGTAACCATAAAATAACATGAACATGGTCAACACATTAATCAAGGGTTACAATATTACAATGCCGCTTCCCAACATGAATGGGAAGGATACAATAAAATGGAATGATACATTTGAAATGAAGGAGTACAAAGCTGCAATACTAGATTCAACTCTGGTTCAACTCAGGAGTCACTGCAAGGTACAATTTCGCACTTCTCGATCGACGATTGGGGACCCAATGGGGTGCATAGCACGTTCCACCCAACCACGTGGACCCGAAGGCCCACCCCCCGTGCTAAGAGATGACAAGAAGGAATCCCAACTAAACCATCATACAAAACAAGAATACAAGACTTCACAACAAGATCCACAATAACATAAGACAATCTTCAGCACGTGATATAATCAACACAAGATGTGCCCAACATAAGGAATAACCAATAAAGCATCAACATACATATGCCAACATGTGCTTCCAAAGGCCCAAGAATAACATAGAGGGAAACAAGCATACATGGTTGTTAAGGAAGAGTGTCATTGCTATGTTGCATGGGTTACCCTGGCGAATCTTCCTAGGCCCCGGCCCCCAACTTGGGTTACCCTGGTGACCTCTTACGAAACCCGACCCACATGCAATCCAATGCGGCATCGATTATCTTTCATAAGGACAAGACAATGATTTTTCCATTCCAGGCCTTCTCAACTCATCTCAAGCCCATACAAGCACTTGAGCCATGAGTGAGGCATTCACTTATATCTTGTTAATGTGTGATTCTATCCAAAACCCCTAATTAAATATTAATGTTTTCACTTGATTAATAAACTTCCAATGAGTTACCCTGGGACCTCTTCTGGGTCCCGGCCCCCATTGAAAGCCACTCCCCCTATGAGCAACAAAACTCAAAAGACACTTTTAGGGTAAGCCCCCATGCACAACATATAAAGCTACAAGATAAATTACATTAAGCAAGGCATACACCATCCTACACAAAATCCTCATAAAGAAACTATTTTCAAGTGCAAGGCTAAACCCAATCATCAAATAGATCATACGAACAATAGTTCACAAAGAACCAAAAGTGAAGGCCAATAATAAAGCAACACCTTTCTTTCCCTTTCTCTGGAAGACTGATAAATCACTAAAACAAGGGTTTTCCCAACAAGGTGGCAATAAAACTTGATCTCAAAATCAACATCAAACTCAAAGCCAAAAAAACAACCTCCATAAAAATATTCATCATAAACTCCAAAATTACACACAAAATTCACCACAAGAATACACTAAATAACCATCTTTAATAAACACTCATAGGTACATGAATGTGGTATAAGAAGTTAGATATTCCTAACTTGGCTTTCAATGTTCCTAAGATATAGAGTTTTGCTTCTAAATTTCAGACTTCGACTTTGGAATAAAAATACCCTATTATATCAAATATACTATGCACTGTTAAATTACTCTTTCAACAATAAACCTTCCAATGCATAACTCCAAATAAATTAACTATTCAATCTCTATATTTTAAAGTATACTCATGTTCTACAAGAGACTAGAATTGAATGCCATTATCACTCAGAGATAACTATATTTTCAATCAATTGATGAAACCTCAATGCATGTACACATCCTAAGTCTTATTGTTGTTTCTCTCAATATTATTACCTCAATTTCATATTAACTTCAGCCATCTAAAAATATTTGGCTCTATTCTTGCCATTTGTTGTTTGGTGTGGCAATTAATCTGATTCTCTATGACCTTGAAGTTCTTCCTCCTCGAAATTGTCAACGAGTCAATCATACACACACTCTATAATTTTTAAAACTCCAACCTCCTTTAGCACAAACAAGATTTGAATCTTGGTGGGGACATTGGCATTCCCCAATGCAATCAACGACAGTATTGAAAAGTTATATTTATTTATTATCTAAGCAATCTCCTGAAATAATTAATTTGATCTGCTATTGTGACAATAACCGATAGACAATGACCAAAGGACACATTTTGCAGATGTAGACATATAGCAAACATAATTACAATGCAACGTAATATAGCCCTATTAATTAGAATTTCTAATCTCACAGAGTTTTTCTTCTATCTTGGAATTTCATCCATCTGGTTTGCTTGGCCTGATACGTGCTCAAAGCCGTTCAAGGAATTGATTATGCAGGCTATAGCAACTCCAATTTCACTAGCTTGTCAATGTTTGAATGGCATAAAGAATCCATCTGACTTGTATAAACATCCATACCCTTCTAAGCTCAGATGCGCCATTGTGGAAGGATGCGAATAGAATCAGAGAGATTATCTAGTTTACTACACCTTTGCAAGTCTAATAGTTGCAGCTGTGACGGGTTGCCAATGGTTTCAGGGAGGCTATTTAATCATGTACACTGCCTCAACTCTAAATATTGTAACTGTGACAGGTTGCCAAGTATATTAGAAGGTGAATATTGGAATTTGGATATACTGCCATCTACACGAGTTTATTATTGTCAAATCCCAAATGTTATCCCCAAGACTGAAGGGAAAGAGAAAGGTGAGGTGCAAATACATGACTTAAGAGTAGGAGAAATAATGTACAACTTTTCTGTTTTGAACTAGACGCATTTCAGTTTGGTGGCGAGTTTCCAGAGATGCGCTCAAGTTTGAAGTTTGGAAATTAGTCTTCACCACAATCAACGAAAAGTCTCTATTATGTTAGTAATAGACAATATTTTATTTTTAAGTGCTGGAACTGCGACAGATTGTCAAAGAATCAAGCAGGTTATTTAAACCTTTGAAATTTTCCTATTATGTTCAAGTACGTGGCTGAGACAGATTGACAATGAAATCTATGAGATATTTAAAACTTTAAACTTCCTATTATGTTCAGACGCCATAGCTAAGGCAGAATGATAATGATATCAGAGAGATTGTTTACAATATTTGCCTCTGGAACACGTCGTAGGCAAAGAGATCAGACATGTTATAGATTAACTCAAATTGATCTTATGTTAATACAACCCCTTAAATATATCTCACATGAGTGTACTGCGCCTCTATTGAGTTCAATCTTATTTTGATAATCTTTTAATAGAATTTTAGTATATGTGTCAATATCACTATGCGGCAAGTTAAAATGTCAAATAAACCAGATGGGATTTATGTTAAAAACAGAACAATGTGAAACTTTTTGTTACAAAACAGAGCAATGCAAGACTTTTCTTACAAAACAGAACAATGTGAATGGATTTAAGATACCTTTGACAGTGTTAAAAATGAGCTCAACAACCCTCCCTATCAGAGGTACAGGAGTGGCATTGTTGCGTTCAATGGATCTGGAGACAAAGTAATCCACAAAGGAAAATGGTGTAACTGAACGCATTCTCCATCGTAGTGTGCTCAGAACCAAAAGCTCCATTCTTTGAATAGTTTGTGCATCAAATATGAATCTTGCATCCTCCATCTACAAATCTTGAAGAAGAGGAACATGGATGTCCACCATTTTAGCCGCGAGAGACAAACAAGCAACAGAGGCTAGCTGGAGCATCCAAGCCTTGCAGGTACCTTGCGGCAGCTTAAATATTGAAAGGAACCGATCCAGGTAATTAATGGCCAGGTAGCTAGTCAGGAACCCAAAATTATAAAAGTAATGCACCTTAAGAATCCAGTTGACAACCTCCCTGCGAGCGTTAAGGTCAAGGGTTAGATTCCTGAACCGCTCCAGATAGCCTTGTTTAGGCATGTATTCAGGCTCTTTTGGAGCAGCTCAGAGAGTGATTCATCATCCTCAGCTGCAAAGAAAGACAGAGACAAATGGGTCTGTTGGGTATCGCCTTGGCTGTCCCAGGATTCAATATGTGAGCCATTTTCAAGCACATTGAACACAGTCAAAGCTAGGCGCCATGGATGCCTTGTCTCAGATCTTTGCCATTGCTTCTTTCTATACCTCTTTCCCCACTCTTGAAACAATCAAAAGATGAGATTAAAAAGCCTAATGAATTCAACGGGCGTGCAATCCTCTGTGAAGTGCGAGATCAGTCACAATCCCTTCTAAAGACTACAAAGTGGTCTCCTCCTCAAAATGGAACGCTTAAGCATGCAGAACCGCCATGCAACTGTACATGCAGATCCCTAATTTTCCCCAAACCTTCCTGAGAAAAGAGAATCTGTGCAACCGAATGCAACTACTTTCCCTGGGAATAATTCCATTACCCCTCTCCTAGATAACTTCCATTCTAATGCAATTAATACTCCACTGTTTTTGTTCCCTCCATTTCCAAGAATCTTCTCTATTTTTTTTTTAATTTTCATTGATTTAACTACTATTTTAGTTTTAACTCAAACTCAACTTGCACTTCGTATGTTTTAATTTATTTTCTTTACTTTAATCTTATAATTCTTAATTCATTTTTTTAATAATTCTCACATACTTGATCTACTAATTTAATTTCTCCTATTGAATTATCATATCATTTATGATTTTATTCTTTAATTTAATTATACCTTTATTTCATTAACTAAAGCCTTCCATTTGCAAATTAAAACTTAAAAAACAATAATCAACCCAAATACAAAACACGACTTGACTCAAGAAGGAACAATTAAACAAAAACAATCCAAACAACATACCAATCAATACTCGACTTCACAGCGGGTCGATAAGCAACTCAAGGACAACACAAATGGAGGGTCATTACACCAAAATGCATAAATTAACAAAATCAAGAAAATCCTCACCTCAAATTGAAGAACAATGATGAAAAAGAAGTTGAAACCCCAAAAAAATCCTCCAAGCTTAAATCACCAATCAAGAACCATGATCAGAAGCCAAAATATCCATTCAAACTAGCAGCAATAAATTCTCATGAATTCACAACCAAAAATCCAAACCACCCTTTTTAAATCCCATCTCAAATCGCTCGAAATCTCACCAAAAACATCAAAAATCATCACAATTCTTTCAACTTTCAAAACCCCCAAATTGCAACAACTCTCACACCCAAAAAATTCCTCTTTCACAATATCCCAACTATTTCATCCCCCTTCCCATTTCCACACACAACTCCCAACTAAAAAGGAAACCCTGAAATGAGACTTCACTCCCACCAGGGTTTCAAAAATAATTAATTAATAAATAAGTTCCAATTCCAAATTCCTTTTCAATCAAATAAACACTAATTAATTTTTAATTTCATTTCTCAATAAAATAACTATTATTCAATAAACCATAATTAAATAATCAAATGGTCCTTTTTCCAAAATCAATAAACAATAACATAATGATAATAAACATAACAAGCAACAATAATGAACATAATGATATGCACATACTAACATAACAACTAATTAATATTAACACTTAGCAATAGTAAATAATACCCTTACATAAATAATAATAATAATAATCCAATATCTCCTCACACAATAATGATAACATACATAGTGACATTATAACACATAATAGTTTGCACGCATTAACATAATACCTTATTGATGCAAACCCATGACAATATTAAATCACCTCCTTCACACATATAATCATAATAATATTAATAACCAATATTCACTCACACCAAAGAATAACCATAGCAATATATATACATATATATAATAACATTAAATCACACTTTAACACACACATGACAATTATAATTACCATCAACATATCCTTGAACTAGAAGCTATCTTCACTTAAATAGGTCACAATCAGTGACTAAGCATAAGCCACAAAATAACTTCTTACTAAAAGGAGACATTCACATCAAAACATAAATAATAAGAATGATCACAATAGTGACTAACCTGACTTACCAAAGGACTTAGCACCATTTAAACTAAATCCATACTCAAAGCTAGACATTGGAGTCACACAATCACATAACCCAACAAAAACATTCACACAAGTGCAACACTCTAACCATAAGGTATAGGAGATCGGGCATTGTCCCATGACAACCCAGAAAGGTAGTCACACACTGAATCAATTGTCCCTAATTGGGGACAATGGCTAGGGTTAGGGTATAACTTGGACCTAAATGTTATCTCCTCAACCACCATTAGGATTAGAGTCATGCCCAGACCTGCTAATTCAGGTGGATATGTAGCCAAGTACTTGTTCACTCAAACATACAAGTTAGAGCACATGTGCATAATAGTTGAATTACTAGGAAAAGAACTTTAGAAATCATATATCATTCCCATATGTCTCCCATACATCCAATGGTGTGATGTCGCTCTTTCTTCCTAACCTAACAACATACTATTGCATCACCCAACTATCCAAATAAATCTATGCATAGCAATAATAACATGACAATAAACATCATACTCACTAAAGCCTTAACAAAAGCTCATGTCCCATCTGCAACCACAACACTTGAGCTCAAGTCAGTACATCTTCATGACGATAAATATAATCATAATCCAAATCATAATGGCATTTCAACACAATAGTAATATATTAGAATCAAGTGAAAACCCCGAAGGTAACCAAAGAACTCCCATCACATCAATATGTCCATAGCATGAATCCTAGTAATGGTCATGCCTGAACACACACACACACACATCATGATAACCCTATCCTTAAACATACATAATAGGTCCTATCCTAACCTTCACACATAGTCCATAAATTCATAATATACAGTATCAACTGCTTAACATCACTAGCACATACATTTAAATATCCCTATTATTTTACCTTTATCTCCAAGTTCCAAAGCTAAACTACCTGCACATTCACAATGAGAATGGAGGGGCACTACATCCTCCCCCCCTAAAACTTGAATTACTCCTGGAAGTCACAACTAGGGTGGAAACATAACACATTAGTACTGTAAATTTCTATTACCAACATCAAAGCTAATTCATTACATCAACATAATATACACTTGTTTTTCTTATAAAACAATTCATCTCACAAGGATATATACTTATATATTCCATTTCAAACATGATCTATCCTTTTAGTTTTCAATGTAACAATAATAACACAATCAAGACTTCATTTCAAAAATGATTCCATAGTACATAAACCACTCAAATCCTTACATATTAGCATTAACACCATCAATTTCCTTTAGGACAAAGAAAACATTGCACCCTTTTAATCTGGGTACAAGAGCACCTTATGCTTTTTATGTCTCCAATAAGCAATTTGTAAAAATTGTATTTTCACCAAGGAAAAAATGTAAAAAAGTTCATGTGAGGTCACAGTTAATGTATTTAAATTCTCAAATAGGTCTCTAGGGGGTCAATTATGTCAATTTGCAAATAATGTTGTTTTGTTGCACAAATTGCAAAAGTTGCCAAACTTGTAAAATGCAAAAAAGGGACAAGAATGTGAAGAGTCATCTTGTTATAGAAGGTGGTTAGTTAGTTGAAGATGGAAAGGTAGGTGTTATAACTGATGTAAATATATTTAAAAGAGCATTGTAAGGTAGAGGCAACATTGAAGAATGTATTTTTGAAGAATTACTATTAATAAAAGTACCTTGTTTATATCATACAGTGTTTTCTCTTTGTTAATTACTAGTTGTATGACCTGCATAGAAGTATTAGGCTCTAACTCTTGTTTTTTTAGATAGATTAATAAGTTATCTTTCATTCAATACCATTTTGGAGGAATTTGATTGAATAAAACACTAGTTTGAGTCTAATCTTTGCATATCGGTCTCCAACCCAATATAAGGGTTTGAGAGTCTAGTTAGGTTCTTAATGACTACTCCATCGATTCAAGCTTTTTTAGTTCAGTGGAGTAGGTTAGGGTAGGATTTTTTAAGCTGTATAATGTAGGGGAAGCCAAGAATCTAATGTTTGGTTGTTGATCACTCAGAAAATATAGAGTTTTCTTCATGAAAAGTGTGGCTTCAAGGTGGAAATGATATAAAAGTATGCAATCAAATTGGGAGAGAGTTTGGATAGTTGGGGAAGACTTATTCAAATGTGTTTGAAGCATCTTCAAAGTGGAAGAAGGTTTGGAGGATACTATTCTAATAAACCCTCATTTGCTAAGCTTGTTTTGTGCATGTAGCAACCAGGGTTTTGTAGATCAGCATTTTATTGGGCCTTTCAGTCCCTAAAATTTGATGAATCTTAAGTTTTGAGACTTGTTAAAAGACTATTTAAAGTTATTTGATGTTTTTATGGTGATTCAAGAAAACTTTCTTTGTATTTTTGGCCTAATTGGGGCTTATTGGCTATGGTATAGTCATGTTTTTAGAGATTATTTTCAAAGCAATAGTATTTGAGTTTTTGATTTGTTAAAATAGGACAAAATAGGTTTCTTAATATGTATTGGGTTTTTGCAGATACTAAATGATTGAAGAAGAACCACCTGTTTAAGGGGTTTGGTGACCTACTAGCAATTTCATGATTTGGACTGCAAAATAATGTGGATATGTTCTAACAGTGATATGAGAGATTTATTTTGGTTAGAAGTTATTTGATTAATGTTTTCAAGGATGTCTCAATTCTTGGATAGAGTTGAGAAAGAAAATCTTGTTGTTTGGGTGTTTTGAGCAATATGAACCAAATGTGCAAAGTGGTGATTGTTTTCAAGAATTAAAGATTCTAATGGATCAATATTTTGTAAGTGTTTGTACTGGTTTATTTCAATAAAAAACATGATGATTAAGATGTCTTGGAAGTCTGGTGATAGTTCGGAAACAAGAATGCATGGGTTGTTGTTGTTTTTCCTTGTAGACTAAGTTGCATTGAAGAGTGAATTGGTGCACGATGAAGAAATGGATGAATCCAGAGTTTTTGTTCAAGATTTTGCTTGATTTCAGTCAATATGAGGATGTTCAATGGTTTGGTAGTTGAGTTGGTACCTGATTTGGTGAATTTGGAATACTGACATGTTTTGAAGTCTTGTAGTAATGTGGAAACTAGTGAAATTGAGGTGAATTTGGTAAATGGCTAATGGATCTTCTCATGATTTTTGTTTAGGGTCTAAAGTATCCTTGATGGTTTGTAGTTTTTGGTATATGCTTTGCATCAATTTTTATTAGAGCTAACTGATTTTGATAATTGGTTGAGTTGTTGTTGTTGAGTTGTTGGTTGGTTGTAGGTGCTTGATCCATCTAGCTATAGAGAGGAAGAGTTCTGAGAAGTTGTGTGTTGGCAGAAAATCTGAGGTCTATTTTCACCATCCTCCAATGGAGATTAATTTGGGTAGAAGGTGCATAAAGAGAGTGAGGCATCTTCTAGGATCTACTATTGGGTAAGATGGATGGTTTGTTGAGTTGTGTGGTGAGCAGTGAGGGAGATGTATACCTATCTATAGAAGCATTGGAGTTTGCAGCCATTTGAAGAGTTCGAATTCATTTTGAGAGTATTATTCCAAACATGGGAGGTCTACAACACCACTCAACACAATCTCACACAAAAGCAACAACCTTCAAATCTCGAGTCTTCAAAATCTCTCTATCACAACAATCTTTCACAATTCCTTGTAGTAGTCCAATTTTTGTAAATCAGGTACAAATTTTTGAAGAGGTCCTCTCAGACCAGGACCAATACCAATTTAGGGACCCATTTGGATGCACAAACACATATCCACAAACCATAATAGGTTTCTTTTGAACAACTTCTTCAAATTAGGCTTCCTACACTGACTAAACACCAAATTAGGTCTATTTTACAAAGAGACTCGCCTTCAAATTTCTCCTATACCTCTAAAACCACTTGGTAAGCATTAGAAAAATCACCAAACCCAATATTTCACAATTTTTTATAGAAACACTCCTTCTAAGGTGCCTAAACCAATAACCCTCCTTTTTAGAAAGAAAACCTATGGTTTTATTGAAAATCATACATACAGGCTTAGTCCATCCCTACAACCTCATCAAAAATCTTCAAAACCCTCTATAAAAACTCAAGGAATCATAAAATAGTGCTTCCTCAACCTTTTACATACTTTACCATACCAAAACCACTCAATTTCACATGGAAAACTCAATTTCCGCTCATAGGGCTTCATGCCCAACACTCTATTTGGCCTCCCTTGCACTCTCACAACATTCACACACCTATTTCCTCATATATCAGACCCATTACGCAAGTTACAATAGCCATAGAGAGTGGAATGGGTTAGTCTTGCATTTTAAATACTTTCAAAACCCTTAACTCTACAAATTCATACCCGGTCTTAGAAATTCAACAATAAAATACACCAAACACAATGAAAAACCTCAAAGTAGGATTCAAATCAAAGCTATGTCAGTCTTCAATGAAATTCAATTCAAGTTGGATCTATGAAATACTGTGCGGGTTGTACAATAGCCTTGCAATCACAAAACATAGAAAATGTAGGAAAAATAGAGTAGTATTATTGTGTCAATATTCAAAACTGTTTCAACAACCATTACATCAAGATTCTTCACATATTTAAAGTGTTTTCCCACCAAAATGAACTATTTCAACTACCTCAAATGGACATTTAAATCTATGTGACTGTTGGACTTCCTAATATGCCCTTTACAACATTTTGCAATCTTGCATTTTTGCACAAATAACAACTTTTCAATATTTTAGCACTTTTAGCACTATTGACCTTCTAAGCACCTAATTACCATCTAATATGACTCATTACAATAATAAATGGTCTTAAATACCTTATTTAATGAAAAAATGACTCCACACCTAGAGCCTACACATGATCAACTTTGATTGACAAAAATTCTTCAATGGTGCCCCTGCACCAATTATGAAGATGAGCATGGAGTTAGACAACAGTCCTATTACAGGTTGACAATTTCCTCGATGACAACTTTCAGAATACATAATGTTCCAAAGGAAATGGATGTAGATGATGGTGGCGTTATTAATCTCACATATGAATTGGATAAGGTTTAAGATGAACCTACTCCAAATCTAGTTTCGAGGCAACTTGAGATAACAAGAGATGAAATATTTGGGTAGGTACTTGAATTTAGTCAATCCTAGATAGATGGGTATATTAAGTTGATAAAGGAAGTTGGGATGACACCCACATACCCACAGGGAAGAAAAAGGAAACATAAGATGATAAGTGAGTTAGAGTATGGTGATTGTTTGGATAAGAAGAGAAAAATCATAGAGGCCAAAGCTATTGAGCAGAGTAGAAAAGAGATCCCTAAAGTTTCAAGTCAAGGAATTTCAGTGACTTCTCAGCTAGATGATCCAAATAGAGAGATTGTTTTTATTCCTACAAACATTTTGAGAACACCAAACATGGAATTTTCTTCTTCTATAGTGTATAGAGAAAATATCTTGACCTCAAAAGAGGTAGCTATGAAATCAAAAGTGCACACTCAAAAAAGGTCAACATCCCAACTGGTAGCTTCTATGTTTACTTCTCCACCATCTCTGAGTATGGAGAAAATGAAGCAAACCCTGAGAGAAGTATATTCAATATTAGAGGGAGAACCTACAATAACCATGGATCATGCCCGATGGTAAGCATAGAAATGTTCTACTTTGATACAAAAATTAGAAGGACAACAATAGCTCGAGGAAGTCTCAATAGCTCAACCTATAATTGAGCAAGGGCCTGAAGTAGAAATGGGTTCAGATGTTGAAGAAGATATGAAATTCATAGTGGATCAACTTACTTAGGAAATGGGGAATTTAGAAGGAGAAACTACCATAGAAAAAAAGGTGCCACCTCAAGATGAGCAGGTGGTTACTACACATCAAGCACCCATTTCAATAATATAAGAAGAAGAGGTGCCTAAAGAAGCACTTGATATAGATGAAGTTTAGGATCAATCTTAACGAAGGGAAAATATAGGAGATACTATCAATGAACAACCTCATGGTAAAATAGAAGGTCTAGATGCAAATAGAAATACCAAATCTTCCCAAACCTTGAATGAAGAACAAGAGGGTGGTGAAAAGCTGAATGTAGGTAATCAACATTGATTTTGGAAGGTAATTTAGAGGAAAAGAAGGAAGAGGAAGAGGATACAAGACTCCAAGAAGAAGAATGGAGAGAGTAGGACTAGGTGAACCTAGCATATTTTCCACCTGGGGGTGATGTAAAAAATGATTTATAAATGGTGGTTGATGATATTTATGTACTCAAAAAGGACGTTCCTAAATGGCCAAGTGGGAAAGAACAGAGAAAAGAAGAGGTTGGGCCAAATGAAGATATACTTGACTAGTTGGCTCAAAAACTAACCCCTCCATTGTAGATAGAGTTGGTGCCTCTAGATTTCAAAAGCATAATGAAAGAAATGAAAACCCCTAATCCAAGGACCAGAGCACGGGTTAGACACTTAGTTAGGTGAGATTTAGATGGAGGGAGAGTTCTCCAAATAGCCACATCTATTGGTGAAAAGTGTAAACACAAAGTAATGACTAGGGATTATTAGGTTACTACTATCAACCTAGGACACTCTTCCTGGGAGTAGGAATTAGAAGATATGAGAATGAACTTAGAAGCAATTGCTGCCTGGATAAGAAAATAAAAGAAGAAGAAAAGAGAGTTGAAGGAACACATTTCTCATTTGTATAGTTTTATCAAGGCCATAGCCCAACTAAGTCAGTCATTGATATATTTTCCATTAAATCCAATGTTGATGTCTAAGGAACAAGTAGATTCCATTAAAGGGCTAAAGCATAAGATAAATGTTTTTGAAGATTGGATGGGACATTTCATAAAGAAGGGTGAAGAAATGATGAAAGATGCAACTGGAAAATGCAAAAAGGTGTTTTGTTGGTTTAATAAGTCTAGAGGGATTTTAGTCCTGTAAAGATCGTATGGAACAAAATGATATATAGGTGCAGTGGTTAGGTGTAGTTCACAGAGTGGAGGTTTGAATGTTGATAGAGGAGAAAGTGATTCCAAAACAAGATGTTCTAGTGTTAGAGAAGTGGAAGTTGTAGCTAAAATGGGAGAGTGATATGTTGTTGTAATGTATGATCAGGTTGGAAAATATCATCACGAAGAGTGAGAAAATGGTAAACAAGGACTTAGAATTTGTCGAAATATTTGCACAAAAAGATTACTATCTGGATAGAGTAGGGAAAGATGATGCTATGGTAATAGCTTTTAGAGGTTGGATTGAAAATATAAACAATGATCTTGTTTATTCATTGAGTTGAGAGGTCCTTGATGAGGTGATTAAAGTCATAAATCACATGAATAAGTATGAGATAGAAATGTTGCAGAGAAATGAAGCCACACAAGAAGGTGATGGAAGAATATGCATGACATAAATATAGTTTGAGAATGAAGAGTCTTCCAAGGGAGAGTATGGATCAGGTGTTGATTGTATTTTTGGAGTACATACAAAAAGGAGGAGACAAATACATGGAGGAAAGGTCGATGAAGGAGATTTTGATGATTAGGTAATGGAGACCTATGGTTTTGATGCATGGGTGTAGTGACAAGTTTCTCAATGTGCATTAACAAAGTTATTTTCAGACCCAACACTTGGTGGAGGGGCTAGATGTTTTGAGGGGAATGATAACGATTTTTGTATTTTGTTTAAGGATACCCATTTCCCAAAGTTTGAGACTTCAAAGGTTTTCAACTGTGGAAGAAAAGTTAAAGTCTCATTGCCTTGTTTCAGAATATTCTAGTACCAACTGCCATGTGCCATGTGCTACCTTATGATTCCTTTTTTAATCTTATGAATGTAGACTTTTTGTTTTGAAACTCTTGATAGCCTTGTGTTCCTATAAAATTTGAGAGTTTTGCTTTTACAAAAGGTTCAAAATTTATGGAATGTTGGTAGACATAAGATTGGAATTTTACCAGTTTTATCTCTATTTTCATGTGTTTTATTCAATTCTAGCCAAAATTTTGAATATTCCATAGAAGTTGCTAATATCAAAGCTAATTTGGAAGCTATTTCCTAATATTGAATTTTACATAGTTGACTATTTATTTCTATCAAAAAACCCAATGTGTTGCACTAGATTAGGGTGGATATTGACACTATACAGTGGTAAACAATTATTTGTTTTCTCTAAACTTCTTGCATCATTCTATGCCTAGTTATGAAGCAATCTGGTGAAGTATGGAGTGGTTTTCTTTGATTTAGTTTATTTCATGGTGTATGTGTGGATAATAGTTGAGATACACCCTTAAATCTTAGGATCTTTAATTTTTTTATTTAAATTAGATGTTAAATATTTCCTACAAATTCTTTCCAGAAGAATGTTGATTCACTGAAATATTCCTTGCAAATCAGGGCGTATTTATGGAGATTTGGATATTATATATGTTAGATGTGTTATATCTTTACAATACTCTACTTGCTATAATTGTAATTAACCCTAAAAACTAGAGACCCCTTGTGATTAACAAAAAAAATTCCCAACAAACCCTAAGTGAACCTAGTGCATCAAGACCTAAAATTCTTGAGCCTTGGGATAGCAAGATCATCTTTGTCAGGAAAATCTTAGTAGATTGAGCAAGAGTAAAAGATAGGTTCTTCTATTCATTTGAGCAAAGATTTATCTTCCTATTGGTGTGTGTAACAACCATGTCAATAATTTGGTTCATTCAGTTGTTGCTTTACCAATTTGTTTGTGTGGTGACAACCTAAGGGTTTTGGGGTTGTGTGGGACTGAATTGTGTATGGATCTAATTCATCTGAGTATCTATGGGTCATGTCGAACTATTTTGGTGAAGAACACACTTTGGTTATTTCCGCAAGGTATGTATGTTGGAGTTTTGAGATGACAGGTTTTGGGGTCACACATTTCATCCAGTTAGACCTACCTAGTTGATGGTATGACTGATTGTGGAAGATAAATATATATATATATATATAGAGAGAGAGAGAGAGAGGAAAATTCATTATTTGTATGTAGAGAGAAGATCATAATGTGATAGTGGTAATCTTGTGCATGCACATAAGAGTAGGTAATGCAAGGATGAAGTAGCGCGAATGAACTACGGCGGAACAAACAAGCATCTTTAACATCCCATGAATTGAACTATAGGTAGTAGTTCAAAATCTAGAAGTGATCCATTTTTTGTATGTTAATTTATAATTAGAAGTGATCTTCCTTGGGAGTAGGCCCTCCTATTTTTCCTGAATGGTAGGTCCTTTAAAACATGATTTGTTATTGTAGACATGCAAAATTTACATTATACATTCGATCAGGATCATTTATCAATTAAACTAGACATTGCATCAGGACCATTCATCAATTAATCAAGTGCATTTTCATCCATTCATTTATCAAATAAACCTTATCATTCAACCTTCATCCTGCATTATCCATTTAATTAAATAAATCAAAAAGCCATTTAAATCAAATCCTAAATCATATTCCACCATTTTCTGATTTAAATAAATCAATTATCAAATTCTTGAAAGTCAAATCAGCTAATCAGCATTAATCAGCATGATCATCATCTAATCCTAACCTAATGCTAATCCCATCCCACTTGCATTATCTAGATCTATCCACTTGCACAATAAATCAATTTTATTGATTTATTAAAACAATCATTTTCCCTCAACATGACAAGTCAAACAGGGCATTTATTGCTGTTTTTCCTTGTCCCCCTCTCAGCATTTATGGAAAAATTTGAATTCAAATTTTCCCCCTCTTGGGCACTCTTCCCAAATCTTGCACATGCATCAACTAATCACATGATGACAAGTGTCCTCAATTCATTTGCTTGATTTTGATCCCACATTGGTCCCTCTTCAACATTCAACATTTTGAAAATCTTTAAATACAAGCATCATCCTCAAGCAAATCCTTCAGAATCTATTGCAAGGTTACTCTCTTCATTTGAGATTTGATCTTGTTCACCATCACTCCACCATCTCCATTTGCATTTGCACAATTTGAGCTTTGATCAAGGATTGGGAAAGGGTCACTAGCACATGTGACACCAATCCAACTATGGAATAGGTAACTTGTGATTGTTTTCATGATGCTTGTAGCTTGCTTTCATCTTTTTGTTGCATGTTTTAAACATTTTACAAGGTATTTCATAGAGGTATTTTGTTAAATTTGTAAAGTGCTAACCCCTATGTGAGTTTAGTTTTTTGCAGATTTAAAGGGATGCCTACATTTGGCGCTAGAAGGAGGGCAGAGATAAGATTTTGTGTGTGCTTTTAATTAAGTAATTGTTGAATGAATGCAAGCTTGAAGTCTTTGTTAAAGATATAATTGTCATTATTTTAATCTATTTAATGTTGCTTGCAAATGGCTTGAATAAATTCTCATAAATTAATGGAAAGTTGTGACAAATCTATGTACATCTGCAGGCAGATATCAAGGATACGTTTTGATACGTTTTGAATAGTTACCTGTTACAACATTATTACATTTTCCTTAGATCTGCATATCTGTGTCAATAATCATTCACTGTGTTAGTAATAAATGAGACTTGTCTAACTTTTCTCTTCTTGCGAGGCCTTCTAATTCTGTTGTATTCAAGAACGCGCTATTTATTCCGTATTTTGGAAATTTTAAAGTCATCATTTAATCCTTTGTGGTCGTGCATCCATGAACACTGCAAAAACAAAAAAACAAAAAAAAGAAAACTCTGTTGCTATTCTCTTTCTCATTCATCATTTGAGAAGTGGATTTCTTTGAAACATTTGTTGAGCAGTCTATTTTTCGCGCCCAAGCTTCTTAGGCTGAATTGCAAAGTGGCATTTTTATTTAGATGGCTTTTTGTTTGGATTGAGAAGTTGACATCACAGGTTTAAAACAGAAACCCAACTTTCCAATTTACCCGCACTTTCACCAAGACTGCGCAGCTGTATGGGACTGTATTTTCTCTGAGTCAGCGTACTCTAAATGCTTGGTCAGTAATAGGAACACATGCACACTTTATTTAAAGAATTCTAAGATTTCAAGTTTAAATCTATACGCCTTAAACTCTTGGTAGGTAGCATAGGGAAGAAACAAACCGGGCACATGTCTCTTTCTTTAAACATTTTGACGTGTAGAATTTAAATCTGTACGTTCTGCGCTGTTTCTTTTCTGCTCCTGTCAGTTTCCTTTTGACAGCATAGAGTTTAAAACTATTCTTTTCTTTTGCTACATCATACAATGGCATAGTTTCTTTATTTTGTCACAAGTCATCATCTTCTTTTATTGCTGCGAGGCGATTATAATGACTGGAAGTAGTGCTCCTTAACAGTTGATTGAACGCTATTACTATCATGTGAACAGATTCATATTTATCACTGCCATTACTTCTCATTGACCATCATGCTTGTTTATCAACTCTGTCCAATCCATCACCTTGCGTAGAAAATGACAGATTCAACATAGTGTCTTTAATTCAGGCAGATGAATCCAGGCATCATGATTT